>CM040117.1:0-600000 GCA_022559845.1 Amorphophallus konjac | reverse complement strand
TAAAACATAGAAAGAAAGACAAAAAGGAATCAGAGCGGGCGTATGCTTGAGAGACTGTAAAATGAATTGTAAGGCTTGCATATAGGATTGATTGACATGATTGAATCTGGGTTGAATCTGGATGAATAACTGAATTGATTGGCAAGCCAACTATAATATCAAATTGATTGACAGTTAAATTGATTGATTGAGAGTAAGTGCTCGTATGATTGATAATGGTTCGATATTACATTCTTTGAATTTATGTTGTACATTTAGAAAATGAAGAAATTGTGATAAGTTAGATATAGAATGCGTTTTGAAAATGTTAGTATAATATGCGATTGATTTTAAGACCTACTGAGTCTAAGACTCACGTGCATTATTAACCATTTTTAAGAAGATCAATAATTTGTGTGATTTTGGGCTCCGAAGAAGAATAGGCCGGAGAGTGATCCCGGGTGCATTTTAAAGTCCATTGCTAAAGTGGGTTTAAGTCTTTTGAATGATGTATGTAATTGTGGTTTTTGAGTAGGCCCCTATTGTTAGTGGGATAAATGTTATTTTGAACAAAAAGATGTAAAGTGGAATATGTATTATGGATTAAAGTGTGTTTTATTTTACGCTAATGGTATATATGGTTGTGTTTTATTGGAATTGTAGATAGTCTGGTGTTTAGCGCCTTCGAAATTTTCGTTTCACAATATTTGTATATGATGTGACGTCTCAAGACATGACCAAATCCCGAGAAAAGAGTGTCACAACTACACTCTAGCAATCTTCTTACAAATAAGAAATATTCTCCACACAAATGAATGTCCCTACAGTATGCCTGAATGTTGAGTAAATAAAACATAGAAAGAAAGACAAAAAGGAATCAGAGCGGACGTATGCTTGAGAGACTGTAAAATGAATTGTAAGGCTTGCATATAGGATTGATTGACATGATTGAATCTGGGTTGAATCTGGACGAAAAACTGAATTGATTGGCAAGCCAACTATAATATCAAATTGATTGACAGTTAAATTGATTGATTGAGAGTAAGTGCTCGTATGATTGATAATGGTTCGATATTACATTCTTTGAATTTATGTTGTACATTTAGAAAATGAAGAAATTGTGATAAGTTAGATATAGAATGCGTTTTGAAAATGTTAGTATAATATGCGATTGATTTTAAGACCTACTGAGTCTAAGACTCACGTGCATTATTAACCATTTTTAAGAAGATCAATAATTTGTGTGATTTTGGGCTCCGAAGAAGAATAGGCCGGAGAGTGATCCCGGGTGCATTTTAAAGTCCATTGCTAAAGTGGGTTTAAGTCTTTTGAATGATGTATGTAATTGTGGTTTTTGAGTAGGCCCCTATTGTTAGTGGGATAAATGTTATTTTGAACAAAAAGAAGTAAAGTGGAATATGTATTATGGATTATAGTGTGTTTTATTTTATGCTAATGGTATATATGGTTGTGTTTTATTGGAATTGTAGATAGTCTGGTGTTTAGCGCCTTCGAAATTTTCGTTTCACACTATTTGTATATGATGTGACGTCTCAAGACATGACCAAATCTCGAGAAAAAAGTGTCACAACTACATTCTAGCAATCTTCTTTCAAATAAGAAATATTCTCCACACAAATGAATGTCCCTACAGTATGCCTGAATGTTGAGTAAATAAAACATAGAAAGAAAGATAAAAAGGAATCAGAGCGGACGTATGCTTGAGAGACTGTAAAATGAATTGTAAGGCTTGCATATAGGATTGATTGACATGATTGAATCTGCGTTGAATCTGGACGAATAACTGAATTGATTGGCAAGCCAACTATAATATCAAATTGATTGACAGTTAAATTGATTGATTGAGAGTAAGTGCTCGTATGATTGATAATGGTTCGATATTACATTCTTTGAATTTATGTTATACATTTAGAAAATGAAGAAATTGTGATAAGTTAGATATAGAATGCGTTTTGAAAATGTTAGTATAATATGCGATTGATTTTAAGACCTACTGAGTCTAAGACTCACGTGCATTATTAACCATTTTTAAGAAGATCAATAATTTGTGTGATTTTGGGCTCCGAAGAAGAATAGGCCGGAGAGTGATCCCGGGTACATTTTAAAGTCCATTGCTAAAGTGGGTTTAAGTCTTTTGAATGATGTATGTAATTGTGATTTTTGAGTAGGCCCCTATTGTTAGTGGGATAAATGTTATTTTGAACAAAAGATGTAAAGTGGAATATGTATTATGGATTATAGTGTGTTTTATTTTACGCTAATGGTATATATGGTTGTGTTTTATTGGAATTGTAGATAGTCTGGTGTTTAGCGCCTTCGAAATTTTCGTTTCACAATATTTGTATATGATGTGACGTCTCAAGACATGACCAAATCCCGAGAAAAGAGTGTCACAACTACACTCTAGCAATCTTCTTACAAATAAGAAATATTCTCCACACAACTGAATGTCCCTACAGTATGCCTGAATGTTGAGTAAATAAAACATAGAAAGAAAGACAAAAAGGAATCAGAGCGGACGTATGCTTGAGAGAGTGTAAAATGAATTGTAAGGCTTGCATATAGGATTGATTGACATGATTGAATCTGGGTTGAATCTGGACGAATAACTGAATTGATTGGCAAGCCAACTATAATATCAAATTGATTGACAGTTAAATTGATTGATTGAGAGTAAGTGCTCGTATGATTGATAATGGTTCGATATTACATTCTTTGAATTTATGTTGTACATTTAGAAAATGAAGAAATTGTGATAAGTTAGATATAGAATGCGTTTTGAAAATGTTAGTATAATATGCGATTGATTTTAAGACCTACTGAGTCTAAGACTCACGTGCATTATTAACCATTTTTAAGAAGATCAATAATTTGTGTGATTTTGGGCTCCGAAGAAGAATAGGCCGGAGAGTGATCCCGGGTGCATTTTAAAGTCCATTGCTAAAGTGGTTTAAGTCTTTTGAATGATGTATGTAATTGTGGTTTTTGAGTAGGCCCCTATTGTTAGTGGGATAAATGTTATTTTGAACAAAAAGATGTAAAGTGGAATATGTATTATGGATTATAGTGTGTTTTATTTTACGCTAATGGTATATATGGTTGTGTTTTATTGGAATTGTAGATAGTCTGGTGTTTAGCGCCTTCGAAATTTTCGTTTCACAATATTTGTATATGATGTGACGTCTCAAGACATGACCAAATCCCTGAGAAAAGAGTGTCACAACTACACTCTAGCAATCTTCTTACAAATAAGAAATATTCTCCACACAAATGAATGTCCCTACAGTATGCCTGAATGTTGAGTAAATAAAACATAGAAAGAAAGACAAAAAGGAATCAGAGCGGACGTATGCTTGAGAGACTGTAAAATGAATTGTAAGGCTTGCATATAGGATTGATTGACATGATTGAATCTGGGTTGAATCTGGACGAATAACTGAATTGATTGGCAAGCCAACTATAATATCAAATTGATTGACAGTTAAATTGATTGATTGAGAGTAAGTGCTCGTATGATTGATAATGGTTCGATATTACATTCTTTGAATTTATGTTGTACATTTAGAAAATGAAGAAATTGTGATAAGTTAGATATAGAATGCGTTTTGAAAATGTTAGTATAATATGCGATTGATTTTAAGACCTACTGAGTCTCGTGCATTATTAACCATTTTTAAAAAGATCAATAATTTGTGTGATTTTGGGCTCCGAAAAAGAGTAGGCCGGAGAGTGATCCCGGTTGCATTTTAAAGTCCATTGCTAAAGTGGGTTTAAGTCTTTTGAATGATGTATGTAATTGTGGTTTTTGAGTAGGCCCCTATTGTTAGTGGGATAAATGTTATTTTGAATAAAAAGATGTAAAGTGGAATATGTATTATGGATTATAGTGTGTTTTATTTTACGCTAATGGTATATATGGTTGTGTTTTATTGGAATTGTAGATAGTCTGGTGTTTAGCACCTTCGAAATTTTCGTTTCACAATATTTGTATATGATGTGACGTCTCAAGACATGACCAAATCCCGAGAAAAGAGTGTCACAACTACACTCTAGCAATCTTCTTACAAATAAGAAATATTCTTCACACAAATGAATGTCCCTACAGTATGCCTGAATGTTGAGTAAATAAAACATAGAAAGAAAGACAAAAAGGAATCAGAGCGGACGTATGCTTGAGAGACTGTAAAATGAATTGTAAGGCTTGCATATAGGATTGATTGACATGATTGAATCTGGGTTGAATCTGGACGAATAACTGAATTGATTGGCATGCCAACTATAATATCAAATTGATTGACAGTTAAATTGATTGATTGAGAGTAAGTGCTCGTATGATTGATAATGGTTCGATATTACATTCTTTGAATTTATGTTGTACTTTTAGAAAATGAAGAAATTGTGATAAGTTAGATATAGAATGCATTTTGAAAATGTTAGTATAATATGCGATTGATTTTAAGACCTACTGAGTCTAAGACTCACGTGCATTATTAACCATTTTTAAGAAGATCAATAATTTGTGTGATTTTGGGCTCCGAAGAAGAATAGGCCGGAGAGTGATCCCGGTGCATTTTAAGTCCATTGCTAAAGTGGTTTAAGTCTTTTGAATGATGTATGTAATTGTGGTTTTTGAGTAGGCCCCTATTGTTAGTGGGATAAATGTTATTTTGAACAAAAAGATGTAAAGTGGAATATGTATTATGGATTATAGTGTGTTTTATTTTACGCTAATGGTATATATGGTTGTGTTTTATTGGAATTGTAGATAGTCTGGTGTTTAGCGCCTTCGAAATTTTCGTTTCACAATATTTGTATATGATGTGACGTCTCAAGACATGACCAAATCCGAGAAAAGAGTGTCACAACTACACTCTAGCAATCTTCTTACAAATAAGAAATATTCTCCACACAAATGAATGTCCCTACAGTATGCCTGAATGTTGAGTAAATAAAACATAGAAAGAAAGACAAAAAGGAATCAGAGCGGACGTATGCTTGAGAGACTGTAAAATGAATTGTAAGGCTTGCATATAGGATTGATTGACATGATTGAATCTGGGTTGAATCTGGACGAATAACTGAATTGATTGGCAAGCCAACTATAATATCAAATTGATTGACAGTTAAATTGATTGATTGAGAGTAAGTGCTCGTATGATTGATAATGGTTCGATATTACATTCTTTGAATTTATGTTGTACATTTAGAAAATGAAGAAATTGTGATAAGTTAGATATAGAATGCATTTTGAAAATGTTAGTATAATATGCGATTGATTTTAAGACCTACTGAGTCTAAGACTCACGTGCATTAATAACCATTTTTAAGAAGATCAATAATTTGTGTGATTTTGGGCTCCGAAGAAGAATAGGCCGGAGAGTGATCCCGGGTGCATTTTAAAGTCCATTGCTAAAGTGGGTTTAAGTCTTTTGAATGATGTATGTAATTGTAGTTTTTGAGTAGGCCCCTATTGTTAGTGGGATAAATGTTATTTTGAACAAAAAGAAGTAAAGTGGAATATGTATTATGGATTATAGTGTGTTTTATTTTACGCTAATGGTATATATGGTTGTGTTTTATTGGAATTGTAGATAGTCTGGTGTTTAGCGCCTTCGAAATTTTCGTTTCACAATATTTGTATATGATGTGACGTCTCAAGACATGACCAAATCCCGAGAAAATAGTGTCACAACTACACTCTAGCAATCTTCTTACAAATAAGAAATATTCTCCACACAAATGAATGTCCCTACAGTATACCTGAATGTTGAGTAAATAAAACATAGAAAGAAAGACAAAAAGGAATCAGAGCGGACGTATGCTCGAGAGACTCTTGAATGCTGTGGGTTTAGCCGGTTGATCGCTCTTGAATGCCGGTTAACTCACTGAAGATGGAATTCTCCAATGATGTACTTACGACTAGGGTTTAGTTGAAATTCTACAATCAACTTTTGCCAAGTGTGCTCACTTCCCTCTTTGCCGGTTCTTGGTTGATAGCACGCCACTCCTCATACATCACTTTTATAGAGTTCTGCCCATGACTCTTTGTCAGCTCGATCTCCTTCTCCAACGTTCAAATTTAAGAGAAAAAGATACTGCCTTATTATGTCCGTGTTGAGTGCAGTTCTTCTCTAGTGAGCTTGCTTTCACGGTGAAGCTTTCGAGCACTCTTTTAGGGCTCTCTACAAAACCTAATAAGTAATGCCCTTCACGTTCTCATAATAATAAAATGTCAGTTCCAATTAATAGACGGTAAGAGAAGGGAGAATTAATGTTACTCTTTTTGTAGCCTTTGTGTATATTTGGCCATTACACACTTCATTGGTTACATGGCTCAAGAAAGTATCTCTTTTTTTTTCATATAAATGAATGTTATTAGCAGATAAGACAAATAAAGCAACATGATTTTTTTGCACATACTGTCCATACAAAGAATATCATATCATATTTATCAATAAAAGAAATATCCTCTGGATATTATTGGAGATACCATGAAATATACAAGCATTCGAGCGTACAAAGTGCAATATCCACTTACATAAGAGGCATTTTATCTATGCAATGTTTCTTTATTTCAATAATTATATGAATTGTGAAAAACATAAGACAGCAGACGAAATATATTCAAGCTACGGAGCCCAATAAACATGCAAACCACACCTAGATTTGTATTAAGTATGATGGAGCTAACAGGTGTTGAAGGTAACCGGTGTCATTTAGGCGAAATACATTGCGACGGAGAAAGGCTCGCTGCACATTTCAAGATATGTTGCACATTTTAGATGTGTAATGTCTTTAGATTTTAAAAAAAAAAAAATTTAAGTGACCCTCGAGATATCTTAACTTAGAGTGTAAATCACGTCATCATCTGATTATTTAAAAAAATAAAAATATTTTTTAAAAAATAGATCTAATATTATTCGTTCAATCTGATTTTTTTTATTTCTTTCCGAACAATTCATTGGTGACATATGACTTGTACTTTAAATTAAGATAGTTTTAGAGTCACTTCAAAGAAAAATTAAAAAAAATTAAAAATATTACACGCTCATGGTGTGTAGCACGGTGTGCAGCGAAGCCTTTCCCGTGGTAACATCTACATGAGTTCAACCTAATAGATAAGGCGAAGCATAAGGGGCCCTTTGATAAACGAATATAGCCAACATCGGGTTTGCGCATTCGCCGGTGGGGTTCCAGTTTTACCGATAACAACTGAAAACGAGTTTGATAAAAAATGGGGTTTAACCCCGGTTAACGAGTTATTCAGTTGTAAAAACTCAATTTTATGTGGATTATCCATTCGAGCCGGAGGGTCGAATACGCTGTTCACCCGAGTGCAGGCGAACAACGTATCCTGCCCCTACGCTGCTCTTTTATCAAATGGGGCCTAAGGGTTTGGACGATGACATGCTTAGGGGCAAAGGCAACACTTAAAAAAAAAGGACTCGGGCGGTTCAGATGACAACTGAAGCTGAGTGGACAAAGACTCTTTCGGCCAGAGATTTTAAAAGGCCTAAAGGGATATTATAAGGTGAGGTGTGCCACCCATATATAGCATTAGCCCAAGGCCATTGGGTGATGCATGATTAATGCCTAATGTTTCACCAACCTAAAAACACAAGTAAATGAGCCTCTAAAAGTGTACAATATATCCTAATAAAAATAAGGTCTGATTTTTATCACAAGGATACATTTAATTGCATAAGTTTTGGCATCACACAAAAGTGTGTTCGATTGGTCAAATGTCTTGCAAAACCTTTTGGATTCTCATCTCTCTATCCCTTTGTGAGATTATTTTATACATGTATTTTGTATGCAAGCGACATGCTCTGTGTCTTTGGTTGCCATGAAGGTGAACTCCCTGTAGGGGAATTGTCCCTCCACAAGAGAGCCATGAGGGCTATTTAGTTCGTGCAGTGGTGGTTGGACTCAACGAAGGTTAGAGATTCGAGAGAGAGAGAGAGAGAGAGAGATGTAGAGGTCTGAGTTAGAAGGTGCATTCGTGAATAATAGCCACCCTGCGGATCCAAGCTCCGTCCCATTTGAGTACCCCCACACAATCTGGGTGCCCAAGGCCCCTGGAATGGCCGAATGGGGGTTCACCTCCTCGTGCGCTGAACCAAATGGGGATTGCTCATGATAGCCGATTAAAAGACGGCATCATCGCCGCAGGGTTTCAACGAGCAACCGTAGCCCAAGTGGCTCGCCGTGGTTGCAACTTTTCAAAGGTGCATCGACGACACTTGATGTTTAAGAACATGCCCCGACTACCGACTGCAAGTATTAACTAAGATGGCGTTTGTTTCTGCCGGAGATGATGAGATTGCCTTTAAAATCCCTGGACCGTCCAGCACCACCCGAGTTGTAAGTTTTGGAGAAGAAAATTTCATTGAAAAATATTTAGTGTACACCCCGGGTCAATTACACATCCAAGATGTGCACTAAATAAATTATTTCATTAAAAAAATTATGACGTGAGACTCGCGTCCTCCTAAATTGTCGTGTAAGGCACACTTATATTCAACAACTTAAAAATTTTAAAAAATAAAAATTAAATTTAATAAAGAGTGTTGAACCCATTTTTTCTTGAATCAATCATTTTTGCTTTAGATTTTTTTTTTTTGGACCATCGGATAGAGATTTGCCTTGAACATTAATTTAGGTGGACGTAAACCCCGTGTCACAAAAAATAAAATTTTAAAAAAATTATTTGGTGCACACCGTGAGTGTGCAATTGACCCGGGTACGCGCTAAGCATAACATAATTTCATTTGATCGGGTGATCGCCCCGTCACGTTGTGAAGAAATGATAAATTGATCTGCCTCATCACCCGTGTGTCGCTGGTCTCGTTGCCCGTGCAGAGGAGGTGAATTCGTCAAGCCTCACCCCTCTTCACCACACCTCCAAGAGGACGAGCGTTTAAGTAATTTTCCCCCTCAAAATCCACAAGAATCTCACCCAACCCAACTTTTGAAGATTTTTAAAAAAGACCCATCTTACGTCTATATCCTCGCTCCTCCAAAATCCACGTAAACACGTAACCCTAAATATTTTAGGGATATTTAGTTGGACTCGTGAAGATGTCATGGATTCTAATAATTGAAATCTCAAAATCTCCTGCCCGTAAATCCAACCAAATGAGAAGAGCCTATTATGAAGAGGGTATCTTGCCATACGGTGACGTCAAACCATCCACTGGGACGTCAGACCAAGCCATAGTCCCCTAACCAAGTGGTCTATCCCCTAACCAAGTGGTCTATCCATCCTCATAGTTCTTCCCAATTCATTTCCATAGAGGGTGCTCGTTGTATCCTATCAAGTTGAATACCACTATGCTAGAAGAATTTAATGTCATACTAAAATTGAATGCAAAGTATCAGAAAAGGATACAACTCAGCACCTAAAAGTCATTTTCCTTTTCCGCTTCTCCTTCCTCCAACCCCTAATTCTCGCATTTCTCTCCCGTTGACACCCTCCATATCTATTCCTCTCGTACCAGGGTTCGTAGTCCTCCCAGGCAAGGGTTCATTGCTCGTAGCACTCCCTTGTGAGGTGGGTGGAGGGTACACTTTGCAAGCAATAAAGATCAACAACCCCTCGCGTAGAGGTATCTCCCACTTCCTATTTGCAGGGGCGCCCCCCTCCCCCCGCACCCTATGTGTTAATCCATTCAGAATCTTACCGGACCAAAGCTACCGGTAAGAGTCCTCGTGCATGATCACAACCACACTCCACCGCATTAAGCATTACCATTTCTTCTCCCGACTCCATGTTAATTCCATCGCATAGAAAGCAAGAATAAGACCAAGCCATCTCCGCCCACAACGTTTTTGCTTGATGAACAGGTGATACAAACAGGGCTAGCATAAAGTTACTTTTAAAAAACTCCGAACAAAATACATAATGCCGGATTAATGAAATAAATTGACCACCGGTGACTAGTTTAAAGGACCCATAAAAAACATAGAGATACAGAGAAACACACAGACGGACTTCATTTTCCAATACAGGTAAAACTTTAGAATGTTTAAATCTAAGCTAAACTACAAAACCCCTTCCGAACCCGTTAGGATTTCGTCTCTCCCCTGCTTAGCACTTGACCTCCTTTAGGCCATAAGCGAAGTACAAAAATGTTGGGTCGGTAGCACCATCCTTGTAGTAAGCGAACACCAAGCTGCCATCGTCATGCATACTCTCACCAACAAAACTGACAAGAAGAAAACATGTGATGGCCAAATTAGGAATAACTTAAAATAGAACTTGTACACAGCTCAAGTACACTAAGGACTTCATGGCACTCGTCAAATAAAACACATTCATCGTAAACAAAAAACGTCAGCCATCACCCAACCAACAAATCTTTTCTTAGATTTATTTATAATCATGTTCAACTCCGTGGAAACGGCTAAATCAAAAAGCGGCCCCCAAAATTCTTTTTTTTTTTAATCGAGTACCCAGTTCCCGCATCAGTTCTCTCCATCTCTTGGACCAATTCAGATGTTTGATCCAACTTTTCTTTTCTTTTTTTTGAAGGGCTCTGCCGCAGTGGCAAGCCAGTTCAGGTAAATATCCTAAAACCCTGCCCCACCCAGGATGTTGATGGAACCTGGGTGGTGCCCCCCCCCCCCCCTCACCCCTACCAGGTACCACATGTTGATCCAACTTGGGTGTGGCATTTGTGAATCTTACCTGGGTTGGAGTTCTGGAGAATTTGGATACCGAAGTGGATTAAAAAGGGAAACAGTTGTAAATCGTGCATTTCTGGCAATCTTGAAGTCACTTTAAGAAATCCATGATGTGTTACACGGGATGCAATTGTAGTGGGGGTCTAGAAAGCACTAGCAGAGATTTGGGTTTATTACAAGTGATGTGAAGTCGCACACCCTGCCATCAGCGTCCCCCGTGTGCAAGAGCACAAAAAAAAAATTTGTTTTCAGACATGCCACAAATTATATCCAAAAAATATTTGGATCCAATAATCCCATGATGTCATACCTTTTAAAATATATCTGACATCAAATCATAAATCATAAAAGTTTTTGAAAGTATTACAAAAAAAGATGATGTTCCATCCTGAATAAGGACAATAAATTACCAAAAAAGTATCCTGGATGACCCAGCCAGTCAGGGATGGGATTACCCATGCAGCTGGGTGTGGTGATGACAAGGCCAACCCTTGTATGACTGCTGCCCTTATAAAAATTACCAAAACTGCCTCTGTAAAGGAGGGATGATGCACATCCATTTGAAGCGCCTAGGTGCATAGGTGAGATCCCACTCCAGCAAAGAGTTTGGGTAACCATTTCAGAGGCCAAGTGACCCAACCCAATGCAGCTGGACGAGGGCAAGCGTCGAGAACCCCTCAGCTACCCATAAAATGGAACAAGGGAAGGTCAAGAAAGGTGGGCGATAATGCCAGTCATGCAAAATCACAAGTTTAGTGCAGTCTAACTTCCCACCCTTGGAAACAACATACAAGTTGTAAGCCATCAAAGCTTCCCAATCAATTTTTTATCAAATATCTTGGGAAGCATAACCTATAAAGGAAAATACTTACAACTGCAAGTCATTGAGTTTTGAAAGTAGAAACTTTGTAGCTGCCTCAATGTGCTTCTTAAATGTTTCTTGTTTCTCAGCATCCAGCTTGGGTGTCAAGTTCTTGATGTACCGTTTCATGAAGGCAACAAACTGTTTCTTGTCAAAAGAAGGTTGCTCCTGTAGGAAAAACGCCACAGATATATGTATCTCCAATATAATACACCTAGGGAAGAAAAACTGAAATAATTACTTCAATGTGGAAACCACCTGAAGGCGGAAAGTATCCACAATATCCACAACTTTGACAGCTTGATCATCAACACTTTCATCTTCCTCACCACCTTAGGCAGATGGGTTTGCCCCAATATCCACATCTACTGCTCCTTTCACCACCCACTGTCAGTACCATCAAGGTGTTGAATGCTATTAATATACTACAGTCACTGTGTTTTACCTTTAAACATGATTCAAAAACATCAGTTGCACATATAGAGAAAATTGTTCACAGAAAATATATACATCAAATAACATTGAAATGCATTAATATAGGCTTATGTTTGAATTAAGTCATTAACTGGCTGATTGTGGCCCACAATGATAAATAAGGGTTGGGGATTAGATAAGGTTGTGGTGTTGTGCAAGCTGAGTAATGTCTATATCCAAGGTGAGTGTGAATAGATGAATGGTTGGAGATCAAGATGTCAGTGCAAAAAGGTGCTGTCACATCAGAAAGTTCTCACCCTTAAGTTCACCATCTAAGCAAAAACATTATTGAGAATGCTAGCAGATACTGGAGCTACAAAACAGAAGACAAAAGACAATTACTGAAGAAGTACAGACATGGAGGGTGCAAAAGGCACGGTGATCACAATCCTCAAGAAAACTAGTGGTAATATGCAAGGGCTGAGATTTTCTAAGTCTCAGATGTGGCAAAATAGAGGAGATCCGATAATCATAAGGGATTTCATACCCTGGGCCACCGGGAAGACTGAAAGATTGTAATAGTACATATCTAGTGTTTGGGTTTATGTGACTGGAATTTTGAGAGGATGAGGCTGTATTTAAATTAAAACTCATTATGTGTGACATTAAATGGGCTAAGTTTTTTATGACATGGGATGGTTAGATGCCCGGTGGGTCATTTGAAAATTTGGGGTTGTACAAGTGCAGGCATAGTGCAAAATATTACTACAAAGGACGCCTATATTTTGCTACTTCATAGGACAAGGTACTGATAGCTTTGGGGGGGAAAATATCTCCACCAAACTATCCACTTTCAAAAAAATATAAAGAGATAACAAAAACATGTCCAAAAAAAACTAACCTTCCCATTAACTTCCCATAACATCCCATTCTCAATCTCTTTATAGGGGAATGAGTCCGAAAGAAGCTCGTCACCTGAATGCAAATGCATGAGAATTAAAAGATTATCAAACAAACAAAAATGGTGAAAATAATGTAAGGCTTCAATAAGTTCAATAATTAGTGGCATAGCCATTGTTTCCAAGGCGTCGTCGCCTAGGCGACAAGGCGCCATGCAGCACTCAAGATAAGTGTGTGCCTAGGCATGAAGCCCATTAAGGCACTCGCCTGGGCCACGTTGGTGGGCCCCATCAGCCTTGGCTCCACCCAGCCCTCCTTGGGCACACCCAGCCTGCTTGGAATGAAGCTGACTCACCTTATTGGGATATGTTTTGATGTTTAGATAAAATGTAGGGGCTCTTTTCAAAAAAAGATGCACGTTGCGTTAAGTTTGGCAAGAGACCATCAGACTTCCCTCTCCTTTATCACTTTCTCCCAGACACTTCTCACGTACACAGCCCTTCCTCTACAAGGATTGATGGCTGCACAGTTCTCTCAATACTAATTTGATAATGTTTGTCATTTATTCCATTTTTTGCCTTTTACACATATATGTTCTGAATATTTGTTAATATCACTTTTGTACTAATTGAAGATAAAATATATATGGTAAAAAATGTAGATGAGTGATCCTCTTGATATGTACTTCATTATAGAAACTAGGCTTTGCTTGGGCGCCTGGCCTTGTTGCCTCAGCATTAAGGTGGCCTAAGCAATAAGGTGGTGGCCACCACCTTGGTCGCCTTGAATGCCTTGACAACCATGGGCATAGAGCCATAGACAAAACCTGCATCCAACTACAAACAGCACAATAGAAAAAACTGAACAGATAAAATCACACGAGGCAACAAATCAAACCATTCCATGAAATACAGTGCCACCATGAACAAGATTGCTGCTCAAGCAGGGCAGAAACCCACAAAGATGAAGGCAACTATTACAGTATCACACCGTTCACACTACAATAGGATTAAATGTCAAAGACTAACCCATTAATTCAAATAATCTTTGAATCTGTGTATTATCATGTAAGATAATGCTAAGAGGAGACATGAATTTGTATGCATTTCAAGAAAGTGATGTACATGTGTGTGTGTGTGTGTGTGTGTGAGAGAGAGAGAGAGAGAGAGAGAGAGAGAGATGTTAGAGCATGGCAATGCCAAGAGGTTATACAGTGTTCGTACAAAAAAAATTATAAATACACGCACAGAAAAAAATGCCAGAGCTCAACCAAGATATTTGGTGTGGCCCCTCACACTCTGGCCCCAGATCAGATGGCTGGGATTTGTTCTCACTCAGCTCTGCTTTAAAAATAGAAAAGTACATGGGAAGTGCCTGGTGGGGACACGGCCGCCCAGTCCCTTTGAGTGGGAGATTGCCCCTCCCCATGACCATTTGGATCAGTCCGGCAATGCCTTGATTATTTTCTCTTTTATTATGATGTACTTTTCTTTTATTTCTGTAGTTCTTTATTGGATCAGCTAATTAGGCCCAAAAGGCCAGTTTAGGAGATGGGCATAGCTTTGGTCGTAGGTAAGATAGCTTAATGTCACCCCTCAGGATATGGCGGTCTTTCTTCTACTGTCAAGCATGATTGAACAATCAGACCTTGGCACAGGCAGACCAACACACGTGCTGACACGGATTCCGGATGCGACTTGGGGATGGAAGGGTGAGCTTAGGCCCGCGGGCAGCCCGACACGGTTGGAGCACATGGGGAGGCCGTGGACGGCTGTCCGGAAGGTGGTGGAGGGCACCCGGGCTCAGCCGGGGTGGATCTCTAGCCCGAGGGCTCAGTTCGGTTCCGCTCGCTCACTTGGCAGCAATAACACTCAAGGAGCGGGAAGTGGGGACGGACTCTCTCTCAGCACCAGTGTGAGACTAGATCGGATACGGGTTGAGCAAACCACGAGAGGGGAGCGGGGTAGAACCACGTACCTAGCCAAGTCTAAAAGACCAGCGCGGGTCACAGACGAGGGCGAGCAAGGGAGCGTGCTCACCCGACTAGCACGTCGCGCCGATGTCACTTCCGAGCAGACCTGTGCATACAACCACTGGTAAAACCTCCACACATGGAAGGGGAACTAGAGGATGGGTGTACAAAACTACCCTCTCGCAGGAGGGAGGAGGGAATCAAGGGGAGGGGGGAACGTCCCGAGTAGTCACTACTGCAATCGGTCTGGCAGCAGGTATGTTCTGATGACAGCCGGGGGTGGCAGTCCATGGGCAGTGCCGGGGGGGCAGCGGCAGGTCCAAAGCGTGGAGAGGGTCCCCTGGTCGTACTCCGAGGCTGGGGTGGTCCACGGGTGCTTGCCGGAGGACGGAAGGAGCCGAAGTGGGTCAGGAGCCGAGGCAGTACCATGCTGAATAGAACTGCACGTCGGGGATAGTCGGGGCTGTCCTTCAAGATGCCGAGGCCAAGTGGTCCGCCGGGGGTGGCAGCAGGTGGGGAGATGCTTGGGGAGGAGCCCCACGTGGGTGAGAGGTGGGCGGGGTCATCAACGCTGTTGGGGAGATGCCCGGAGTCGCAGGTCAATCAGACCGGTTGATAGGCCCGCTGTCGTGGTTGCAAATTGGGTGTCTTCTCGCAGATCCGAGGTCGGGAAAGCCCCTAGTGGAGGCGGCGTAAGTTGTGGATGTGGGGAGGGTCCCTCACTGCTCTGTGGAGGGGCTGGGATGGCCTGGGGTCGTCGGTGCCGGCCGGGGACGTAGTCGAGGATCAAACTAGTCGTACGCGAACACGTTGCTGGTAGCAGACAGGTCAGCCCTCGCGACGCCGGCGTGGGAGGCCCTCCAGTGAGAACAGCAGGCGAGGGGAGCGAGGGGGAGGACCTTCCTGGTGCCGACAGAGGGATGGGGAAGTCGTTGGGGCGCCGGTGCAGGTCGGGATCGCCAAAGGATCACTCCCATCGCAGGCGTGCGGATCTGTCTCCCCTTCACAGCTAGTATGCCTGCTGGATTCTCCTGCGAGGACGGGGAAGTGAAGGGGGGGCGAGGGGGTTTAGGGCTGCTCTGGGGATGAGAGGACGAGGGAGAGAGAGGGAGAGAGTGGCTGGGGGCGGCCAGAAGATGAGAGGAAAGCATAGAGAAGGAAGGGGGGGCATATGAGGGTTTTGGTGAGAGGGGGGCGGCTTGGGTTGGGCAGATGGAGAGGAACGGCTAGGATTTGATGATGGGAAATGGGGTTGGATGGGAGGTTTCCTAGAGGGGCGCTGAGATGGAGGTTTTGGGAAAGGATTTTGAAATATGGGTGGAGAAGAAAAGGATGGAAACAACTGGGGGAAGGTGAGATCTGGTTTAGAGGGAGGTGAGGTTGAGAGGGAGAAAGTTAAGGAGGGATTAGGAGGCATTTTAGGGAAGAATAAGGGAGGGAATATTGGAGGAGGCTGAGGAGGCGAGGAGAGAGGGGAAGGGGGCCTGGATGCACAAGGGAGAGGAGGAGAGAGAGGGTGGGGTGAGATTTGAGAAGAGGGAGGGGGGAAGAAAGACCAAGAGAGAGGGAGGGGAATTCCAAATGGATTCACAATTTCTTCTCAACTTTCATTAGCTCCAAACGAGACCCTTTACCTCCTTTTATAGGAGAGACCAGGGGTTACAAAAGACCACAAATACCCTTGACAATAGCAGAAAGACCCCCATATCCTGAGGGGTGACATTAAGCTACCTATGACCAAAGCTATGCCCATCTCTTAAACTGGCCTTTTGGGCCCAATTAGCTGACATAATAAAAAAAGAACTACAGAAATAAAAGAAAAGTAAATCATAATAAAAGAGAAAATAATCAAGGCATTGCCCGACTGATCCAAATGGTCATGGGGCGAGAAAATCTCTCAGACAAAGAGATTGGTTGTCCATGTCCCCACCAATCCTCTTGAGGCGCGGGAGACTCAACCCCATCGAGTAAGGGTCCAGTTGGTTGTGATACCGCTTCAGGATGTCTGGATCGATGCGTTGTAGGTCTTTTCGACTAACCCATGAGTCTTCCGATAGAGGTCGGTCCTTCCACATGACGAGATAGCGTTGGTACGACCTGCTCTTTGCGGCCTGCTCATCCAATATCCGTTCTACTTGCTCACGTCGGACTCTAGCAGGGGTCGGTGGACTCACATGGAGTGGTTCACTCACAAGGGGGGATGAAGGCTCGAAAGGATCACTGGGTATTACTGCCTGACCCTTGTATGACACAAGATCCCCCACTTTGAACGTGGGACTCACCCTCTAATCCTCCGAGAGGTCTATCTCATAGGTATTAGAACCTATCCTCCTCACGACTCGAAAGGGCCCTGTTCCATGGACTCCTAGCTTAGAGACAACTCCAGGTGAGAGCCTCCCCGCCCTTACCATCACATAGTCACCAGGTTAGAATTCTTGGTGCCGCTTGTGGGTGTCTGCCTATCGTTTATAGGCCTCATTGCTTAGTTTGATTTGCTTGCTGACATGCTCAAGCAGGTCCGTAACTCTTTGTGCAAAAGTTTCGACTGACTCTGAGACCCTAGCTTGTAGTGGGAGCAGGATGAGGTCGACCAGTTTCAAGGGCTTCCTACCATGCACTATCTCGAAGGGACTCAAACCTATGGTCCCATTGACTGACGTGTTGTACATGTTCCGACATGCTGTCCTATTAGACACCTTAATAGGTTCCCTAGACTTCTATTGACCACTTCGGTCTATCCATCAGTCTGCAAGTGATACGCCGTGGAGAATTTTAGGAGTGCCCATTAGGTGCCACAAGGTTTTCCAAAAATAGCTAGTAAACTTGACATCATGATCAGAAATAATTGTTTTAAGCAGGCCATGACGACAGACTATGTTGTCAAAATAGAGGTGGGCAACTTTGGAGGCATCGGTGGTCTTGGAACAGGGAATGAAGTAGGCCATCTTGGAGAATCGGTCCACGACAACAAGGATAGAGTCGTGTTTCTTGGCCGTCCTAGGCAGACTGAGCACAAAATCCATGCTGACGTCCTCCCAGCAATGCTCGGAGACGGAGAGAGGAGTGTAGAGGCCGGTGTTTTACTTGACTTGTTTGGCAGAGGCATAGATGCGGCATTGGGAGACAAGCTTGGCCGCATCTCGCTTGAGGCTGGGCCAGTAGAATTGTTCTTCGACAGCCTCGATGAGAATTGTTCTTCGACAGCCTCGATGGTCTTGTTGTGACCGAAGAGGCCGACAAGACCCCCAACATGTAATTCCAAAACCAGGAAATCACGAACAGAAGTGTGGAGAATGCATAGGGGCCGAACTCGAAATAGGTGCCCATACTGCAAGCGGTAGCCATGTAGCTCTTTTGTCGAACCAGAAGTACGGGTTGAATAGATCTGCCCAAAATTTAGACAGTTAGTGTATTCCTCCTTGAGCCTCTCGAATCCTACGACTTCGACTCCAACAGCTATGAGGAGCATGGCTCTCTGATTGAGTGCATCAACGGCGCGATTCTCTACGCCGGCTTTATGCTTTAGGACGAAAGTGTAAGATTGGAGAAACTTGACCCATCTAGCATGCCTAACACTCAACTTCCTCTAGGAGTTGGAGGAACTTTAAGGCCTCATGGCTAGAGAACATGACAAACTCCTAGGGAAGGCGGTAGCGTCTCCAATGTTTCAGGGACTGGATCACGGCATAGAATTCCTTATCGTAGGTTGAGTACCTAAGCCGGGCATCGTTAAGCTTCTCACTGAAGTAGGCGACTAGGTGCCCTTCTTGGCTGAGGACGACTCTTATTCCAACCCCTGAAGAGCCACAGGTGACCTCAAAGACCTTGGTGAAGTCAGGCAGACAAAGAATAAAAGCCTGAGTCATCTTCTCTTTAATTTCTAGAAAAGCTTTAGAGGTACGTTTGGTCCAAACGAACGAGCCTTTCTTGAGGCAATCCGTGATTGAGGAAGTAATGGTGTTGAACCCCTTAATGAATCTCTTGTAGAATGTGACTAGGCCGTGGAAACTTCGAACATCATGGAGAGTTCGGGGCTCGGGCCATTCGACATGCCCTTAACCTTGTCGGGGTCCGTCGCGACCCCTTGGGCCAACACCACAAAGCCTAGAAAGATTAACCTATCAGTGAGGAAATGACATTTCTTGAGGTTGGCATACAGGCTCTCTTTTCTAAGGGTGTCACAAACCAACTAAGATGGTCCAAGTGGACTTCCTTGGTCTTGATTGATGAGGATATCGTCGAAGTAGACGACCAAGAAGCTCCCAATGAATGGTCGTAATACCTCTGTCATGAGCCTCATGAAGGTACTAAGGGCATTTGAGAGCCCGAACAGCATGACCAGCCATTCGTACAACCCATCCTTGATCTTGAAGGCGGTTTTCCATTCATCCCTCGGCCGGATCCAGACTTGATAGTACCCACTTTTCAAGTCAATTTTGGAGAAAATAGTGGCTCCGGCGAGCATATCCAATATATCATCCAGTCGAGGGATGGGGAACATGTATTTGACAGTAATTTTGTTTATAGATCAGCTATCTACACACATGCGCCATGATCCATCTTTCTTGGGGGTCAACAAGGCAAGAACGACACCTGGATTCTTGCTTATCCTTAAAAAGTCCTTCCTAATGAGCTCTTCGATTTGCCGCCTCAACGTAGCATGGGTAGCTTAATGTCACCCCTCACGATATGGGGGTCTTTCTTCTATTGTCTAGGGTATTTGTGGTCTTTTGTAACCCCTGGTCTCTCTTATAAAAGGAGGCCAAAGGGTCTCGTTTGGAGCTAATGAAAGTTGAGAAGAAATTGTGAATCCATTTGGAATTCCCCTCCCTCTCTCTCTTGGTCTTTCTTCCCCCCTCTATGTTCTCAAATCTCACCCCCCTCTCTCTTCTCAAATCTCACCCCCCACCCTCTCTCCTCCTCTCCCTTGTGCATCCAACCCCCCTTCCCCAAAGTTGAGAAGAAATTGTGAATCCATTTGGAATTCCCTTCCCTCTCTCTCTTGGTCTTTCTTCCCCCCTCTATGTTCTCAAATCTCACTCCCCTCTCTCTTCTCAAATCTCACCCCCCACCCTCTCTCCTCCTCTCCCTTGTGCATCCAACCCCCCTTCCCCTCTCTCCTCGCCATCCCAACCTCCTCAGCACGCTCCCCGGCTCGCCCTCGTCTCCAACTGATGTCAGTCTTTCAGACTCGGCTAGGTACGTGGTTCGACCCCCCTCCCCTCTCGTGGTCTGCTCAACCCGTATCCGATCTAGTCTCGCCTCGGTGGTGAGAGAGATCTCGTCCCCACTTCCCACTCCGTAAGTGTTATTGCTGTCGAGTTAGCGAGCAGAACCAAACTGAGCCCTCAAACTCGAGATCTGCCCTAGCTGAGTCCGGGTGCCCTCCACCACCCTCCGGATAGCCATCCACGACCTCCCCACGTGCTCCGACCGTGTCGGGCTGCCAGCGGGCCTAAGCCCGCCCCTCCATCACCAGGTCACACCCGGAATCCGTGTGAGCATGTGTGTGTCCGCCTGTGCCAAGGTCTGATTGCTCAATTGTGCTTGCAGTCCCCTCTGTCCTAGGTCGACCCGAGATTCATCCCGCATCAATGCCCCCAGCAAGAGAAGAGTCTTATCATGTCCCTCCATGATCAAACCACTTATTCAAACCACTTTATTTCTTTGTGGGGACTACAGTCAAGTTATAGACAGATGCATTAACAAACATATGACACAGTAAACAAACAAGCATAGTTGGTGAGGCACACTAGGCCGGCTTTTGTTACATAAAACTATGACACAGTTAAAAAAAGACTGACAAAAAAATTCATGGTAAAGCTGGAAACCCGAATTCTAAATGAAGCCAATGGAAAGTTCATATGAGAAACTTGCTCATCAATTCATTACCATCATCAAAGGCTAAACAAGACAAAAGGCATGTACATGACATTTAAAAGGTCTAAGAAATAAAATGAATAGAATTATATGAATCCATTACTTAAACTAACTACAAAAAATGCTAGCAAAATCAAGTGAAACCACACTTTCGTAGACCATCAACCAAGGCATGCTACTTAAAGGTATTAAACTTTGCTTTTTCCCCCTCTTTTCTGCAACCACATGAGCATCTCCATGAGAGAACTCTAGGCTTTAGAATGTTTCACACAATAATATGCAGTTATCTGTCATTGTGTGAGGATTTTCCTAAGGGGAGAAACAACTAAATTAAAAATCATACTCAATAACAGTAGAAATCCCCCATAAAAGTCATAATGGAAGTGAATAGATTATAGCTAGAAAGTCAAACCTAAGAGGCGGCTGAAAGAAGTTAACAAGAAAACAATGCATTTTTTACAATAGGATGTTGTTGTTCACCCATCCTAATAAGACACGAGTTTGCATTTCTTCAATACCTTAAAATCATCCCCTTTCAAAGAGTAGGGTTGTAACCATTGGAGATGGCAATGGAAATATGTGTTTCTGCTTCTATTTCCTAAATGAAATATCGGAGACGGAAGCTGAAATACAAATGCATGTTTCCAATTCTGCTTCCATTTTCTGATTTAGGAAAAAAATGGAAATGGAGGTAACAATTATGTTTCCCCTTCTCACACATTGTCTTTGCATGTCACACGTGTTGTCACCCAACTATGTCACGTAATGCATGCAACATACTGATGTTTGCAGTGTGATGATCCCCATCACACTAATATGTGCATCCAAAGAAAGTATTATCCCCAATCAACTAAAGGATAGGTGCTCAATTCATTTGATTTTAGAGAACAAGGCTTGAATCATTTTTCATGTTTGAGTGATTCCCATGGAGGCAGAAAAATATAATTAATGTTTCTTATATATTATACCATAATAATATATTGTCAAAATATATATCAGAACCCTGATACAAAAACAAGTGTTTCTGCTTCCGCATGATAGTTCTTGTTGAAAAATCATGTTTTGGAAACCCTTAAAGCATTGGAAAGAACAGAGTTCTTTATGAAGTACGATATCCATTTCCAAAAACCTGGAAACAGATTGGAAATAAGAAAGCTGGAGTACCATTTATAACCCTGTTAAAAGATAGGTTTATTGCCTCTTTCCTCCTGGCAAATCATCAGAGATATGGAATCACGTTTATTGTAATGAATGAAAAGGTTGGATGGCCGAGTGATAAGGGTGATGAGGAACCAAGAGAAGAAAAGGACTGGGAGCAACCATTCATGGCATTTCTCGGCCATGATGAGAAAGGGGAGTAGAATCAGCTAACTATGAATGGTGTTGGATAAGACAAGCCAACAACTTGAAAATGTTCAATCAGTCTTTTGAGCACTATGAAAAAAAATTAGCCTTGCGATGAGATGCAGACAAACTGCACTTCCTTCTCTACTGTTACATAGGGAATAAGCACTAGGATGAGGAGGTATATGTTCTTGGTTGAGGAGAGAAGGCAAAGGCAATCAAACACTTGTCTTAAGCAGGGTAAAGATGAGCCCTTGCGGGTTCAACCCCAAGAAAAATATCTTTTGGAGGCCAAAATCCCACATTAAATGGCAGAGGCCTCCTTCAGTGACCCCCCTATTCTTGCAAGAGACTTTTGCACACACACACACCCCCAATGAATAACCACTCAAGAGAACACAGACTGATATGTAAGCAACAAGCAATGCAGAAGACAAGTCTTCATCATCTAAGTGCAATAAGGTTAAAGGAATATTCACATTTCAAATCCTTAGAATGATAACCAAAGAACTCTTTTTACTTGGGTGCCACTGGAGACAAGTTACATAAAGGAGACGTGTTCATTCATTAAAATATGAAACAAGAGCATGTTCAGATAAAATTCTGTAATGAAATGTACCATCTGAAGATGATCAGCTGGAAACATGTATAGAAGCTGACAAAGTGAAGCAGATGGAAAGTGCATATCAGGGACTTGTTCATCCTCAAAGGCACAAAGGAAAGCCAAAGGAACAGATGTGTAGTCCCTTTGCTGAATACATTCCAAATTCATTTTAGTGATTATCAAAGGTGAAGTGAGGCAATGATCTATTTCAATAACATGTGGACGACCAAAAGCAATATACAGGGGTTATAAAGACAACCTGCATGCCAACAATCAAGTTAAAGGTACTCAAAGACATAAGAACATCTCTTTATCCTCCATTTTGCTTACTACATCTACATGAGGGAACTCCAGCCTTTAGAAAGTTTCACACAAAATATAGAATGAGGTCTTGTGTGGCCAGATAAATATATATATAATGTTATATTAATAGAAGGACAACATCCCTCCCAACCAAACAAATATGGAAAAAGTCAATAAAATAAAAGTAGCAAGTCAAAGTTAAGCCGAGGAGACAAATAATTAGTGAGTAAAAAAACTTAAAAAATATAACAAGATGCATTCATCATCCCAACGTCACAAGTGTTCTTCCTCAAAATGTTATCAAGACTTCTTCTCTCAAGGGGATGACCATTAAAAACAACATATAGTAGACTATATGTTTGATTGAAGATATGACAAGTTAAATAAACAAGTTTGTTAAACATAAACCAAAATGTCCCATCAGTAAATGATCAGCTGGAAATACATATTGAAGCTGACAAAGTGAAGCCAGTGGGAACTATACAAGGGACTTGTTGTTATTCCTAAATGTATGAAGAAAAGCCAAAGGAACTTACATAATCACTCCCTTAGATTGCAAATAAGTGTAAGAAACAACAACCAAACTGAAATGATACTAGAGAGAATCATTACTTATGAGTTTTAGTACAGGGTAGCTAAGAGAAGATGCTTATGAGTTTTAGTACAGGGTAGCTAAAAGAAGATGAAAGACACTCTTGCAAATTGTCAATCAGGCCATGGGAGACTTTCTTTTCCCCCTCCCTATTATTTCGTGCATCCACATGAGGGAATTTTAGGATTTATAATATTTCTAGACAAAAAGTATATAGCTTCCGAGATGATTGAGTAATGCATCTTGAGAGGATCAACAACAGCAAATTGAACTAAAAACTCATTTGACAACAGGGAGACAACCCCTTTGAAAATGAAAGCTTACAATCAATGCTAGGAGACAGAAGACCCCGGCATCTTGTTAGTCATCTAAATGCCAAAACGTCAAGAATGCTGCCTCATTAAAAACTTGAAATTCTTCCTCTTGGAAATGATAGATATAGACAGGGTTTGCAGACTCATAGATACGTATCGACCCAGAACCAACCGGATCTGGAATAAGTTGCCCCGACACAAGCCAACATGGACCTGACTCGCATGCCTGAGGTCTTTTTTAAATTTTTTTGCAAAATTAAAATTTCTTGGAATGATTGGACTGTTTACCCTATATTTTAACTTGTAGAATTACTATTCCACCAATTCTAAAAAGTATGCATAATTTAATTAGTTTATTTTTCATTTTTAACTATTTTTTTAACATTATATCATTATTAGATAGTCAATAAATCAATAAAGTCCACAATAGAGTTTAATGCTCTTCATCCATGAAATGCAAAATCTACGACCGTTGTTATATCATTATATGATTACTATAATTTTTCAATTTAGTTACTATAATTTTTCGATTAAAAAATATTACGTTTAGATAAAATATTATAATTTAAATAATTCATAGCGACTAGGTGTGATACGGTCGACTCATGACTCGAAACCCTGTAGATATGATATGAGTCGGTAGTATCACACCGCGTCGGTACAATACACAAAGCATGGATATAGGACTTTCTGTTTTGACCTGGAGGGTGACAAGCTATTGAAAGAATACATGTATGTATTAAGATTAATATAAAGCAAATAAGCACATTCATACAGAAGACACAATGAAATGTCCTGTATGTAAATGATAAGCTCGATACATAAACTGAAACTAACCAAGCGAAGCCAGCTGAAATTAAATTACAAGAACTTTCCACCCCTAATTAACGCAGAGCCACAGTCTAGACTTCAGGCGATCAAAGTCATATTGAAGTCATTTTTATTTTTATTTTTAATTTTATTATGTATTTTTATTTTATTTGAGTCTAATTTAGTAGTAGTAATTTGGTAGGATTAAATTTTAATTTTTAGGGTTTATTGGGCTCATTTGGAACTAATAGTGTGTCTTTTTATTTTTCTGTCATTTTAGTGCGATTTTTTGCACTATTTAGATATTAGGGATATTTTGGTCATTGGGTCTAAGAGGACCATTAGGGTTCCACCTCTATAAACACATGTGTAATCTCAAATTTTAGGGTAAGGAAGATGAATGAAATTTTGAAAGGGACCTGCCAGTTCTTTCCTCCGCGGGGGTGTGATGCCCTAATTCGTGGAGTGTGAAGCCCCGGGGTGCAAAGCCCCTTCCTATCCACGCCCGTCTCCTTCTCTCCCCCCCTCGTCTTCTTCTTCCTCCCATGCATCTTCCTCTTCCCCTTACTGTCACCTTCTTCTTCTTCCCTATCCACCTTACACTCTGTGCATCCGCCCCGCGAACAGGCCGCCACCACCCGAGGAGGACCACCGGCGGCTTCCACCATCGTGGCCGTCATCCCCGCCGGTCAGCCCTGTCGTGGAAGCCACAAGCTGCAGGCCCACCTGCTCAGTCCCTCCCTCTTTCTCTCCCTCACCGGCACTGCAAGGAGGCGCCAGTGGTCCCCCTACCTGGACCGCTGTGCCATCCTCCTGCGCCGGACGCAACCCTGTCGACCGTCGCCGCTGCCTGCTCGGTGAATGCCCAGCTACTGGCTGCCACCGCCGCGACCTCCCTCCACCACTGGCTGCAACAGCAACAGCATCAACCACCATTGTCGTGGAAGCAGTCCCCACAGCTTCCAGCGCCGCCCGCCCATGTCGGCGGAACCACTGACATCGTCCCCGTGGCCGCTCTTGTGCCATCACCCGCCGGCCACAGCACCCCACTGCTCAGTCACAGCCGAGCCAACTCCAGAAGAGCCGCCGCCACCATCATAAGCCCCTCTCACCTTCTCTCGCCGCCAGCCGTCGTCATCGACGTCGTTGACCACCTAGGCCCCCACCAGCGTCCAAGTCCACCCGCCGGCAACGGCTCAGCGTGTATCTCTCTCTCTCTCCATATCTCTCTCATGAGGTTCTTTCAATAGAAAAAAAAAAGAAACAGAAAAAAAGGAGCAATGATCAGGGGAAGAACGATCAGAAAAAGAGAGAGAGAGAGCATAGGGAAAAAAAGAGAGAAGACAAAATAGGGAAAAATGAGAAAAAACGTAAAAAAGTATTCTCCAAAAAATGAGGAAAAAATGCCCAATAGCATGTCCAACAGCTCATTTTAGTGCAATTGGCCCATTTGGAGGTTTGTCCCGCATCACTAATTACACATGAAAAAAGCCAAATGGGTAAACATGTAATCAGATTGATGAATTCATCCCGAAGTCATGAAACTGATAATCAGTTGTGACCCTTTCGAAGTTATAAACATATTAGAAAGCAGGTATGTAACATAGAACAAGCACAAATTAGATTAGCATAAGATTATAGAAGTTTATCATGTAAGCTCATAAGGAATGCAGGTGAAAAGAAAATGACAAAGAAATGACAATCAATTACATAGCATCAATCTAAGACACATTTCTTAAGGGATGAAGAGCCTCTCCTTTGTCTACCTCCCTTTTATTTCAAGCATCCGGTTAGGAGACTTCATGGTTTGGAATGTTTGAGATAAAGTATAGTTTCTAAGTTATTCTACCTAATAAAATTGGAGAGAAATGCATGTATTGAAATTCATAATCTCAATAACAAAAAGACACAAGCCCCTTGAAGTCATCATAGCAGAATACAGTAAGGAGGGACAAAAATATATGTTGGTAGTCAATAATGCCTTGAAAAAGATGGTAAAGAATTTGTATACATTAAGTACACATGCATGAAAGTCCATTCCATCTGTTTGGCACCAACCATGATGAGAACAACTGACATATGGGTTTAGTATTTTCAAAATGACAATTCAAGTATCTTATTATTTTCTCCAAGCCACTGCAAACAACTTCATGCAAGGGAAGCACGGGATATCAAAGCATCTAAATATATCATCCAAACCTAAAACAATCTAATGAAAGCACAATTTTCAATAAGCATATCTTTATGTATAATCAATGTTCTCTCGACATAAGGCTGGACGTTTTGCCAGCGTAGATGCCTAAAAGAAATATGACCACAGTATAAAGGCATCAAGCAACATAATTTGGATGTTGTTTACTGGTGAAACTGAAATGTTAGCACCTACTTTACCATCCTCAAACCGACAAGCTTAGTACTTAACAAGGACAAAGCCAATGCATGAAGAGAGCAGCAACATGAACTTTTAATATAAATAAAAATAACATAACAATTAGTTGAGATTATAAGATGATTGGAGTTGGAGTCCTCTGCAACGCTCAAAATTGTTATGTGTCGAGTTGCTTGTATGATATTCGGTGTTCACACTTCCTGAACTAAGCCCCCATGCATGGGTAGCAAGAATAGCAGAATGCTTCTACAAACATCTCCAAACTAACAAAGGAAAATATATTTTGGTAAAAACAAAACAAAACAAAGGAAAAGAAAAAAAGAGCATTGTGCTAGTTTTTAATACGGATATAGATCCAAAAACTGCATAAGCCTCCACTCGATCCTACAAAATAAAGAACATAGCGTGAAACAAATTAAGCATATCACCCAATGACTCCAATTTCAAACAAAGGAATTGTCTCAAAAGTCCAATTTCAAACAGAAGACAGGATCTGAGAGACGGTAAACACTAGAAAAAAAAACATCCTGACGGAATCGAAGTTCCAGGTATATGACCCAAAACTATTTCCTTCCTCAAAACCGTCGGAACCTCTAAGCATCATTGCGAACAAAACCACACCCAACAATAGAAAACATCGAACTCCACGTCTCAATGCCTCGACGCAATATCAGAGCAAGAAACCCGCTAGAGGTCGGCGACGTCCATTAATCGACACCAATGGAAAGGATGGAAGAAAGATCTAAAGACTGTGTAATCTACCTGTGAGCAAATCCTGGTAAACCAACATCTTGCACTCCTTACAGAGGGAAGCGAGGAGATCCGAGGCCGGCAAGAGACGAGCCGTAACCGGCACGGAAGGGCGGGAGGGGGGTAATGGAGGGACCAGAGGTCTATTTATACCGAGGGTTTTCATGCGTGAAGGGAACGCGAACCTTCGTTCAGGCCTTCCATGGATCCTTTAATTAAGCGTTGATACTTGTTTTCACAAGACTGTCTTTCCCATTTTTCAAATTTAGTTTCATCTTTTTTGTCTCCATTTTTTTAACTACTGTAAGCAAAGTGACAATTTTTAGGGGTTTATGAACATAAGTCATATTTAAAAGTAAAATTATAGAAATATCGTTACAATAAATATATTAGCACGTATATCACTATTTTTAATAAAATATTACAAAAATAGCATCGTAATTTATTTATGTCAACTAGAAGATGAATATTTCAAAAATATATATTATTCGTATTAGTCAATTATCCTATGACGAAAATATCTTTACTAAAGAGATAAATATATCATAAAAGTTGTAACTTATGTTTCTATTTCTTACGAAGAGATTAGTGATGTCCATACCTCCGGAGAGAGTCAGGCATGTCAATAGTGCTTCTTGAAGAATCAGATAGTCACATCCTCTCTTCTATGCATAAAGAGAAAGAGAGAGCTAGATAAAGAGAGGAGAAGGGCACCTGAGAGGATCTCCTCATCCGCCACCAACAATCCACCCAACAAGAGTTGGATTGCACACACACAGATAGAGAGAGAGTAGGGAGAGAGGATAGAGAAAGAGAGAGGGGGAAGCACTAGAGCTGACTTCCCCCTCCTACGACGACAACTCACCAAAAGGGTTATTATGAATAAGATAAATGTAGATTCGATTGGCTACGGATTAAGTCTAAGTTTGATTAAATATGCTAGTCGATCATAGACACTTAAAGTATTGTCAAGAAATGATTCAAGAAATTATTTCAAAAATTATTCAATTGAGGTACACTAGTTAAAGCACAAATATATTAAGTCACAAGCCAATTAGTTGATATGTTTCATCTATAGAATAAGTCAATTAATGTCAACTAAATTTGATCAATTAAGGTACATATTTGAGTTGATCTTAGTTAAAAGGTATGAAATTAGTTGCATTGTATAATCAGTTGATTGATATGTAGTTGAAATGCACACTAGACAGATCCATTGATAACTCAATTGAATGATATAGTCGGTTGAAATATATCAATTACTTTTACATTTGAAATGTCATTGTCACGTCCCGATGCAAAAAATAAGAACGTAACAGTTATAACATGCATGTCAATCAGTGCACGATAATAGTCAAGAAAAATATAACCATGAAGGAACACATTTGAGTCACAAATTTCTAATTTTATTGACAATCAAAAGTTGAATACATCAACATCCACTAACTCTAACTAGACCATTGATCTAAAATAAGATTCAAAACCTTACATAACAACGCCTTCATTAAACCATTCATATCTCTAACTCCATCTCAATTCAACACTGACAATAACTAAGGACATCAAGAAAAAGAAAAGAAACAACAAGACATCTAAATAGGAACAGTCCCACTCGCCCTTCCCCATCAGATTGAAAGTCCTCATCTGAGCTACCTGCAAAATATTGAGAAATTTGGGTGAGCAAAAACTCAGTAGGAATTACATCTCTGTGTCAAGTAAATTTTAAGTGATTACCATTTTAGTAAGAATCAATGTGCTAACGAGAAAACATTAGTAACAATTGCAACAATAGAGAAGCAAGTAACTGAGTTAAGTAAGATGATGAGATGACATAATAACTAGACTGGGAATAATGATAATCTCAAAACAAGAATAATAACAGAACTAGAACAAATGCATGTAACAAGAACTCTCATGTGATTGGCCATATCAAGCACGCATGTACATGCATGTATTCAAGTCATGTAGAGCCATGTAATTCAAGATAGATTAGAATGTCATAGACTTATCACGCAAGCAAGAACTTCGGTGCAATGTCACACCTTATCATTACAACTCTCATGGGCAACTAGAACTTTCGGGTGCTCCTCTCAGGACCAGACCGGGCCCTTTAATGGTGCGCTGGCATTGAGAGGTGGATCCAAGATCCCGTGTAAAACTCTAGACATTCATTATTTAATGGCCAAAAATTTAAAGGACTAGCACATGTAACCATGGATATCACGAGTAGAGATAAGAATTTCATAGAAGAATTCCAACAATTCAAGTTCATTGAGTCAAGGAGTGTAAGTCATTTGAGAAATGACTTAGGAATAGTAACGAAGGTATAAAGTCCATTCCAATATTGAGGTTCTAGGTCATAACCCCAACAGATCGAGAATGTCAAGGGAAAATAGTCATGAAAGGCTGGAAAATAGAATAAAACCATAATTTCAATGTAAAACAAAGTTTTGAAAAAATTGGGTTAATGCGAGCATTCCCAGGGCCGCGTTCATGCAAGATGCAATTGGTCGGGGGGCCGTGTTCAACATAGGCGATCGGGCATTGATCGGTAAGCCCAATATAAGATAGAACTTGGCCAGAACGCGGTCGTGTGATACGCCATGATGGTCATTAACGCGGTCAGGCCAATGGCCACGTTCAAAATAGGATTCTAGGAGATCGTGGTCTGGGTGCTAGCCGCCTTCTCTCACAGAACCTGAACGCGGTGCTTGTGGAGGCCGCATTTTGAACAAACTCAACATATCGTTGATAGAAGCTCGTTCTGCCATTCAAAAGGCCAGTGGAACCCCATCCCAAGCAGTAGGATGAGAATGCAGAGGTTTCTCTGAGTTTTTGTGGTACAACATGCTCGGTGTCCTAATGAGAATCTTAGGCTCGTGAAGACTTATGGAGGCATTGATATAGCAGTTACAATCCGACGAAAGGAATATCCGGTGGAGAGTTCTAGCTACATCAAGAATTATGGGTGTACAGTAACACGGAAACCAGTGATAGCGGTGAGTCAATGCCACCGGGTGGCACGACCCTCAAACAAAAACTTATTCAATCCTACTCTATGAAAACATCGAGGAACCATAAAGCTATCATGTCATGAAAGTGCAGAAGATTAATAACATCTAATAAGTTTAACCAACATGATAGTCTACTTTTTTCTACGCAAGATAACGTGGAGATGATATATGAATCAAGAAGGACATGTGAAAGCATAGAACTTAAGCAACTTTTTAAGGATTGAACTTTATTTCGTGATCCCTAGTCATATAGTGCATTCAGACGACATTTATAACCTAAGAACATGATGTCTAACCCTAATGAACAGAGATAAAGCACTGGAAAGGTCAGGGTTTGTTGACACTTGAATTTTTCATCCACAGCAGCAAACTCCAAGCTCCAACTGGCCGCCCCACATCGAGAGAGAATAAGAAAGGAAAAAGAAAAAAAGAGAAAAGTAAAGTAAAAAGAAGGAAAAGGGAATAGAAAGGGGGGGTGAACCGGCGGGATATAAGCCCATTCGACAGGGACCCTCAACCGGCAGAAGCCTCATGAAAAGCCTAATACGGCAGCTCCCAGCTGAATCGGCAGGGTACACTGTTCCATATGACAGTTGTTGCATCCCCTAGTTGGTGTTTGGCTTCAATGATATCAAAACGATTGTGTTTGTGTGTGTATGTGTTTTATCGAGCAATATGTGTATATTATGATTGATGAGTTGAAAGATGACTTCAAGTTTCACTCTTGAAAGTCATATGAATCATTGGTGTTTAAGGAACTAATGCTATATTTATCTTGGTTTGTAGGATCAAATCCATGGCTCACGTTTTGGAACTCAAAGGAGTGCATCAATGAAGTTCTTCTTCAACAAGGGAGTTACCTTTCTCATTGAATTGTATTTCATCCTTATATGATTCTTACATTTCATCAAGTAAGGTTTCAAGTCTTGATTGGGGTATTTCCTTACATTTTACTCACAAGGCTTTTGGGCTAGAAATACACTTAGCCTATTTACTTGAATCGTGATGAATGTGATTTTATATCAATGTTCCTCGTGAGATAATGCTTCATGAATGTTCGTTTTTAATCAACAATAATGTCATTTGAATGAATGTGGTTCCATGATATTATGCATGCTTTACATTTGACATAATTGTTAACATTTGTGTAACGAAGCATTTTGATGTTGAAGATTTGGTTGATTCAAGAAAGTGATTGAATGATTGAGCTCACATGTCATTTTATTTGATTAAGTGAGAGATTCATGTTCATCATATCAAAACTTTGTCAAATGGTGAATATATTTTTGATGGTTGAATTGAGAAGTCAATTACATGCATAATGTGATAAGTTTGCTTTGCAGGATTGAAATTCATGGTAAATACCCTTTTGAAGTCAAAGGATTGGATAAACATGTACCGAGTCATCAACAAGACCAAACAGGTTAAAAATCCCATGCAATGACCACTAAAAGGAAATGGTAAGAACGAATATTGCAAAACAGTCATTGGGTTTGTGAAGGTAACAAATGTTCACTCTTATACATTCTGGAAGGTTTTGGATGTTGGGTGATTAGGCACAATCATGGTGATTTCAAATGCAAATTCATGCATATCATTCTTCATGTGTTGAACTTGTATATTTATTAATCATGTGTTGTGGTTGAAAAAGGTCTTTCTGGGTTTCACACCTTGCTCATATTCATATGAATAGATCATTCATTTTAGATGTGTCTCATTGGCTTTCAAAGTGCATTCTTTATAAAAATCAAGCATCACATTGAGGATTCATGTCAATTAAACTTTAGCATGGTTATTGCTTGGTTTGATCAAGTTTTTCTTGATGTAAATTGATGCCCTAGTGTTGAATTAGTTGTTTTTACTTTGGGGTAACATGCAAACACTTTAGGTATATCAATCCCTTGCTTTAGCCCTCTTAAAGCCCTCAAAAATCTGGTTTTACTGAACTTCGGTCGACCGGCCCTAGGCCATTGGTCGACCGGTTTTAACAGCATGCAAAAGAAGTTGTCCTGGAAAATTTCAGTCGACCGAAACCAAGATTCCGGTCGACCGAAATTGCCAGAAACTCCAACTCCAACCCTGTAAAATTCCGGTCAACTGGTAGACCCGTGTAGGTTGACCGGCAACGGCAAAAACTCAAAAACGTGAATCTGAAAACCCACTAAACCATACCCTATTGTGCACAAACTTTACCCATTTGTCCCTAGGGTCTATATACACATATTAAGGGGGTTTTCTATGAGTTTAGTGAATGGTTTACTTGTCTTTTGGGTTCTTTACCTTTGCTATAAAAAAGAGTTACGAATTTGAGATGGCACAACCCTAATGTGTTCATGTTCTTTCTTGTAGGAGAAGAAAAGGGGGAAAACAAGGGAGGAGCTCTTGCAAGGCTGATCTCATCTACATCCATGAAGATTTGAAGCTCGTGGTAGAAGAAGAAAAGAAGTGGCTCGAGGAGAGGAACAAGAGGACCCCAAAATCGGCATCATCCGACATCGAACCAAGAAGAGGTAGAGATTCAATTGAAGGGGGAGCTTTGTGCTTGTTGATCTTTCTTGTTCTAATCTTCAACACACGTTTTGGGCTTAGAGCATTCATTTGTTAACTTGATACAAACCTTTAAACGATTTATTGTGTGTGTGTTCGGAGAAAGGGGTTCTCTGAGTGGTTTGTGTTGACGCATGTGCGTCGTGTGGTGCGGAGCATATCCGCGTGTTTGTTTAGGCATATTGTGGGGTGTGTTCCCCGTGTGTGGTTGGGAGTTTACTCCTGTGTGGTTGCGTAGGCGTCGCCCTACGCGTGTGTGTGTTGGAGTTTGACTCCGTGTGTGTGTGGAGATTTATCCCCGTGTGTGTTTGGAGCGTCGTCTCCGTGTTGGGGATTTATCCCCAAGTGAAGCCTCACCAAGTTTGGTAAGGGGTGGACGTAGGGAGCCCGTCGTGGTCCCGAACCACCTTAAAAACCTTTGTGTTGTGGTTTGCTTTGTGGTTGTGCTTAATAGCTTAATCCTTTTATCTTGTTCGTGTGCGAACGGTGAGATTGAGAGAACTAAGTTTGTATTACTTAGTTTAATTTCCTCAATCACATTCCAAGTTGTTAATTCCTCTTAGTTAGATTTTAATTTACCATCGTTCGTGGGGGACAATTCAACCCCCCCTTCTTGTCTACTCGCCTACCCAGGGACCAACAATTGGTATCAGAGCCACGGCTCTATCTTATAAGGTCTAACGACCTTTAGAGTGATCCCTTGGCGAGTTTCATTTCGCAACATGTCGAGTTTTACTTTTCCTCCACGTTTTGATGGTCATGATTTTATTTCTTGGAGAAATAGCATGTGTGCTTACCTTGGCTTTAATGAATGTGAAATTTGGGAAGTCATATGTAACGGTCCACATAAACTTCCATCAAATGAAGCTAAGTGGAATGCCAAGCATGTGAAGAAAAATGAAATTAATCTTCATGCTTTGAATGTTCTAAGGAATTGTGTAGAGTCTAATGTTCTATCTCAAATTTCTTCGTACAGGTCAGCAAGAGATTTGTGGGATCAACTGGCAAAGTATGAAGCCAATGAAATGACTTCATAAGTCGGCTCAAGCTTCATGGCCAATGATGAAGAAACCAAAGAAAGTTTGGAGGTAGGATCCGAAGGTGAGGAAAGCTCGAGTCAGGTAAATTCTGATTCTGAAGAGCCCTCAATTGAAGAATGGCAATTAGCATGTGCCGATTTGCATGACAGATGCAAAAAATACAAATCTGAAATTAAGAGATTGAAAAAGAGAAATGATGAGAATGTGCATGCTAATTCCTCCTGTGAGAACTGTAAAACCTTGGAGTCAAAAATTGAACATCTGCAAGAACAAAATGAATCTCTTGAATCAAGAGTTGAAATATTTTCAGAAGAGATTTCTTGTTTGAATGATGATGTTGAAATGGCTAGAAAATATGACACATCTTTTCAAATTGAAAATAAGTGTGATGAGCTGCGTGAGCAAAATAAATTCCTCATGTCTAAAAACTCCATGCTTGAGAAAAATGAAGATTATCTTAAGAATAAGCTAGCTTCTTTGTCTGATGATGATAAGATGTTTGAGAAATTACTTGATTCTAAATTTGATAGCAAGAGCATCATGAATGAAAATGAAAAACTTAAAAAGGAAAAATGTGCCATGTTGATTTAGATTTCTTTACTTGAAGGTAGTTTGAAATGTCTTGAGAAACTTGAAAAAGAGATTTCCTTGTTGAAATGTGAGAATGAGCAATTGCTTGCAAAGAGTTCAAAGCATGTTGAAACTGAAAAGGTTCTTGAAAAACTTGCTGAAAAATGTCACTGCACAAATCTGGAAAATAAAAATCTCATGCAAAAAAATGAAAAACTTACATCAAAGAATTGTTTGCTTGATGATAAGATCCTTGCATGTGAAAAAGAGATCAACAACTTGAAGCTTGATTTGTCTAGATTTGTTAAAGGGAAGGAGAACTTAGACACATTGCTAGGTGTTAAAGTGAACTTTCAAAAAGAGAGTCTTGGTTACATCCCGACCAATAAAAAATCTTTTGAATCAAAAATAAAAACCTCTTTTGTTCATGCCTCTGACATTCCTAGCACCTTCAAAACACCTCCTCCCGTTGCTCAAGTGAAAATATCTGAAAATGATTTTGATAAAAAGATAGATCTCAACAAAAAGCCTTCCATGTCAAATAAATCTCAAAAATCAAAGTTGAATGTTGAATGCTTCTATTGTGGCATGTTTGGTCATGAAATGAATGATTGTGCTATCTTGAAAATGGATGATCAAAATGCATGCAAAGATAAATATACCTTCAAAAGAAAGAAAAATGTCTCATGATTTTATTGTCACAAACTTGGCTATGTCATGGATGATTACTTTGTGAAATAAAATGATGATTATCATGCCATGAATGCTAAGTTTAACCTTCAAAGAAAATTCAGAAATGAGCATGCTTCCCGTGCTAAAAGGTTTGCATCCCATAAGAAAGACTTGTTCACAAACACTCATGCAAACAATGAAAAATCATTCTGTAAACCCACAACTCCTTGTTGCTTTCATTGTGGGAAATACGGTCATGTCATGAATGAATGTTGGTTTTTGAAAATAAAGAATTTCCATGCTTCTAGAATGAATGCTAAGTTTAATTCTGTTAAATCTAGATCCTTTGGAAATAGGAGATGGAATACTTTTGAAAACACTTTTGCTCCCAAAAGAAAGACCATTGCTAAAACTTCTCCTCCTCATTGCTACTATTGTGGAAATTATGGACATGTACTTGAGGATTGCAGGATCATGGAAAGTGATGACAAGGTGGCAATGAAAATGTCAAAGAAAACCTTTGGAAGAAATGCTTCTAACATCCAAGGACCCAAGAAGGCTTGGGTGCCAAAATCCGACAAATGAGTCGGTTGTTGTGAAGGTGTGCCTTGAGGTAAATAAAGAATGAAAATGGTTCTAATAAAAAGGAATAAGGCACACTCATTGGGTAAAATCCCAACTTTACTCTTTCATTGTCAAATTGGATGATTTTGATGATTTGGGATGATATTTTAATGTGTTCTCATGTTATGCTCAAAATTCTTCACAAGCCATACATGTCTTCAATGAATAAATATTTGGTAGATAAAATGGTGGTTAGAGAAGGTTGGACTACGTTCAGCTGGATACTTTCACTAAACGTGATGGTGGTCTTTGGACCTATGTTATCCGCCTAGTACCAAAATTCAGAAAATTTAACTGTCTGGCTTATGAGGAGTCATGTGCTTTGAATGAATTGAATTTGCCTTTGATTTGCATGTGCTTTCAAATTGAATTTTGAAAAAACTTCTTGTTTCAAAAGGGTAAAATTTTTGAACTGTGGAATTACTTGATTAAATGTAACAATTGGTATTGAATGTTGACCATGGCCTATTTTAAAGCTCATTGACCTTGTGTGATTGCCTTGCATGAATGACAGGTTACTTGATTTGTTCAAACTGGAACACATGTCTCATGCAATACTATTTTGAATGATCAAGGTTGAACGTTTAAGTTATGAGGAAAATGGCTTTTCATGATGAAATCTAAAATAAAATGCTCACGATTCAATGCTAGATTCATTGAAAATCCATCTCATGCATTCACCTGCTTCATGCCTCTCTCAAATGCTCAAGTCATTGCAAAAACATGAAATATGCATAAAAATAATGTATTGACATTTTTGCATATCATTCATAGATCCTTGCATATCATTGTGAATATGAGTCTCATGCATACCTTGATTCATGAAAGCTTGCATGAATGCTTCCATAAATCCTTGCATGCGTGTATGTATTTATTTTATAAAACCTTTCTTGGAAAATTCTAAGACCTCACCTCCTTGATAAATAACAATGCAGTGATTTTATTCATATGCGATACATGTCATATATTAAGGGGAATGATTTTATTCCGACCGTGCATACATTTAGGGGGAGTCATAGCTATGTCTTGCTGAATTCCTTTTATACATGCAAAACAAAAATTCACCCCCACACTCTTGCACATAATGAATTTAATGACCTTCATTGATAAGGATTTAATAAATTCCTTCTAACACTTTAAAGGGAACTTGAATCTCTACATGGACATTAAAGAGTAATCGTGAGGAAAAAGCTGCCTACCCCACAAAAATTCTATAAGTGGAATGTGGATCCGAGTAACCGGGAATCCCCCCTGAAACAAAGGAGGAAACTCGTGTCAAAAGGAGAAGCAAAAATCCACATGTGTGACAAATCCAAGTAGCCGGGTTCCCCATTGAGACATATGAGGAAACTCGCGCCGAAAGGTGAAGTCTATTAAAAGAAACAATAGGGGTTGTGCGAAGCTACCGATAGTCGAGAATCTAAAGTAAAAATGTAGAGAGGAGATTACCTTCTAGTGTTCTTTAGAAAATCTGAAAATTCATATATTTTGAAGCTCATTATTCATTACATCACATTTCACATGGTCATTTTTGTGATGTATGTATTCTATGAATTTGCCTACATTCATGGTTTATGTAGTACTTCTAACTGTGTACGCACAAATCTCTTAGTTATGCTTCATGTCTTACATTCTTGAATTTGAATCACATGCTCATTTCTTAACCCGTGTCTCATTTAGAGGGAGTTACTATATGTAATATTTGTGTGCATGACGATTATGCTTGTGTGCTTGCATGTTCATGCATTCCCCTTGAGTCTAATTCTGAGCATAAATCTTGCATTTGAAGGAAAGAAGTCATCATGTGCATAGCTTCATATCTTGTATGATTAGCATTCACATATTGCATATTTATTGCATTTGAAAGGTGAAGCTCATCGTGTGCATTTTTACATATATGGCATTTTCAGCATGCATATAGTTCATACATGATATCATCTTGAGCAATTCATACTTTTCAATAATTGGTACAATTCATTTGAACAAATCATGTTGCATGAATACTGAAATGAGTTCTTCCAACTTTTGGTAACACATCTTTGGACCAATTCCCTCAAGAATGGCAATTGTAAATCTTTGGGCCTTTGATTTGACAGCAACATTTGGTATCCTATTTTTGGGCCTTTGATTAGTATCACTTGGCATTTGCATTCGTATTATATCTTTTGGCCTAACACGTTCACCTCTTGTCCCATAACCCCATGTCTTTTTGTAGATGACAAAAAGGGGGAGAATATTTATGTGTGCTCAATGTCTTATGAATGTTGTTGTTTTAGGGAGAATTGGAGAATTGATGTATGTGCTCAATGTTCTTGTTAATGCTTGGTCTTTCATAAGATGTTTACAATATTACTCTATCACACACATCGTTTTGTCATCATCAAAAAGGGGGAGATTGTTGCATCCCCTAGTTGGTGTTTGGTTTCAATGATATCAAAACGATTGTGTTTGTGTGTGTATGTGTTTCATTGAGCAACATGTGTATATTATGATTGATGAGTTGAAAGATGGCTTCAAGTTTCACTCTTGAAAGTCATATGAATCATTGGTGTTTAAGGAACTAATGCTATATTTATCTTGGTTTGTAGGATCAAATCCATGGCTCACGTTTTGGAACTCAAAGGAGTGCATCAATGAAGTTCTTATTCAACAAGGGAGTTACCTTTCTCATTGAATTGCATTTCATCCTTATATGATTCTTACATTTCATCAAGTAAGGTTTCAAGTCTTGATTGAGGTATTTCCTTACATTTTACTCACAAGGCTTTTGGGCTAGAAATACACTTAGCCTATTTACTTGAATCGTGATGAATGTGATTTTATATCAATGTTCCTCGTGAGATAATGCTTCATGAATGTTCGTTTTTAATCAACAATAATGTCATTTGAATGAATGTGGTTCCATGATATTATGCATGCTTTACATTTGACATAATTGTTAACATTTGTGTAACGAAGCATTTTGATGTTGAAGATTTGGTTGATTCAAGAAAGTGATTGAATGGTTGAGCTCCCATGTCATTTTATTTGATTAAGTGAGAGATTCATGTTCATCATATCAAAACCTTGTCAAATGGTGAATATGTTTTTGATGGTTGAATTGAGAAGTCAATTACATGCATAATGTGATAACTTTGCTTTGCAGGATTGAAATTCATGGTAAATACCCTTTTGAAGTCAAAGGATTGGATAAACATGTACCGAGTCATCAATAAGACCAAACAGGTTAAAAATTCCATACAATGACCACTAAAAGGAAATGGTAAGAACGAATATTGCAAAACAGTCATTGGGTTTGTAAAGGTAATAAATGTTCACTCTTATACATTTCTGGAAGGTTTTGGATGTTGGGTGATTAGGCACAATCATGGTGATTTCAAATGCAAATTCATGCATATCATTCTTCATGTGTTGAACTTGTATATTTATTAATCATGTGTTGTGAAGTGTGGTTGAAAAAGGTCTTTCTGGGTTTCACACCTTGCTCATATTCATGTGAATAGGTCATTCATTTTAGGTGTGTCTCATTGGCTTTCAAAGTGCATTCCTGTAAAAACCGAGCATCACATTGAGGATTCATGTCAATTAAACTTTAGCATGGTTATTGCTTGGTTTGATCAAGTTTTTCTTGATGTAAATTGATGCCCTAGTGTTGAATTAGTTGTTTTTACTTTGGGGTAACATGCAAACACTTTAGGTATATCAATCCCTTGCTTTAGCCCTCTTAAAGCCCTCAAAAATCTGGTTTTGCTGAACTTCGGTCGACCGGCCCTAGGCCATCGGTCGACCGGTTTTAACAGCATGCAAAAGAAGTTGTCCTGGAAAATTTCAGTCGACCGAAACCAAGATTCCGGTCGACCGAAATTGCCAGAAACTCCAACTCCAACGCTGTAAAATTCCGGTCAACCGGTAGACCCGTGTAGGTCGACCGGCAACGGCAAAAACTCAAAAACGTGAATCCGAAAACCCACTAAACCATACCCTATTGTGCACAAACTTTACCCATTTGTCCCTAGGGTCTATATACACATATTAAGGGGGTTTTCTATGAGTTTAGTGAAGGGTTTACTTGTCTTTTGGGTTCTCTACCTTGGCTATAAAAATGAGTTACGAATTTGAGATGGCACAACCCTAATGTGTTCATGTTCTTTCTTGTAGGAGAAGAAAAGGGGGAAAACAAGGGAGGAGCTCTTGCAAGGCTGATCTCATCTACATCCATGAAGATTTGAAGCTCGTGGTAAAAAAAGAAAAGAAGCGGCTCGAGGAGAGGAACAAGAGGACACCGAAATCGGCATCATCCGACATCGAACCAAGAAGAGCTAGAGATTCAATTGAAGGGGGAGCTTTGTGCTTGTTGATCTTTCTTGTTCTAATCTTCAGCACATGTTTTGGGCTTAGAGCATTCATTTGTTAACTTGATACAAACCTTTAAATGATTTATTGTGTGTGTGTTCGGAGAAAGGGGTTCTCTGAGTGGTTTGTGTTGACGCATATGCGTCGTGTGGTGCGGAGCATATCCGCGTGTTTGCTTAGGCATATTGTGGGGTGTGTTCTCCGTGTGTGGTTGGGAGTTTACTCCTGTGTGGTTGCGTAGGCGTCGCCCTACGCGTGTGTGTGTTGGAGTTTGACTCTGTAACGACCCGAGAATCCGATTACCGGGAATGCCCGATAACCCGAGACTCGTACCGCCACCCACGAGTCCGAAGACTCGGAAGGGTTAAAAGGATGGTGTGGAAACTACACAAGTATCACAAATAATTGCAGAAATTAAATAGTTATAATATTAAGCAGGAAATAAATTAACATTTTACATGGTCCACAATAAAATAACAACAACAGCAACAGTAGTCCACGACTAGTACAGTGACAAGAAAGAAAAGTACAGCTACACGGGGCATCCCCCGGCTCTGACCTCTGGCACTACCTCTGGGCACCCGCACCACGCTGCGCTCCTGACGCGCTCCCCGAAGGTGGCGCCTCACCTGAAACACGGTGAAAACACGCAGGGAATGAGTCTCAGAACAAGACTCAGTAGGGATCACTCGAACCCTACCTCGAAAAACGAGAAACCACTACTCTAGCGGTAGGAAAATACCTCGGAAAGGAAAGCCCTGTACTCTACAGAACTAGACCCTACGGCACGCAAACCGACACACGTGCCACGGTACGAGAAGACCGAAACTCAACGGTCAAACCGTCAAAACCCGAAGGTCGGAAACACACGACTGACAGTCTGACACTCCGTATTCGACAGGAGTACCACCCACTAGAAGCACAGCCGGTAGCGTCCCCTGACGTCTTACACCGTACCGCAGGTGAGCCGCCTGACGTGGTAGGTCCTACCCGAGGCGCGAACACCGTACAAGTAACCACAAACAAGTGACTAGCTGGGGTCACGCCCGTCGACGTGGGTCCAACCTCCCCCAACCACGTGTGCACACACAGACCACGCGTCCCAGGTCTGGCCCTCTGACCGGTTTTCCCCTCAGCCGGACTCTGGCTGCAAGACGTGGGGCCCAACGGTAACCGGTCCACAAACCGTCTCGAAAGGTCGGCCCGTACACCACTCCCTGGTGCGACTAGCACCCGCGTACTAGTAGGCTACGACTAGTGGAGGGTCACTGAAGGAGTAGACTCTCGAGTCAACGGAAAACGACGTCCGAATCCGACAACGTGTGGGAATCACCCCACGCACCAGCCCCGTCGCACGGTGACCACGGTCGGAAAAGAAACAGACGCATTGCCCACGGTCAAACGCCTAACCGAGGCAAACGGGACTTCCGGACACCAAAGACACGGTCACGGAACTCCACGGGGTGCCCGGGGCACACACACGGCCCAAGAGAAACACCCAACAACAGGCAAGATCGCGCTAGGGACACCTAGCGCGACAGGGAAGATCGCGCTAGGTCTCCCAAGCGCGACAGGAACCATCGCGCTAGGTCCTCCTAGCGCGACAAGGACGATCGCGCTATGACCCCATAGCGCGACAGGAACCGCCTCCTGTTCATCTTCTCCGATGAACGCGCTCGGTCGGGGCGGCGCGACCTCCAAGAACGCGCTACTGGAGTATAGCGCGTTCTCAGTCCGCGGCCGAAAACGGTAAGAACGCCCAAAAATTCTAACCACGCCCCCATACCTCCATAGGAGAGGGGAAAAATAAAGGGGAAGACCCCTGGGGACCCCTAGCATGATTCTAGGCCCTCGAAACACGAATCCATGCATTGAATCCATAGATCGGGCGAGCTCTCCCCAAATCATGGAAAAACCCAAAAACGCTCAAATGATCCCCTCTCGGCCTCCCCGCGGCCTATAAATCACGGAAAAGAACGGCATGAGACTAAGGAACGTCACCCTACCTCGATGGAGCGAATGCTCCGCCGGATCGATCACGAATCACGAAGAATGCTCGAAGCTTCACGAACTCCCCACGCTTCCCACGCTCGCCGCACGCCCACGAGATCGCCTCACCGTCGCCCACGCGTCCGTGCCGTCGCCCCGCCGCCGTCCGTAGCCGGAGAGGGGTTCGCCGCGTCTGAATGGGAGAGAGGGAGAGAGAGGGGGGGCTCACGGTGGGAAGAAACGGAGGAAGAGGAAGAAGAAGAAAGAGAAAGGAGAAAAGAAAAAGAAAGAGAATTAGGGCTTTATAGAAAATCCGATTTTTTGGAAAAATACCGAAAAATAGAAAAATACATTTCTGGAATCCTCGGAACGCACCGATCGCAACGGTACCACTCGTGCCCGGGTGAACGGCCCAGTTAACCCGCAGCGAGCGTCCGAAGGAAAAGCCGAAACCCGCGCCGGAAATCGGGAAACACGCGCGAAAAAGCCGCGGAACGCCTCCGGGCCTCCGAAACGACTCCGGATCGCGCCGATCCGAACACGAAAGATGTCCGAAACGAAATTTCGGACACAACGGAGCCGGACACTCTGAAAACCAGATCCGGGACCCACGAAGAAGGATCCGAAAGGTCCGGGATATTACAGCCCTCCCCCCTTAAGGAATTTCATCCTCGAAATTGAGAACAACCAACGGGGAAATAAGAGGAAGACTCACTCAAACAGATACGGGAACTGCTGACGCATCTCGTCCTCACGTTCCCACGAAGCCTCACCACCAGAGTGTCGCTGCCACACGACCTTTACCAAGGGAATGACCTTGTTCCGCAGGCGCTGCTCTCGCCTATCCTCCACGCGGATCGGAAACTCTGGGAGAGAAAGATCTGGAGTCACCTCAGGCCAAACGGAAAACTCGAGCACATGAGAGTCATCGGGCATATACTTCCGCAACATCGAGACGTGGAACACGTCATGTACCGACGCCAACTCAGGAGGTAACTGCAACCGGTAAGCAACCTCACCGATGCGCTCCACAATCGCGAAAGGACCAATATAGCGGGGACTCAGCTTCCCACGCCGTCCAAAACGCATCACCCCCTTCATCGGAGAAACTCTCAAGAACACACGATCGCCCACGGCGAACTCAAGGGGCTGCCTCCTACGGTCAGCATAGCTCTTCTGCCGACTCTGGGCCGCCAACATGTTCTGACGAACCAGGTGCACAACCTCCACACATTGCTGCACCAATTCCGGTCCCGTCAAAACACGCTCACCCACCTCAAACCAATCAAGTGGAGTCCGACAAGGACGCCCATACAGAGCCTCATAGGGAGCCATGCCGATGCTCGAATGATAGCTGTTGTTATAGGCAAACTCCACCAACGGTAGGTGATGAATCCAACTCCCCTGCCACTCCAGGCAGCAGGATCTCAGCATGTCCTCCAAAGTCTGAATGGTCCTCTCAGACTGACCATCTGACTGTGGATGATACGCCGAGCTAAATGCCAACTCCGTGCCAAGAGCTCGCTGGAAACCCCTCCAGAATCCAGAAGTGAAGTGCGGATCTCGATCCGACACGATCGAAATGGGAACCCCATGCAACGGCACGATCCGCTCCACATACAGACGAGCCAACCTGGACACGCTCCAGCTGACCTTGACCGGTAACAATCGAGTCACCTTCGTCAGCCGATCCACCAGCAACCAAATACTGTCCTGCCCACTCGGGGTCCTCGGCAACCCCACCACAAAATCCGTGGTCACATGGTCCCACTTCCAAGCAGGAACATCCAAAGGCTGGAGAGTACCTCCTGGTCGCTGATGCTCCGCCTTCACCTGCTGACAGATCAGGCACCTGGCCACAAATTCGGCAACATCTCTCTTCATGCCAGGCCACCAGAACTGCCTCCGCAAGTTCCGATACATCTTCGTCGCACCCGGGTGTACAGTGTACCTGCTCCCATAAGCCTCGCGTAACACCGCACGACGAACCTGCTCCTCCGCTGGGACGTACAACCTGCCACGAAACCTCGCAGCACCGTCCTCGCCGAGCTCTACGTCAGCCATAGCCAGAATCCGGGGCAACTCAGGGTCCGCATGCTGAGCCTCTGTCACCTGACGACGGATAGCAGGAGTGACAGTCAGACTCGCAAGCACTGCCAACCCTGGCTCCTGGGGAATCTTGAGCCTGAAAGATACCTCGGGCACTTGTTCCTAGAGCCTCCACTTCCTCAACATCAAGGTACTGACCGCAACCTTCCTACTCAAGGCATCGGCGACGACATTCATCCTGCCCGGCTGATAAGACAGGGTGAAGTCATAGTCCTTCATGAACTCCATCCAACGCCTCTGTCTGAGGTTCAGATCTCTCTGCGAGAACACATACCTCAAACTCTAATGGTCAGTGAACACCTCGAACTTCTCACCGTACAGATAATGCCTCCAGATCTTCAGCGCGAAGATCACTGCTGCCAACTCAAGATCATGGGTAGGGTAGTTCTCCTCATGGGGCTTTAGCTGCCGAGATGCATAAGCCACCACTCTACCATGCTGCATCAGAACAGCACCCAATCCAACGCCGGAAGCATCTGTACACACCACAAAACCTCCCGATCCAGAAGGCAAAACCAACACCGGAGCCGAGGTGAGCAATCTCTTCAGTTCACTGAAGCTCTGCTCACACTCCTCGGACCAAACGAAAGGCACATCCTTCCGCGTGAGCCTAGTCATCGGGGTCGCAATGCGAGAAAAATCCTGGATAAACCGACGATAATACCCCGCAAGCCCCAAGAAACTCCGGATCTCCGTCACCGACCTCGGCCTCGGCCATTGCATCACAGCCTCGACCTTGGTGGGATCCACGGAAATGCCATCACCAGAAATCACGTGCCCCAGAAAGTGCACCTCGCTGAGCCAAAACTCGCACTTGCTGAGCTTCGCATACAACTGGTGATCTCGCAACGTCTGCAGCACCACACCCAAATGATACGCATGCTCCTCAGCAGACCGCGAATAAACAAGGATGTCATCCACGAAGATGCCCACGAACTGGTCCAAATACGGATGAAACACCCTCTGCATCAAGTCCATGAAGGCTGCTGGGGCATTGGTGAGCCCAAACGGCATCACCAAGAACTCATAATGCCCGTACCTCGTACTGAACGCAGTCTTCTCCACATCGGACTCGCGAATTCTCAGCTGATAGTAACCGGACCGCAAATCAATCCGCGAGAACACTCGCGCAGACTGAAGTTGGTCGAACAAATCATCAATCCGCGGCAACGGATACTTGTTCTTAATGGTCACGTCATTCAGCTGCCGATAGTCAATGCACAACCGCAGACTACCGTCCTTCTTCTTCACAAACAACACGGGCGCACCCCAAGGGGAAAAACTCGGACGAATATACCCCTTGGCCAACAGTTCCTGCAACTGCGCCCTCAACTCCCTCAACTCAGCGGGGGCCATACGGTAGGGAGCCTTCGCCAAAGGTCCCGTACCAGGTACAACCTCGATCACGAAATCGATCTCCCGCTGGGGAGGTAATCCAGGCAACTCCTCAGGAAAAACATCAGGAAACTCGCGCACCACCGCAATGTCCTCGACATTCGGCTCCATCCGGTCAGACACAACCACGGACGCGAGAAAACCCTGACAACCGGAATCAAGCAACCGACGGGCTCGAATAGCAGAGATAAGAAATCGAGAAGAGGCGGAACGGATACCTTGGAAATAGAAGGTCCGCTTGCTCGGATGCTGGAAGTAGACCCTCTTCATCCCACAATCCACCACCGCTCCATGAGTCTCGAGCCAATCCCTGCCTAGAATCACGTCGTAATCCCGAAGCTGCAACGCATACAACCTGCCTGGCATACTCCGCCCATCGATCCACACCGGAACCTGGTCGAAGCAATACGGAGTGACCATAAAATCACCCGAAGGCAACTCCACTGCCAAATCACAGGACAACTGGGTCACCGGCTCCTCGACGCTCGACGCGAAATCCTCCGAAATAAACGAATGAGACGCGCCAGAATCAAATAAAACCCGAGCCGCACAACCCAAAATCTGAACGGTACCTTCCACGAGCTGCGACGCCACTGCCTCTGCCCTGGTCAAGTGCGTGATCTGGCCACGAGCCCTCTGCCTGCCTCCCACGCTAGCTGACCTGGGTAGTGGCGGATACTGTCCCTGCTGCTGCTGCTGCTGGGGAACCTGCTGCTGCGGCGGCCTCTGAGGATAGTCACGCGCCATGTGCCCTGGCTGGTCACACCGAAAACAGATAATCGGCGCCGTGCACTGCCTGCCTGGGTGGGTCCCACCACACCGTGGACAAGATCCTCGCGATCCACCCACTGATCCCTGACGCTGCAAAGGAATCGGCTGCTGTACACTGCCCGATGAAGCCTGCCCCTGATCTCTGGACTTCTTCTTGCCGAACCCCTTCTTGAAGAACTTCTTGACCTTCGAGCCGAAGGACGCAGATCCTGTCACCGAAGATGCATGTGCCGGTACTCCTGAACCACTCATCGCATGTTGGAAGGAACCCTGCTGCTGGGTAGCCGACTGCTGGCTGCGACCTGACACAGACTGCCCCTGGCTGATCGGTCCTCGAGTCCTCTGCATATCCATCTCCAAGGAAATCGCAACACGAGACGCCGTCTCTAGATCAGTGGTTCCATTCGCGATCAAATGGTGCCTCAGCTCCAACCTCAAGCCCTGCACAAACTGCGTGGTCCTCACCCTCTCATGCTCCATGATATGAGGTGCATACCGACCCAGCTCGACAAATCGGGCCCTATACTGCAACACGGACATGTCACCCTGCACCAGCTCCAGAAACTCTCGCATCCGCTGCGTAGCAACAACATCTGGACAGTACGTACGCTCGAAAGCACTGACAAAGTCATCCCACTCGACCTGCTCAAGTGGACGAAGCTGAAAGGACGTCTTCCACTCGGAAGACCACCACCTCCGAGCCGTACCCTGCAACTGGTTGTAGGCCAACACCACTCTGTCCTCGGCAGTACTCTTCGCAGAACTGAACACCCGCTCCATCTCATCGAGCCAATCACGAGCCGCATCAGGGTCTGCCTGGCCGCTAAAGTAAGGTGGATGGAACTGCATGAAGTCCCTCACTGCTCGGCCTGGCCCACCCCTAGCAAACGAGCCCTCAACAGCCTCTCCGCCAAACTGCTGAGACATGAGATGGTACATGCCACGGAAGAAATCCTCGGCCCCCGGAGCCCTCGCAGCATCCGCGGCCTCGGTAGCTCCCGGAACTCTGCTATGCTCCTCGTGGTCCCTCTGGACCCCCTGCTAGATCTCCTGACCTCCAGCCGACTGCCCCTGCTGAGAGCGAGAACTTCTCCTCGGCGCCATACTCGCTCCTGAAGCACAAGATAGAAAAACACGGAAACGGCAATGTCAAAATAAACACACGGTGCCCAATGCCAGCGTCATCTGTACATCATCGTTGTGGACTAGTGGACCACTACAATTACCTACGATTCTCATGTAATTCCACAACCGTGCTCTGATACCAGCTGTAACGACCCGAGAATCCGATTACCGGGAAGGCCCGATAACCCGAGACTCGTACCGCCACCCACGAGTCCGAAGACTCGGAAGGGTTAAAAGGATGGTGTGGAAACTACACAAGTATCACAAATAATTACAGAAATTAAACAGTTATAATATTAAGCATGAAATAAATTAACATTTTACATGGTCCACAATAAAATAACAACAACAGCAACAGTAGTCCACGACTAGTACAGTGACAAGAAAGAAAAGTACAGCTACACGGGGCATCCCCCGGCTCTGACCTCTGGCACTACCTCTGGGCGCCCGCACCACGCTGCGCTCCTGACGCGCTCCCCGAAGGTGGCGCCTCACCTGAAACACGTTGAAAACACGCAGGGAATGAGTCTCAGAACAAGACTCAGTAGGGATCACTCGAACCCTACCTCGAAAAATGAGAAACCACTACTCTAGCGGTAGGAAAGTACCTCGGAAAGGAAAGCCCTGTACTCTATAGAACTAGACCCTACGGCACGTAAACCGACACACGTGCCACGGTACGAGAAGACCGAAACTCAACGGTCGAACCGTTAAAACCCGAAGGTCGGAAACACACGACTGACAGTCTGACACTCCGTACTCGACAGGAGTACCACCCACTAGAAGCACAGCCGGTAGCGTCCCCTGACGTCTTACACCGTACCGCAGGTGAGCCGCCTGACGTGGTAGGTCCTACCCGAGGCGCGAACACCGTACAAGTAACCACAAACAAGTGACTAGCTGGGGTCACGCCCGTCGACGTGGGTCCAACCGCCCCCAACCACGTGTGCACACACAGACCACGCGTCCCAGGTCTGGCCCTCTGACCGGTTTTCCCCTCAGCCGGACTCTGGCTGCAAGACGTGGGGCCCAACGGTAACCGGTCCACAAACCGTCTCGAAAGGTCGGCCCGTACACCACTCCCTGGTGCGACTAGCACCCGCGTACTAGTAGGCTACGACTAGTGGAGGGTCACTGAAGGAGTAGACTCTCGAGTCAACGGAAAACGACGTCCGAATCCGACAACGTGTGGGAATCACCCCACGCACCAGCCCCGTCGCACGGTGACCACGGTCGGAAAAGAAACAGACGCATTGCCCACGGTCAAACGCCTAACCGAGGCAAACGGGACTTCCGGACACCAAAGACACGGTCACGGAACTCCACGGGGTGCCCGGGGCGCACACACGGCCCAAGAGAAACACCCAACAACAGGCAAGATCGCGCTAGGGACACCTAGCACGACAGGGAAGATCGCGCTAGGTCTCCCAAGCGCGACAGGAACCATCACGCTAGGTCCTCCTAGCGCGACAAGGACGATCGCGCTATGACCCCATAGCGCGACAGGAACCGCCTCCTGTTCATCTTCTCCGATGAACGCGCTCGGTCGGGGCGGCGCGACCTCCAAGAACGCGCTACTGGAGTATAGCGCGTTCTCAGTCCGCGGCCGAAAATGGTAAGAACGCCCAAAAATTCTAACCACGCCCCCATACCTCCATAGGAGAGGGGGAAAATAAAGGGGAAGACCCCTGGGGACCCCTAGCATGATTCTAGGCCCTCAAAACACGAATCCATGCATTGAATCCATAGATCGGGCGAGCTCTCCCCAAATCATGGAAAAACCCAAAAACGCTCAAATGATCCCCTCTCGGCCTCCCCGCGGCCTATAAATCACGGAAAAGAACGGCATGAGACTAAGGAACGTCACCCTACCTCGATGGAGCGAATGCTCCGCCGGATCGATCACGAATCACGAAGAATGCTCGAAGCTTCACGAACTCCCCACGCTTCCCACGCTCGCCGCACGCCCACGAGATCGCCTCACCGTCGCCCACGCGTCCGTGCCGTCGCCCCGCCGCCGTCCCTAGCCGGAGAGGGGTTCGCCGCGTCCGAATGGGAGAGAGGGAGAGAGAGGGGGGGCTCACGGTGGGAAGAAACGGAGGAAGAGGTAGAAGAAGAAAGAGAAAGGAGAAAAGAAAAAGAAAAAGAATTAGGGCTTTATAGAAAATCTGAATTTTTGGAAAAATACCGAAAAATAGAAAAATACATTTCTGGAATCCTCGGAACGCACCGATCGCAACGGTACCACTCGTGCCCGGGTGAACGGCCCAGTTAACCCGCAGCGAGCGTCCGAAGGAAAAGCCGAAACCCGCGCCGGAAATCGGGAAACACGCGCGAAAAAGCCGCGGAACGCCTCCGGGCCTCCGAAACGACTCCGGATCGCGCCGATCCGAACACGAAAGATGTCCGAAACGAAATTTCGGACACAACGGAGCCGGACACTCCGAAAACCAGATCCGGGACCCACGAAGAAGGATCCGAAAGGTCCGGGATATTACAGACTCCGTGTGTGTGTGGGGATTTATCCCCGTGTGTGTTTGGAGCGTCGTCTCCGTGTTGGGGATTTATCCTCGAGTGAAGCCTCACCAAGTTTGGTAAGGGGTGGACGTAGGGAGCCCGTCGTGGTCCCGAACCACCTTAAAAATCATTGTGTTGTGGTTTGCTTTGTGGTTGTGCTTAATAGCTTAATCCTTTTATCTTGTTCATGTGCGAACGGTGAGATTGAGAGAACTAAGTTTGTATTACTTAGTTTAATTTCCTCAATCACATTCCAAGTTGTTAATTCCTCTTAGTTAGATTTTAATTTACCATCGTTCGTGGGGGACAATTCAACCCCCCCTTCTTGTCTACTCGCCTACCCAGGGACCAACATCATCCTCATGCCAAGGCCATCCGGCAGCACTAGCAAAGCCATATGGCAGTCCCAACCCATCCGGCAGGGACCCTTAACCGACAGGCCATGGGGTCCTTCGTTCGGCAGCTCATCTCAAGCTCCAATGGGTTTCATCCGACAACACGTTGAGGCCCCCATCCGGTGGCCCCTCCCACAAGCCATCTGGAAGGCTCCCTCAACCTCCTTAAATGGCAGCCCTCTAGGGGTTTCAAACGGTAGCGCAAGCAACAGCACCCCCTTCGCGACTAATGAATCGACAGCACAGGCCAGAAGCCGCCTGATCCGACAACCCAGGGCCCCATCCGGCAGGAGAACTCAACTGGCAGCACCTCCTTTCAACCACCAGCAACTACTCCAACCGACAGCACATGCCCATCTAGCAGCACGCCCGCCCATCCGGCGGAGGCATCCTCGATCCAGCGGCTTCGTACCACTGATGGGCCCGCCAGCCTCTACTTCCTCTGTAAGCCTGCGACGTGAAAGGAATGGACACGCCAAGAGACGTGCTGCCTGCGGCGCGAAGAGAAGAAACACGCCAAGGGGATATGCGGTCTGCGGCGCAAAAAATATATATAAAGAAAACACGCCAGGCATGCTACCTATAAAAAGGAGAAGAGAGAAGAAAGAAGGGGGCAAACAAGCAAGAAGGGGCTAGAAGAGATACCCAGCGTGCTAAGAGAGGAAGAAGAGAAGAAGTGAAGAGAAAAAAAGAAAGAGTCCAGGTGAGGTTCGAAGATGTCCTCTGAGCCCAAGTTTGTAGAAAGAGAGAAAAGGGAGGAGAGAGGTCAGGGAAGGGGGGAGAAATGGAGTCAATGCTCATCCCCCCCCCTTTTTTGCTGTGTTTTCCTTTCTTCTCTGTATTCCATGGGTTATACTCGCTTTGATTTAGTTTTTTTCCTGTTGGATATGATCAGTGAATGAGAATGAATAAACCTCCCTTTGTGGCTGATCCTTAAATTTTGATGGTTGTGCCTCCCAATCCCTACGATTGTTGTCCGTCTAATTTTCTTTATCTCCCCTTCCCTCCGTTCACATTGCGGTTATTGTTCTTTCTATGAGAGTGAACACGAATCTATCAATTTAGAAACGTATCTGTTACCCCCTTTCTGCTGCGTCGTGAGTCCCAAAGGAAAGACATGTCGGTGGTAGGAGAATGGGCCTCCATGCTCATGTTTTCCACCCACCCTAGTCCTCACAAGGACTATACTCATGAGGAATCTCCGATACCTTATTTTTAATCTCATTGAACCAGTAGTTAGCCCCCCCTTCTGACATCCCATATGTCAACCCCCTTGGGCTCACCCAGTAATTCCCTGCAATACCGATCTGGAAGCCCCTCTCTGGGCTCACGCAGCATGCCTCGCAACTTTGCTGATCCGGCCCCCCTATCCATGGGTGACGGTGTTGCACGGCTGAATCGGCAGCTCCACTACCTGACTGATTCGGCAGCCTACTCCCACCCCGGTCCGGCAACCCTTCAATAAGTGATATGACGGCCTTATAAAGTATATCCGGCAGGCCCTGCTTAGCCCATCCAACAACACCCATTGGGTGATCCAGCAGTTTACTTGCAGATAGGCCCAGCATTCCATGTCCCTTGAATTACCTAAACTTATGCATCGTACCACTCATTCCGAGTTTTCAGATGATCCATATCGTGATTTAAACCGTTCGTCTCCTGAGAGCATTTAGCCATGCCATGGATGTTGCCGCTTTTGTGTGCATCCGTCTAATTGAGGGACCATCTCGAATTCTCCGTGGACGAATACCCGCTTCTCACCCCTAAAATGCCTCGGGTGTAGGGGAGATGATGTCGAAATCTCATCAGAGGTCCGACCAATAAACAAATAAATGATAAACTAATCATAACTCTGAAGAAAGGATAAAAGGACATGATAAATAAAAGAAAACGTAAGTAATAATAATGAATGATTCCAACAAAGAGAGTAGAAAAATGTTAACAATGAATGAACAAAAAAAAGGGAAGTAGAAGTTACAAAAAAAGAAAAGATCAAGCTAAGTTGATGGTGATTTCTACAAACTCGAAGTAGGTTCTGAAAGGCCTCATGTTGTATGAAATCAAAGCGGGGTCCAACCATTATCAAACAAGTGTAATTAGCCCTTTGCTCTGCGAATGCAGTGTGGGGGGGGGGGGTCGACCCCTATGCTCGACCCCTTTTTTACTACAATATGTCCGTGGGCGAGTTGAGTTCTTAAAAAAAAAGGAGGGAGGAAGGGATGTGGAAGTCCAATGAATCAGCTACAGCTGAGTTGGGGACAGCGAGAGCCTCCGAACAAGTTGCTGAGATGAGGCTCAGGTGTGCCAATGGAATTGCATATAGCTTTTGGTAAAAAAAAGGTCCGAGGGAAGAGATAGAGAGCTTAAGGTCAAACACAACAAAACCTAAATTGGAATCAAAGCTAAAATCCCCAAGTCAGACGTTGTATAATTGAAGTCAAAACTGATGGTCGGAGAGACTGAATTGAAGGTAAATTCAACTGTCAGCTCAAATTGCGTAAGATCTTGAATTTAAATGAAAGAATGAAGGTAGAAATAGAAAGGCTAACGACAAATCTAGCCGGACTGGATATGGAGTCAAAGCTAAAGATGGCAATGGCAAAAGTGCGCAGACCTCAAGCTTATGCTTATGAAGTGCCATCTGGTGAAGAAGAGGTTGATCTAGAGTCAAACTGAATTGCATAAGCGTACGCTTATGCTAATGAAGTGCCATAAGGAGTGCTTGAAGTTGCCCCTTCAAAGGGATATTTTGGATGAGGCATCTCTTATAATGCCCCAGATTTTTCGGATATTTGTTTTGGTTATTTTAGTGGGTCTCGGAGTGTATTTTGTGTTTTACACGTATTTTTTCCTGATGCGTCTTCGAAACTCTGTGCAGGGCAAACCGTGACGTTCTCCAACTCCGGAACTATACTGGCGCGTTGTGCTCCTCCCGAGGATCGCGAAGGTAATTTTTCATAATTTTCTGAATTTCTGAAATTTTTGAATTTTTTTATAAATATTAACCATTTCTCTCTCTCCCCTCTCATTTCTCTCTTCCCTCCCTCTCTCTCCGGCGACCGACGGAGTAGAGCGCGGGCGAGGCGGGGACAGCGCGGGTGAGGCACGGGTGAGGATGGGTGAGGATCGAGGCAGTGGAGGCGCGGTGAAGCTCGGCCGTGAGTTCGTGTCCCGGCGAGGCTTCAACGGCGTTTTCTTCGTGGATCGGCGTCCACGGCGCATGAAATCTTCAGTGGAGGTAGGGAGATGGACCCCCAGCTCGTGAGCTTCCTTTCCCGCAAGTTTTGTAGGCCGCGGTGAGCCGAGCGGGCGTATTTGGGGATTTTTGGGAAAAATCCATGTTTTAGGGCTTGTGAGCCGATCTACCATTTCATTGCGTTTTTGGCCGATCCGAGGCCTTAGATGCATGCTAGGGGCTATTTGGGGGCTTCCCCCTTGTTTCCCCCCTCTCCCGTGGAGGTATAGGGGCGTGGGATGATTTTTGGGTCGTTTCCTGCCGTCCCGCTCTCGAGACGGTGTGACGGTCTTTCCAATGACCGTCACAGGCTGTGACGCCCCAGGGTGGGTGCGTTACATGCTGTGACGCCCCAAGGAGGGTGCGTCACATGGTCAAGTTTTGTGGTCAGGTCGTCGGTCGCTCTGACGATCTTACGATAAACCGTCAGAGGGTGTGACGCGCCTGGACCTGACCGTTACATCAGTGTTTCATGATTTTGACCGATTGGGGTCCTGAGACTCTGACGCACCAGGGGTGGACCGTCAGAGCTTTGTGACGCCCTAGCTAGGGTGCGTCAGAGTTGACGTATCCCTTCTTCTAACACGCCTAGGTAGGTCCGTTAGGGGTTGTGTCGCCCCGAGGGGTATGCGTCACAACCTGTTTTGGTCTGTCTTCTAATGCACCAGGCTTGGTCCGTTAGAGGCTGTGACGCCCCAAGGTGGGTGCACCGCAGCCAGTGTTGCTTGTTTCGTGTAACGCTCCTGTGTTGGACCGTTAGAGTGCTGTGGCAGCCTAGCATTGGACCGTTACAACTGTGACGGCCCAAAGGTGGACCACCAGGCACTGTGTTGTGCCGAAGTGGTTCTTCGTGCTTGCCGCGATCGTTTCGCCTTGTGTAGGTCCTTGGTCGACCCGGTTGGGACCCAGTGGTCGACCTGCGGTCTCATGAATATCCCAGACACCCCGAGGGTTCTATGTCCGTGTCTTGAGGGTGTCGGGAGGACCGTGCTACCTCGTTTAGCATGTCCGTGGGTTCGAGAGTCCGGGTGACTCCTCGTGTTCCGGGCTTTTGTGTTACGCTTGACCGAGTCACCGTGTATCGGTGCGAGTGCGGCGAGGGTTCCCCGCACGCCGTGAGTTTCTCTGGAAAGAGGTTTCTGAGTGGGCCATGAGTAAGGCCTTGGATTGCGAGTCCAGTTACCCAGCCTAGGGCTAGAGGGTTCCCGCTTTTCCCTGAGAGGGATTCGGTTTGGCGGCATGTGAGCTGCCTTGAGAACCGTGCTTCTGCGTTTCTGCGTGGCCGGGTGCATGGCCCGTGGACTGTGAGTCCCGTTTCTTCTCCGACAGTGGTCACCGTGCGACGGTGCTGGTACGTGGGACGGTCCCCGTACTTCGTCGGATTCAGACGTTGTTTTCTATTGACTTGAGAGTCTACTCCTTCAGTGACCCTCCACTAGTCGTAGCCTGCTTACACGTTTAGTGGTCCCATTAGGGAGTGGTGGAGAGGCTACCCTGAGGACAGTTTTTAGACTTGTTTCCGTCGGGCCCCACGTCTTGCAGCCAGAGTCCGGCTGAGGGGAAAACTAGTTAGAGGTCAAACCTGGGACGCATGGTTTGTGTGTGCACACGTGGTTGGGGGCGGTTGGACCCACGCTGATGGGCGTGACCCCAGCTAGCCACTTGCTTTGTGGTTACTTGTACGATGTCTCAGTTCCCGCTGGGCCGGAGGGAGACACCTGAGGCGTGGACTAAGACGTTAGTGGACGCATCCGGTCTTGCTTCTAGTGGGAGGTACTCCTGTCGAGTCGGGAGTGACAGACTGTCAGTCTCTATGACTTCGACCTTCAGGTTTTTGGTCATGTTGACCGTTGAGTCTAGGTTGTTTCACCGTGATGTGTGTGTCGATTTTCATGCTGCGAGACTGGTGCTAGTAGCTTTACCGAGGTGGCGTCTTGTTGGTGCGGTGTCCGCGACCGGGTGGTCGGGGTTGCACCTTGGACAGCGTGTCCAAGTTGGCCGTGTCCTGGGAGACAGGCCTCTACGACATGGTTACCGTGGGTTTTTACTTCGGTAAGTGGTACTAGTGTGGTTTGGTAGCCCCCGACTGTGAGATCGCGGCGTGTTTTCTGGTACAGTAGGAGTAGCTATAGTGCCAGGTTTTGACCGGTCACCGGTTCGCTGTTCCTGCTGTTGTTGTAGCTTTCCTTTCCGCTACCGCCGTTGTTTCCGATTGGGGTTCCGCAGGATCCCTGCTGAGTCTCTGTTTTGGAGACTCATCCCTACTTTTTAGGTGTGGCGGTTCTTCCTCGAGGTTCGAGGGTGCTGTTCGGAGGTTCTTAATTGCCAGCTCGCCGGGCCGAGTGTTCACTCGACATGTGGTACATTTTACTACTTTAGACTGCACTTTCTGTTAGACTGGACTCTATTGTTGTAGTAGTTGTTTATTTATTCCTGTTAATTGTTGAATTATCATGCTTTATTTCTTATTTCTTTGTGTCTCCACACTCCTTTTAGCCCTTCAGAGTCCTCCGACTCGTAGGCGACGGGCCAGAATTCGAATGGTATCGGATCCTTCCCGGTATCCGGATCTTGGGTCGTTACATCTATGAAGCAAAGATTTGGAGAAGACATACCGCTTTTGAATCCAAACCACACATTCATCTTTAAATCCGCTACAACATCTGGTCAACCCTCTGGGCAAGTTTTGCATGGGATAGCTGGTATGCCTGGGAGCCTGCAGCAATCCCCGGTCCGAAACCAGCAATTTCCAATTTCCTCACAGGTCATAAAAACGAGACTAGTCCTATATTGAATCCAAGAGCCGGAGATCCCGATGAGCCATTAATTGGAGTTAATCCTGGTTCTAACCAAGGTGGGAACACTTTAATATTGAAAGGATGACCTCTCACTAATCAACTAATCAAAGATCGGGAGCAGCAACAACAACAACAACAACAGTTACCACAACAACCACATCGACAACAGCAGCAGCAACAACTGCAAATGCAACAACTCCAACAACAAACAAACAATAAAAAATCACAATGAACAATAACAAACAAAAAAACACAAAGCAAAACAAAAAAACAAACAATAAACAATAAACACAAAAGAAGAAAACCAAAACAAGTAGCAAACTAAATTAAGAGAAAAAAAGAGGGGTAGGTCGGGAGCAGGTCGACTGACTTGCAGGATCAGTCGACCCAGATCGATTGAATTTGCAAAGTCAGTCGACCTAGGCCGACTGACCTGCGAATTCAGTCGACCCAGTCGATTGGATCCGCAGCCTATCTTGAGGTAAAAAAAGGAGAATAATGAAGAGGAATAATAAAAAAAGAGAGGAACAAACTACAAAAACCAAAACAACGGAAACAAAAAAACAAACAACAAATAGGCAAACGAGGAAATAAAATAACATACAAACAACAAAACAAAGAGAAGGAAAAACAGCAAGAAAATAAACCAAAACAAAAAACAGTGAAAAAATAAACCAAAATAAAAAAATAAAAAAATAAACAAACATAAAAAAAAATCAATCGACTGACAGCTCAGTCGACTGAGCAGTCCTCTGATAAATTTTTTTTAAAAACCAAACAAGAAAACTAAAACAAACTAACACACATATGCAAAAAATGAATATAAATAAATAAAAAAACAAAAGGAGTGGAAGAGGTCAGCTGATCGAGCCTGCACTCGGTCGATTGACTTTGAAGTCAGTCGACATGGCACAAGTTCGATCGATCGACTTCGACCGAATTCTCCCCCTTTCACCCCCCCAAAAAAGAGAAAGGCAAAAATAAAAGAGGGAATAATAAGTAATAATAAAAACAATGTTAAATGATACCGGTAATAAAAAATGACTATAATAAGGTGGAAAAGAAAGGATAAAAAAATGATAATGAAATTCATGTAATTAAATAAAAAGAATGAATGAATACGTACACATGCATCCGAATGGAATTAAAACAACAGACAAAAGAATAAATATAATAATGTATGATTCGGAGCCCTCCATGCGAAGGAAATATACATGATGCCCTCATAAGTCAGACTTGAGTCTCTGGGACCGTCACGTCATGGCCATGGCCTGACTCTGCCTTGGGCCAATGACCCTCCAAATCCAATCTGTTTTCATCGGGATTCGTCATGTTCCTCTTATTAAACATCAAACTTGTCGTATTCCCGGTAGACATGTTCTCTCGAATATCATTCACATTTTCGCCATGTTCTCGACCCGTAATACGCTCCTAACGTGAGCATATGATGAGTAAATGAGTGGATTTAAAGGCCCTTGCCCTAGCACGGAAACTCCCGATATGTTTTCAAACTATACACTCTCTCTTTATCATTAATGTGAATTTTAGGCCATAGGGCCCATCTTCCTGTCGACTAATCAAGGGGGGTTTTCTCCCCTTTCGGGAGATGTAATTAACGTTGTGACCTTCATGGAATAGCGGGTTTTGGTCCCGACATGCTACCCATTTTCGTCTGATCAGTCGGACGGCGCGCATCCACAGCTCCCGGCCATTTCGGTCCTTGGGGCCCGAATAAACTGTCACTCTGTGACTGGCATGCCTACACACTAATAAACCATAAAAAATAAGCATAAATAAAATAAATAGATAAATAAATAAATAACCATGAGAGAGATTTAAGTGCGTCCATAAGTCTAGCACGCCCAGTGGGACTGTAACTTCCCTTAATCTCTTTGCTAGGATTAGGGGCCCCATGGCCTCTTCCTAAAATTCTAATTTTGTGTAGTTTGAAATTATAGGTTGCAGCCTGAAGATCTCGATGGCGGTGACATTTGGACCACTCATTGTTGCTAGCCATGCCAAGCATGGTTATCTGGCGGTGCCGACCAAGTTCGGCGATTTTCATCCCATGGTGGGCTTCCCCAACTTCCTGGGGGTCGCGTTCGTGGAGCTCGTGAATGCACGAGAGTTGGAGCCTGTAACCTCCAACGTTGCAGAAGTCTCTAAGAAAGCTGAGATGGTGGGCTGCTATGTCCACCACGTTGATGTCCGCGCTTCTACTAGCAAGAGGCGCACTGCGGCTGCGAGAAGAGTGGCCAAGAAGAATGCCGGCGCGCTGCAAGGCCGGTTATCCATATCGGGCAAATCCGTACTAGTTGGAAGCGTCCGGATATTCTTGAACGGCTGACATGCCAAAATAGTACCCGATAGGGTAATCTCTGTAGTGCATGTTATGCCCCGACGTGGAATATCGGGACTGGCAGTAGAAACAATTAATAATAATATGTTGATTTACAGACATGCTATGCTAAAGCTAAAGATCAACACAACACCATGAACAGAAATAACTCAATAACCAAATAACATTTAAAAGATCCATGTTCCAATCACATAAACCCTCTTAAACATACTTCGGACATAACATTATTACATTTGCTGACTTCGAATTACAACTCTTTGAAAACACACACTCTAAAACATAGCTAGACACAAACGACTATGACTGGCTCCACACGGCTTCTAATTGGTTCGCTCCATGGCCATTACTCTTGCCCATCCCCATCAGTTTACGAATCCTCACCTGAGCTACCTGAAAAAGGGGGGAAACCACTGGGTGAGCGAACACTCAGTAGGTAATAACAGGCAAGTTTAAGTAATTAACCAATTAATTACATTTATAAGTGCGGAAAGAAAAGAACGACAAGAATTGACGATATGATAAGTAACATAAGTGCGAGATCATGAACATAACGTAACTGAAAAATTGGCCAACAAGCAAGAATTAACCAAGTCAAGAAGATTCAAGTAAGAGATTATGTCGTAGACATCACGCTAGTCATGCACTCGGTGCAATGTCTCACCATGTCAATCAAACTCCACGGGGCACAAGTACTTTTTGGGCGCTCTTCCCAGGACCATACCGGGCCCTTATGATGCGTTGGCATTGATTTAATGGATCCGAGATCCCAAGTTATGTCTAGACATTAATGAAGTTAAATGGTCAATAATGTCAACGTATAACTTACCTCGGAAAACCCAAGGATAAGTCGAAGAGATACTTTGACTAGAAAGTTCAAATTATCAAGAACCGACAGGTCCTTGTATTCAAACACAAATAACCACGGAAATCATTTTCTAGAAGATACACGGTCCAAACTGGGCCGCTCAAGATATGCGCGGTATCAGATGGGCCGTACTAGAAAGAACTGGGCTGAGGATCAACCTCAACGAAGTCAAGGATAAACGGATCATTCTAGGCCGCTCTATAAGAACGGTCAGAAATGGGCCTCTCAACTAGTATAGACGGTCAAGAATGGGCCGCACATGGCCAGAAGGACTTGAAGCCCAAGAAGAAGATAAACGGGCCTGATAGGACCTCTCGGGGGTTGAACGGTCCAATAGGATCCGCTCGAGCACCTGGACGGGCCTACTCAGTCCGTTCAAACTGGGCCTAAATTAGAAGACTAGAAATCCACCCAAAATGGGCTCCAGGATGCCATGAGTGGGGCAGAACTAAACAAGGGTCTAGCCCACTCTCCACTGGTCAGCCTAGGGCTTGCTGGGTCGATCAAACTGTGATTTAGTCGAATAAAGAACAAGGCTAATCGACCAATAAAAATGGCATTCAGCCAGGGATGCACGGTCTATCATGGGCCGCCCACTGTGACGAACAGTCCGATTCTGGCCATTCAAGACTTGGTCGGTCCAAATTGAGCCGTGACTCACAACACAGCAATCCAAGCGGTTCGATCACGTGAACATGTTCAGGTCTTGGTGGTACAACCTGCCCGACGTCTTAGTGGGAATCCCAGGCTCGCGGGGGCTTACGGAGGTCCCGTAATGAAGGTCCTAGTCCGACGGAAGGAGTATCCGGCGGAGAGTCTCAACCATTACAAGGAAATGAGGCTATCAATCATCGAAAACCAGTATGACGGTCAGTCAATCCTACCGGAGTAGAACGACTGTCAAACAATCCTAGTAACAATTTCAATTATTAATGAATCATAATTAAAATCAACTTTATTGGAAAAGATGAATCAAGATCAAAATGAGAATTAATCCAGTAAGAATATTAGATGTTTACTTTTATAATTTCCAGTTCATTATGTGTGTCGCTAGTTTGCCATTAACCATTAATCTACTAAAATAATTCATGCTAACATGACAATGAGCAATTCTGTAAAGATGGACGGTCCTAACAGAATATTTCATCTGCCTCGGCGGTCGCACGACATGCCGTTAATGCCCCCTCAGGTCTGAAGGCATGCTAGGGATGAGCAGTCTGTAGAGTGCCGCTGGGGAAGATGAGCGGTCTGGGACTGGCCGCCTGAAGGAAGGACGGTTAGGAGTCAGCCGCTCATCACACCGAACATATGAGAGATAAGAACACACGAACGGTCAAAACCCCGGCCGCCTATCTATGATGGGCGGTCTATCGTGAGGCTGCTCATGCCAAAATAATTTTCTACTAACGTCGCCATGCCCGCCTCCGGCGAGTTGGCTAGGGTTAGCTTAATCGGTTAAATACAGAAAACCTAGAACATGAAATTTAGGGCTTTTACTATCAATAGAATGAGCATGAAAAGTTATACAAGATAACATGATCAATTGAACGTTTAGTGCCTAAAATCCCTACTTAAACCGAGGTGGAACATAGTTAACCCTAATTCTAGCATGCTTCCACTAATACTCAAAATCCTAGCAGAATACTAGATGAAATTTAGGGCTTTTTAGACTAAAAGAAAGAGGACAAGAGGACGAATCTAACGGTATATCATTAGCTAGGTTTGGTCTGCTAGAACCTACCTTAATCGAAGGATGAAGGAAGAAGAAAGGAGGCCGACGTGCTAGGTACACACCGCCGGTAATCGCCGGAATTCTCTCCCGTCCGAGGTCCTCGCCGGCCGCCACAGCATCTAAACGATTCTAGGGTTGCTAAGGTTCATTTTTATAGGTCCTATGGGGTCTAGAAAGTTCTAATCGTGGAGATAGAGTCCACGCACCGCGGACGTGCGCGATTCGCGCAAGACCAAGTCAATCTACCACTCCGCCGCCAAATACTCCTCCTAGGGTTAGGGTTTTGGAGAATAACCAGAGGGGAAACAATCTCTTAATCCTAACCTTTCATTTGCATCCAACTTCAGCTTAAATGATCGGGTATTGGGCTCTAATTTCATGTTTTAAGGTCCGATTAAACTAAGTGTGGATTTGGACCTTAATCCGATAATTCGGCCTATTTAGAAATTTTATTTGGGCTGGTCTTAGAAGATAATTTAACTAAAAGTTTTATCCTCTACAAGATTCTAATTTTTCCAGATTTTTATAAAATGGTCAAAATTTTACTTATCCTATTTCTTAAGGAATCTCTTATTAATTTCTCGTAAATTTTTATTCATTAAAATACCGGGGTGTTACACCCTCCCCCACTTAAAGAATTTGGTCTTTCAAATTCACTGCACTTACGAAAAACGGGAAGTGAAATAGCTCACCTAGAACAAGTTGGGATATTGCTTCCGCATGGTATCTTCTGACTCCCATGTAGCTTCTTCGGTTCCATGCCGACTCCACTGTACTTTAACCATGGGTATGGAACGATTCCTGAGTTGCTGCTACTTACGATCCAAAATCTTGATATGTCTTTCTTCATAAGTCAAATCTTCATTCAGCTCCAAATCCGCATGCTGAATGACATGAGTGGGGTCATACACATATTTCCACAACATAGACACATGGAAGACGTTGTATACTCCTGATAACTGAGGTGGTAGTGCTAATCGGTAAGCAACCTCTCCCACTCTGTCTAGAATCTCGAATGGACCAACATATCTTGGACTCAGTTTACCTTGAATACCAAACCTGTGAATCCCTCTCATGAGAGAAACCTTCAAAAACACATGTTCACCCACCTGAAATTCCAAGGCTCTTCTTCTGTTGTCGGCATAGCTCTTCTGTCTTGATCGTGCTACTTGCAACCGATCTCTGATAATACGGATATTCTTGGACAATTCAGAAATTAGATCTGGTCACAGCCATTGCTTCTCACCTACCTCCTCCCAACATAATGGAGATCGACAGTTTCTTCCATACAAAGCTTCAAACGGAGCCATCTGGATATTAGACTGATAACTATTGTTGTAGGCGAATTCAATCAAAGCCAAGTGATTGCTCCAACAACCTCCAAAATCAATCATGCAGGCTCTAAGCATATCTTCCACTATTTGGTTGGTTCTTTCAGTTTGTCCATCTGTTTGTGGATGAAAAGCGGTACTGAAATTCAGACGGGTTCCCAAAGATTCTTGCAATCCTTTCCAAAAATGCGAAGTGAATCTGGGGTCTCTATCAGACACAATGCTGACTGGAATACCATGAAGTCTTACAATTTCTTTCATATACAGAGCCGCCAAGACGTCCACTTTCCACTTAGACTTAATGGATAAGAAATGAGCAGACTTTGTCAATCTGTCAATAATAACCCATATTGCATCAAATCCACTACGAGTCCTAGGTAGACCCATAATAAAATCTATACCAATACTCTCCCACTTCCATTGAGGTATATCAAGTGGTTTCAATTTTTCTGCAGGTCTGAAATGCTCAGCCTTGACTTGTTGACACACCAAACATCTACTCATAAATTCTGTAATTTCCTTTTTCATATTCGGCCACCAAAAGGATCTTTTCAAATCCTTATACATCTTAGTACCTCCAGGATGAATAGTATATCTGGATCTATGAGCTTCTTTGAGAATCTTATTCTTTATTTCAGCTACATTAGGTATACAGGTCCTTCCATGAAACAACAATCTACCATCGTCAGCTACCATGAAATCAGGTCTGTTACTCAAACTTTCCTTGATCTCTATCAACTCTGGGTCATTGTCTTGCAAGGACTTGATTTCTATCAAGAATTCTGGTTTAAGTTGAATCTGAGCAATCGTAACCCGGTCCTTGTCAACATTGAGATCCAAGCTAGCTAACTGCTCTAACAGTCTCCATTCTTGCAACATGAGATGCGACAACTTAGCTATTGGCTTGCGGCTCAAGGCATCCGCTACTACATTCCCCTTTTCAGGATGATACTCTATGGAGAAGTCAAAGTCTTTTAAATACTCAAGCCATCTTCTTTGCCTCATATCGAGTTCCTTCTGAGAAAATAAACACTTCAGACTCTTATGGTCTCAGAACACTGTAAATGTCTCTCCATACAAGTAGTGCCTCCATATCTTCAAGGTGAACACTACCGCTGCTAGTTCAAAATTATGAACAGGATAGTTCTCTTCATGCTTCCTCAAATGCCTAGATAATAGGCTATCACTTTCCCATGCTGCATAAGCACACAATCCATGCCAATACCTGAAGCATCAATGTACACCACGAAACCTCCTTCTCCAGATGGTAAAGCCAAAATAGGGGCAGTCGTTAAACACTCCTTCAAGGTCTGAAAGCTTCTCTCGCAATCCTTGGACCAATCAAATTTGTTCTCCTTGCGGGTTAATCTTGTTAAAGGCACCGTGATCTTGGAGAAATCCTTAATAAACCTCTGGTAATAACCTGCTAGGCCTAGAAAACTTCTAACTTCAGTTACATTAGTAGGCCTATCCCAATTCTTCATTGCCTCTACCTTCGAGGGGTCAACAGAAATACCTTCCTTTGTAATAATATGTCCCAGAAAGGACACCTCTTGCAACCAGAACTCACACTTACTAAACTTGGCGTATAGCTGATGGTCTCTCAATATTTGCAACGCCACCCTTAATTGTTCAGCATGCTCCTCCTTATTCTTAGAATTAATTAAGATATCATCAATAAACACCATGACCCACTGGTCAAGATAGGGCCGAAACACATTGTTCATTAACTGCATGAAAGCTGCGGGTGCATTTGTTAGACCAAAAGGCATTACTACAAATTCAAAATGCCCATACCTGCTACGGAAAGCTGTCTTATAGATATCATCTTCCTTAATCCGCAACTGATGTTATCCTGATCTAAGATCAATCTTAGAAAAATACTGAGTTCCTGCTATCTGATCAAATAATTCGTCAATCCTCGGCAATGGATATTTGTTCTTAATAGTCTGCTGGTTCAATTGCTGATAATCGATGCACAACCTCATCGAACCATCCTTCTTTCGGACGAACAATACTGGGGCTCCCCACGGGGATGTACTTGGACGAATGAACCCCTTCTCAAGTAATTCCATTAACTGCTACTTCAATTCCCTCAGCTCCGCAGGGGACATACGATAAGGAGCTTTAGAAATAGGGGTCGCGCCAGGAACTAAATCAATAGAAAAGATAACCTCTCTCTCAGGCGGAAGTCCTGGCAATTCCTCAGGAAAGACATCTGGAAAGTCTCGGACAACAGGAATGTCCTTAACCTCGATCTTCTTTTCAGGGCTCACATAAACAAAGGCTAGAAAAGCGTGACATCCTTTCCTCGTCAACTTATCAGCTCGAAGGGCCGAAATAAGTGGCACAGACTTATGGTGCCTAACCCCTATAAAAGAAAGTCCTGGGTGTCTAGAAAAAGACACAGAACTAGAACTGCAATGAACATTAGCTTCATACTTAGCCAACCAATCTGCTTCTAAAATTACTTTATAATCCTTCATATCCATACAAACTAAATCGGCTGGCAAGTTCTGTTCATTAATCATAACCTTACTAGAAAGATAGAAATACTTAATTGCTGAACTGGAACCAATAGGGGTTGAAATCTCTAACGGAGAATTCATCAAGACTGGCTTCACAGATAAAGACTTAGCAAATTTTCGAGAAATAAAAGAATGAGTGGGATCGGTATCAAAGAGAACAAATGCTGGCTTATCATGTATAATAAGAGTACCTTCAACAAGTCCACCCTCCTCGGTGGTTCCGGCATCATCTTCTTGTAGGGCTTGGAGCCTACCCTGCTGCTTCTTGTTTCCCTAAGGCTTGGTTGGAGTAGCTTGATCTGACAAAAGGGGACACTCAGGAATACTGTGGTCCCTACTACCACAACGTAGATAGGCACCCAGCTTGTGTCAGCACTCTTCCATCTTGTGACCTGGACGGTCATAGTACTTGCACATACCCTTAAATGGCACAATCGGGCCAGACTTCTTGTCTTCATTCTTCGGCATCTTGCCCTTCCACGAACCAGACCCGCCATTGGGCCTCTTCTTGCCATTACCGGGTTTGACACTCCCGGAACCAGTAGGTTGTTCTTTCTTAACACCCTTTCCACGGATTCTCTCCGTCATTTCTAAGGTGTCTTCCAAGACTTGAGCCTTCCTTACCATCTCCGCATAAGTTTGAATTTCCAATGGCGCTAACTGGTTGATATACTGCAACTTCAGCCCGTTGAGAAAATGCTTAGCCTTCATCTTCTCTGTAGATATCAAGTGAGTGGCATAACGAGATAACAGAGAGAACTGAGATTCATGCTCGGCTACAGAAAGATTCCGTTGTTTCAAAGCAGCAAACTCAACCACTTTCCTTTCTTGCACTCTATCAAAAAAATATTTGCTGTTAAAGAGGTCCTCGAACTCCTTCTAGGAAACTTGTCTATCTCCAAGGGTAGCTTTCACTGCATCCTACCATGCTCTTGCATCACGCTCCAGCTGGAAGGTCGTTAAAAGTACATGCTCCTGATCGCTACAATGCATCACTTCAAAGATCCTTTCCATCTCTTTTAGCCAGTGCTCGGCTTCATCGGGATCGGTCGAGCCTCCAAAACGTGGGGGATTCATCCCATGGAAGTTTCGGTGAAGATCACCAGCTCCGTGGTTTGCTGATCCTCCTTGGGCCACTTACTGCAAGGCCCGAGTAAGTCCTTGAACCATTCACTGCATATCTCGCCATTGCGCACGCTCTGCCGCCATTAGAATGTCTTATACGTAGAATAAATTATTTTAGAATCATTTAGAAGGAAATCTTAGAATTAGATTATTAACTCAACCCAAGTTTCTACCCAAATCTTACGAGGTTGGGTTCTTAGACTTATAACAAGGTTATAGGTCCTACGACATCACTTAGAATCCTAGAACTTAGAAAACCTAGGAATATTAGAAACCTAGGCTCTGATACCACCCAATTGTCACGCCCCGACACGGAATATAGAGACTGGCAGTAGAAACAATTAATAATAATATGTTGATTTACAAACATGCTATGCTAAAGCTAAAGATCAACACAACACCATGAACAGAAATAACTCCATAACCAAATAACATTTAAAAGATCCATGTTCCAATCACATAAACCCTCTTAAACATACTTCCGACATAACATTATTACATCTGCTGACTTCGAATTACAACTCTTCGAAAACACACACTCTAAAACATAGCTAGACACAAACGACTATGACTGGCTCCACACTGCTTCTAACTGGTTCGCTCCATGGCCATTACTCTTGCCCATCCCCATCAGTTTGCGAATCCTCACCTGAGCTACCTGAAAAAGGGGGGAAACCACTGGGTGAGTGAACGCTCAGTAGGTAATAACAGGCAAGTTTAAGTAATTAACCAATTAATTGCATTTATAAGTACGGAAAGAAAAGAACGACAAGAATTGACGATATGATAAGTAACATAAGTGCGAGATCATGAACATAACGTAACTGGAAAATTGGCCAACAAGCAAGAATTAACCAAGTCAAGAAGATTCAAGTAAGAGATTATGTCGTAGACATCACGCTAGTCATGTACTCGGTGCAATGTCTCACCATGTTAATCAAACTCCCCGGGGCACAAGTACTTTTCGGACACTCTTCCCAGGACCAGACCGGGCCCTTATGATGCGTTGACATTGATTTAATGGATCCGAGATCCCAAGTTATGTCTAGACATTAATCAAGTTAAATGGCCAATAATGTCAAGGTATAACTTACCTCGGAAAACCCAAGGATAAGTCGAAGAGATACTTTGACCAGAAAATTCAAATTATCAAGAACCGACATGTCCTTGTATTCAAACACAAACAACCACGAAAATCATTTCCTGGAAGATACACGGTCCAAACTGGGCCGCTCAAGATATGCACGGTCTCAGATGGGCCGTACTAGAAAGAACTGGGCTGAGGATCAGCCTCAACGAAGTCAAGGATAAATGGACCATTCTAGGCCGCTCTTATAAGAATGGTCAGAAATGGGCCTCTCAACTAGTATGGATGGTCAGGAATGGGCCACACATGGCCAGAAGGACTTGAAGCCCAAGAACAAGAGAAACGGACCTGATAGGACCGCTCGGGGGTTGAACGGTCCAATAGGATCTGCTCGAGCACCTGGACGGGCCTACTCAGTCCGTTCAAACTGGGCCTAAACTAGAAGACTAGAAATCCACCCAAAATGGGCTTCAGGCTGCCATAAGTGGGGCAAAACTGAACAAGGGCTCAGCCCACTCTCCACTGGTCAGCCTAGGGCTTGCTGGGTCGATCAAACCGTGATTTGGTCAAAGAAAGAACATGGTTAATCGACCAACAAAAATGGCATTTAGCCAGGGATGCACGGTCTATCATGGGCCGCCCACTGTGACGAACGGTTCGATTCCGGTCGTTCAAGACTTGGTCGGTCCAAATTGAGCCGTGACTCACAACACAGCAATCCAAGCGGTTCGATCACGTGAACATGTTCAAGTCTTGGTGGTACAACCTGCCCGACGTCTTAGTGGGAATCCCAGGCTCGCGGGAGCTTACGGAGGTCCCGTAATGAAGGTCCTAGTCCGACGGAAGGAGTATCCAGCGGAGAGTCTCAACCATTACAAGGAAATGAGGCTATCAATCATCGGAAACCAGTATGACGGTCAGTCAATCCTACTGGAGTAGAACGACTGTCAAACAATCCTAGTAACAATTTCAATTATTAATGAATCATAATTAAAATCAACTTTATTGAAAAAGAAGAATCAAGATCAAAATGAGAATTAATCCAGTAAGAATATTAGATGTTTACTTTTATAATTTCCAGTTCATTATGTGTGTCGCTAGTTTGCCATTAACCATTAATCTACTAAAATAATTCATGCTAACATGACAATGAGCAATTCTGTAAAGATGGACGGTCCAAACAGAATCTTTCATCTGCCTCGGCGGTTGCACGACAGGCCGTTCGTGCCCCCTCAGGTCCGAAGGCCTGCTAGGGATGAGCGGTCTGTAGAGTGCCTCTGGGTAGATGAGCGGTCTGGGACTGGCCGCCTGAAGGAAGGGCAGTTAGGAGTCAGCCGCTCGTCACACCGAACATATGAGAGATAAGAACACACGAACGGTCAAAACCCGGCCGCCTATCTATGATGGGCGGTCTATCGTGAGCATAGTTTAAAAGGTCTTGAGGCGGTTGTGAGGCGCTTTCTGTAAGCCTCATAAGGCGTAAGCCTTAAGGCACAAGGGGGCGTAAGCCTTAATAAAGAAGAAAATAATATTAAAACAATAAAAATGCTAAAAATAATAGTGATTTTCATGTGTTAATGCTATATAAACTCATTGATAAATTCATATTATTTCAAAAGTACTAAATTATGAGCCAGTTGTCTAGTGCAGTTGGTTCGTCACCCTTCCCCATATGAGGGAGGGCCCGAGTTCGAGCTCGATTATCCCCTCCCTGTTAAAAAAAGTACCTACCAAGAAAAAAAGTATTGAATTATGTTTTAAGGACAACAAAAGAAACATAAATCTTGGGAGTACCCTACGACTCCTCATTACATCATCTTCTCAAGTGATGCACACGTCTCAATTAAATACCTTGAGGCGGTGAAGGCGGTGAGGCGTGCCACCTCAATCAAAAAAAGGCGTAAGCCTCAAATAAAAGACATGAGGCGTATGCCTCAAGGTATTTTTCTAGTGCCTCACCTTGAGGCTTATAACTTAGTGCCTTAAGGCGCCACCTTTTTAAACAATGATCGTGAGGCCGCTCATGCCAAAATAATTTTCTGCTAACGTCGCCATGCCCGCCTCCGGCGAGTTGGCTAGGGTTAGCTTAATCGGTTAAATACAGAAAACCTAGAACATGAAATTTAGGGCTTTTACTATCAATAGACCGAGCATGAAAAGTTATACAAGATAGCATGATCAATTGAACGTTTAGTGCATGAAATCCCTACTTAAACCGAGGTGGAACATAGTTAACCCTAATTCTAGCATGCTTCCACTAATACCCGAAATCCTAGCAGGATACTAGATGAAATTTACGGATTTTTAAGACTAAAAGAAATAGGACAAGAGGACGAATCTAACGGTATATCATTAGCTAGGTTTGGTCTGCTAGAACCTACCTTAATCGAAGGATGAAGGAAGAAGAAAGGAAGTCGATGCGCTAGGTACACACCGCCGGTAATCGCCGAAATTCTCTCCCGTCCAAGGTCCTCGCCGGCCGCCACAACATCTAAACGATTCTAGGGTTGCTAAGGTTCATTTTTATAGGTCCTATGAGGTCTAGAGAGTTCTAATCGTGGAGATAGAGTCCACGCACCGCGGACGTGCGCGATTCGCGCAAGACCAAGTCAATCCGCCACTCCGCCACCAAATACTCCTCCTAGGGTTAGGGTTTCGGAGAATAACCAGAGTGGAAATGATCTCTTAATCATAGCCTTTCATTTGCATCCGATTTCAGTTTAAATGATCGGGTATTGGGCTCTAATTTCGTGTTTTAAGGTCCGATTAGACTAAGTGTGGATTTGGGCCTTAATTTGTTAATTCGGCTTGTTTAGGAATTTTATTTGGGCTGATCTTAGAAGACAATTTAACTAAACGTTTTATCCTCTACAAGATTCTAATTTTTCCAGGTTTTTATAAAATGGTCAAAATTTTACTTATCCTATTTCTTAAGGAATTTCTTATTAATTTCTCGTAAATTTTTATTCATTAAAATACCGGGGTGCTACAGTGCCAGTGCACAACTCCTTTCAGGTGCTGGCCTAAGATAAAACGAACCGTGTTGGGTGTTAGTATTGGTGTGCTACATGCCAATTTAGGGTCGGGTAGACCCGATAAATGTACGATCTTGTTCATTATTAATGAAGTGGTATTTGAGCGTAAATATGTGATTGTATATTACTTTACGATGTCCCTAGGATATGTGGTTGTAAAGTCAACTCGAGATGGGATCTCGATCCTGAGACTGACTTTACATTGACACATACCTTAAAATGTTCATGGTTGGAGGGTAATCACTCCGGGACTTTGATTACCTAGTAAATCAGTACACATGATGTGTATGGGACCAGTCTCATGGTCACTGGTGCGGGGCACCAACACATATGTGTAGGTGTACGTCCTTGGATGATGTACACTGAACTGATCCGCTATTGGATCTTCAGATGGTTGATTATACCTAATGTCAACTGAAGATCCAATTGTCTCAATAGCATCGTTGGTCCTTTGACCTTAGACATTGATCGTATCTTATAAAAGGATCGGAATGGTTTAATGAGTTGGCTATGTGACTTTAACCATAAGTCATGAATTGTCAAGTCATTAACCATTTCAGGATATGTGTGAAGATCATCAATGGTCAAGAAAGGATCACTCACTGTCGGGTATAAATCAGATAATTAATGAGTCATGACACTGACGCTCCATAAAATCCCTGGCCAGTGTGAGCGACGTCACGCGGATTGCCGGTTGCGAGCTGAGCGCGCGGGCTCGTTTTGCTGGGACACAGAAAAAAGAGAGAGAGAAGCAGAGGAACCACCACGAGAGATTGCTCCGGCGGGGTGTGCAGAATAGATACAGTAAAACAAGATATGGGGATTAAACAGCCATAGCGGGAAATGACTTTCCGCGACCTCGGGGGATGGGAATGGTGTAAAATTTAAATGGTAGCAATTTAAACGGCCATAGCGGGAAGTGACTCGTCGCGGCCTCGAATATATAAGAAAATATGAGAGTAGCACATGATATAAATGACAAAAGTTTAAACGGCCATTGCGGGAAGTGACTCGCCGCGGCCTCAAAGATATAGAAGATATGAGAATAACACAAGATATAAATGACAGAAATTTAAACGGCCATTGCGAGAAGTGACTCGCCACGGCCTCGAGAATATAGAAGATATGAGGATAACACATGATATAAATGACAGAAATTTAAACGGCCATTGCGGGAAGTGACTCACCGCGGCCTTGAGAATATAGAAGATATAAGGATAACACATGATATAAATAACAGAAATTTAAACGGCCATTACAGAAAGTGACTTGCCGGGGCCTCGAGAATATAGAAGATATAAGGATAACACATGATATAAATAACAGAAATTTAAACGGCCATTACGGGAAGTGACTCGCCGCGGCCTCGAGAATATAGATGTGATCGCTAAGGGCCGGAGACCCCAAAATAAGAAGAATGATCGCGCTTACCTCAAAAGTAGGAAATGGCGGGTTGCTTCTTCCTCTCCCTTCGACCGGTCGATGGAGAGGGCTTTCCTTGGTTACCCTTGCAAAAGAGAAAACAGATAGATAACAAGTGAATCAGAAAAATGGCAGTGTAGTATTAATCCCTTGTGATGAAAAATGATGAAATCATGGCGAGACACACACCTGGTTGGTGTTGTTTTTAAACCCCTCTCGGACACGAGTAGGAGGAAAATACTATGATGGAGGGAAGATCATGCAAACGTGCATAAACGAATCTCTCTTATGAAGCGAGATGACAGATGACGGGATGATGCATGTAACGGAAATGACAAAAGAGAGTGGAAGAGAATGGCTTATTGAAGATGTCGATGGCGGGATCCGGCGGAGCTTCGGCAGTGTAGGGATGACGTAGAAGCACAATGGGCGGAGTTAGCCTTCCTCTCGCGAGCTCGGGCACTCAGAAATTCAGCAGAACCTCCTCTTGCAAAAGCCCACGGGTTAGGAAAGGGATCCGGTAGAGTCTATCTTTCCTTTGTCGGATCTGAAGCTCTCTCGCTTCGAGGGAGGGGGTCCTCTATTTAAAGAGACAAACTTGTTTGAGACATCCGGGTTCCTGGACGCCTCAATGTTGAGGCGTACAGAACCTTGGACGTCTCAATATTTTTTTTACCATTTTATTATTATTAGTTATCAATCTAATTCATTGAGGCGTCTAGGCTCTTGGACGCCTCAACGTTGAGGCGTCCGGGACCCCAGACGCGTCCATCTTCGCCCACCGAATCACCGTTGAAGGCCGTCGATAGTGGAGAAAGCGCGTGATTTCGGCGGGTAACCGTGACTCTCGAAGGGCGCGTCTGGTCGACAAGACGTCTTTATGATTGGATTTATTCGAAACGTCAAACTAGAGTGACGCCGCGTGCACGTTGCACAAGGTTCTGAAGAAGGCATCTAGGTTCCTTGACACGTCAAAGTGAGGCATCTAGGGTCCTTGACACGTTTAAAATTTTTCACGAAAAAATTTAAAAAAATATAAAAAAATCATAAAAATAGGAAATCACCAAAGTAATTAAAAATGAGAAGGCCACCTTGGGGTATCATAGTGTAATATGAGATTTACTCATGGTAATGTTAAAAATAGCGTGTCTACAGCTGTCCCGCCTTGGCGTCTGCTTTGCAAGGGAGTGCCACGTAGTGGAGTGGCATAGAAGTGAAATGAAATGGAGTGAGAGCGGACTGAAAAGTGGATGCCAAGGTGTGATGAGACACACTTTCAACACTATGGTTTGGAATGTTTTCAGAGTTTCAATGAGGCGACCTTGAAGAAGGCCTTTCGAATTCAACAATTGCTTGGACGGAAATCAAACAAGGAAGGGGAGGATGTGCGCTCAGGCACAAGTAGAAAAAGGGACCAACTTCTCTGTGTTGAAGTACCCGGGTCGTAAACTTGCAGGTTTCACCTTGGGGAGCGGTTACCAGCCAATGTGGAAGTGCTGCGGCCATGGTGGGTCAAATGGAGTAAAAGTAAAGGAATATTTGAGGATCAGTCCAAATAAGGGTCTCTTTCAAAAGAACAGCGCAGGGCTGTCTCAAGGAAACTCAGCATTTCATTCGGAATAGAATATCTTAAATTATAAGAACTTAAGCATAGCGGCCTTCACAATCGAATTACCTTGAATGATCTTTCGTAATGGAATCAACGTCCTACATGAATGCATGCTGGGTTTAAAGGAAAACTTAAAACAAACTAAAGTAGAAAATAGCCAAGGATAATATTGTCAGGTTATTAAGGATGGGTCAGGATACCGATCCGGTGAGTCGATACTGAGCTGGGGCCCATTTATCCACGCACCAACTCACTGAATGGAACCATCATCCCCATGCTTTCATAACTTAACGGCATATCCGTACAACCCAAATTCCTCTGAAATCATCACTGTTTTTGTTGAAGGCGAACTCAAATTTCAGATTCATTTAGGTCGCAAGGTCCTTGACATGTTCTAATAGCGTAAACATCATATATAATATAATGCATGGCATGGTGGGACTAGTTACCAAATGGTGGCACATGATGGGACATTGGTGTCCATTAGTGAAACCTGCACTGATCAACATTATTAAAAGCAGCAGAGTTGCACCGTAGTATAAGGGAGATCAAGACAAAATACCTTTTGTTAAAGTCAACAACGACGACTCATCATTGATGTGACATGTTTTGGCTTTTATAACCCCTCCCTTCCTATAAGTACTCCCCCCTTGCCTAGTTCAGCCAAATGCACCAAGGAGAGCCTTGAAACTTAAGAGGAGGAGGAGAGGAATCTTGGGTTCTTCAAGATGGAAGGCGAGTCTTCCCGCCCTATGAAGAGGAGCAGGCCTAGCAGCGAATTCAGGCGGCTCTCCGACCTCGAAGGACATCTGAGTGGGATGATTCAGTCACGTATGGTGAGTTGATTCATTTCAAATTTCCTATACGACCTCTCTTTCACCTCTTTCCTCCTTTGTTTTTCTGCTTCTTTTCCAGCTGTATCCCCTCTTCCCAGGCCCGAGGAAATTCTCCAAACTGCCGTGGCTTTCGAAGCTAACTTCAAATATCTCCATCGGCATGAGGGCCATAGTCACAAGGTGGCTTCTTCAGGGGCTTCTGGTTCACGCCAAGCATTACGAAAAGATTCACATGGACTGGGCGGCTATGGGTGCGCTGGTAGAGATCTGGCATCCTCAAACTCACACTTTTATTTTCCCTACTTTCGAGGCAACCATACTTCTTGAGGAGGTGGAACTCCTGCTTGGGTTGAAAAGATTCAAAAGGGATGGCGTGATAAAGATCATGTCGATGCCGAGGAGGGTGACTTCCGAGGACGTCCTTGGAAGCTTCATGCCGTCTGGTGCCGTTAGAAACGTCCAGACTCAGAAGGGAATTAACCTGCAAAAGCTCGCGGAATGGGTCATGGATGCCCTGAGAGGATTGCCAGACGATGATCGTTTGGAAGAAATCATGAAGGGATTAACAATCTGTTTGGCGGGCGCTCTCTTATTCCCTTATACCGACAACATAGTGGAGGAAGATCAGCAGAGTGCTATTTGCGGCATTTGGAATGGCAAAAGGGTGGGACCTGCCATTCTTGCTTGCCTTTACAGTGGCCTTACTGCTTCCAGCATGTGTAAGTCTCCTTTTGGTTGCGCACTTCTTCTGAATTGCTGGGTTGATTTACATTTCAAATTTGATCACTGCGAGGGGATGCCGACTGCCTCAAAGATCTTTCAACAAAGCCCCCTTTACAACATAGCCGATGTGTTAGGCTTTGGTGGTAATATAGTGAACCGCGTTCCGTGGCTGAGGAAACGTGAAGACTGGAGGTCTCACTTAAGAACTATGACGCAAAGCTTCTTCACTTGTGCACCGGCATGTCTACTCTCGCGCGAACTCCTCATGAGGTCTTCCCCCGAGACTGAACTCCAACTTATTGGCGCGACTGAGTTTGTTCTTTACAACGCGCATCGGTGCTACATTCAAATCGGCCTTCCCCGCCATTTCTTCCCAACGTTATCTGGCGTTGCTCCTCTAAGGAAGAGAGAATTGAGCATGGAAGAAGATGCAAAGGAAGTGAAGGCCATCAAAGTGTCGTGGAAGACGAGTACCCCGGGAAAGGCATTAGTGCATGTTGAGGAAGAATACGAGCTGTGGAGGGCTTATGTAACCGAACTCGAGAAGTTAAGGCCTAAAACGCCTAAGCCCCTAATGTAGCTCACTTCGTTGTTTTAATGAAATAAATGAGAAGTTGATGTGTGCAAAAGTTTTCTTTGAATTTTCAGCCCTCATTTTCTTTTATTATTCTTTGTTTTTTTTCTTTTTTTTGGACGCGTCTAATATGCTGGACGCGTAAATATTTTAATTATTTATTATTATTATTATTATTTTATTTTATTTTATTTTTTAGTTTTCGTCCCCCCTTTTATTATTATTATTATTATTATTTTTCAAAATGTTTTTTCTAACGCGTCCAGGCGAATGGACGCGCCAAATATTTACATTATATATATATATATATATTTTAATTGATGCGTCCAGGTGTCTGGACGCATCACATTTTTTTCAAATTTTTTTTATTGATGCGTCCAGGCGCCTGGACGCGTCAAAATTTTCAAATTGAAAATTTTGACGCGTCCAGGCGCCTGGATGCGTCATTAATTCAAAATTTTTCTTAAAAGGCCGCCCACGCGGCCTTTTCTCTCAAACGAACCCCCCCTCCCTCAGACTTCTCATCTCTCCCCATTTGACTCTAAACAACTTACTCTCGGCCCCAATGGAGCACGGGGGCCCAAGCCAAGGTGGAGAGAAGCGGAAGCGAGTTGCTCGCCGTCCGAGGAGGTCCCGGGATTGCGCGGAGGAGGCCACCGTGGAGGAGGAGGCCGCTGTGGAGGAGGAGGCGCTTCCCTTGGCCTTGGAAGGCCCCGAGGGGCCCGGTGGAGCGGGAGAGGAAGAGCAATACCCGGTAGGCAGCCCAGAACTCTCTCTTGTTACATTATTTTGTGATTTTTTTGCGAGAAATGGGGCGAGAGACGGGGTTTTGGTGGAGGTGGTTCTGGAGTGATTGAGGCGTCCAATGCAGTGGACGCCTCAAAAATTTTAAAATAGATAAATAATAATAATAGTATTAAAAAAAAATATATTAAGGCGTCAAAGTGTATTGACGCCTCAATGTTTTTTTATAATAAAAAATAAAAAAAGAAATTATTAAGGCGTCTAAGAATTTGGACGCGTCAATTATTTATTTATTTTTTTAATATATAAAAAAATGATAATAACAGAGAAATTATGAAGGCGTCAAATGGAATTGACGCGTCAGTTATATTGTTATTGTTATTATTATTATTTTTTTGATTAATATACACACATTGTGTTGTTCATTATTTGTGGCTTTGATGTAATTTCTTTTGTTTTTTGCGGTGTGCAGGGTGTGATGAGGAGCCGAATCAGTTGGTTCCTAGTAGTGGCGGCGTACCGAGGGCTGCCGGGCTTCCAGAGGGCCCGAGTGGACGCCATGGGGTTCGGGGCGTTCTTGCGGATCGAGCCCTTCCGGCTCGACTTGCCCCTCGTCCAGGCGTTGAGGGAGCGATGGCATGCGTCGAGTCGAGCGTTCCTGATGCCCTGGGGGCATATGGTGCCGACGCTGGAGGACGTAGTCCGGATCACCGGACTACGGGTGGACGGGGAGGCCGTTAGTGGGGTCACCTACCCCGATTACAGAGAGAGTGCCCTGGAGCTGTTAGGGCTGGAGACGAGCGCGACTGACAGAGACAACAAAATAGTCGACCGGGTAGACATCGTGGAGGCGCTCAGATTCGTGGACTCGCGTCAGCAGGTCAGCGTGAGCGGAGCAGAGTTCCTAGCGCGGCTAGAGGGAGCAGCTCGGTGAGCTTTTAGCCAAGACGCGAGCGACCGAGAGCGGACGGACCTAGACCTTCGGAGGTTCCTCTTCTTCCTACTGGGTCGCCTTCTGCTGGGGATGAAGGGGGACGACATCCACTGTCGTTTCCTTGGGATCCTGGCGGACTTAGACCAAGTGGGGCACTACGCGTGGGGAGCAGCCCTGCTCGCCCACTTGATTGTTGATCTTTCCCAGGGGGTAGAGAAGGAGACGATAGTTGGCGGCTTCGCGCCTTTCCTCCAGGCAAACATTTCATTTATGTATTTTACAGTGATGCAATTATTTGTACTAATGATGTATGATGGATGCAGGTATGGAGTTATTACTACCTCCTGATGGGTAGAGCCAGGCAATGGAACCGGACAGTCGTGCCCCTAGCGCGGTAGTGGAGGCTGGTCACGACTGCTGCGCCGCGCAGCTACCAGCTGACGTCGCTTCGACGTGAGCTGACCGAGTACCCTGAGGCCATGGTATGATATATATGATCTTTTTTGTGCATTTACTTTGTTTATTAGGGTGGGGACTGATATGATGCATGTATGGTGATGCAGGTGGTATGGAGGCCCTACTTGGGCATGGCCGATGCTGGCCAACCTTGGGTCGTAGCGGGCCGACCTTGTTTTGGGCGGGACCTGTGGGTCCACTGCCTGAACGAGACCGAGCCACTATGACTTAGGCTAGTCATGAGGACCCTGGGGCTTGCCCAGGAGTGGGTGGAGGTAGACGAGCCGAGCCACGTCGGGCGGAAGACCCGGGGCAAGGTGAAGCTCGCGGACTGGCGTACGCGCTTTCCTGCACAATATCAGGACTGGCAGTAGGGTGGCGTTCCGGTGGTGTCCCATGTGTAGGACAATGCCGACTACTTGCGACGGTACTGGGACACGTACGCGGATCGCCTCTACCTAGGGAGGCCATCAGGGGTAAGTATGAAATGAGGCTCTCTTTTTCCTTTTGTACAAATGCATGTGACCTTAATCTATATGCTCATGAATGCAAGATGCTCGGGACACCATTATCACTGACCTGCGGGCCTAGCTGGTAGCTACCAGGCAGCAATTGGCAGTCACCCATCAGGAGTTGGACATCCTGGTGAGTCTATGTAATGCATAATCATTTTTTTTGTGTCACATGGATTCCTGATGCTTAGCTTCTTATTGTCGTTTGTTGTTCTATGTTTTAGCGTGCCCATCAGGCGGCGGCGACCGGGATGACTGGTGGGGCGGCCTCCAGCTCGCGAGCCCCTCCTTCGGAGGTCTCTTCTCTCCAGGAGCAGTTGGCGGGCGCGGTGGCCCGTGCTGAGGAGGCCGAGCGTGACCAGGCGGCTCGGGTGAGTGTTTGCTTGACACGAGTTTCCTTTCCGCATATTTCCTTTCCTTTGTTGACTTCAATATGGGCTTTGACAGGTGGTGGAGATTCGAGATGCATGTTGCATCTCTGTAGTTTTGATGATGACTAACACTATGAATCAAATTATTTTTATGATAATTATCTTGATGCTCCTTGATGAATGATAAAGATCCTGAATTGTCTAAATATTCTTAGGATCTAATGTTGTTGTCTTGCATGCACATCTATGGATCAAATGCTCTTTCATCATGCTTTTCTGATTTAATGCTCCTCTATCATGTTCACCCATGAGCTCATACTTATTTATCTTGTTTATATGGGTTCTGTGCATTTAGTGCGTTGACGCACTTGGCTGGCTGCGTAGACGCAATAGTGCGTCTTTCGCTTCTTGTTTTATCCACTGCGTCGACGCTGTCATTGGATGCGTTGACACATTGGCATGTTTCCAGGGGCGTGAGCATTTCGTTTAAGCAGTTGAGTCGACGCTGCACGATGGAAGCGTTGACGCATTGGCTTGGTGCCAAGGGCTTGAGCGTCTCGCCTATGAAGCTGAGTCGACGCTGTCACCTGAAGCGTTGACGCATTGGCTAGTTACCAAGAGATTGTGCGTCTCACCCAAGGAGCTGAGGCGACGCTACACAATGGAAGCGTCGACGCCCTGAGTTTATGACCAAAGGTTCTTTTGAACAACCACCAAGTAGAAGCGTCGACGCTGTCAACTGATGCGTTGGCGCATTAGTGTGTTTTGTCAAGGGACCTGTTCTCCATTATATCCATTGCGTTAACGCCTTGGCTTTAGTGCGTTGACGCGTTCTTCTGTCCTTTGATAAGTCCCGTGCAATCTGTGTGAACATTGTATGACTTGAATATTTCTGAGATTGACTGAATGTTCTCTGAAACCTTACAGGGACTTAAAGACAAATTGGAACTTTATTCCAATCATGTGAGCACGTGATCCGAGGGAATAATCGTCTAACACGTGGCTCGGTTCATCTGGAAGCATGACTTCGCGCGTGTCTCCCAAACCCTCACTCTCTCGTAAGGTTGGATATATATATGAAGGTTTCTGCTCCTGAAAAGTTGCCGAAGCCACAAGGAAAAGGGTGAGGCCAGAGCGAGAGGAAGGAGAGGAGAAGCCATCCTAATCCATTCATTGAGCGTACCTGGAAGAGAGAGAGTGATGAAGGAGAGGATGATTTTCTGCTATGTTTTACCTATGCTTCTTTAAGAAGCTACATTGTTTCTCCGTTCGATTGTCTTCGATATTTCTTTATGTTTTCAGTTGTTTGTTCTTAAATTTTGATACTTTGTTTTATCGTTCCCTCTAGGTGTAGAGGAAGAGAGGTGAATCCTCTGGGTTGCATTGTGGTTTCCTCTGAATCAGATCAGAGGAAGGGAGGTGGTCTCCAGGGTTGTTGTGTTCAGATAGTGAGGAGGCTATCTGGGTTGTTCCCTCCGGCTGTGGAGGAAGAGAGACAGTGTCTCTGAATTGCAGTGAGGGTGAGTCACTACTGGGTTCCCTCTTGTCTAAGAGGAAGGGAGAGTTATCTCCGGGTCAGGTCTTGTGGTGTGAGACCTGGGTGCAAGCTGTGAGTTCAGCGTCTGTAGGGATTTCGATCCCCAAGCTGTGGATCAGCGTGTTGTTGGCAGACTGAGTCTGCGGTTCTTTCTTGTGAAAGAGAAGCCTCACTCGGCCTTGAGTGAGGGATGGACGTAAGTCTGCAGGTTGCAGACTGAACCATCTAAACCTCTTGTTCTCCGTGGTGTGATTGTGCGCATCTTTTCTCTTTATGCTTTTGTCTGGTTTCATGAAGTAAGTGTGATTGTTGATGATCGAAACCTTGGTCTGACTGCTCGCTTAGTGCTTATGCATATGTGCTGATGAAATTCTGAGTGATATATGTTCTGCGCTCGTGACCTTCTTTATCTTGGTTGAGGTTTCAGATTATTTTACATATAGTCAGTCTTCCTAGCCCATCTCATCTTCTAAGATTTCCTCGGCTAGGACAAATATTTTTTAAAACGGTGATCTATTCATCCCCTCCCCTTCTAGCTCACCGTCCTCCTGTCTAACAGTTGGTATCAGAGCAGGTTTACCTGAGATGTGGTCCAACGACCAGGGTAATCCTGGAACCAGTGGTCCTCGCAGCTACATAGCTGAAGGACAGTCAATCTCCCGTCCCCCATATTTTGATGGTTCTAATTATTTCTTTTGGAAAAACAGGATGGAAGTTTTCATCCGATCTCAGAGCCACAAGCTGTGGAGAGTCATTACAACTGGACCTTATGATTTACCTCCGAATGAGGAGATGTGGTCTAAAGAACAAGTCAAATTATCCGGACTGAACTGGTCTGCGCTCAACATCATCCAGTGCGTAGTTCACCCTGAAGAATATGCCCGAATTTCGGCGTGCAAGATAGCTAAGAAGATGTGGGATGAACTAGCGCTGATTTACGAGGGTACCTCTCAGGTCAGAGCTACCAAGGTAAACTACCTAACCTCTGAGTATGAATTATTTAAGATGAAGTCAGAGGAGAGCGCGACTGATATGTACGCTAGGCTGTCACTGATCACAAACAGCCTCAAGGGGTTTGGAAAGGAAAGATCTGAAGGGGATATAGTCAGGAAGATCTTGAGATCTTTGACTCCAGCGTGGCACACAAAGGCCACTGTGATAGAGGAATCGAAGGATTTAACAACCATGACTGTCACTGAACTCATAGGGTCTCTTATGACCTATGAGATGAATCTCAAGAAAACAGGAGAAGGAAGTGACAGAAAGGGCAAGAATGTTGCTCTTAAAGTTGAACGACATAGTAGCAGCAGCAACAGCAGTGGAGACTCTGATGGAATTCCAGACCTTGACAGGAGTGAAAAAGCTCTGCTCACACGTCAGTTCAGGAAATTTCTGAAACTGAAGGGAAAATCATATGGGAGAAGAAGAAACTACTCATCAGGTAAATATCCGAACAATGGCAATGACAAGGATATGAATGCTAAAAGTGTGATGTGTTATCATTGCAGGAACTTTGGGCACATGAAGCAAGATTGCCCTGAGCTTCAGAAGAAGACACTGGATTACCATAAGAAAGGCTCCAAAGTGTACAAGAAAAAGCCAAAAGCTATGGTATGCACTTGGAGCGATGAAGAAGAAGACTCAGAGACAAATTCCTCAGGAAAGGAGACTGAAGGAGTATGTCTGATGACCGACGAGGAAAATGAGGTAATCAATCCCTTTGTGACTTACTCTATTGATGACTGGGAAGATAAGTATGGTGAACTGCTAGATATGTACAATGCCTTAGCTAAAGAACATAGAGTCACCAAACGCAAACTCAATGTGGTTAATGAAGAACAAGAACTCATCAAGACAGAAAATTCCAAACTAATAGCTGAATTAGCTCAAATGGAAAATGTAAGAAATGAGAACAATCTTGTTAAAAATGAGCTTGAAAAACTTAGAAAACCGCTTGATGAAACCAATCAACATACTGAAGGAAACCTGAGACAAAATGACTTACTCAGGGAAGGGTATGAAGCTGTTAAAAGGGTCAATGATGAATTGCTGGAAAATAATATATGTCTGCGGAAGGAGTTGGAAGATAAGAAGAAAACCCTTGAGAGGTTTGTTTTGGGATAGAGTAATTTGAATGCCTTGTTAGGCACCAAAGTAAACTTTAACAGAGAGGGGTTGGGTTTCAACCCAAGTAAGAAGGAAGCATTTGGGGTAAAAACCACTACTTTCTGCACTGAGAAAGGAAAAGAGAAACTGGACATTCCATCCAGTTCCAAAACTACTGAACAACAAAAGAACATCCATAGACAACAGGCTGATTTTGGAAAAAATATCTTCAAGAAATTCAACAAGCCCACGCACCAGAAGCAAGGTGTCTGTCAATTCAACAACTATGACTCTAATAAAAGAATGGGCTATTTTAAAAGAAACATGGGAACGCCTAACTACACACAGAATACTGTCAATAAAATGCCTTCATCTAGACAGGTTTAAAATTATGGTCTGGCGGGGACCCAAACCTTTATCAACAGAAACTGGACACACCTTGAGAAACAAAAAGAAACAAATGAAATGCACATCAATAACAAAACTGTCAACTCTCAGCACAGAAAGAAAAAGGGATTGAAACAGATCTGGATTCCCAAGACTGTGCTTAATGAATTGAACGGTATTTTTGGACCCAACTTACCTTGGGTTCCAAAGCACACAACTTAAATTGTTATTGTGCAGGTGAGCCTAGCAGCCGAGAACAACAAGTGGTATCTCGACAGTGGCTGCTCGAGGCACATGACAGGGGATCAAAGAAAGTTCAGCAAGCTTGAATTGAAAGCAGGAGGGTCAATTAAGTTTGGAGGTAAAAACAAAGGTCAAATCATTGGGACCGGAACCATCGGTAAGAAAACCTCCAACTCTGTTAAAAAAGTCTTGTTGGTTGAAGGTCTGCAACACAATTTATTGAGTATTAGTCAGTTATGTGACAAGGGTCACAAGGTTCTTTTTGATGAGCATGCTTGCAAAATTTTAGAACCAAACTCCGATAAAATAAAGTTCATTGCAAATAGAGTCAATAATGTCTATATTGTGGATCTTGATGTTGAGTCTGAGTCTAATCTGTGTCTCACTGCTGATTCAGAGAATAACATGTTTGACTGGCATAGGCGACTAGGCCATGCTAGCTTTAACACCTTGCATAAATTAGCTAAATTTGATTTAGTTAGAGGCATGCCTAGCTTAAAGTTCAAATCAGTTTCGAAGAATTGCGAGGCCTGTGCTCTAGGCAAGCAAACTCGAGCTTCTTTTAAAATTAGCTCTGAGAACTTGTCAACAAAGATCATGGAACACTTGCACATGGATCTCTTTGGTACTACCAGAACCCAGAGTCTAAATGGTAAGAGATTTGGTTTTGTCATTGTTGATGACTACTCTAGATTTGCATGGCTATTTTTCTTGGCAAATAAGAGTGATGCTTTTCAAAAATTTGAACATTTTTTCAATAAGCAAAAACATATAGGGCACAAGATCACTGTTATCCAATCAGATCATGGGGGAGAGTTTGAGAACTCCTCATTTTCTAGCTTCTGTGACAAGGAGGGACTGACTCACAAATTTTCTTCTCCCAGGACCCCAGAGCAGAATGGAATTGTGGAGAGAAGGAATCGAACAATAGTGGAAATGGCAAGAACACTACTAATGGAGAGTCAGCTACCTAAGAGCTTTTGGGCAGAAGCGGCAAACACAGCCTGCTACATACTTAATAGAGCTTTGGTAAGACCCATACATAAGAAAACACCATATGAACTCTTGAAAGGTAAGAGGCCTAATGTCTCATACTTCAAAATTTTTGGTTCAAAATGCTTTATTCATAATAACAGCAAAAGAGACTTAGATAAATTTGATGCTAGAAGTATTCCGGGAATATTCCAAGGATACTCTGAAACTTCTAGGGCCTTCAGGGTCTTCAATAAAACTGATAGAACTGTAGAGGAAACCCCTCATGTTATTTTTGATGAAACAAAAATCTCTAACAGTCTAAATGATGATAACAGGTCTACCAGTCATGATGGAGAGTTCCTGAATCAAATGTAAGAGGAGGAAGAACAACCTGCTGAAGAACCCACTGATCTGAACCCAGTAAGTACAGCCGAACAAGGTGAGTCCTCAACAAATGTCAGAGTTTTAAAGGACCACCCTGTAACCAATATTATTGGTAGTCTTCATGATCCCCCTAGGACAAGATCCCATTTCAGAAATATTCAGAATCAGGACTTAATTACTTTAGTTTCTCAAATTGAACCTAAGACCATAGAAGAAGCCTTAAGTGATGAGAATTGGGTAACTGCCATGTGTGAAGAACTAGGGCAATTTGATAGAAACAATGTCTGGGAACTTGTACCTAGACCTGAAAATTTCAATGTAATAGGAACAAAATGGGTTTTTAAGAACAAACTGAATGAAGAAGGTGTCATCTCTAGGAATAAAGCTAGACTTGTAGCTAAAGGCTACAGTCAGGAGTATGGAGTGGACTTTGATGAATCCTTTGCTCCAGTAGCTAGAATGGAGGCTATCAGGATTCTGTTAGCATTTGCTTGTTCAAACAACATAAAACTTCAACAAATGGATGTTAAGAGTGCTTTCTTGAATGGAATTCTAAAAGAAGAAGTTTATGTTGAACAACCTCCTGGTTTTCAGTTTTCGACTAAACCTAATCGAGTTTTCAGGTTAAACAAAGCTCTTTATGGATTAAAGCAGGCTCCTCGGGCCTGGTATGAAAGGCTGACCAGTTTCTTACTGAATAAAGGATATAACAGAGGTAAAGTTGACCAAACCTTATTCACTAAGAATTCAATACAAGATCTCATCATAGTTCAGGTATATGTGGACGACATCATCTTTGGATCAACAAATCCTGAACTGTGTAAAGAATTTTCACAGCTTATGTCAGCTGAATTTGAGATGAGCTTAGTTGGGGAACTGACTTATTTCCTTGGCTTGCAGATAAATCAAATGACAGATGGCTGTTTCTTCCACCAAACCAAGTACACGCTGGATATCCTAAAAAGGTTTGGGATGACTAACCTGAAGCAAATTTCCACCCCAATGAGCATAAGCATGACCCTTAATGCAGATGAGTCAGGTAAACAAGTGGATGAAAAACTCTACAGAGGTATGATCGGATCCCTCTTGTACTTAACTGCCTCTAGGCCAGACATACAATTCAGTGTTGGTTTATGTGCAAGATATCAGTCTAGACCTACTGAACTACATTTGTCTGCTGTAAAAAGAATCTTTAGATATCTGTCTACCACACATACATTAGGCTTATGGTATCCTGCTTCACGCACATTAGATTTAGTTGCATACACTGATGTAGACTTTGCTGGATGCAAACTAGATAGGAAGAGCACCAGTGGCCACTGCCAATTCTTAGAAGGATGCCTAGTTTCTTGGAGTTCAAAAAAACAACATTCAGTGGCTCTTTCCACTGCTGAGGCTGAATACGTGGCTGCAAGCAGCTGTGGCACTCAGGTTATCTAGATCAAGCATCAACTTCAGGATTACCAAGTAGAGACAGGTTGCACTCCCATCTTTTGTGATAACACTAGTGCCATAAACATTGCAAAGAATCCTGTTTTACACTCACGAACAAAACACATTGAAATCAGGCACCACTTTATCAGAAATGAAATTGCAAATAAAACATTTGAATTAATTCATGTTGGGACTGCAGATCAAATTGCTGATATTTTTACAAAACCTCTAGATACTGAAAAATTCACTTCTTTGAGAAGAGAACTTGGTATTTACAAACTCTGACTGATTTGAGGCAATGAATTCTGGTTCATGTATTTCCATAAATTTAGTGGTAGTTTTGTCATACTTTTTCTGGTGGGGGTCCCTATGTGAGGGGGAGCGGGTGTGTGCTTTGAGTAAAGTCAATTCTGCTTCTCTGCTGTTTTCTGGGTAGAATGGAAGATATAGCTACTAGAAAGGGGGAGCTTGACTAATTAGAAACGCTTGAAAGATGGGTGTTATTGCTGGATTAAATGTTAGAATTGATCTTGAATATTCCTCTTAATAGAACCTCATTCAATTCCTACATTCTTAAGTTTGTGCAGTTAAAATCCAGCTAGAATCCTCTTCTAGTAAGTCTTAAGAGGCTAAGATTAACCTTCACAAGTATATCCTCTTACTTTGTTGCATGACTCATGAACAAGCTAGACTTGTAAGAAATGGTTTCTGTTTATGAGGTTCTCATTGGACATCTTGATAAGACCTCTAATATTTGCCATGGGTTTTGTCTTCAAACAACCCCTTGTTGAGCTAGTTAAACTTATATGTGCTTAAAACTGCATACTGAGAAACTAGGAATCCCATCAATGAAATGAGAATTTCCTATGTCATGAGGTATCAGTTCTCATAAACAAAATCAAAAGAAAGAAATACAATTCAAAATTATGCTTGGCAGAGCAATGATGACAATCTGGTGAGTAATTGGGGATTCTGGCCTCTAATCAAGGTGTCTCCTCATGTAACAACCAATGGTCACTATCTCTGTTCTCTAATTGAGAAGTGATGAGGCTCTTACACTGAGTAACTGAGGATGCTGGCCTCTGACCAAGGTGCATACTTAATGTCAAAAGTGTAACTGGCCAAATACACTCTATAACTGTGCTTTCTCTGCCTGGACTGTTTGTCCTCAATGCCTATAGGCTGTGTTAATGGTTCAAACTCTTGTTGTCTCTTTGACAAGCCTCAACAGCTACCTCAGTCATACTTGTTGCCACTTGCTCTTCTCTCATAATCATAGTAAATTGATAAACTTCAAGTTTATTCTGAATCTCTTTCTCTTACCAGAACTCCAAGATTCTTCACTGGACCTTACAGCCCCACTTAAGCATCTAAGATTTGATAATGAGTTTCCACTGTTGGAATCCTCTCCATCTTTTCTCATCAGTCCAGCGTCAACATCTCTCTTTCTCCTTGTTTTGATGATGTCAAAGGGGGAGAAGGTTGAAGAGTCTGAAAAGGGGAGAAGTCTGAAAGGGGAGAAGGTTGAAAGGGGGAGTAAAGAGGTGATTTTGTAGCTAGCTAGTGGAAGGAAGGTTTTGGAATGATTTTTGGTAAAAGATGATGAGTGCTGTGAGTTCAGGCCTGTTCAAGCCTTGAGAGGTCACCATTGCTACCTTTATTGAGAATGTTTTAAGTTGGTGTTTCTTCTTTCACTGAATTTGACTCATGGTGTTGCCATCATCAAAAAGGGGGAGATTGTTGCATCTCTGTAGTTTTGATGATGACTAACACTATGAATCAAATTATTTTTATGATAATTATCTTGATACTCCTTGATGAATGATAAAGATCATGAATTATCTAAATATTCTTAGGATCTAATGTTGTTGTCTTGCATGCACATCTATGGATCAAATGCTCTTTCATCATGCTTTTCTGATTTAATGCTCCTCTATCATGTTCACCCATGAGCTCATACTTATTTGTCTTGTTCATATGGGTTCTATGCATTTAGTGCGTTGACACACTTGGCTGGCTGCGTAGACACAATAGTGCGTCTTTCGCTTGTTGTTTTATCCACTGCGTCGACGCTGTCACTGGATGCGTTGACACATTGGCCTGTTGCCAGGGGCGTGAGCATTTCGTTTAAGCAGTTGAGTCGACGCTGCACGATGGAAGCGTTGACGCATTGGCTTGGTGCCAAGGGCTTGAGCGTCTCGCCTATGAAGCTGAGTCGACGCTGTCACCTGAAGCGTTGACACATTGGCTAGTTACCAAGAGATTGTACGTCTCGCCCAAGGAGCTGAGGCGACGCTACACAATGGAAGCGTCGACGCCCTGAGTTTATGACCAAAGGTTCTTTTGAACAACCACCAAGTAGAAGCGTCGACGCTGTCAACTGATGCGTTGACGCATTAGTGTGTTTTGTCAAGGGACCTGTTCTCCATTATATCCATTGCGTTAACGCCTTGGCTTTAGTGCGTTGACGCGTTCTTCTGTCCTTTGATAAGTCCCGTGCAATCTGTGTGAACATTGTATGACTTGAATATTTCTGAGATTGACTGAATGTTCTCTGAAACCTTACAGGGACTTAAAGATAATTTGGAACTTTATTCCAATCATGTGAGCACGTGATCCGAGGGAATAATCATCTAACACGTGGCTCTGTTCATCTGGAAGCATGACTTCGCGTGTGTCTCCCAAACCCTCACTCTCTCGTAAGGTTGGATATATATATGAAGGTTTCTGCTCCTGAAAAGCTGCCGAAGCCACAAGGAAAAGGGTGAGGCCAGAGCGAGAGGAAGGAGAGGAGAAGCCATCCTGATCCATTCATTGAGCGTACCTAGAAGAGAGAGAGTGATGAAGGAGAGGATGGTTTTCTGCTATGTTTTGCCTATGCTTCTTTAAGAAGCTACATTGTTTCTCCGTTCGATTGTCTTCGATATTTCTTTATGTTTTCAGTTGTTTGTTCTTAAATTCCGATACTCTGTTTTATCGTTCCCTCTTGGTGTAGAGGAAGAGAGGTGAATCCTCTGGGTTGCATTGTGGTTCCCTCTGAATCAGATCAGAGGAAGGGAGGTGGTCTCCAGGGTTGTTGTGTTCAGATAGTGAGGAGGCTATCTGGGTTGTTCCATCCGGCTGTGGAGGAAGAGAGACAGTGTCTCTGAATTACAGTGAGGGTGAGTCACTGCTGGGTTCCCTCTTGTCTAAGAGGAAGGGAGAGTTATCTCTGGGTCAGGTCTTGTGGTGTGAGACCTGGGTGCAAGATGTGAGTTCATCGTCTATAGGGATTTAGATCCCCAAGCTGTGGATCAGCGTGTTGTTGGCAGACTGAGTCTGCGGTTCTTTCTTGTGAAAGGGGAGCCTCACTCGGCCTTGAGTGAGGGATGGACGTAAGTCTGCAGGTTGCAGACTGAACCATCTAAACCTCTTGTTCTTCGTGGTGTGATTGTGTGCATCTTTTCTCTTTATGCTTTTGTCTGGTTTCATGAAGTAAGTGTGATTGTTGATGATCAAAACCTTGGTCTGACTGCTCGCTTAGTGCTTGTGCATATGTGCTGATGAAATTCTGAGTGATATATGTTCTGCGCTCGTGATATCTTGGTTGAGGTTTCGGATTATTTTACATATAGTCAGTCTTCCTAGCCAATCTCATCTTCTAAGATTTCCTCGGCTAGGACAAATATTCTTTAAAACGGTGATCTATTCATCCCCTCCCCTTCTAGCTCACCGTCCTCCTGTCTAACAATGCACTGGCTCGTGCGGTCCGTGCAGAGGAGGAGCGCGAAGCCTGGGTGGCGGAGCGCGACGCTCGGATAGCGAAGCTAGAGGAGGACCGACGACGACGGGAGGCTGAGGAGCTTCCTCGCGATGTGCTAGAGTTGCGGATTGCCCTTGAGGTGTCGAGGAGAGAGGCAGAGAGAGAGAGAGAGAGAGAGCAGAGAGGGAGAGGGTGGAAAGGAGGGCAGAGAGGGAGAAGGAGAGGGCGAAAAGAAGGGCTTTGGAGGCCCAGATGACGGAGCTCCGTGTGAGCCTCGGTATGGTAGAGGGGAGGCTACGAGAAAGCGAGGAGCGGTACCAGAGAGCGAAGGAGCGCGGGGCGCGCCTTTGACAATCGAGTTCTTTCTCTGTGGGCAGCTTCCTAGTTTCTTTGGCCGAGGAGCGGCGCCGTGCGTTCGAGGCCGGCCAGGCACCACAAGCCGAGGGGAGCACTGCCTCTCAGAGTTCATGGAGGCCCCCTAGGGATCCGTGCCAGAGGAGAGAGGAGAGGGATGATAAGAGAGATGACCAGGAGGGTGGTGGTGAGAGTTAGAGAGTGATTTGTACACCCACCGTCCTCACTTATGATGTATATGACAAACAGTTTGTTATATGGAATGGTTTCATTTCTGTTACTTGATTGTCTATCGTGCACGTACCTTCTCTCACGTTTCTTCACTTTTACTTACTTTCTCGTGACACGCTTTACGGGATCTTGCCCCGAAAACAGAGAATTACACCTTGTGCAGAGGGCATACCATCTTCCACTCCCCCATTTTTTGGGACGTCTAGGCGTGAAGACGCGCTCTAACCTTTTTGAATTCAAATTTAAATCACCGAGAACCCTGGGGCGACCTTTCTCCTTCCTCACTTCGCCCACAAATAACTCCTCCTCTCGTCGAGATTTGCTCGCCTAGCTTCGTCTTCTTCCACCCTTGATCCATGGAGTACGGTGAGCCAAACCGAGGTGAAGGGAGAGGGGGATGAGGAACTCCTCGCCCAAGGAGGGTTGTTCAAAGCACAGAGAGGCGGCCACGGAAAAGGAAGGGCCTCTTCTAGCACTCGAGGGACCCGAGGGGCCCGAAGACATGGAGGGAGGCGAGCATGGCCCGGTAAGTTCCTTGATCTTTACCTCTTTAATTTCTTTAGTTTTGTAGCGAACAAGTAGAGAGGGAGAAGAGGGTTCGGTGAGTGTTGCCCTTGAATGATGAACGCGTCTTCGACAGGAGACGTGTTTTTTTAATGATGTGGCCCTTCCTTTGATGTGCAGGGTATGATAAGGATTCCGGGCTTGGCCGATGAGTGGGCGAGTGCGGATGAGCCGAACCGCATCGGGGGAGAGAGACGCGGCAAGGCAAAACTTGAAGACTGGCGCATACGTCTCCCTACTCAATTCCAAGACGGGCAGCAAGGTGGTGCGCCAGTGCAGGAGAGTGCCGACTACTTGCGACCGTGTAGGGAGAGCCATGTGGGGCCTCTTCAGCTCGGGAGACGGACAGAGGTGAAAGAATGGCCCTATTTATTTATTTATTATGAAATCTCGGGGCTTAGCTGATGGCTGTTGTTTGTCTGTTCCTGCGTGCCCAGTAGGCAGCGATGGCAGGGATGGCCGGTGGATCGTCTTCCAGGTCTCAGGCTCCTTTTTTGGAGATCGCCTGCCTCCAGGAGTAACTTGCCAGTGCAGTGGCCCGCGCGATCCAGGCTGAAGAGGAGCGTGATGCCTGGGCAGTAGCCATGGCAGAGCTGCGGCGTCATGATGAGGAGAGGCCGCCTCTGGATATCCTGGAGTTAAGGGTCCTCCTCCAGGTGGTGAGGAGAGAGGTAGAGAGGGAGAGAGTGGAGAGGGAGAAGGAGAGGGAGGAAAGAAAGGCAGAGCGACAGCAGGATCGGGATGAGAGGAAGGCCTTGGAGGCTCAGGTGAGGGAGCTCCAGCTGGGCCTCAGAGTTATGGAGCAGAGGCTAGTGGACATGGAGACGCGTTACGAGAGAGCACGAGAGTTCGGGACGTGACTCCGCCTATTTGGCCACCTTTCTGTAGGTGGCTTCTTTGCCACGCCAAGGGAGCAGCAGCGGGCCGCCGCTGTGGAGCAGACATTGCGGGGTGAGGCGAGTACTGCTTCACGGAGCTCCAGAAGGCCCCTGAGGGACCCTCACCTTAGGGGAGAGGAGAGGGATGCCTAGAGGGATGAGTGTGAGGATGATGGTGAGAATTAGCGAGCTAGTGGACCCGCCTCCTTTCTTGCGATGTTCATGACTATGATGTTTATGACAGTTTATGTAGACTTGTGAATGGAGTGGTTTGGTTTCATGTTTCTTATTTGTTCTCTTGCGCGTCCTTCTTCTCTACGCCTCTTATCCTTTACACTATTCCCATGTGATGTGCCTGCCGAGACCCCGCCCCAAAACGGGGAATCATATCTCGCTCCGACCATCTTTCCCACGGAAATCTGCCGCCGAAGTCAACAATGATGGCTCTAGCCGCTTTTCCCGGACGACATTTCAATCTTCCTGGACGACCTCTACAACATGACAGGGCATCCCTAGGCTACGTAGGGAGAGAGTGTCACATTACACCATCCAATCAATTACCCTGCGCGAGCGGTGAAGTGACACATGGGACCGCAGGGTAGGTGCCCTATCGCGAGGGCTATCATTAAAGGTGATGGAGGCAGCTTCGGCTCGCACTTCTTTCATTTCTATAAATACCTCCCTCGTTCGTTCTCCCAAGGGCATCGAGAGCCAACTCGAAGAGTACAAGTTTCCACGGAAACAGAAGAACTAAGAGTTCTAAGGTTCAAAATGGAGGGCGAATCTTCCCACTCCTCGAAGAGAAGTAGGTCCAGCGGTAGCAGTTCCAGGAGACTCTCAGACCTCGAAGGGCACTTCAGTGAAAGGACCCAATCGCAACTCGTAAGATGAGCTTTCTTGGCCCTTTTCTCGTTCTTTGTTCCTTTTTCTCTTTTGACCCAAACCCCTTTTCATTCCTTGTGTATGCGCAGAGTGTGATGAAATCACATATTTCATGGGAGTTAGTAGTGGCAGCATACAGAGGTCTCCCGAATTTTCAGAAGGCCAAGCTAGATGTGATGGGGCTTGGAGCCTTTCTCCGGATCGAGCCAATCAAGCTCGACCTCGCCCTTGTCTAGGCATTGCGTGAAAGGTGGGATCCAATGAGCCGTGTCTTCTTGATGCCTTGGGGGCACATGGTGCCCAGCCTGGAAGATGTGGTCCGAATTACGGACCTCAAAGTGGATGGCGAGGTGCTGACTGGCATCACATACTCCGACTACAGGGAGGCTGCTCAGAGGTTACTAGGAGTGGATCTGGATGTCGTAAGAACAGGTCCGTAGCCAGGACGCTTATTATGGAGGCGTTGGGGCTTACTGACGTTCGTTCCCGTGATGATGAGTCCTTGGAAGAGTTCATGGAGAGGGCTGAAAGAGGATGCCGCACCATCTACTGCGTAGAGGCGATCAATTGGGAGAGAGCCAACATGGATTTGAGGAGATTCCTCTTCTTCATGTTGGGGAAATTGTTACTGGGCTCGAAAGGAGACATCATTCATTGCCGCTTCTTAGACTTCCTGGTGGACCCTGAGAAAGTGGGGTGATACGCCTGGGGAGCAGCCATGCTGGCGCATCTATTTGCGAGTTTGTCTGAAAGAGCAGACCGGGAGGTAACAGCGAGTGGTTTCACGCCGTTCATCCATGTATCCCCCCTATCCTTTTTTTTATCGATATGTTAATGACACATGCCGGTGAAGTTGTGGAGCTATTATGATGGAAATCAAGCTAGCTGCTGCCAAAGCCGATCGATGAAGCTGCTGGGCTGAAGCTGAACGTGCTACCCAAAGGTAGCGCGACCTGAAGAAAGCGCTAGGTTTACCTAGCGCGATCTCAGGCAGAAGGTCGACTGCAGACGCCCCAACTACCCAGCCCTTGGAACTTGTAATGGCTTCAATGTTCGCTGTTTCCCACTATTGTAATTGATGTTCTAGTGTCGTTTAAGCTTCCCCTTCCCCCTATATATGTACCCCCATCTCGTTTGATTAAGAATAGAATGGAATAGAAATGATTTGAGAAAATGAGTGAGTATAGCATGGCTATATCTCTTATCTTCCCCCCCCAATCTTTGGAATCCCTCCCTCCTCCCCTCTACGGGTGCGATGTCCATGTTCTTCTTCTAATCCTCCCTTTTCCCATTCACAGAGGCCGTTCGAAGCTCCGGGTGCATCGGCTTTGAGAAGAGGCCGGGTGTGAGGCCCCATTCGGGCTCCGTTCTTCCTCCACCGACGATCGACGTCCTCCACCACCGCCAACGACGTGGCTATGATCAAGACGGAGTTTGGTTGCACCGGTCCTGCGATGGGATCGGGTGTGATGCCCCAGCCAACACCCTACTAGTCCTAGCTCGCCCTGCCATGCCCCTTTCTCCCTCGTCGCCCACCCCCGCTCCCACATTCACCAAGTTATCCTAGCTAGCAATAGGTTAGTTTAATCGATGTTTAGGGCCCCCATGTTTTGTTTAAGAACCCCCCCGTGTCATATCCACCCTCCTATGTGCCCTCCCCTTGTGAATCACTCCCCCGAAGTCATCCACGAGCGCCCCTAAGTCCAACTTCATCGCCCGGCTGCTGTCTGAGAAGGCGCCATATCGTCCTAGCGCGATCTTCATGAAGGTGCTAGGAATCTATAGCGTGACAATGATCTGAAGGTTGAAGAAGGCCACCCCCTCCCAATCTCGTTTCACATCAAATGGTATCAGAGCTTAGGGAACCAGACTGTTCTCACAGACTGGGATCTTGAGCTTCTAGGTTCGAGGACGAACCTTCCAAAGTGGAGGGGTTTGATGGAAATCAAGCTAGCTGCCGCCAAAGCCGATCGATGAAGCTGCTAGGCTGAAGCTGAACGCGCTACCCAAAGGTAGCGCGACCTGAAGAAAGCGCTAGGTTTACCTAGCACGATCTCAGGCAGAAGGTCGACTGCAGACGCCCCAACTACCCAGCCCTTGGAACTTGCAATGGCTTCAATGTTCGCTGTTTCCCACTGTTGTAATTGATGTTCTAGTGTCGTTTAAGCTTCCCCTTCCCCCTATATATGTACCCCCATCTCGTTTGATTAAGAATAGAATGGAATAGAAATGATTTGAGAAAATGAGTGAGTATAGCATGGCTATATCTCTTATCTTCCCCCCCCAATCTTTGGAATCCCTCCCTCCTCCCCTCTACGGGTGCGATGCCCATGTTCTTCTTCTAATCCTCCCTTTTCCCCTTCACGGAGGCCGTTCGAAGCTCCGGGTGCATCGGCTTTGAGAAGAGGCCGGGTGTGAGGCCCCATTCGGGCTTCGTTCTTCCTCCACCGACGATCGACGTCCTCCACCACCGCCAACGACGTGGCTATGATCAAGACAGAGTTTGGTTGCACCGGTCCTGCGATGGGATCGGGTGTGATGCCCCAGCCAACACCCTACTAGTCCTAGCTCGCCCTGCCATGCCCCTTTCTCCCTCGTCGCCCACCCCCGCTCCCACATTCACCAAGTTATCCTAGCTAGCAATAGGTTAGTTTAATCGATGTTTAGGGCCCCCATGTTTTGTTTAAGAACCCCCCCGTGTCATATCCACCCTCCTATGTGCCCTCCCCTTGTGAATCACTCCCCCGAAGTCATCCACGAGCGCCCCTAAGTCCAACTTCATCGCCCGGCTGCTGTCTGAGAAGGCGCCATATCGTCCTAGCGCGATCTTCATGAAGGCGCTAGGAATCTATAGCGCGACAATGATCTGAAGGTTGAAGAAGGCCACCCCCTCCCAATCTCGTTTCACATCAAATGGTATCAGAGCTTAGAGAACCAGACTGTTCTCACAGACTGGGATCTTGAGCTTCTAGGTTCGAGGACAAACCTTCCAAAGTGGAGGGGTTTGATGGAAATCAAGCTAGCTGCCGCCAAAGCCGATCGATGAAGCTGCTGGGCTGAAGCTGAACGCGCTACCCAAAGGTAGCGCGACCTGAAGAAAGCGCTAGGTTTACCTAGCGCGATCTCAGGCAGAAGGTCGACTGCAGACGCCCCAACTACCCAGCCCTTGGAACTTGCAATGGCTTCAATGTTCGCTGTTTCCCACTGTTGTAATTGATGTTCTAGTGTCGTTTAAGCTTCCCCTTCCCCCTATATATATACCCCCATCTCGTTTGATTAAGAATAGAATGGAATAGAAATGATTTGAAAAAATGAGTGAGTATAGCATGGCTATATCTCTTATCTTCCCCCCCCAATCTTTGGAATCCCTCCCTCCTCCCCTCTACGGGTGCGATGCCCATGTTCTTCTTCTAATCCTCCCTTTTCCCCTTCACGGAGGCCGTTCGAAGCTCCGGGTGCATCGGCTTTGAGAAGAGGCCGGGTGTGAGGCCCCATCCGGGCTCCGTTCTTCCTCCACCGACGATCGACGTCCTCCACCACCGCCAACGACGTGGCTATGATCAAGACGGAGTTTGGTTGCACCGGTCCTGCGATGGGATCGGGTGTGATGCCCCAGCCAACACCCTACTAGTCCTAGCTCGCCCTGCCATGCCCCTTTCTCCCTCGTCGCCCACCCCCGCTCCCACATTCACCAAGTTATCCTAGCTAGCAATAGGTTAGTTTAATCGATGTTTAGGGCCCCCATGTTTTGTTTAAGAACCCCCCGTGTCATATCCACCCTCCTATGTGCCCTCCCCTTGTGAATCACTCCCACGAAGTCATCCACGAGCGCCCCTAAGTCCAACTTCATCGCCCGGCTGCTGTCTGAGAAGGCACTATATCGTCCTAGCGCGATCTTCATGAAGGCGCTAGGAATCTATAGCGCGACAATGATCTGAAGGTTGAAGAAGGCCACCCCCTCCCAATCTCGTTTCACATCATAAAAATTTCAACTCACACTAGATGAAAGAGAGACGTAATATGGTGGCGAGAAGGGTCGAATCCACAGTGAAGAAGAGATTTTTAGAGTTAACAACCTTAGAGTCCTTTGAAAAACACTTGTGATTTTTCTTTGCTTAAAGAAAATAGTGAAATGATGAACAAACCAAATACTTAATTAAAAACACCTATGACTATGCACCTATGCTATAGAAAATAATTGCATGAAGTGAAAAGAAGAGATAGAAGGAGGTAGAGAGGGTAGAAGATCAAGAACTACATCAAAAGAATAACTTCTTTTATTAACTTAAAAGAAAGAGTACATGAAGTGCAAGATAAGCTTACAACAAAGATGTGATGAGATTACAATGAAGTAAAATGAAACTAAAGCAATAAAAATAAAAAGAGCCTGAGATGTGAAGATGGTAGCATCAATGGTGATGACCAAGTCGTCCTCTCTTGGTCTTGGATCACGAACCACCTTGCGGAAGATGTCGTCTACGCCGGGAGGAAGTCACCTTCGTCGTTGAAGCGGCCTTTGGAGGGTGAATAACTTTGAAACCAAGATGAATTATGGGATGCCGAAGAATAAGACGTTGAAGAGGAGGGAGAGGGGAATAACTTTTATGAATAACTCAGGTAGAAAATAAGAGTAGAAGGGCTTCAAAATGGAGGAATAACAGAAGCTAGCACCTCGGATGAACAGTAAAATCACAGGACAGCAAGTTGAAAAACGAGAAATAACTTCCAAATCAGAAAGAATTAGAAGATGATGTAGAAAAAGAAGTTGTAGAAAACATACAAAAAAAGAACTTTCATGAAAAGAGTAAGAGAAGAAAATGACTATAAAGGAGACAAATAAGGGGAAGAACATAGAGAAACACTGGTTCACAGATGAACATGATAGTACAGTGAAAAATATGAAATAGCTTGAAAACCAAAAGGAATTAGAAGATGATGCAGAAGAAGAAGTTGTAGAACACGTAAAAATAAAGAACATTCATGAAGACGGTAAGAGGAGAAGAGGGACATAATAGGGCGAACTTGGTGACCTAAGATGCGAGAGGGAGAGGGTGAAAATTACCAAAAGAAGAACTCATTTTCTCCTCCTTGTCATGGGCTATTTATAGGAAACGTTGGGTAGATGGAGGGTGGAGATTGTATCAAAAGGAGATGGATTGATGGGATTTAAGTGGAATATGATGCATGGGGAAGAGAAAAAGTAGGTGGGCACTCCCTTTCTTAGACTTTGGGCACCCCCTTTCCCAAGGCTCATCATGTCTCTCCTTTATTTCAAACTTTGAATTCAATTTTCTCTCCAACCAAAATATGTGTTTCTTTTCCTCAATTTCAAACTTAAAAAATTTCTTTTCCCTCCAACCAAAATATATGCTTTTGACTTGGTCAAAGTGGTGATGACAGTTTTGCCCCCAGCTTCTTTTGCAATTACCTTCGGTGTCATGCACACATATAATTACGATTTAGTCCATAAAAATTACCATAATGTGCACATGAATCACAATTGTTCATAATTATGTAATGGAGAATTAATGTTTATGACTCTCAACTCCATTTTATTAAATAAAATCATCAAATTAATTAATTTACATGAAATGTCCAATCTACATGAGAAGTTGAGATTAACGATAGATCATGCATAATTATCTAATTATATACACATAAAATGGTGTACATGCAATGAATTATCATAGAAAATAGACGCTTATCACATCCCCCAACTTACTCATTGCTAATCCCTTAGTAATGCAAATAAATTAAAATTTAGGACTAACAAGAGTTTGTAAAATTCATGCTCTTATATCCAGCTCTTCCTTCATAGAATCAACCAAATATTAGGAATCCGGAATCAATAATGCACACTAACCTTAGTTTGAAAATTTAGGTACATGATCAAGAATTCAAAGTAAAGTTCAATAGCACGTGTGTATGTGTAATACTAAATCCACAGCTTAGACAATTGCATCCCTCATTTGCTATTCCAAACAAATGTCATTCAACCCTGCACCTCCTAACCAAAGCATTAAGCATACTAGCTTTTTTGTCTGCCTTTTTTCTTTGTCCCTTTGGGATCTTTTATTCCACGCATGATGTTACACTATCCTTTCACTATTTTACGTGAACCTCAACACGTCTTAAGTGAAGTAGGTCCGGTTACTAAGATCAGGGTTCCCTTTTCCGTTTGACGTGAACCTCAACACGTCTTAGGTGAAGTAGGCCCGATTACTAAGAATTGGGGCATTTTTCATGGTATTCTTTTGTTCTTTTTTTCTCTCTCTCTTTTTTAATAGATAATTTGACAGAAAATTTTGTAAAAAGATCTCTTTTCTTAAGAAGTACAGAATATTAGACAATATGCCAAAACTAGCAGAGGGCTTGTCTTGCTTGTTTCATTAGCGTGCGACGTGAATTTTTTTCTAAAGTGCACATGAACTTTAAAAAGATTCTTATATCAATTTTTCATGGCTAGATTAAATAAATTTTCCATCATCATTATCTAGTCATTTCAATTCCAGAATTACTCTCAATAGAAGCATGAATCATGAAACTCACAATGGATTTTATTTTGTTGGTTTTCCATTTTTTTTCGTCTTTGAGATTGTATATGAATGCAACATATGCAACATGATTTCTGTCCCCCCAACTTAAATGACATTGTCCTCAATGACATAAACAATATGAAATAATAGAACAATGTAGACATGAAATTTGTGAAGGAACGGGACAACCTGACGGAATTGAACTTCGACGGGCATCGAAAGGCAATTTTTGGCTTTTGAATGTTAGGCATAGGTGTAAGCATCTCCCCAAGATAACCTTGAGGGAGGCGGTGTCCAACTGGAACCACCCTGTCTGGGACCACATCCCTGAACATTTAGCTATCCAAATTAGAGGTATGCAGCTGCAACAGAAAAATGACAAATGTGTGTGGGCTTTAAACATGGATGGTTCTTTTTCAGTTAAATCAGCTTATAACTGTCTACGCCCAAAAGGTTTTAGTAGACAGCCTTTGAGGAAAATTTGGGGAGCCCATATTCCCCCTAGGGCATCTCTTTTCTGTTGGAAGTTACTGCACGTTGCTGTCCCGGCTGACTGCATCATCAAAAACAGTAGGGTTAATCTGCCTTCAAAGTGTGTCTGCTGCGTCAAGGATAATCAGGAAGAAAACCTCAATCACCTTTTCCTGGAAAGTTAACTGGCAAAACCACTTTGGAGATATTTCAGATCCTTATTTGACTCTCGGTGTTGCCCCTCCAATTCTATCACTAGTTTCTGTTGGGCAGTGATCTGCTCTGCTGATATCAATTCCCCATATGGTTTTTCTACACTAAGCACTATGCTTCTTATATTGTGGGAAATCTGGAAGGCTCGCTGCAAGCTCAAGTTTGAGGGCAAGGGTGTTTCAAGTTCAATTCTGTAACAGCATATATTGTGACAGGTTGAGAACTCTTTAAGACATATTAGTTTTAAGAAGTCCCCCACTATCTCTGAAAGGGATGTTTTAACTCACTACCAGCTCACATTCAGCTGTAAGGTGCAAACACCTAAGATCGTTAGATGGACTTGCCTTGTCTCTGGATTTGTTTTGCATGTGGACGGGGCTGCCAAGGGAAACCCCGGCCATGCTGGTGGTGGAGGGTGCATTAGGGGCAGCAGTGGGGAAATCATCCATGCCTTTTCTTACTACTATGAAGTGGGAAATAACATGGTGGCAGAGGCAAGAGCCCTCCTAGATGGTATGAGAATTCTTGAAAGGAGTGGCCTCCCTGTTGAAGCCGTATACTCTGATTCCAAGGCTCTTGTTCTTTTAATTAATCAAGGCAATCATCATCCTTGGAGGATAAGTAAATGGTGGGATGAAATTCTGGACATCATCAAGAGAAATGGATGGAAGCTACAGCATACTTACAGGGAGGGAAATACTGTAGCGGATGCCCTCGCATCCCTAGCTTGCCACACTCGGAGAAACCAAGATTTCTACTGCTGGAGAGACCTTCCTACCAAGGCCCGTGGGTGTGCTACCATCGATGCAGCTGGTTTACCAAGTTGGAGAATGTGAGCCTTCCGGTTGCCGGCGTTGACGGCTTTTTCCCTTTTTGGTTTTCTGTGCAGGTCCTACACATGTGTATATCCTTTTCCAATTTTTTGGGTCTTTTGCAGGGGTATGCCCCGAAATTCATGTATTATTTCAAGGTATTAATAAAATTTTGGGCCACAGAATCACACTGGGGGAGTGAGACCATGTCTTCCTGCTGGGGAGATTTGCACTTGACCAGCCTTTGATTCTGAGGGTCGTTGTTTATTAAAAAAAAATAGGTGTAAGCATTCTTCGCTCTCCCCCCAACTTATCATTTATTCACACCTGTAAAATAAAAATAAAATCACACTAAAAATTTGGGTTGCCTCCCAAGAAGCCATTTATTAGCACATGAAAATCACGAAAACTGTGGGTTACCTCCCAAGATGCGCTAAGTTTAACGTCTTCAGCCAGACGTATGAAAGCTCACTAACCAACGTGTGGAATTCAGAATGAGCCACCAAGTGATCTTGTCCTCCTTCAAATTCCAGCCCTCATACCATTAGAAGACAAGAGTAAGCATGTACGGACTGGGGCTAGAAATAGACAGGACTCGCACATTATTGATTTTAATTTTAACTATGTATGTGAGCCAATTGTCATCTTTAGGGATCAAGAAATAATCAATGGCTAATAATCTGTCAAGATCGGGGTTGAACCTTTGCCTAACATCAACCCATTGTTCTCCTTGTCCTGTATCTTCCGGCATGACTAACCCTTTTATGATGACTTCCTCCATGGTAACTTGATCAGACACTGGTGGCTAATTAATAAGATTGGTATTATTAGCCACGTTCCTCTCAGTAACAGCCTCATGAGTAGTAAGGGCAGTAATCAATTAGTTTTCCTGATGGGAAGTTAAATCAAATGTGAATGTGATTGGCACGTCCCCCTCAGGTCCTAGAATGTCATAGTGGAGAGGTTGTACTATCGGGGGAATCAAATTGGAAGGAAGAGTGAGACCAGGATCTAACTCGTCCAAAGATTCAAACTTCAGTGGATAGGGCTCAAAGGTCAGATCAAATGTGAAATTTTCTAACAAGGACCCTTCATCACACTCATGACTCGAATGAACATTATCAATCAAACTTTCCAATAATGAAGTGGGAAGATCAAATGTAAATGTTTCCAGCTCGGCCCTTTTGTCATAGGTCAGATCAAAGGTGAATTTCTCTAAGACGGACCCATCATCACACTCATCACTCAACTGAAGATTATGAATCAAATTTTTAAGAAATGAGGTCGGTAGATGAAATGTAAATTTTTCCAACAAGGCCCCATCATCATGTTCTTCCAGGGAAGGAGAATATTCAGAATTTGTTGTCATTAAATCACCAAGATTGTTGATTACAAAGCAAGCCTCCTCGTCATGTATATCCTCAATTGAGTTGTGTGGGCCACTATTCTTCATAGTGATATTCTCAATCTCAAAATAGTCATAGGAGGGGGTGACGATATCAATATGATCATTTTTATCCTTTAATCCGCCCCCTACTTTCTTCCCGTCCTCCATCATGGTATTACGAGTGCACTCCTCCTCACTCTCAATAGTTATATCTTGAGCCAAAATGGCAGGCATCAGATCATCATCATCATCATTCACGTATGGAGGGGGTTTGTTGAATGTTGAAGGAGGGCCATGGTAAGTAGACTGAGAGTACACGACTTGAGGTTCAAAGTAGTGGCCCGGTGAATCACCCCGAATATCGATATTGCTTTGAATGTTTGGGTGAGATGAGTTGCGCTGAAGTTGATTGCACATGAGCTGCTCGTGAGTTTCTTGGGGTGAAGGTGTAGACAAATAGGCTTGAATTGGTTGGTCCGTCCAAGGTAAATTTAAGTGAGTACCCCAGCCAAGATTAGAATCTTCTGAAAGGGTCATACTTGGACCGAGAGAACCCTAAGGTATTTTGGACTTGAGCTTGGATGACCAGTAGGAGTTGGGCTATAGTAGGATAGTGACTCACATGGTGAGTGAGACTGGCATAGAAATCACATGCTTCCTTGTGAGTTTGGGTTGGATTTTTGGCATGTTTGGAAAGTCCTACAGATTGTTTATGAGATGAGATTGAGGCATGATTCATCGAATTTTCACTCAAAATTTCAAACAGATCATACGCCTCATCTTCATTCTTGTTCATGAACGCCCCTCCGCAACATGTATCCACCATTTGTCTATCAAGATCAGATAATCCCTCATAAAATGCAAACATAATTTGTCATTCGGGTAACCCATGATGTGGACATTGACGTAACAAATCCTTTAACCTTTCCCAAGATTCATAAATTTGCTCGTCTAAAAAGTGAGTAAATCCTGAAATCGCCCTTCTCATAATGTTGGTTCGGACTATAGGGTAAAATTATTTTAAAAATTCTAATTTCATATCCTCCCAAGTCTTAACAGTTTTTCTAAAACTTCTTAACCAACATTTTACTTTATCCTTCAATGAGAATGGAAATAAGATCAACTTAAGGGCATCATCACTAAAATTTTAGATTTTAACCAGCGAGCAAATTTCTTGAAAATCATCTAGATGCTCATAAGGATTTTCATTGGGTTTCCCATAAAAAGATGGGAGCATCTAGATGATACCGGGGCTAATTTCATAATGATCCACCAGAATGTCAAGTAGTTTAATACAAGTTGAGGGTTTATAAGTAGAAGGAATAAAGTGTTCCTTCATGGGTTTGGGTTTCCCTCTAAGATAGATGGCCATTAAAAAAAAAGGTCGGATCCCTGAAAGATTTGTTCAATTTTTTTCAACAAATTTTTTTTGTTCAATTTTTTTAATTTTTTTTCAATTTCTTAATTTTATTTTTCCTTTATTAATCTCTTTTTTTATTTTATTCTCTTTTTTATTAGGATTAGAAAATCATAATTTTTTTTGAAACTAACACTGACTCAAACAAAGAGAGAGAAGATGGGGATTTTTTTTATTTTTTTATTTTTTTATTTTTTACATACACAAACAAGTTGACACACAAATTACCTAATGACCTAGATGTGACCTAAACCTACAAATGAGATTTCACAAAATGACTAAAGTACAACTTAAGTTCACCCTCAATATTTCTACCGGCTAGGTAAGGGGTGGGGTAGTGGGAGGCTCCCCCTACTTTCGTAAGGACTAATTATGTCAAACCATAATCCCGCTTAAGGCGTTTGCCGTCCGACCGTCTTGCCTTAGGCACCGGTTTCCACAAGAGGGTAAACTTAAATCGTACTAAAATCATAGTGTGATCCTAGGGCCAATGCCTACTGACTTTTATTTGAGGCTTAGGTCAAACAAAGATGCAAGGGAAAATGTGATTTGTGAGCTAAGGAAGGGTGATGAAATCCCCACTTTATGTTATTTAAGGGTGTTGCCCTTAGAATATTTTGAAATAAAATACACACCACAATTTCGAACAAAGGGTTCTTATGCAATATGCATGCTAGAATAGGATAAGTAGAACGTACCTTGCCCCTTGCAATCTCCAAAATACAATGTAAAAATTAAATAACAAGGAAAAATCCTATGTTAAATGATGCATGGCCTAGAACATGGATGGTGTGGTTTCTACTCTTGAATGAAGTCTTTTATTAAAGTTCAAGTGATTTTTTTACATTTTTTTAATGAACCTATCTAACCACAAGATATGTAAAATGGAAAAATGAAACTAGAATGAAAGAGGAAAAGTTTGGATACTTACTTGAAAAGTGATCCCTCATTATTTTTTTGAAATGAATGACAAAATCAAAAGATAAAAGAAAGAAATGCAAACTTACCGCTATTTTTTTTTAAAAAAATTAACCTGTAAAAAAAGGGAGCTTTATTAGTACACTATATACACAAGGAAAATAAAGTTCTTAAATCAAAAATCATCATTCTTCCCCGGCAACAGCGCCAAAAATTGATAACGCGAAAGTTCATCGTTTAAAACACGCATATCAGTCTTAAAAATTCTAACTCACACTAAATGAAAGAGAGATGTAATATGGTGGCGAGAAGGGTCAAATCCACAGGGAAGAATAGATTTTTAGAGTTAACAACCTTGGAGTCCTTTGGAAAACACTTGTGATTTTTCTTTGCTTAAAGAAAATAGTGAAATGATAAACAAACCAAATACTTAATTAAAAGCACCTATGACTATACACCTATGCTATAGAAAATAATTGCATGAAGTGAAAAGAAGAGATAGAAGGAGGTAGAGAGGGTAGAAGATCAAGAACAACATCAAAAGAACAACTTCTTTTATTAACTTAAAAGAAAGAGTACATGAAGTGCAAGACAAGCTTACAACAAAGATGTGACGAGATTACAATGAAGTAAAATAAAACTAAAGCAATAAAAATAAAAGGAGCCTGAGATGTGAAGATGGTAGCATCAATGGTGATGACGGTGCCGTCCTCTCTTGACTTTGGATCACGAACCACCTTGCGGAAGATGTCGTCTACGCCGAGAGGAAGTCACATTCGTCGTTAAAACGGCCTTTGGAGGGTGAATAACTTTGAAACCAAGATGAATTATGGGATTCCAAAGAATAAGAAATTGAAGAGGAGGGAGAGGGGAATAACTTTTATGAAGAACTCAGGTAGAAAAGAAGAGTAGAAGGGCTTCAAAATGGAGGAATAACAGAAGCTAGCATCTCGGATGAACAGTAAAACCACAGGACAACAAGTTGAAAAACAAGAAATAACTTCTAAACCAGAAAGAGTTATAAGATGATGTAGAAAAAGAAGTTGTAGAAAGCTTAAAAAATAAAGAACTTTCATAAAGAGAGTAAGAGAAGAAAATGACTATAAGGGGGAGAAATAAGGGGAAGAACAGAGAGAAATATTGGTTCGTAGATAAATATGATAGTATAGTGAAAAATACGAAATAGCTTGAAACCAAAAGGAATTAGAAGATGATGCAGAAGAAAAAGTTGTAGAGGACTTAAAAATAAAGAATGTTCGTGAAGACAGAAAGATGAGAAGAGGGACGGAAGAGGGCGAACTCGGTGACCTAAGATGTGAGAGGGAGAGGGTGAAAATTGTCAAAATAAGAACTCCCTTTCTCCTCCTTGTCATGGGCTATTTATAGGGAAAGTTGGGTAGATGGATGGTGGAGATTGTATCAAAAGAAGATGGATGGCTGGAATTCAAGTGCAATATGATTCATGGGGAAGAGAAAAAGTAGGTGGGCACCCCCTTTCTTGGACTTTGGGCACCCCCTTTCCCAAGGCTCATCATGTCTCTCCTTTATTTCAAACTTTGAATTCAATTTTCCCTCCAATCAAAATATGTGTTTCTTTTCTTCAATTTTAAACTTTTGAAAAAAAATTTCCCTCCAACCAAAATATATGCTTTTGACTTGGTCAAAGTGGTGATGACAGTTTTGCCCCCAGCTTCTTTTGCAATTACCTTCGGTGTCATGCACACATATAATTACGATTTAGTCCATAAAAATTACCATAATGTGCACATGAATCACAATTGTTCATAATTATGTAATGGAGAATTAATGTTCATGACTCTCAACTCCATTTTATTAAATAAAATCATCAAATTAATTAATTTACATGAAAGGTCCAATCTACATGCGAAGTTGAGATTAACTATAGATCATGCATAATTGCCTAATTATATGCACATAAAATGGTGTACATCCAATGAATTATCATAAAAAATGGACGCTTATCAAGTGCCATTATATCGCGAGGTGTTCCGTACTGTTTCAGAGTTGTTATTGGTGTCTAGTCAACCCGGTGTGATCCAGTGGTTGACATATGACTTTCTGGTAGTCTCGATGGTCCTGTCTGGATCAAGAGATGATGTTGCATGCCTTGAGATATCATCTTACCTCGATTTACGTGTCCATATGTCTTGAGGGTCTTAGTGATCCCTCAATTCTCCATGGTTTGTGTTATACGGAGGCATGGATCAGGTGATCCTGTACCATTTCCTTTATCGGTGTTTTCTCGTGATGTGGCTTAGGGACAAGGCTGATTGGCGGCTTATTACCGCTATGTGCGACGACCTTGACCTCGAGTCTCCTAACTCAAGGATCGTTGTGTTTGCAGGTCTAGTTGTCTGTCTTGAGTCGGGTGGTAGTCTGGTATGCTACCCTGTGTCTGGTGCTTCGTAGTACGTGCGACAGTGCATGCGTAGCATGTCTATACTTCAGCACTGAGGTTTTGGAGTCTCTGTGTGTCTAGTGAGCCTCCACTAGTCATAGCCTGACGACTCACGCGTTCTAGTGTGTCGGCCCACCTAGGAGTGGTGGCGGGGCAGTTCCCGATAGACGGTTCGTAAGCTAGTTTCCGTGGGCTCCCTTGCCTTACAATAGCGTCTTATTGGGGGAGAAAGCTAGCTAGAGGCCTGGCTCAAGGCATTGAGTTTGTGTGTGCACACGTGGTCAGGGGCGGTTGGAAGAATGCCGACGGGCGTGACCCTAACTAGTCACTCGTTGTTAAGGTATCTTGTTCCTGATTCTGTGGTACCGTTACTCCTTGTACTTGGTACGGTCGTTCCTCATACTTTGGTTCAGTGAGTGTCTCAGTTACCGTCATTCCAGACGTGTGGGAGATACTTGTGGCGCAGTGTAAGATGTCAGTGGACGCATCTGGCTGTTCTTCTAGTGAGGAGGTGTTCTTGTCACTTGACGCATAACTCTTGTGACTTATGTTTCCGTGACCGATTTTCGAGTAGCATGTGCGTGGCTTCACTCGAGGTCTAGTCTGGTGTAGCGTACACGATGATCTAGTGGTGTATGTTTGTGGCTTTGTCTGTATAAGTCTTTTATAGGCTCTTGCCTATTTTGGTAGGCTTCGACTTTGGAGCTTGTGTTGGGTTGACGGATAGGTAACGCCCGACTTTGTGAGATCGGGGTTTACCCTTCTGTTGCCGTTTGGAGTAGCTTAGAGGACTATGGTTTGGTCAACGGTCGTGTTTCTGGTTAGTACGGCTTCCCTCTCTCTCTTTAGCTGTTCTTTCTTTTGCTTACTCCTGCTTTTACAACTTTACTTTTGTAGTTACTGCTGTTACTCTTGCTGTTCCTACTTTACTGTTTAGCCGTGTTGTTCCGTGTTACTGTGTTGTTTCCAGTGGCAATCCGCGTGACCCCTACTGAGCTAGTGACACGAGGCTCACCCCTACTTTTCAGGTATGGACTTCTTCTTCCTCGTGGTTCGTGACACGGTGTGTCAGCTCGTTGTTGCCAGCGGTTGCCAACGTTCTCTGCGTCGGGCTTCCCCCGACTTCAGTGTACGTTTTATTTTCTGTTGGTCTGTACTTACCTTTATTTAGACTGGACTCTGTTAATTTAAATTATTAATTGAGAAAGTAGATTTATTTATGCTACTTTAGAAAACCTGATCAATGAAATATTAATTGCTTACTACTTTATCTGGGACTTCAATGTACTACACACACTCCTTTTATCCCTTCGGAGCTTTTTCCCTCTTGGGAGGCCTCGCAGGATCCAAGTGTTATCAGGTTTACCCGGTATCTGGACCCTGGGTCGTCATACCCTCTATGCTCTTACTTAAAGGATGGAGGCGGTGCTCCCATATGAGATCTTAATCCCTTCCCTAAGGGTATAACTCGATAAGGAACTTATGCTCGTCCAGTTGGAACTCTTGGATGAGAAGAGGATGAATGCGACTGATCACGTGTCCGTGCATCAAAAGAGAGTTTCACATTATTTTAAAAAGAAGGTAATCGAACGTAAATTCTAAATATGTGATATGGTTTTGAAACGCAAATTCATTAGGTCTGGAGGTGCTAGGTCCAAATTGCAACCTAACTGGGAAGAGCCGTTCATTGTTAGAGAGACTTATCCAGGGAACGCATATCGCATGGTCAATGCAGAAGGTGAGGAGCTGTCTCACGGTTGGAATGGGTTGTATCTTAAGCATTTTTTCCCTTAGAGTCAGACTAATGAAGGCCCGGTAGCAAGGTGTCCTTTCCTTAACCACAAAGGAGGATTCCGAGTTTGGCAAATCACACACTTCACGACATCCCTGGTCGGGTTTCCCAATTTTGTGTCGACACCGTTTCTCCCTTGGCCATGCTTGGGAGAAGTGAAAGTCCCTGTCTGTTTCTCTCTTCGGCTAAATCTAGGGGCAAGAGGCAAATAAGGGGGCGATGACTGATCTAGACACTCTGACGAGAGGAGGTCTCAAATAGAGGCACTCCGTTATGACCTAATTCCACTAGAAAAGGCAACAGCAACACCAAACATAAAAGAAAGAAAGAAAATAAAAGGAGTAGAAATCAAAGCAAAGCCAAAAACTCATCTCAAATGCTCAAAGCTCGAAATCTAGGAAGCTCAAAAAAAGTACGAAACTAGGCATGGCAAGAGTGGCAGTATAGTTTTCCTGCGGGACGTTATGAGCTCAGTCGTACGCGTGCCTAGGGTTGATGAAGGTTCGATGACAGACAGAAAGTCCCGGCGCAACAAACTAAATCTCTGAAAGGGTTGTCAATGAGAGGAACTTAAGCCCTAAAAACCTCTATATATGGCCTAAGCTTACCTCTCAAATTCAATTTTCCCTTTTTAGGACTAAATTGTACCTTGGGCATGACCTCGCTAGAAGCACCGTTATACGGATTGGCCCTGGCTAGGGTTTGTCACCTCAAAAGCACGCTAAACTCAGAAGATTCCTAGTGTGACAGGTAGGGCTCTTGTCACCGGGACAGAATTAGCTTTCAAAAAACTAAAAAAAATCAGATATTTCAAAAATCCTAAAAAAATCAGATATTTCAAAATCTAAAAAAATCAAATATTTTAAAATAAAAAAAATCAGATATCTCAAAATCCAAAAAAAATCAGAAAACTAAAAATACCATCATTCTCGCATAGCATGCATTTGCATTCATATTTTTCATTCTATTTCGCCTATTTAATAAGGCTCCACCCCTTGACCAAATATCAAGAATTGGTCATTCTTTAACTTGCTGTAGACAAGGGGTTGAGTCTAAGAACGGATCTAACTTGTTTCTTGTTTTAAGTGTGTGCAGACACATGTTCCATTTCCAGAATTCGAAGCATTGCAAGTTTATCCCTTGCGGTCTTTCGATGGACCGCTAGAAGTCCCCTAACGGTCACTCTGCGACCGTTTCCTCACCCGAGAATCAAAACTCTCAGGTTTGTCTGTCCCTTCACCTTGGCGGTCTATCTCTAGACCGTTAGCGTCCTTCTGGCGGTCTAATAGGTGACCGCATGCTTCACCCGAGAACCAGAAAACTCAGAGTTTTCCTGGGCCTGTCCCCTTGCAGTCTATCGCTAGACCGTTAGGCTCGTCTAGCGGTCCTTTGTTGGACCGTTTCAAAAATAAAGAACTTTGTCCTTTCTGATTCGTCAAGCCAAAATTATGATTCCATTGCACATCTTTCAAACCAAACCTCTTATTCATTCATTCAAACTCATAATACATCATTCTTTTAATGAAATTCAAAATTCATGATCAAGGAATTTCAAATTACATTCAATGTCCCATCAACGCATGGCCGGATCTTGCGCAAATCCTTTACATAAGCTTGGTATTCCTCTCTTTTCTCTATCACTTTCACTGGTAAGGTATGGACTCGCCTGATCTCCCACGTGGTCAAAACGCTCCGAACTGCCCGTTCATCCTCCTCGGTCTCAATCTTCCTAGCTTGAAGGGGAGGGTAGTGAGATAGTGCTGGAACCATAGTGCGAGGAAGTCCAACTTGTAAGTAGCACCGGTGCGGGTTGTAGATCGCCAAGGTAGTGTTCCCCACTAGCAGCAGGTCTAGGCCTAGTCGCCGAGGTAATCTGAGGGTAATGCCTTGAAGAGCTCGAGGTCGCATCATGAACTTGTCAATTGGCAAAGTGTTGAGGAAGAGGTGCCAATCATCTCGTGTCTTCTTGTTCGCCGTCCGGCATTCAACCTGTGAAGAGAACCCAAATGCACCTCCTATGAAGAAGAGTGGGTGGCTCCCGAATATGCGGCTAGTTGTAGGCAAGTCCTCCTTAGGTAGAAATTTGAGTCTAATTCTCATCCAACACTCAAGGATGATCATTGACCCGAAGAGGGGACCCCCTGGTGCGGACACCCGAGCAGTTGAGCGGCACGACACGCCGAGCCACCGGTACCGCACATGGAGCACGACTCGAGCCACCTCAGCATCCATCTGGCTCGGAGACAGCCTGGAGACTCCCCCTTGAGTCCCGACATTTATCATATTTAGTTAGACTTTATTTGTGTTTAATGTGTGTTTACTTCATTTTATTCGGTATGTAACTTTGATTGTAAGAGGGGCTTATTTGTAAAATGGGACCCCTGGGCCCCACGGGACCCCCAGGTCCCCTCCCATTGATCCACCGCAGTCCTAGGGCCCCATGTGGGGTAGGTCAACCATTCAAATGGTGGCTTCTAGAAGGGTGGGCCAAATGGGGGACATTGGACCAAGAAGGTCAACAATTCCAACCCATCCCCACCTACCATGTCCCCCCTTGCCATTCTAGTCAATAGGCCCCCCCCCTCTTTATTTTTTTAATTTATTTTTTTTTGTGGATGGTCACATGCAATCCCAGCCCTCCATCTCCCATCCCTAGATCCAACGGTTGAGGATTGATTAGATAAGTGACCTATATAAGCTTGTAATTTCTATTTTTGATGGAATTAATGCATTTGAATCAAAGAAATTGCTTGAGCAAGGGCTGGTGCGCCCCCCTCCTCTCTCCTCCCTCTCCCCCTTGTAGCTGTGAAGGCTGCCTTCTGGAGGTGTGACTCCTCCCCTATCGGTTCCGGTCATCATCGCCGCCGCCACGAGCCGCCACCGCACCGCCATCGCAACCGCCAGAGTTCTTCCATCTGCCCGTAGCTGCCACTTCCACGAATTCCTGCCATCCTCCACGAGCTCAGATCGATTTGATATTTTGAGGGGATGTTCTAGAGGTGTTCCCCACATCATAAAAAAATTTGTGGGTCATAAATCCTCCATTTGATAATTTCCCATTTTCGTTCAAGTTCCAACTTCAGCTCTGCCAGTTTCAGATCTGATTTTCTACTTTTCCTGAGTTTCGCATCTTAGATCCACCTTTTGATTTTTTTCTAGGGCTCCCAATTTTATTGGGAGTTCTATCCATCAATCCCTCCTTCCACGAATTTTTCTGATTTTTGACCCGCCATCCACCATTTTTTCAAAATTAGTTCTCAGAGCTAGCTACAGTGTTGTCCACCTGTTCCTAGATCCGACCACCCTCCAGTAAACAAATCATATCAAATCACACCCACCTCCAATCAGTCCACAAAAAATATCCCCGTTTTCCTTGTTCAAAATCCTACAACTTTCGTGAAACGCTTAGGATCTGAATTGGCCATCAACCTCGCAGTCAATGGCCATTATCAGAAAACTCACCTGCAGATCTGAGATTTCGGGTACTGTACAACAGGAACTTGTAAATTTAGTAAAGTCCATATCCGACCAGATCCAGTAGTTACCTCTGAGCCTAGATTGAATGATTTGGAGAGAGCTTTCCAACGATAGTTCGTGCGTCCCGATCTGACGCCGGGATTGATCGCAGCTGCCATTTTTGCCGGAGCGCGCGTCGAAAAATAGAAATCAAAATCCGTGGGCAGCTAGTTCAACAATTGGGAATCGGGGCCAATCGACCCCCGATCGGCATTTCCGGCCGATCACCATCCATGGAGGCGCGCCACCAGGGGTCCCCATCATAGTGGGTCCCACCCCCGCAGCTCCGGAGGACAGCGCCGTCCGTGGGCCCCACGGACCAGTAGAATCCGCCATTCGGAAAGCACGAAAACGCGGAGTTCGGCACCGCCGGGCGACATCAAGATGCTGCCCGTCAACCCGATTTGCGTGATTCCCGGGCCCCACATGTGACCTTTTACCTCCCTGCGTGGAGTGGGTCAAATCATTGTATTGATGTAATATTGTTTAACCGGGAGTCCGTATTTCGGCCGGGGTTGTCTTCGCCACGCCGGGTGCGTGGAGGTAATGGTCTTAACTTCTCGGCATTCGCTTGCTAGTTTAGTATATGGTCTTTGCTGCTGCTGAGAGTGATAGGTACTAGCCCGTGAGTCCATGTCACCGCTGTAAGTGTGAGAGTGACCCGTCCCGTGACTCGATCCGAGTCCGGAAGTGAGTCGACTACCCGTGAACTCTGCCGGTTCTTCAACCGCGCACGATCCGCGTTTCCCTCGCTTGAGACGACGAGTGAGCTTGCATTTCTGTTTACGACGTATAGCCCATAGGAGCTCTCCGTGTCGAGCCTAGTGTCTCTCCCATCATGTGTTGCTGGTCGTGTCCGTATCTAGAGTCCGAGGTTCATACCACATAGAGTCGGTCCCCGTGTCCGTCCCGCATCAGTTTGGTATCAGAGAAAGTCGAGTCTAGGGTAGTCGTTGCATAAGTCTTGCATAGTCTAAGTTAAGTCTAGGATCATCATTTTTTTCAAAACAAAAAAAGGGGTGTTTTAAAATTCCATTTCATCCCGATAATCTGGTATCTTAAAAGGTGTTGCCCGAACGTTAGGCTATGCCTATCGGGAAGGCCGCACACTTGAGGGAGTGATCTTCGTATCGATTAACTCCGTCACGTATCGGATATTGGGTTAGGTCTAAGTGCATCATTGTTACATTAGTGAGTGTTTGCATCAGTTTGTGTCTCCTAGTTCGTGTGTAGTCTAATAAGAGTCAGTCGGCCTTGTCCAAGTGTCGGCATGACTAGCATGTAGTTCCGCCAAATTCACATGGAATCCCCATCACCCGGACAATATGGCCATTGGTCCACCCATGGGCTTGGCAACCACCCACTCCACTTCTGTAGGCCCGAAGCCTCGGATTTTTATGGCTCCAATGGCCCGGGCGACTACCTCAAGTGGGAGGCCGCCATGGACACATACTTTGATTGTTATACCATGTCCGAAGCAGGGCAATTCTATTTTGCCAAGGAGAGGCTTCAACACGAGGCCAACGAAAAGTGGGACCACATTGAGCACTTGAGAGAGGTTAGAAGGCAATGGCCCATCGAATCATGGTGGGACATGAAGAGAGAGCTTAGGAAGGTCTACGTGCCCCAACCGGTCACCTCCAACCGGCCCCACCCAATCACTTCCAACCAAGTGGGTCCTAGTCGGAGGCAAAGAGCCCCACACGTAGATGAGCCAAGACCCAATCCTAGGATGGTTGATTACGGGCGAGTCCACCATGATATCCCTATTCCAACCCACTCCATTGCCAAACTTATGCAAATAATTTTGGATCGGTTGGATGGGGTGGATAGGACACGTACTCCTAGTGATGTACTCCTACACGAGCCTAAGGAGGTAGCAATCGGTATCCCCAACCCGTTGCCATCTATGGTTCCATCCCAAGGTTCTCTCCCCATCATAGTGGATCCTCTTTCCCCACCCACGAGAGCCCCTTTGCCTACACCCCCTGTCATTCAGGAGGATAAGGGTAAGGGTCCACTTATCAGGGAGCGTAGTGGGTCACGACAGCAGTGTTATCGCTGCCAGGGGTTCGGCCACTTTGCCAGACAGTGTCCCACTCTGACATCTCTAGCCCTAGGGGACAAAAGGGTTGGAGAAGCCTCACTCTCTGATCTTTATTCGGAGCCACCTCAGCCACATCTACCCGTGTTTCTAACGGGAAAGCTACTTATAGCCGAGCCACTCCTTAGCTGGCTTAAAAATGGCCTGGTCCCATCTCCCCTCCCATCTACGGACCCTATCCTACCTCTGGTGCCAATCAATTCATTTCACACCACTTTCCGGTCTAGTCACTATGTGGATACATTGGATGACCTTCTTAAAGGGTTAGACCGGCAATTGACATTTACGCACTTGTTGGCTCCAGGCTTCGACCAACCCACAGGTCGTAGTTTCACTCATCCCACTTTAGGGTCCATCACCTCCGTGTACACCGTGGGTCATGTTACCACGGAGGTTCTTCTACTCCTCCCTATGCCGGCCGAGCCCGACTTCATTCCCATTTGCCCAAGGGAGGAATCTTACTTTCTACCTATGACTGCTGTCCCACCTCTCACAATGAATGAAGGTGATCATTTACACCTCCAAGATTTGCAAATGTGGGATAGTGATTTGTGGAAGGCTAGTCCGAGGGGTCATACCTTCTTTGATCCCTTCGACCCATTCTCTTGTGAACCCCGTGACCCACCATATTTACTCTACCTTTTTGAGAGGGTCCACCATCATACCCCCACCGTCTCATCTCCCTTCATGAATGAAGGAGATCAACAACACCTTCTAGACTTCCACACATGTGATCTTGAGATAAGGGAATCCATATCGAGGGGTCACACATTCTTTGATCCCTTCGATCCCTTTCTTCATGGGCCCCTTGGCCCACAACCTCCATTCCACCTCTTTAAGGAAGTCCACTATCACACTCCTCCTACTCGGGCCTGGCAACCTTCACATGGCAATAGGTCCGAACCGTCATTTGGGGGTAATGAAGACTTTGGTTCCCCCGGTCCACCTAAACCGCCCAAACCTCCCGGACTTCCCACATCCAAACCCAATGTCCATGATTGGTGCATCATAGGATGTCTAGGAGTCCACCATGACATTAACCTCCGGTTATGTCAAATGCATGCATGGCACACATTCGGATGTCCTGGACAACCTTGCATATGATTGGGTTTGACTAACTGTAGGGTTGTTTAGGGTTGTGTGTGCATCCGTGTGTTTTTATTTTGCTAAGCATTATAGGAGTGCATAGTGAGTCTGCCGAGTCTAGTGCTAGGCATGTTAGGAGTCTGCATGAGTGAGGCCAGCAATGCACGTTACAAAGAGCTAGCCGATGCCCATCGACACCACCGAGAGTTCCAAGAGGGTGAATATGTCATGATCAGGGTAAGACCTGAACAGTTTCCCTCTAGAACCGTTAAGAAGTTGTAAGCTCGCAGAGCCGGTCTATTTAGAGTGTTTAAACATGTTGGATCCAATGCGTATGTTGTGGACCTGCCCGAGGAATACGATATAAGCTCTACTTTTAATATTTCGGATCTAGTTGCATATAGGGACCCAGCGGTGATCCCTAGTGAGCCTTTTGAGCCATCTCCTCCCATTAAGAGTGAGCCCACACCTGAGTGTCCACCTCCAGCCCCTTTGTCACGGCAGCGTGAGCATATAGATCATATACTGGATGAACAGGTGACAGTTACCAGGAGTAGATCCTACCCGCGCTACCAAGTGCGATGGAGAGGACGGCCCGCTACCGAGGACACGTGGATCACACATGGAGAGTTGCAGCGGATTGATCCGGACCTTCTGGAGTGATACAGGAACGATGCAGACCCTTACTCGACAGGGTCGAGTTTCTCCCACCCGAGGAGAATTGGTGCGGACACCCGAGCAGTTGAGCGGCACAACACGCCGAGCCACCGGTACCGCACATGGAGCACGACTCGAGCCACCTCAGCATCCATCTGGCTCGGAGACAGCCTGGAGACTCCCCCTTGAGTCCCGGCATTTATCATATTTAGTTAGACTTTATTTGTGTTTAATGTGTGTTTACTTCATTTTATTCGGTATGTAATTTTGATTGTAAGAGGGGCTTATTTGTAAAATGGGACCCCTGGGCCCCACGGGACCCCCAGGCCCCCTCCCATTGATCCACCTCAGTCCTAGGGCCCCATGTGGGGCGGTCAACCATTCAAATGGTGACTTCTAGAAGGGTGGGCCAAATGGGGGACATTGGACCAAGAAAGTCAACAATTCCAACCCATCCCCACCTACCATGTCCCCCCTTGTCATTCTAGTCAATAGGCCCCCCCTTTATTTTTTTAATTTATTTTTTTTGTGGATGGTCACATGCAATCCCAGCCCTCCATCTCCCACCCCTAGATCCAACGGTTGAGGATTGATTAGATAAGTGACCTATATAAGCTTGTAATTTCTATTTTTGATGGAATTAATGCATTTGAATCAAAGAAATTGCTTGAGCAAGGGCTGGTGCGCCCCCTCCTCTCTCCTCCCTCTCCCCCTTACAGCTGTGAAGGCTGCCTTCTGGAGGTGTGACTCCTCCCCTATCGGTTCCGGTCATCATCGCCACCGCCACGAGCCGCCACCGCACCGCCATCGCAACCGTCGGAGTTCTGCCATCTGCCCGTAGCTTCCACTTCCACGAATTCTTGCCATCATCCACGAGCTCAGATCGATTTGGGATTTTGAGGGGATGTTCTAGAGGTGTTCCCCACATCATAAAAAAATTTGTGGGTCATAAATCCTCCATTTGCTAATTACCCATTTTCGTTCAAGTTCTAACTTCAGCTCTGCCAGTTTCAGATCTGATTTTCCACTTTTCCTGAGTTTCGCATCTTAGATCCACCTTTTGATTTTTTCTAGGGCTCCCAATTTTACTGGGAGTTCTATCCATCAAGCCCTCCATCCAATAATTTTCCTGCTTTTTGATCCACCCTCCACCATGTTTTCAAAATTCGTTCTCAGAGCTAGCTACAATGCTGTCCACCTATTCCCAGATCCGATCACCCTCCAGTAAACAAATCATATCAAATCACAGCCACCTCCAATTAGTCCACAAAAAATATCGCCGTTTTCCTTATTCAAAATCCTACAACTTTCGTGAAAAGCTCAGAGCTGAATCGCCCATCAACCTCACAGTCAACGGCCGTTATCAGACAACTCACCTGCAGATCTGAGATTTCGGGTACTGTACAATAGGAACTTGTAAATTCAGTAAAGTCTATATCCGACCAGATCCAGCAGTTACCTCTGAGCCTAGATTGAAGGATTTGGAGAGAGCTTGCCAACGATAGTTTGTGCGTCCCGATCCGACGTCGGGATTGATCGCAGCCACCGTTTTTGCCGGAGCGCACGCCGGAAAACAGAAATCAAAATCCGTGGGCAGCTAGTTCAACAATTGGGAATCGGGGCCAATTGACCCCCGATCGGCATTTTCGGCCGATCACCGTCCGTGGAGGCGCGCCACCAGGGGTCCCCATCACAGTGGGTCCCACCCCTGCAGCTCTGGAGGACAGCGCCGTCCGTGGGCCCCACGGACCCGTAGAATCCGCCGTTCGGAAAGCACGAAAACGCGGAGTTCGGCACCGCCGGGCGACATCAAGATGCTGCCCGTCAACCCGATTTGCGTGATTCCCGGGCCCCACATGTGACCTTTTACCTCCCTACGTGGAGTGGGTCAAATCATTGTATTGATGTAATATTGTTTAACCAGGAGTCCGTATTTCGGCCGGAGTTGTCTTCGCCACGCCGGGTGCGTGGAGGTAATGGTCTTAACTTCTCGGCATTCGCTTGCTAGTTTAGTATATGGTCTTTGCCGCTGCTGAGAGTGATAGGTACTAGCCCGTGAGTCCATGTCACCACTGTGAGTGTGAGAGTGACCCGTCCCGTGACTCGATCCGAGTCCGGAAGTGAGTCGACTACCCATGAACTCTGCCGGTTCTTCAACCGCGCACGATCCGCGTTTCCCTCGCTTGGGACCACAAGTGAGCTTACGTTTTTGTTAGCGACGTATAGCCCATAGGAGCTCTCCGTGTCGGGCCTAGTGTCTCTCCCATCATGTGTTGCTGGTCGTGTCCACATCTAGAGTCCGAGATTCATACCACGTAGAGTCGGTCCCCGTGTCCGTCCCGCATCCCCCCCTAGTGAAGCTAAACTAAGACCTTCATAAAGGTAAGAAAGGACGGCTTGGGAGATAGAAAAATCCCGCTTCAACCCACTAATGATGCTGAGATTTTGGATATCTAAGAGGTGGTCGGTGGTAGAAAAGAGTAAAACCCCGCACAAGCAAATGGAGACGACTTTTGCTATGGCTTCATATTTCCCATATTTGTTTTTACAATGAGAAGTGATCCATTGAGCCAAGGGTATCAAATGGATATGGTGAGGGCTAATCATGATTTTCACATCTTTTGGATTGAGTAGGAAGTCCCCTAAGATGAGTGATGGGTCTATAGGTTCAACCTTGTGACACACCAAGTCTTCATCACCCACCTTAGTCTTAGGATGGGCTAGGTAGGTCTCTACCTCTTCTATAAGGACAGTGGCCTCAAAGGTTGGAAACATGAAAGTGTGTGTTTGAGGGTGCCATAACTCCACTAGGGCTGAAATGCTAGGCCAATCACAGAAAATTTTCTGGAAATTCTTGGCTAGAACTAATAAAGGGTGAAGGTGTCATGTCCTTAGGATTGAGGTAACCTCTAAAGGAAGTTCTTTTATCATGGGAGCCACTCACTTCAAGCTAGAATAGCACCTTGGGCGGGGAAGGAGCTAGAAGAAAGAAGAAAAGAAAAAAAGAAGAGAAGAAATGCCATGAGTAGAGACTTAAGCAACTTCTTGAATCATTGGAATTAATTTGAACTTACCTCTCTTGAAGGGATTGTGCTCAAGTGCTTGGAGATGAAAGTCAGCCGTTGTAGCTCCCCATGCTCCCTTCTAGCCAGCTTTGGCCCGGTATAGGCCACCTCTCCCATGGTGCTAGCTTCAAAGCTCCTCTTCATGATGATTTTGGGTGATTTTGAGAGAAATTTCAAGGTTTTTAGCAGAGATTTCTGTGAGCTACGAATTCTGGGTGTGTTCCTAGTTATAGGGCTCTAATTCTAGTCCTAGTGCATTAGGATTGAGGCTAGTTAGCTTCAATTTAAGTTAGGATAAGTCTTGACATGGATTAGGTACTTCTAGCCACGGGTTTGGACTCTCACGGAGAGTCCCACTCGAATTTGACTGTCTTTTTCCCATGCGGTCTATCGAGCAACCGCTAGGTCCCTCAGACGGTCGTCAGGCGACCGTTTCTTCCCTCCTTCACCGCCTTCTCTTCCGCTCGCCTAACGGTCCTGCCTCGACCGTTTTATTTCTCCTTGCGATCTTCCATAATACCGTTTTCCCCTGTTCTCCCCTGGTTTTGATCAATCTTCCTTCACTTTAATCCTCGGTTCTCTCTCTCCCACTCGCTCTCCTACTCCCTCTGTCAGTCCTAGAAGTCATTGTTAGTGAGTCAGCATGCACAATCCACACAGTTTGCACTTAACAAAAAGACAAAAATCATGTATTTCACTAACATAGAGTCATGTACATGTGTCCAAAAAGAAAAGAAAAGAAAAGTACAAGTCACGTCCCAATGGGTCCCTCTCCTAGACCCCCGCTGTCCCCGGTGCCCTCCTGCCTCTTCGCCGGTGGTGCCATGGAGGTGCTCCCCTCCTCTCGCAGTCGTCGGCTCCTCTCTGCCTCCTCATTCCCCCAAAGGCCGGAGGAACTGGTGGGGAAGTCTGGGAAATCACTGCTCCGTGTGCCGCTCTGTGACGCACTGGCTGTAGGTCCTCGGCCCATCATCCGGACCATCTGCTCCACGGCCCGTAGCTCGATCCGTAGATCGTACGCCTGGCACCGAGCCTCCCTCACCTCGGTTCGGTAGCATTCCAAATCTGCCGCTCCCGCGCTCAGTCGCTCCACCTCTGCCTGGAGACGCTCCGCCTCAACTCGGGTGCACTCTGCCTCGCCCAGCGCTACAGTCAGCTCCCTCGTCTGCATGAGCATTCATCATGTTAGTCAAAGTTCATTTTCATATATCATTTAAAGAGAAGTCGGTCAGTTGCTTACCCTCTCCCTGAGAGTGGCCTCAGCCTCCTTGGTCCGAGTAACTGCTCGAGCGAAGTTGGCGTCCTGCTCTGCTCGGCCCGCTGGCTGGGAAGACGAGGACGGAGTGTCAAGTCCCTGCCATCCTGCTCCCTCGGCTCGCTGCATTTAGAGGTCTCAGTTTGTCAATCATGCATAAGCATTAGCATTTAAGTCTAAGGATCGGAACTTACCAGGAGGTCCAGAGAACGCTGGAGCTCGTCCCTCTGCTGAACAGTGGAATGGAGGAGTCCCTGAAGCTCCGCTATTCGGCCCTGGGGGTCTATCTGCATATAGAAAGTTAGATAGTCAGTGCATCATTATAGGCGTCAATGCATTAAATGTAATTTAGAAGTTTGAGTTTAAAAGTCGTACCGGTCTTCGAGCACCGCAAAAAACCTGGTTGCCGTATCTCCTGGCGTAGGCCTTCAGGTAGGCCTCATCACTGCTAGCTCGGGCTCTCACCACCCTGCCTCTCCAGGTCCAATCTCGCACCTGGTCGATCGCCCGGGTGACCCAGTCGATCTCCTTGCTCATGCCCTTCGAGGACCGTCCGAAGTGCTCGTCGTCCCGCGTCGGGAACTCCACGTCTGGCTGGTGCACACCCCGGGTCCTCATGATCAGGCGGTGGTGGAGTGCCTCAATGATGTTCATGCAGTGCAGCCATATCTTCCGTCCCGCGTATGCCTGGGCCGCCTCGACCCAGGGCTGTCCCTCGTGACCCTCGTCACGATACGATGTCCAACGCACCTGAAAAGGGTGTGCATTTAAGTTAGTGTCAGCATTTTAAAAAAACATTTAACTGCATTTCGAAGATTAAGTCTAGAAGTTTATCGATGCATAGGGGAACGTGTCCATGTCATCCTGGATCGCCCACGCTAGGCGCCGTAGTGACCCCGTATCCCGAACTGACATCCATCATCTCGCGATGGATACCCCGTCTGGTTGTACCTCCCTTCCCCACCCTTGGCCAGGGAGGTACAGATAGCTCCATACATGCATTAATCAAATATCAGCATATAGCAAATCATAAGCATAAGCATAATCATAATCATTTAGAGTCAAGCATTTTTACCTGAAGCAAAGGTGAGAAGCTGCCCAGAATCGTCTGCCGGTCGGTGGTGCTCAGCGAGTCAAACAGGAACGCCAGCACTGCGACGCCCCATGCATACCCTCCGACTCCATCCAGGTCCCGCGGTAGTGGGAGGAGCCTACAGCTCACTCCGTCCACCCTCGTCGCGAACAATAGCTTCTCAAATAGCAGTATCAGGAAGCGATGCAGGGTGATGTCCCCCTCTGGTCCCGGTCCTGCGGCCACTCTCTCTCGAGCTCTGTTCGTCAGTCTCCCGAGATGCTCCTCCGATATCTCTCCTACGGCTATCGTCGCTCCCCTCAGCCCCAGGCTCTCCTACAAGGTCGCCTGTCCTAGCGTTGACGAGTGGTGCCCCGGTCTCAGCAACTCTAGCCCAAGTAGCTCCTGCGCCAACTCTCAGTAGTCGGTGTAAGTCAATCCCATCACCAGCGCCCCATGCACTCGAAGTCCCGTGATCCTCGCTACATCCTCGAGTATCGAGATCATGTGTCCCCACGAGAATAGGAATGCACTACTGATCAGATCCTATCTCTCGTGCAGTGCATATAGTAGCGCGGTGTCAGTCCTCATCACTTCAATGCTCAGTAGCTCGCCGTAGCCCATCGCCGCCAATCTCTCTCTCTGGTAGTCCGACAGTGCCAGGTATACTGCTCGAACCTGTAGCCAAGAAATCCGGGTCTGTCTCTTCCCCTGCATCCATTTAAACAATCAAGGTCAGTCATTCATGTAGTTTGTAATTCATACATTGCATTACATTTCAAACAAAAATACAAAAAAATCATCTTGTTTCCCAAACGGTCGTCCCAGGACCGTTTCTTATTCCCTAGCGATCGTGCCTTGGAGCGCCTGGTTCCCTAGCGGTCGCTGGAAGGACCGCTAGGCACTCAGCAAATAGGCATTGTTTGCCTCGTGTCCCCGAGCTTTGAAAATGGCCCTAAAGGCTGTTAATCATTTTTATGGGTCCCCAGACCCATTCCCATCTCGTTCCCCACACATGCACGAGCTAGAAAATTAAAAATGAGGTTTTTTAAGCCGTCGGCCTACCTCCGACGATCGTCTCCCGGCCGACGCTTCCGGTGCCTCCACGGCCGTGGGTTCGTCCTCTTCATCGCCAGTGGCCCCTCCAAGTCCTTCCTCCGCCGTGGGAACTTCCCCTTCCACCGCCGATTGAGCTGACGGCCCTTCTTCCCCCTCCGGTGGGTTCGCACCGCCTGAGGCACTTCTTCCTCCTCTATCCACCGCCGAAAGCACCGAATGGCCCTCCTTTTCACCATTTTTAGGGATGGGTCGGTGTGAGATTCACGGTGGTCGTTGGTGCTCGGTTGCTGGAGTGGGGTTGGGTGTTTTGTGAAATGGAATGAGTGAATGGGAGAGTGAACACCGTCTCTATTTTTTTTGAATTCGCTCAGAACCATGAGGTCTATCGACAGACCGTTAGGCCATCCTTTGCAGTCTTCCTGCAGACCGTTCACCATTTGAGTCACCCTCATCAAAGAATGTGAACCGCCCTCGCCTATGCAGTCTATCACTAGACCGTTAGGGGTCTTCTTGCGGTCCTTATATAGACCGTTTGTGTTTGCATGATGGTGATTTGAAATACTTTATTCTTGGATCTATTTTGGCATGGTTCATATCTTATTTATGCCTTGTTTTATCTAGATACAATTATTGATGGCTAACCCCTCTTCTTGTCAAAAGCATGAACATCTCATCTCATCACACGCCGTCACATCTCACCAGCTAGGTAAGTCAGGTAAGTATTCCGATCCTTAATCCCTTAATGCATTACTATATGGTATCTATGATATATTACCTCGAGAACTGGCTGGTCATTCATGTGTTCTGGGATCTGATGTTCCCCTCTAACAAAAACGATGATGATCTAGGTGCACATGTTTAATCGTTGGATAGGCCGTTAGGTTGGAAGAGTTGGGGGACGATGGTTCTATCTTGCACGACGTTGTTGCAGATAGTGTCTTGACCCTGATTTATCTGGTCTAGCAATACTATTCTCGAGTATCTTCCTGTTTTCTCTTTTCTTTGCATTCGTTTTGATGATTTCCTTTATTTTAGCCCAGCATGCATCATGTGCATAGTTAAGCATTCATGCACCCTCATCTATCTAGAGTGTCTCGGTAATGGCGGGTAACTATGTATCCATGGTCTTGAGCAAGGAGAATCATTCCACTCTAAGTTGGAAGGTTTTCTTCGGTCTATTGGCTCGGTTTGGTTAGCTGAGGATTCCTGTCTGGAGTTTTAATTGCTCATCTCTTTACTTTTCCATTTGCTCCAACTACCTATCAGCTGTGCGTTCCAGTGAGGTGGTTGATCGTGTTTTTATTTTTCTTTAGTTGTTAGTGATGACGTGAAAAATGTGGAGCGTGGTGTCACAAGTCACATAGACAAGCATATGTGCATAAGTGATAACACAATGTGCATATCAAGTGAACATCATGAACATGTGACTATGTAAACATGGTAGCATTATCATACAGCAAGACAAAGGCGATAAAAGATGTAAAAGAATATCGTGATCGCCACCAAGGAATGACAACGCCAATAGAATATAAAAGAGGAAACTAAGTGTGTTGTGTATCTTAGAAAAAGAAGATGATCGCGCTTAATATTAAGGATGCGGGGACTATGTGGATTACCTCTCCTCACCTTCCAGCCGGCTAGAAGGTAAGGGCCTCACTTTCCATACTTTCCTGCGAAATAAATACAAAACAAGAGGCAAAACCGATTAGAAAATGCTTTGTGTAGAAATCTGCCCAAGTGCATAAAGTAGCATGAAAGAATGAGGGAAAACTTACCGGGGGAGGGTTTTTAACCCTTATGGAAGGGTGCAAACAATAGGTGTGTATATTGTGATGAGATTAACATGAATAAATTGATTTAATATGCCATGATGAACATAGATAAACAAGGTGCAAAAGTGCATGTCATAAGAAAAACTATGCAAACAGTGTAAAGTGGGTGCAAAGACTGATGCAAATAGTAGGGCAAATGAAGTCCAAATGGGGAGAAATTTGAGATGACAGAAGACTTGAGTGTTGTGAAGAAGCAGGAATAAGAAGCACTCCAAAATGGGGTCGGGACAGAAGGTTATGCCACCGGATATTTGGCAAAAAAATGCGGACTGTGTAGAAAACCCAGAACAGTGCACAAAGTGGACTCAAAGAATGATGATTATCTCACAAGATAGAACACCAAAAGAGGAAAGAGTGGATGCTATGGAAAGGTGGGAGTGTTGTGGTGAAACTAGGGCAAAAATAGCGTTTAAGACGGGGAAGAGACCAGTGAAAAACAGTGTGGAAAACTCAAGAAAATAGAAGGGTGCAGAATATGGGAGAAAAATGACTAAGTGTAAAAATAGAATGAAAGTGCAAAACTCATGGATAAAATATACATGAAGATGACAAGGTAATTAGCCCAAAACCAAGGAACACAAAGATTATACATACCTCTAGATCCTGGAGTTGAAAGGACGGATCAAGAGTGCCCCACAGCCTCACACCGGCGACGCAAACATGCCCCCGTCGCAAGAAATCTGAGTTTCAGCAAAGTGCAGAACAGTGTGGTGAAATCTCAAAAGTTGGGGATTGGAAGAGGGGGAAAAGATATGAGAAATAAGGTAAACATATAATCAACGTGAAGCTAATACTCCCCTCTTCAAGATTGAGTCAAAGGAGGACAAATGGATGAAGCATGACTCCGCCCCGGCTTGATGAACAGGCCCCCGTCGTGAAGTTGTAGCAGAAAATCAGCAAACTATGATGATTTGCCAAAAGTAGGGGCGAAGTTGAGAGGGCAAACGTTGATGAAATTGAGCAAACAAGGAACCAAAATGAAGCTTATACTTCCCTCTTCAGGCTAGGGTTGAAGGGTTGAGTCAACAATCCAGCATGGCTTCACCGTCGCCTTGAAAACACGCCCCCATCGCACAGAAAATCTGGGCAGGTTTATATAGAAAAGTGGTGAAAAACCCCCAACTTTCTCCCACGATTCCAGAAGATAGAGTTCACCAAATCTCGAGATCTCTAGATTAATCTCGAGATAATAGATAGGATAAGAGATAGGAACAAATGGGACTCTTTTTGGTGGAAGGATCTGGAAGATAGAGTCCATGGAAGGTGGCCCCGGAGCCTAATCTGGAAGAGTTTGTGTGACGCGAAAATGCATAAAACCTGATATTGCGGCCAAGATTCTAGGAGATATAGTCAACTAAAAATCATGCTCCATATACCAAATTCAAGATAATACAAAGGGAAAGACATAGTAACAAACAGGGCTCAATTTCGTGGAGTATTCTAGAAGATAGAGCTCTAGCAAGGAGGCCCTGTTGCACAGGTTCGGTCTTAGAATCCGGCGACGAAGAAGACGGAGTTCAGAAACTTTTAGACTCTTTGGGGTATAAACGGTCGCACGATAGACCGTTCAATGAATGGGACGGTCTAGGGGTAGACCGCTCAATGAACCAGGGGGCGATCGGGAGACTTTTGGCACAAAAATGGATAAACGGTCATCCACAGACCGTTTTTTGACATAAGCGGTTATAAAAAGACCGTTCATTGGCATTTCAAAATTAATAAAAATAAAATAAAAAATTAAAAAAGTTACTGTTCACACGGTCAACTGTTGACCGTTTATCATGTTAAGCGGTCCACATTGGACCGTATGAACAGTATCGGTCAACAGTTGACCGTTTATCAAGGTTTGGCTGCCAAGCTCGCGCGACTTTAGAAATCAGAGAATATCTTGAAAACGGTGCAGAATTAGAAAAAGTGGTAGAAGAAGAAATTGAAGATAACTGAAAGATGAACAACTTTTAGGAAGAGAACAAGATGAAAAAATGATCAGAAGAGAGAAAACATGGGGTTAGAACAGAGAACAATACTAGGGCTTAAAAACGGTGGAGAACTGGATAATGTCATAGAAGAAGAAAATGTAGGGCTTTAAAAAAGAAACAACTTTGGTGAAGGACACTTAATGAATATAGGAGCAAAAGAGGATGAAAAAAGACCACTTTTCAAGACTGCGCAGCGAAAGGGGCCACATTCCTGAGAGAAGTCACCCTAAATGGGTCGTAAGTCGACTTGTAAGGCCGGAAGGTGAAAAATAGGCTCCAGGGCCCTAAGAAATCATGATCTCCAATGCTCAAAGAGAATGGAACAATGAAATGGGCTCGAAATCCATCCAAGGAACGCTCCAAAATAATGGTTAATTTGGGACATCCAAAATGATGAAAAAGAGAAATGACACAACTTGCGAGCTAAAAACGGGTGTCAACAGTTAGTTCCTCCAGGCATGCGTCATTCGGTTTGGCCCTTCCTCGTGATTGGTTCGAAGTTTTTTGGAAGATTCCTATTACTTGTTGGTTGAGAACGGGTGTTAGTTTACCTTAACGCCCGCTTTTCTGTCCACTCCGCTTCATCTCCATGTTCCATTTTGCTTTCGCTTCACCTCCGCTTGTTCCCCTGTAAAGAGGACGTTAAGGAGGGGCATCTGTTGACATCTATTTTATGACCAATGAGTTGGGTCATCTCCTTATCTATATTTTATGATGTCCCGAGTTATTCACCGATTATTAGGCCATTGTTGGTCAATTTTGCGCTTATTTTATAGGTTATTCTCCCTGGTTGGGCCTAGCTCCTCTGGTTTCTCGTCATTTTTAGCTTATTGGGCCTGGATAAGGGCTAATAAGGATTTTATTATGGATTAACTTGGAGATTTATTAGTCTTTATCTCTTTTGCCACGTCCTTTAGCCTAGCGGTCTATCGCACAACCGTATGGTGGATGTTGGCGGTCCTTGGCTAGACCGCTAGGAGGCAGAGAGTCCTGTTGGGTTTCTTTGATCTTATCTTTTCTGGATGACTGAGCTTAGCGGTCCATTGTCTGACCGTTTCTTGATCCTTGCGGTCTATCACAAGACCGTTTAGGGAGACAGAGAGTCATGCTCTGTCTGTTCTTCCTCTGCTTCGCTGTGGTCGAGCTAGAGTCCTTGATCTCTTGATTTCTCTCTAGATAGAGGCTCTCAGAAACTTCTGTTTGTTTCTATGGACTCTTAGGAGTATTATCTTCGAGATTTATCTAGTTTTAGGCCTATTTTCTTGTCATTATCCCTCCAACTCAAACCTAGGGTTTAGGGGTCTATAAATAGAGCCCTTGACTTCATGACTTGAGGAGGAGATTTCTGGAGTTTGTCATGAAGTGTTGCTGCGTTCTGGAGAGAGTACCAACTAGGGAGAAGTCGTTTCTACATCTTTAAGGCTTCTGGTCCAAGGAGTATTAAGTTCCATTTGTTTAGTTTGAGTCTTTTCTTTCTTAGTTTCCCCCCTTCTCTTTGCATCATCATAGCATCTTCCCTCTTCCTCTTCCACGTTCTCTGCACTCACACCACATTTTTAAAACATCCTCCTATCTTCTCCACGCCCCACAGGGGTTAAAAAATCACCAACCCCCAGGTATTCACCCTTCCTTTTATACACTTTAGTTTAATTACATTATAGATACTGCACTAGTCCAAGGGCTTATTGGGTCATTTTTCTTTGTGTCTACGTTGTTTTGCAGGTTCACATGACTCGTTGCATGAGGCCCAGCTCTTCTAGCCGGCCAGGAAGGGTGGAGATTCAAAGTTCCACGTTGATGTTCTGGGTGCTCTTGCGGTCTCTTGTAGGACCGTTTGCGGATCTCAGGCGATCTATCGTAGGACCGTTTGCCATCGTCTGGCGGTCGTCTGAAGGACTGTTTTCTATCGCAGCACCTGGTTTTTTTCTCTCCCGTGGGTGGGTGACTCCACTCGGCTCTTTCTAAGGTACATATCGCGATTTTACTACATTATTTACTTTGGTGGCGATAACACTTTCCTTTATTTGGGTATTTGTCATCTTGTTCATCATCCTGCTTGTCTTCCCTTTATTTTAGTTGCTCCACACCCCGGTGTGTGTTTCCTTTTATTCCTTTGCTCCACGCCCTGGCATGTGTTTTAATCTCTCCTTCCTTTTATTCTTGTGATATTTGAGATGACATGCCCACATGCTTTAATTTCATGTTGATTGCTTGAGCTAGTGCACCACTTGTTCACACATATTTCACATATTCACATCACGTTTCTGATGTGAGACCACCTTGGGGTGATGACCACAAGACAATATGACCCTTGGACCTAAGGTTGCAAGCAAGCAAATTGGCGATGATACCACTCGAGCGGCTCACTCGCTTGGTGCACACTTGTGCCTGTGGGCAACTAAACGATAATAGAGAGGGTCCAGGGTGGGACAATGATGCTCCGGTGCTTGGCAAGCTTGGGGAGAACCCCAATTGGGCCAGGGATGCCCACTCATGGGCGGCCGTCACACCATGGGTGTGGGTTGAAATGGCTCGCTCACAACTCGCCCGCGATGGACACTCACGTGTTCGGCAATTTGGGCCGGGCCCTCGCTCTCTGTCCGACGCAGCAAAGCAAGAATACTAAGCTAAGCAAGTGATATTGACCAGCAAGGAAAGGGGGATCGAGGCTCACCTAGCCGGCGTGAAGACACTAACTCCGGCCGAAGACGGGGGCGAGCGGGGAGGCAAGGGTTTGCGCCCGCAAACCGCGTCGGTGACGCTTCAAATCTGCGAAAATATTATTACATGAACTACATCTCTCGCAGGAGGGGGGCTCTTGGGGTGGGGGTTAGACTTATTACAATCAAGATTACCTCCACGCAGGGAGGGGCCTTCAGCCGGCCAAGCGGGGTGGGGAAATTATGAAGAGAACGCCGACTCTCCAAGCTTCGCCGGTTCTGTCACTCTTCAGTTTTACTGAACAGGTTGTCGATGAAGATGCTGCCACGGACTCAACCGAGCTCCAAATTTGATGAAACAGGTGCCAAAAGTTCCCCAGCTGGCCGAGGATGATGCTTGAATTTTTTGGGAAGCTCTGGAACTCGGGGCTGATCGGACCGGCGACTGGAGCAGGACAGCAACACTCTGCCTCTGACTGATGCAGAACTGATACCGTGGATTACAGAAGGCACTGCGGTCGCTCCCGAACTCCAAACCAAACGAAACTGGCAATGACGCGATCATGGTTGGAGTAGCTTTGAGCAGAAATTGACGGGGCCACAATCCGAGGTCGGAGAGGAGAATGGTGGCCGGAGAAGTGAAGACAAGTCGAACCTGGACCTGCAGGGGGCAAACTGCACACTTCGACGAAGAAGTTCAGAACAAATAGCTCGGGCAGGCGATTGGCGTTGTTCCTTCTGATACTGATGGAGGACTAGACGAAGAAGAATTTTGTAGAAGGAAGTGTGATCGAATTCCTCCAAGGTTGGCCGCTGAACGGCTTCCAAGATCGCTCTGGCCTTCAGTCTGGGACAGATTGCGCAGTCGTTGAAGATGACGTTCCTCCTGACAGCTCCGAACTCGGATGCAGGCAGGAGTACCACCGTTGGAAAGAAGACTTGGAGACTATTCCAGCAATATAAGATATGCCACCGGGAGCCTTCAGGGGAAGTCGTGGCTGCTACTGCAAATCACTGCTTTTCTGAAACCTGCAACAGGGAGAGAATAGGTGGAGGAGAGGGTGTAGGGAAAGGCATGAACAAGGGGTTATTTGGTGGATGGGGAAGGGGGGGTGTGACCTTGGGTGGTTAGGGAGGTGGGGAGATGAAAGGGCACAGTCCAAGGGAGAGGAAAATTTAAAATTTGGCCTAGGGAAGGGCTCTTTCAGTCTTGGGAGAGGGAGGGTTGCTTGGGAGAGTGGAAAGATGCCTAGGAGAAGGGGTTTCCACCTAGGGGTTGGAGGGGGAATTGAATGAGTGCATGGGGAAGGGGCCTTAATGAGGGGTGAATGGGGAGGAGAGAGAATGAATTTCAAAATTGGGGTGGGGAGGAGAGAGAGAGGGGGCACAACCCACTTAGAGAGAGTGATAGTAAGAGAGAGAGAGAGAGGGAGATATTGAGAGGGAACTAGAAGGTGTGAAAATTTTATGGATTCAATATTCAAGCATAATTGTTCCAAATGAGAGAGGGGTGGGGCTATTTATAGACCCCACACTTTTCCTAAGACCAAACTGACCTTGACAAACTAACTAATGACCAAACAGTCCAAGGGAGGGGCGCCCCTGGGCCTAGCCCAATGAATTGGGCCCATTAACCTATCAAACCAACATAATGGCTTCAAGACTTAGGAAAATGACTTTCTAACCTACGTACATGACTCAATAAAGGGAAAATTACATGTTTAAGACTCAAATAAAAATAAGAAAATTACATGACTCGACTCACAAATACATGAGGAACATAATGGCGTACACCGACGATCAATCCGAGCTTCAGAAAATGTGGAGGGGCAAGGGATGTCCCCATCAGTTTCACATTCACACCAATCACACTCATAAGAAAACTATCAACAAGGCCTAAAAGCCCGGCCCGACTAGACCCACGGGCCGGGCTAGGGCTTTAAGTTCGGCCCGCAGGTCGGCCCGACCCGTTCTCTTTTTTCATTCTCACTTCAAAATTTAAAAATTATTTAATTAAAATTATGTTATTTTACTTAATTAGATATTTTAAAACTCTCTTTTCACATAAATTATATAATTAATATCAAATTTTTAATTAATTTAGTGAGATTATAAGTTTTATATTATTAAATCTATTAATTTTTATTATTTTATTTAAGCTGTCTTGCCGAAGCCCGACCCGGCCCGACATAGGTCAGGCCCGGGCCGGGCTCGGCCCATTGACAACCCTAGTTGCAGGTCCAAGCTCTACCTCAACTAGAACCTGTCAGGGTTGACAAATCCGAAAGAAAGAAAGAGAAGCAAGAAGAGGAGGCTATGACGCCGGTTTGGGTGTCCCACAAGCCAGCTCCCCAGGCATGCATTCGACAGACCAATGTCTGTTTGCATGAGAGAAACCGTGACGGGACAGCCCGGCTATAGATCACAAAATTGACCACCCAAAAAATAATGATAGATAATGATATAAAAAGGGCGCCAAAATAACGATGATAAGTGAATGATAAAAGGGGTGGGGCGCATGCAATAGAAGATAGACAAATGAAATCTGTGATCGCCACCGAAGCCTATAACGTGTTGAATAGTGTAAGACTAAAGAAGAGGGGCACGCTACTTACCTCAGAAATTGAAAGAAGGCCGAAGGAGGGCCTAGTGATGAACGCGGTTGTTTTGATGGGCGCGTTCTATAGAACGCGGTGTGAATGTAGGCCGCGTTATGAGAGAAGCAGTGGGATGTGTAGATCCGATCCTTCCTTGCTCCAAGGCCGGCCAAAGTGCAAGGGCCTCACGTCTTGTCCTTCTTATGCCTACAAAACAATAAAAACCACAAAGAGAAAGCCCATTAGAACGCAATTAGGTGCATAATCTATCCTTTTTTTAATGAAAACATACAAAAAGAGGGCTAGATCACCTGGGGGGCGTTGGTGGTTTTAAACCCCTATGGGAGGGCAAAAATAGATTTGGTGTGTGCATGTATGCGTGTATTTGATAAAAGAAGCTAACTTTAAGGGATCATGCAATGCTATGTGAAGATTAAAGATGACATTACGGGGAAGAAGAAGAAAGGGGAACAAAGGCAAAACGCCCTAAAAACTCCATGAATGATAGAGGGGCGAGGAATTGAACGTCTCCAATGAAGCACAACCTTGCCCTCTCCCCGTGGTCGAATCTCCTGAGTTGCATCCTCAATAATCGACGGCCAAGGGTCGAATTTATAGGAGAGAGTGAACTAGAAACCCTAGGTCGGACTCCAAAAGATCTGAGGATTTGGATGTCCAAAATTAGGTAATCCTGTCGATTATTGAGGGGGAAAGTTTCCTAGAAGGATTAGGAACCTTCTTCGATCGATTCGAGCTCCGAAACCTACCTAAAAGTAGAGGGATCAGAAATTGGAAAGGGCAAGTTTCAGTCGGACAGGGTTTCCGACGGAGAATGCGGTCAAGGTGGGAGTCGCGATCTAATATTAACGAGGTCCTACTATTAATCACGATAAACGTTGACTGGTCAAAGTCGGTTGGTCAAAAGGGTCAAAGACTTTTTAGGAACGTGACCTATCTTTTGACTGTGATAATTAACGCGGTCATCAGACATACCGCGTTAACAAGGAATATCAAAAGAATTAGCATCATGACCCATGACGCAAAAATTGAAAATGATTTAATTTAAGAATTATTTGACATTAATTCTTAAGAAATTGGTTGATGTTTATTGTGCGATAATAGAATGAACGAGGTGTCAATTGTGACCGCGTTCTTGATGGGCTGGCCAAGGCATCGGGCTGATATCCAGGGCACAAAGATTGAATTCAAGGGCTGAAAATGAACAGAACGATCTCACAAATGGTCTAGAAAGTCAACCAATTAATGATCAATTGGGGCATCAACTTAAGAGAACAAGAAAATGGCTCGACTCGTGGGTCGAAAATGGGTGTCTACAGATGTCCCTCCTTGATGTCCGCTTTGCAGGGGAGCAAGCGGAGGTGAAACGGAGGCGAAGTGGAGATGACACAAAGTGTTGGCAAAGCAGAGGTGGAGTGGAGATGTAGTGAAGCGGATTGATAAGTGGTCATCAAAGTAAGAAGACACACGTTATCACCAGCAAGTGGTAGGAATAATCCAGAAAACTCCGAGCTAACCACAAGGTCAAGCTAGCACGGGTGACTCCTGTCTGGAACGACAGATAAGGAAAAAGGAAAGGAAGATGATCAGCCTCTTGCACAAAAGAGGCACCCCAGCGCGTAGCAATTATGGGTTTCACTCAGTTAGTGGAATAGACACGAGCCCGGTGGATCTATCGACGCCATCATGCGGTTCACAGCTAATGAGCGGATCAAGGAAGGAATAACTGAAATTGGATTGGAAGGAGATAGAAAAATTTCAGACAAGGGTCACACTGACCGACAAGATTGAGTAGCCAACCCGGAGCAGTCTTTCAAATTCAAAATGGAATGAGATTTCCCATTTAAGAATGTAAGCATGATTGATCACCAATTGGAGAGAAACTGGGGCAATTTACGAATCATGAATGCTAAAAAAATGACATAATGCATATAGGGCTAAAATAAAAGAAATCATCAAAACGAATGTAAAGAAAGATTAAAATATAAAATACTCAAGGATAATATTATTAAATTGAGCAAATCCGGGTCAAGAGTCATCTACAACCACGGCGTTCGAGATGGAGTCCATCGTCCCCAAATTTATACAACCTAATGGCCATTCCGGCGATTAACTGTGGGTCCCTAGATCATCACTATTTTTAGTAGAGGAGAACTCAAATCCCAGAACACACAGAGAACCAGCCAGTCCTTGAGATGATATAATAGTGTAAATAACATATAGTAATGCAATAAAGAGAAGGGATAAGGAGATACTTACCTGATGGCGTGCCAATTCCATGATTTTTGCTTTTTTATTTTTTTTAGTTTTTTGAGAACAAGAGTGTAATATCGCGGACCTTTCAGATCCTTTCTTCATGGGTCCCGGATCTGGTTTTTGGAGTCTCCGGCTCCGTTGTGTCCGAAATTTCGTTTCGGACATCTTTCATGTTCGGATCGGCGCGATCCGGAGTTGTTTCGGAGGCCCGGAGGCGTTCCGCGGCTTTTCCGCGTGTGTTTTCCGATTCCCGGTGTGTGTTTCGGCTTTTTCTTCGGAAGCTCGATGCGGGCGAACCGGGTGGTTCCCCCAGGCACGAGTGGTACCGTTGCGATCGGTGCGTTCAGAGGATTCCGGAAATGTATTTTTCTATTTTTCGGTATTTTTCCAAAAAAATTAGATTTTCTATATAATCCCATTTCTTTTCTTTTTTCTTTTCTCCTTTCTCTTTCTTCTTCTTCTTCCTCCTTCCTTCCCCAACCGTGGCCGCCCTCCTCTCTCCCTCTCTCTCCCATTCGGATGCGGTGAGCCCCTCCCCGGCTGTTGACGGCGGCAGGGCGACGGCGCGGACGCGTGGGTGGCGGCGAGGTGAGCTCGTGGGCGTGCGGCAAGCGTGGGAAGCGTGGAGAGTTCGTGAAGCTTCAAGCGTTCTTCGTGATTCGCGGGTGATTCGGCGGAGCATTCGCTCCATCGAGGTAGGGTGACGTTCCTTAGCCTCTTGCCGATCATTTTCGTGATTTATAGGGCGCGGGGAGGCCGAGAGGGGCTTGTTTGAGCATGCTTGGGGTTTTCCATGATTTAGGGAGAGCTCGCCCGATCTATGGTTTTAGCCCGCGATTTCACGCTTGGATGGCTTAGATGCATGCTAGGGGTCCCCAGGGGTCTTCCCCTTTGATTTCCCCCTCTCTGGTGGAGGTATGGGGGCGTGAATGGTGTTTTTGGCCGTTTCCCGCCGTTCTCGGTTTTCCGAGATGGTCGCGGTCTACCAGTGGCCGCGTTCACTGGTAGCGGTCGGGTGGGGACCACCTTCACCAGGATTTTTGACCGTTGGGGCTCGTTCTGTCGGCAGGCGGTCGCGGTCGTGCGACTGACCGCGACAGCTGGTGGCGGTCAGGGGGCGACCGCTTTCACCATGGAGTCCGGCACGGTCTTCGACACGGTTTTTTGACCGTTGGAGTCTGGTCGCGGTCTCCTGGAGAACGCTACCAGGTGAAAACGGTCATCAGGCGACCGCGTTCACTTTTCGCGCACCAGGGTGGTCGCGGTCCCAGGAGGACCGCGACTAGGTGGTAGCGGTCCTGGGTCGACCGCGACCACTGGAGGCGGTCCTTCGGTGACCGCGAGTCCTTTTCCTTGCCAATTCGAGTCCCGGACGAGCTAGTCTCGATCCCTGTGCTGACCCGTAGTCCGATTGATGCAGGGCATCATGTGGGGGCTACACGTGGGGGTGCCGTGGGGTCCCGGGAGGCAGTGACTTCGGTTTATGTCACTGTGCGTTAGTGTGGGTACAAGGAGCGTCCCTCGTACCTGTGGTTGCAACGTTGTTTTCCGTGACATGAGAGTCTACTCCTTTAGTGACCCTCCACTAGTCGTAGCCTACCAGTACGCGTGTGCTGGTCGCACCAGGGAGTGGTGTACAGGCCGACCTTTAGAGACGGTTTGTGGACCGGTTACCGTTGGGCCCCACGTCTTGCAGCCAGAGTCCGGCTGAGGGGAAAACCGATCAGAGGGCCAGACCAGGGACGCGCGGTCTGTGTGTGCACATGTGGTTGGGGGCGGTTGGACCCACGTCGACGGGCGTGACCCCAGCTAGTCACTTGTTCGTGGTTACTTGTACGGTGTCTGCGCCTCGGGTAGGACCTACCACGTCAGGCGGTTCACCTGCGGCGCGGTGTAAGACGTCAGGGGACGCTACCGGCTGTGCTTCTAGTGGGTGGTACTCCTGTCGAGTACGGAGTGACAGACTGTCAGTTGTGTGTTTTCGACCTTCGGGTTTTACCGGTTCGACCTTTGAGCTTTGGTCTTCTTACCGTGGCACGTGTGTCGGTTTACGTGCCGTAGGGTCTTGTCTTGTAGAGTACAGGGCTTTCCCTTCCGAGGTACTCTCCTACCGCTAGTGTAGTGGTTTCTCGTTTTACGAGGTAGGGTTCGAGTGATCCCTACTGAGTCTTGTTCCGAGACTCATTCCCTGCGTGTTTTCACCGTGTTTCAGGTGAGGCGCCGCCCCAGGGGAGCGCGTCTGGGGTGCAGCGTGGTGCGGGTGCCCAGAGGTAGTGCCAGAGGTCAGAGCCGAGGTATGCCCCGTGTAGCTGTACTTTTCTTTCTTGTCACTGTACTAGTTGTGGACTACTGTTGCTGTTGTTGTTAATTTCTATTGTGGACCATGTAAAATGTTAATTTATTTCCTGCTTAATATTATAACTGTTTATTCTCTGTAATTATTTGTGATACTTGTGTAGTCTCCACACCATACTTTTAACCCTTCCGAGTCTTCGGGCTCGTGGGTGGCGGTGCGAGTCTCGAGTTATCGGGCCTTCCCGGTAATCGGATTCTCGGGTCGTTACAGCTTGTATCAGAGCAGTGGTTGTGGACGTACATAGGAATTCGAAATATTGTAGTGATCAGAGTCCGTAAGGTCCAGTACAGTCGGCAGCTGGCTTAGGGTTTTGTGTTCGCTTTCCGCCTAGTTTCTCGCTTGAGAGCTTGAGTGCGCTGTGCGGCACTGTGAAGGTGGTTGCTGTCCGCGGCTTTCGTGCCAGCGTGGGGTCTAAGGATCGAGGTCGAGAGCCTTCTCCCTCATCGGTGATGGCCCTAGTTGTGCTGCGTTGGGGAGAGGTTGCTGGCAGGCGCGAGCTCGTGGTGCTACGTTCGAGGAACCTGTAGCATGGTCAGGTGGCAGAGCGGGTGTTCTGATCGAGAAGTGTGCTCCGGTGAGCGGAATGTCTTCTCGGTGAGCTGCTGATTTGTCGAGCCTGATGTCCTTGTCGTGCTCTGTGGCGTCAGAAATGACGTGTCGGTCCCGATTGTTTTATGGATTTCGAGGCAGGATTGGGCTGTGGTGTCCCAGTAAGCCTTGCTCCTGCGCTCTTGTGTGCGAATGGGGTGTGTTCGCCCTGGAGTTGGTTTGAGATGTGAAGGTTCCGCGGTGAGTTTCGGGACTCGAGGATGAGCATCGGTGGTTGTTGTTATGGCTCGTGTTGCGGCTCTCGGCATGCCGTGTTGCTGTTCGAGGAATTGCAGCGGTGATGCATCGAGAGATGCTGTGATTGTGGTCCGACGTGACACTCGTCGAGTGTGTCGGAGGCGCTGACCTGATGGAAGTGATGGTTTTCCTTGGTGCTGGATGGTGCTGTTTCCAGCGTGCATGAGGTTCGAGGTCAGGTCGAGCGTGGAGTTCTTCTGTTGGTTGAAAGTGCGATGGTTTCTCCTTTGGTTGGAGAGATTGCGTTCGGCTAAGGTTCGTCGTCTTGCATTGGGTGCCCGGATTGGTTGGCCTTGTGTGCCATGAAGTCTGTGCGAGACGTGCTCCGTGTCTTGGCAGGGTGGTTGCCTGTGAGAAGTCATGCCCATTCCCTTGTCGTGTGAGGGTGCTGGCGCTATTCCGGAAGGACGAGTGCTGGTTGGGCGGTGTTTGCTTTCTCGGCTGTGCGCGGGGATTTGAGTGCGCAGTGGAAGCGTGGTGGGCCCATAACCCACTTGTTCAGGATCGTAGCGTTGGTTGCTACGGGCGGATTCCTGAGTTTGCGTTGAGCATCAGAGGATGGGTTCCTCGGTGTGAAATGTATTGTTACCGTGCCGTTGCTCGAGGTACTATGGTTGTTGGCACTGGCAGGGTGGAGTGTTGGGGAAAAGTGCTGGCTAGTGCGCCGCATGAGTACCATGTTCCTGTGATGGAAGCCGTGTCAGGCGTCGGTGTTGGAGCTGGATGAGGTTGTTGAGGATGTCGCCTGACGATGGTTGAGGACGTGTTGGTCAGAGTCGGTGGCTTGGTGCCGACTTGTGTTCCCAGTCGTGTCCTCGGATGAGATCATTTTTGGGGAAGTGGTTTCTGGCAGACTATGGGTCCCGGTTGACGGCTATGAGTGGCTGGTGAGCCTAACCGTGTGACCGACCACAGCAGTGTCTGTTGGTTCTACGGTCTTGTCAGATTGTGACGGTGAGTTGTTTATTGCTTAGGGACCCGTGAGCGCTGTTCAGGTGGTGTCCCATGGCTCTGTGGTAAGGGCGGAATCGGAATTGGCAGGCGTCCAATTGCATTGATTGAAGGATTTGATGAGACCAGATGGATGAGTGACGCCTGTGGGCGGAGGTCTTTTGTGAGATGGGCATCGGAGGATGGTCCTTGATAGGACGTTGGTGTCGCAATGGTTATCCCTGGTTTGGTGACCAGCATGGGGTGGTTCCCCTGTGAGTCTGAGTCCAGTGAGGTGGTGATTGAAGACACCAGGATCCGTCATTTGGTTTCGTCGTGCTCCCCGAGAGGGTCGAGTTGGAGCGATGCTCGAGCTCGGATGCGGTGTCCGAGAGGAGTGCTGCTCGAGATGCAGTTCCAGTCTGTGTGTGAGTCGACGGATGGTTTGCCGAGGTTTGGAATGTTTCCTTTGGACCTGGTCGAGGACCAGGAAAGAAGGAAGAAGCTGAGCAAGCGGAGGTTCTCAGTTGCCAGCTTGCCGGGCCGAGTGTTCACTTGGCATGTGGTACGCTTTACTGCTTTAGACTGTACTTTCTGTTGGACTGGACTCTGTTGTATCTGTAGTTGTTCTTTCTTTCAGCTTGTTGTTGTTGGTTGTCCTGTTTTATTTCCTATTTCTTTGTGCCTCCACACTCCTTTTAGCCCTTCCGAGCCCTCTCGGCTCGTGGGCGGCGGTGCGAGTCTCGGGTTATCGGGCCTTCCCGGTAATCGGATTCTCGGGTCGTTACAAAGAGGGTGAGTGATAATAAACACAGAACAACAAATAAAGGATATGTAAATGAATTGGTAAAAAAGGGCACAAATAATGATGGGCAAACAAATGCATGCTAGATGGCAAATCAACTAATGAAGGACTAAGAAGCTGAGGACGAGTGATTTTTTTTTGTTTTTTTAGAAAAAGAGAACAAGAAATTTTTTACATTTTTTTAAACAAGAGAAAAAGAGAATTTTTAGGTTTTTTTAACAAGAGTTTTTTTGTTTTTTGAAATTTTTAGTTAACGCGGTCAAAACTAATATTGCGACCCTAAATCATCGCAGTTGCCTTTGCGACCACGTTAAATACGCAAAAGCCCTCAAATACTGCCCCCCCCCACCGTTCATCTTCCTCCCCGCCTCACACCCGTTCAAACGAGAGAAACGAGAAGCCTCTGCCCCCCTACACAATGCTCTCCACCAATGGAGGCCCAGGAAGGTCTTAGACGCTCGAAGAGGAGGGCAGTCCGTAGATGCCTTCGCTCCCAAGGGGAGGGTGAATCGAGGAACTCGTCGGCGGTGAAAAGTGGTGAAACGAAAGCGACATCGTCGGCTAGGACGCCTGGGAGCTGTGGTGAGGAACCTATTGACGTGGAGGAGGCCCCTGGTGTGGCCGAGGAAGCTGAGGGCGCGGAAGATACCGCCGGCAGCGCAGCGGTGCTCGGCGTGAGGGAGGTGAGAAAAAAATGATATTTTCCACTTAAAATCTCATTTCTTTTGGTGTTTTTGCTTGGGCATGAATGTGAATGGCAGGAGATCGTGCCCCTTGGCACGCTGTAGAGGGTGAGATGCCCATAGAAGACATCTCGGGAGAAGGGGAATCGCATGCGGCCGCCTGCGGGAGAACGCGGTGGCTATAGACACCGCGTTATTTAACGGGGTGTCATGACCCAGCGCATTAATGAAAAAAATGGTTTTTTTTGTTTTAGCAGAATCAAAACTAGTCCCTTTTTTTGTTTATATTTTTTTGATAATGCAGGGCACAACTTGTACTCGGATTTCATGGACCTTGTTACGGGCTGCCTTCCTTGCGTTGCTGGAGTTTCAGTAGGCCCGCCTCCGCCGGATGGGCTTTGGTGAGTTTCTGGATATTAAGGTCCTAGGGGTAGATGTTGGCTTGATTTAGACTTTAAAGGCCAGGTGGGATGTTGAGTGCAAGGCCTTCATCTTCCCCTGGGGTCATATGATCCCAACCCTAGAGGATGTCACTCGCATCACAGGATTGAGAGTACATGGAGTGGCAGTGAGCGGCAATACATACCCCTGCTATCGGGAGATGACATGTAGGTTGATAGGCTTGGAGTTGGAGGGTACAGGTCGGACTTCTCTAGTTCCCAGAGTAGCCCTATAGGAGAGTCTAGGTCTGTACCACACACAAAGGGAGGTAGGAGTCTATAGCATACTATTTTGGGAGGTTGGTGAGTGAGGCGAGAGGGAGCTTTTCCGCAATGGCGGGACCGTAGGCTGACAGGGAGTTATGTCGGTTCCTCATCCTATTGATTGGGAGGTTATTGCTAGGATCACAAAGTTACACCGTGAGTTGCTGGTTTCTTCCCCTATTTGAGGATTTAGACAGAGTCGGATAGTATGCCTGGGGTGTGGCACTGCTAGCCCACCTATTTGACAATTTGGGCATATCCACTCGCCAGTCCTCTCTTGGTGGCTTCTACCCTTTACTTCAGGTAAATTCTAAACCCTTAAACTTTATGAATATTGCACTTATTTCTTATGTTAATCAAATGTGAAATGCTTTTCAGGTTTGGAGCTACTTGTACCTACCCACCCTTGGGCGTGGCTTGGAGGATTGAGCAGATCTGGTTCCCCTAGCGCGACGATGGACCCCGTGGCGAGACAGAGTAGTTTAGTAAAGATGTCAGCCAATTGATGCAAGGTATCAACAAAGTTAAGTAAAATATCACCATTATTAACATGCTCTCTAATAAAATGATGGTGTATCTCTATATGCTTCGTCCTGGAATGCTGAATAGAAAATTATGTTCATCCTTAGACCATAATCTTCCAACTAATGCTTGACCCATAACAGTTGTGCACAGTAGCTTCTAGTAGTTTTGAATTCATCTTTTGTTGTTAACAATGCTACTAAATTCTGCTTTCTAGATGACCATAAAATTAAGCACCTTGCTTGAAATTGATAAGTACCGCTGGTGTTTTTTCTATCTATCTTACATCCAGCATAATTAGCATCAAAGTATCATATTAAATCAGAAGAGCATGAGTTTAGATACCATAGACCTAGACTAGAGGTTCTAATAAGATATCTAAGAATTCCGTTAACATGAATTACGTGAGATTCTCTAAGATTTGCTTGCTAACTTGCACACATTCACACACTAACAACATATCAGGCCTACTTGCAGTTAAGTATAAGAGAGATCCAATCATACCTCTATAATCTTTCTGATCATTAGGCTTGATTCATCTTTGTCTAATTTTACTAAACAGCTCATTAGGGTAGACAGGGGCTTTGCATTTTCAAACCTGATCTTCTTCAACATTTCCTTGCAGTATTTGGTCTGTCAGATGTGGATTCCTTCCTTCATCTGTTTAATCTACAGACCTAGGAGGTAGCTGAGCTCTCCCATCATGCTCATTTCAAACTCCCCATATCTTTCTATGTGCGTTCATTGTTAGGCTCAAGTATTGTGCAGTGCTCAGCTTCAAATCAAACATAATGGCCCTTGTTACACAGTTGGCTGATGCGCAGCAAATTAGCTTTGATCCCTTCTACATATAAGACTTCTTCTATTTATTGGGCTATATTGTATTCAATTGTTCCTATTCCCTTGACCTGCCCTTTTCTATTAACTCCATAGGTCACTGTTCTGCCACTTTTGTCCTTACTTTTTTTGTGAACAATGACATGTACCTATCATATACTTTGAACGGCCACTGTCAAGATACCATGTTATTCAGTTGGCTTCAAGGCATACCTGCAAGAAAGGTTTACTTCTGATATTTTGGTACCCAAATTCTTTTGGGTACTTTGGGGTTAGCAGAAGTATGCAATGAAGCTTTCGGTTTCCATTGTAAGTTCTTGTAAGGATCGCATTGGGATAAGATACAACATGAGAGAGATGATTGCATAGCGGAAATATAAAAAAATCTCTTTAATATCCCCGCATCCCCTGATCTGTTTCTACAAAACTAAGCAGCTGAAGATCAGATATTCACCTTGTGTAGAGTCGGATCTATGACTAATGCTTGATTCCTGCTGAGCGATGATGCTAGCCACGTAGGTGCCCGATCTCCAGCGGCATCCACATGGTTCTCAGGTTGAAGGATCGTCCTCGCCTCCCCTCTCATGGGCTAATTTTTAGAGATGTATGCCCTTCAAGCCAATCACAAGTGTTGTGATGGTGACATTTCTTGTACAATTTCATTCAATATACTAATGGAATTTTCTTCATTATATTCTTAGCACGTTATAGTATGTTTGTTCTAATATGATGAAGTCATTGAATATGAGCTATGATGATTGGATCATAATGAGATTGTGATAATGAGAACAATCATCTAGATGTTTATATTCTAAATGTTCCTGGTCATAGGATTTTCAAGAAGGGACATTGAAGATCCGGATAGACCGGTGCACGTGGTACTCACTCATGTGATGAGGGTGGTCGATCTCATAATCACCGGTGTGGTGACATCAAGGTACACGTGTAGGTGCTCGTTAGTGGAATGAGTTCACTGAACTGACCCGATCTAGAATTCCTGAATGGTAATCATGCTGACTGTCAATCAGGAGATTCTAGTGCCACAGTAGCATAGTTGGATCTTTGACCTGAGTCACTAAAGAGCTTTTGCATGGACTCCACTGAGCGTTTGATTGCTGACTTATGAACTTCAATCTTGTGGTTCTTAATAGTTAGCTATTCGGACTCAGTGGGATTCATGTGAAAAACACTTTGGTGGACAACAAGGGATCATTCACTCTCTGCATGGATTAAGAGAGAGAATGCTCTATGGACATGTACTTAGAAATCCCTGGCCAGGGTATGGGGGTTCACTTAGAAAAGGAGTTTTCTAGTGAACTGTACTTAAGAGTACAAGGGTCCATAAGATCAGGATGCTTTAGGGTTTGACAGTTTGACCGTACCCTAATTCTGATTGGAGCATTGTATGAATGAGGATCTATAACTGTGTGGAATCTGATGACGGAAAGGTTCAATATGGGTTGCATCCCTCCCAAAGTCATTTGGGATCACGAGGTGTTGCTTGGTGCCGTTCGTGGTCGGAAAGCCTGTTAAATCCATTAAGAGTTAATGGATTATGATTAATTAAGTTAAGAAGAGTTCTTAGCTTAATGGGCCTGAAAACCAAACAGACTATTGGGCCTAGAGGGTCACACACAATAGAGTAGTGGATAAGACGGATAAGGATGGTAATTATAGATAGTTTCTGGGTTTTTGTGAAAAATGCCAGAGTCTATAAATACACGTTGAGGAGAGAAACCCTGGCCAAGCACTAGGGTTTCTCCCCTGGCCGCCCCCCTCTCTCTCTCTCTCCTCCCTGACCTGGGCGCACCCCTCTCTCTCTCCTCCTCCTAAGGCGGTGGATGGTGGTGCTGAGGAGTGGCCGACGTGTGGAGATCGAGAAGGAGACTCCGTCCGTTCCTGCTGCTCGTGTGGATACATCTAGAGGCCGGACACTTGGACGGCTAGCAGCCCGACGAGCCTCTACTCGATCGTCTTCGGGCATCTGGGAATTGATTAATCCCGCAAAGGTATAGAACTGTTCTTCCTTGGCGGGTTCTTCGATGAATCGTTTCTTTATTTTGATTGCCAGCAACGATCCGTCTCTTAGGGTTTCGTTGTTTTCGCTGCTCCTCTGATCGAAACCTTACAGTGGTATCAGAGCCAGGTTGCTGGTTTGATCAAAATTGATATTATTATATTATTTTTCATTCTTCACGTTCGTGCATAGGGTTCAATGTTAGGATGTTCGATTGAGTCTCTCACGGAGGGATCTCGGTCAATTGATCTTGTGGAATTGTTCCTGGTAGTAAGATGATCAAAACGCACATTTTGGTGCGTTGATTGACCCTATGGTGAGGGCGAATCGAACATGTCTTCGGGCCACGGTCGCCGTTCGCACAGGAGAGGGAGGCCGATTCAGGCCGTTAATCTCCGATTGTGGATGTCCATGGGGCTGGCAAGAGTTGCTGGATGATTCCCCATGGCGTCCCACGGCGTCCGGGTGCGTGCGGCGGCCGGATGGGGCGGCTCCGGCGAGGTTCGCGGCGAACAGGGCGGAACGGCCCCGTGATGATCGCGGGCGCCTCCTCCGGCCATGGCGTCGAGGGCGGTGGCCGGCGGACGTGCCGGCGGGACCCCAAGGGTCGTCCGCGGTGGTCGAGGGTGGCGGACGGGCCCCCTGCAGCGAGCACCGGGGGGCTAGGGTTTTACCCCAGCCCCCTCCCCTTCGCGATCGGGCGAGGGAGACGACCCCTTCGTGGGTCTCCCGCGGGCGGATCCGGCCCGCGCCCGGATCCGCGCCCGATTAACCCCCCCCCCCCCTTATTTGTTTTTGAATTTTATTCATTTTAAAATGTTTAAAATGCATTTAATGTCAGAAACATTCCGGGAAAATTCTGAAAAATATTTTAATGTGATTCTAAAATTGTTTTAGCAATCTATTAACTTATTTTTCATTATTGGCCCTTGGTTAATTAGTTAATGGGAATTTTAAAATGGTTTTAAGTATTTCCTATTATCTAATTAATTAATGTTAATTACTATAAGGATGTGATTCTTATGAGGTTAATTAACAATATATTATTGTTGAGCCCATGTAGTGAATGTGTATGACTATTGTCTAAAGTTGTTTAGACTTGATTGTTTTAACTAAATTGTTTAGTTAATTAATGTTGCGTAATTTCAAAACTAATTACTATTATTTTGAAATCAACGTTATATCTCGCTGTAATTATATGATAATTACTTAATGATGCATGTGATGTGTCATGTGTGTGGATGGATGGTCATGGACTTAGATATCATGTGATGGTATGGTTTGTGGTGAATGGATCATGATGTGATTATTGGGGCCTGCGTGCCTCCTTCTCTCTCTCTCTCTTATTAATCCGGGTTGTACATTCTATCTCCCACCTGTGTTGTACTCCCCTTGACTGGTTCAAGGTTTCTTATTATTATCTGATGTATATTTATGGGCCTGCGTGCCCAAATTTCAAATTTACTTGTAATAATAAGAAGCGGATGGAGACTAAGAAGGAGGCCGACTACGGTGGCTCGGAGATTCTTCACATCCAGTGGGAGCATTGGATGCTCCAAGTCTTTGAGAATTTACCATGTTGTGTGTACATTACCAACTGGCTCTGGTAATGTTGCTAGGTTTAAAGTCCATGATCATCCATCGGTGTTACAGCATATATTTGATATATGTGGTTGTGCTGCTAATTGTATATATATACATAATTTTAGAGTATATTCGATACTCCTAATTATTATTATATATATATAGCACCTATATTGATGAGACCAAAATATTCAAATCCCCTTCAATCAAATATTAGGTCGATAAGCGTGAGACATTAAGAATGTTCCACGTAGCCTTCCGTTGTTATAGTCAAAGTGAGCCGTCCTTAGACTGTGGGAGTTTGTTGTGCTACCACAAGACTATCACAGCAAGGGGACGGAGACTTAGGCTAGGGCTTGGGCCGAACCTTGGGATGGGGGCTGGCATGGCTTTGTTGTGCTACCACAAGAGTTATGTCAAAAACCCGCTCTCATAACGTAACAACGGGTTGGACCTAACCAACGCTCGTGGTTTGTTGTGCTACCACAAGATCACGAAGCGTTTGGAGGCTAAATTACTGGGAGTTACAAGGAGTTGTAATTGGCAAGAGTTGCCTACCCATTAAGTATGGGGTAGTTTGTTGTGCTACCACAAGACTATTTCCATAATGTTAATGGGATCCTAGTACCCACTAGGACACAGTCGTTGTGTCCCGTCTTTGCATATTAGGGGTTATGCAAAATCGTCGAAAATTAGTGGGAGTATTAAGTTAGCATAAAAGTCCATGTCTTAATTTAATATCATGAATATCTGCAATGTTGTTCTAAATTCTGTTATTTCCTCTTATAGATCGCAATGACGAACCACCCATTGAGAGGCATATTGGATGCCAACAGGCTGACTGGTCCAAATTATGTCGATTGGCTCAGGAATCTGAGAATTGTTCTCACGGCTGAGAAAATAGCCTATGTCCTTGAGCAGCCTGTTCCTCCTGTTCCTGCTGATGATGCCGATGAGGCTGAGGTGATTCTTTATGAGAAGCATAAGGAAGATGCCACTCTGGCCTAATGTTATATGCTAGCCTCCATGACTAATGAGTTACAAAGGCAGCATGAAAAGATGGATGCTAGATCCATCCTATTCCACCTGGAGGAGCTCTTTGGAGCTCAGAGTAGAACAGAGAGATATGAGATATCTAAGAATCTGTTCGGGGCCAAAATGTCTGAGGGAACATCTGTGCAGACACATGTTCTCAAAATGATAGAGTGGATTGAGAGGCTGAAAGAATTAGGTTTTGATATGAACAAGGATTTGTGCATTGACCTAATCTTGCAGTCTCTCCCATGTTCATTCTCCCAGTTCATAGTGAATTTCAACATGAATAAGATAGAGTGCTCTCTAGCAGAGCTTCTTAATATGTTGAAGACAGCTGAGGGGACAATGAACAATGGGAAATCTTCTGTGCTACTTGTTGGTAAGACCAACAAGAAGAGAAAGAATCAATCTGTTTTTAAGAAAAACAAGAAGAAAAAGCAGGATAAGCAGGGAAAGACTGCCAAGAAGGATGAGGCTAAGAAGGACAAGGGCCAATGTTTCCACTGCCATAAGGATGGTCATTGGAAGAGGAACTGTAAGTTGTATCTTGCAGAAAAGGCAAAACAGAAGCTTGGAGAAGCTTCAGGTATGTTCATGATTGTTGACCTAAACTTGTCTTATAGATCCACATCGTGGGTATTAGATACTGGATGTGCATCTCATATCTGCAATGACTTGCAGGTGCTGACAAGCAGTAGGCAATTGAACAAAGGCGAGGTTGACTTGCGACTGGGAAATGAGCAAAGGTTGCTGCGCTCGCGGTCGGGAAGGTGAACCTCAGATGCCTACAGGAGTTACACTAGAGCTTATAGACTGTTATTATGTTCCTTCTATAATAAAGAACATTATTTCCATTTCTTGCTTAAATAAATATGGATTTGTTGTAAGTTTTGGAAACAATGGTTGTTCTTTATTATTAAATGGTGAATTGTTTGACAGTGGGAGCTTAATGAATGGTTTGTATATTTTAGATGTGGCATCTCCTGTGATGTGTGTGGACAAACCTCTTAAGAGAAAAAGAGGCAATGTGAATCAAGCGTATCTTTGGGATTGTAAGCTTGATCATATCAATGAGGAAAGATTGAAAAGGTTGTGTAAGAATGGATACCTTGATCTATTTGATTATGAATCATTCACGACTTGTGAATCTTGCCTCATGGGTAAGATGACCAAGTCTCCATTTTTTGGACATAGAGAAAGAGCAAATGAGTTGTTAGAACTCATACACTCTGATGTGTGTGGACCTATGTCTATACATGCCAAAGGAGGTTATTCATACTTCATTACATTCACTGATGATTTCTCAAGATTTGGATACGTGTACTTAATGAAGTACAAATCTGAAGCTTTTGAGAAATTTGTCGAGTTTAAGAATGAAGTAGAGAAACAAACCGGGAAAAGTATTAAAACTCTTCGATCAGATCGAGGGGGTGAATACTTGAGTACGGAGTTCACACAGTTTTTAAGGGATAATGGAATATTGTCTCAATGGACTCCTCCTTATACACCTCAGCTGAATGGTGTAGCAGAAAGGAGGAATCGTACCCTATTAGATATGGTACGGTCCATGATGTGTTTTGCTGGTTTACCCTTGTCCCTCTGGGGTTATGCCTTGGAGACTGCTGCACACTTGTTGAACAAAGTCCCATCGAAGTCTGTCGACTCCACTCCATATGAGATATGGAAAGGAAAGAAGCCAAATCTTAAGTACTTTAAGGTTTGGGGTTGCCCTGCCCATGTAAAGAAACATGACTCTGATAAACTGGGATCTAAGACTGAGAAGTGCAGGTTTGTGGGATATCCTAAGGAAACTTATGGATATTATTTCTACCAGCCTAGCGATCAAAGAGTGTTTGTAGCTAAACATGCTGTATTCCTTGAGGAAGAGTATATCCTTGAAGGAACAGTGGGAGCTCGGTAGAACTAGAAGAAGTTCTAGAACCACAACCTGTCAGTGTACCTTCTCAAGATCCAGTACAAACTGACCCACAAACTGTGCGTAGGTCAGGCCGGATACCTGTTCAACCAGATAGATATGTAGGACATATTTCTGGTAAGGTATCACATAATGAGGATGATGATCCTAAGACCTACGAGGAGGCAATGAGTGTCATTGACTCAGGAAATGGCAAGAGGCCATGATATCTGAAATGGATTCCATGTACTCCAACCAAGTTTGGAACTTGGTGGATCCACCTGAGGGTATTGTACCTATTGGATGCAAGTGGATCTTTAAAAGAAAGATTGGAGTAGATGGAAAGGTTGATACCTATAAGGCAAGGCTTGTAGCGAAGGGATATCGTCAAAGGCAAGGGGTTGACTATGACGAAACCTTCTCTCCTGTAGCCATGCTAAAATCCATTAGAATTTTACTTGCCATTGCTGCACACTATGATTATGAAATCTGGCAGATGGATGTGAAGACGGCATTCCTCAATGGAAACCTTGAGGAAGAAGTGTACATGACACAGCCTGAGGGATTCACATCCAAAGAGTATCCAGATAGAGTGTGCAGGCTTCAGAGGTCCATATATGGACTAAAGCAAGCATCTCGCAGTTGGAACATAAGGTTTGATGAAGCAATCAAATCTTATGACTTCGTTAAGAACGAAGATGAGCCATGTGTATACAAGAAGGCAAATGACAGTGCAATCACATTTTTGGTACTGTATGTGGATGACATACTACTCATTGGGAATGATGTAGGTATGTTATCGTCAGTCAAAGCCTGGCTGTCAAAGTATTTCTCCATGAAGGATTTGGGAGAAGCATCCTATGTGTTGGGGATTAGGATCTATAGAGATAGATCAAAGAGGATGCTAGGCTTGTCCCAATCGATGTACATAGACACCATTGTCAAAAGGTTTGGCATGGAAGACTCCAAAAGAGGTCTAATACCGATTAGACATGGAGTTTACCTCTCTAAGGAGATGTCCCCTAAAACTCCAGAAGAGAGGGAGTACATGAGTAGGGTTCCCTATGCCTCTGCCATAGGGTCCATCATGTACGCGATGTTATGTACTAGGCCTGATATAGCTTATGCTCTAAGTGTTACGAGCAGGTATCAAGCAGATCCAGGTGAACAACACTGGATAGCTGTGAAATGTATCCTTAAGTACTTGAGAAGGACTAAGGATCTATTTCTGGTTTATGGAGGAGAGGACTTGAAACTGAGAGGATACACTGACTCTAGTTTCCAGTCTGACAAAGATGACAGCAAGTCAACCTCTGGGTTCATTTTTACTCTCAATGGTGGGGCAGTGAGTTGGAAGAGTTCCAAACAAGAAACCACTGCTGATTCAACAACCGAGGCCGAGTACATAGCTGCTGCCGAGGCGTCAAAGGAGGCGGTCTGGATGAAGAAGTTCATCGATGGATTGGGAGTTGTCCCAAGCATCTCTGATCCTGTCCCCATGTTTTGTGACAACAATGGGGCAATTGCGCAAGCAAAGGAGCCGAGGTCTCATCAGAAGTCCAAGCACATTCTGCGGCGTTATCACTTGATCAGAGAGATTATAGCTAGAGGAGATGTGATAGTAGATAGAGTATCTTCTGCTGATAATATTGCAGATCCATTGACTAAGCCTTTATCTCAAAGTGTGTTTGAGCGTCACCTTGGGCTGATGGGGATCAAGCATGTGGGTGATTGGCTTTAGTGCAAGTGGGAGATTGTTAGAGATGTATGCCCTTCAAGCCAATCACAAGTGTTGTGATGGTGACATTTCTTGTACAATTTCATTCAATATACTAATGGCATTTTCTTCATTATATTCTTAGCACGTTATAGTATGTTTGTTGTAATATGATGAAGTCCTTGAATATGAGCTATGATGATTGGATCATAATGAGATTGTGATAATGAGAACAGTCATCTAGATGTTTATATTCTAAATGTTCCTGGTCATAGGATCTTCAAGAAGGGACATTGAAGATCCGGATAGACCGGTGCACGTGGTACTCACTCATGTGATGAGGGTGGTCGATCTCATAATCACCGGTGTGGTGACATCAAGGTACACGTGCAGGTGCTCGTTAGTGGAATGAGTTCACTGAACTGACCCGATCTAGAATTCCTGAATGGTAATCATGCTGACTGTCAATCAGGAGATTCTAGTGCCACAGTAGCATAGTTGGATCTTTGACCTGAGTCACTAAAGAGCTTTTGCATGGACTCCACTGAGCGTTTGATTGCTGACTTATGAACTTCAATCTTGTGGTTCTTAATAGTTAGCTATTCGGACTCAGTGGGATTCATGTGAAAAACACTTTGGTGGACAACAAGGGATCATTCACTCTCTGCATGGATTAAGAGAGAGAATGCTCTATGGACATGTACTTAGAAATCCCTGGCCAGGGTATGGGGGTTCACTTAGAAAAGGAGTTTTCTAGTGAACTGTACTTAAGAGTACAAGGGTCCATAAGATCAGGATGCTTTAGGGTTTGACAGTTTGACCGTACCCTAATTCTGATTGGAGCATTGTATGAATGAGGATCTATAACTGTGTGGAATCTGATGACGGAAAGGTTCAATATGGGTTGCATCCCTCCCAAAGTCATTTGGGATCACGAGGTGTTGCTTGGTGCCGTTCGTGGTCGGAAAGCCTGTTAAATCCATTAAGAGTTAATGGATTATGATTAATTAAGTTAAGAAGAGTTCTTAGCTTAATGGGCCTGAAAACCAAACAGACTATTGGGCCTAGAGGGTCACACACAATAGAGTAGTGGATAAGACGGATAAGGACGGTAATTATAGACAGTTTCTGGGTTTTTGTGAAAAATGCCAGAGTCTATAAATACACGTTGAGGAGAGAAACCCTGGCAAAGCACTAGGGTTTCTCCCCTGGCCGCCCCCCTCTCTCTCTCTCTCCTCCCTGACCTGGGCGCACCCCTCTCTCTCTCCTCCTCCTAAGGCGGTGGATGGTGGTGCTGAGGAGTGGCCGACGTGTGGAGATCGAGAAGGAGACTCTGTCCGTTCCTGCTACTCGTGTGGATACATATAGAGGCCGGACACTTGGACGGCTAGCAGCCCGACGAGCCTCTACTCGATCGTCTTCGGGCATCTGGGAATTGATTAATCCCGCAAAGGTATAGAACTGTTCTTCCTTGGCGGGTTCTTCGATGAATCGTTTCTTGATTTTGATCGCCAGCAATGATCCGCCTCTTAGGGTTTCGTTGTTTCCGCTGCTCCTCTGATCGAAACCTTACACTAATCCCTCGCTCGGCTCCTTGTCACGGGCGCTTGGGGCGGCATGCGACCTAGTGCTTCGACAGGAGAAAGAGGGGCAACCATAGAGAAGAGAAGGAGGAGGGGCGGCTGCCACAGTGTGGAAAACTCTTGGAGCTTGGCCCAGGGTTTATCTTTGGCATGTATTTATATTAATCCATTCAACTTTTCATAAAAGTCCCCGGATTAATATAAACACCAACTCAATATCCTCCAACCCAATAACCTATATGCGTGTGACCCTCTAGGCTCAAGTGCCAGTCTAGTTTTTAACACAATAGCCCAATAACTCTCTTATTGGCTAAAAAGTTTGTTTAATATCTCATATTGAATAATCACTTCATCGAATTATCATCTCATGATAATTGATCGGGCTTCTGATCGTTTAATGCCAAGCAACACCGCATGATCCTGGAAGGCAATAGGGTTCAGCAACCCGCTCAAGGAACCGTTCCATCAATAGTTACCACGTGACTATAGTCTTTCACTCGTACAATGCTCTCGAGTATGCTTAAGGGTATGGTTAACTGTCAAATCCAAAAGCACACACTCACTTGGATTAGATGCCACAAAACATTATCAGACAACTCCTTTTATGATATGTTGTCTTGCCCTGGACAGGGACTCCCAGGCATCTCTCCCTAGAGCATTCTCTCTCAATTATCGATAGCAAATGATCTTGTATTGATCACACAATCACCTTCGAAGATATTCTATTGGGTCTAATCGCATAACTGATTAAGACCTCATGGTTAGAGATCTACAAGCTAAGGTTAAAACCCAGAAGTCCATCGACAAGATGTCCTTGGTGTTTTAGGTCAAAGGACCAATCACGCCACTGTGACGATGAATCTAGCTAGTTGACAGTTAGGTAATATTACCATCTAGTGATTCATGTCGGATCAACTCAGTGAACTCATTCACCAATGACCACCTACAGGTTCACCTTAGTGTCTCCACACAAGTGGCTATGAGACCAGCCACCCTCATCACATGAGCAGGAGCAACCTGTACTAGTCTCACGGGATATCTGATGTCCTTCTCGGATATCCCCAACTAGGAACAATTAAGAATATGCATTTAAAGGATACTAATCTCATTGTTATGATCTCATCATAATTAATATCCATTGCGTATATTCATGGACTTCATCATGAAATGTTAAACAAATTACACATAGTTGTAGATAAACTATCTACCCCGCCCCCAACACATGAACATATGCATATATGAGTATAAGCATGGAAGGAAAAGGGGCGATGGAGAATAAGAATGTACCGTGATCGCCACCAAGGGTTAACAACGCCAAAAGGGATGAAGAGAAGAGTGCAATGATGCCGTGTACCTTGGAAAAGTATGAAGACTTGATCGCTCTTGATATGGGGTGCGGGAAAGGATATGGAATCAAACCTCCTCGCCTTCCAGTCGGCTAGAAGAAGAGGGCCCACGTTCTCTTCATGCTCTTGCAACTCAAAGATAGAGACAAAGGCCAAAACCCATAAGAAACATGCATGTAGTATCAATTCTGAAGTGCATAAAATAGTGGTAAAGATTGAGGGAGAACGCACTGGGGGGAGGTTTTTAACCCATGTGGAAGGGTGGAAACAATAGGTGTGTGTGTTGTGATGAGAATAGAGCAAAGAGAGAGAATTAACACGCAGTATAACTGTGGGAATAGTGCATGCAACAGTGCAAATCGTGCAGAAACAGTGCAGAAAACTACAAACTGTGATGATTTTCAAAAATAGAAGGGGAATAACTAAGAGAAGAGATGATGAAAATAAGCCCTTGAGCGTGAAAATAAAAGCTAATACTTCCCTCTTCAGGTTAGGGTTTAAGAGACGAGACGGCGTTGCAACATGGCTTCGCCCCAAACCAAGGAAGAGTCCCCCTTCACACATGAGAACTGGGCAAGTTTATATAGAGGTGCAGAAAACCCTAGGGTTAGAATCCAGGATAAACATCAAATTTTAGGGATATATGTGATTAAACTCGAGATAATAGAAAGAGTAAGAGCCCTGAATCGATGGAAATCGAGGTGGATGTTTATCTCTTTCACGTCCCGAGATTATGCAGTGGAAACAATCGGGAACGCGAACAGCCGGCATGGTAAACCTCGAGCAAGCAATATAATCAAAGCGCAATACCAATCACACAAAGTAATTGCACAACAATTTAATCAAACTTTCACCTTTATTTCATATCATATAATCATAATCCAAATACACGAATATTCGACTCTTTTTTATCTAGACTCAATAAAAAGAAAAATTACATGTAACGACTCAATCTAGACATATTTTGACATTCTAAGTCTTCACTCGAATCCATATTTCTTTTAATCGCTCTCGAATCCATCACTCGCGTAATCTGAATCCGTCCCACTAGAATTTCCTGAAAAAGATTGGAAAGTAGGATAATGAGCACACTTGCCCAGTAGGTATCTTCGTATGATTCATTTCTTGCACTGGAGTTTTCTTTTCTCTCTCTAAAAATTCTAGTGAGAGAAGGTCTCGTCTGTTTCTTCCCGCCTTCATTTTCTTTGTTTTCTTCCTGGTGAGCTCCCCTCCTTGCCAGCCATGGCGGGCATGGTGGGGGAGACCGAGACCCCCCTGGATAGTAATGAAGCTAATCGCACAGAAGCTGTAGTGGTTTTCCCTCGGAAGACCTTTGCTCAGACTTTAATGGAAGATTGTATTCGGCCGCGCCTTCCTCTCCAGGTGAAGCCTCCAGCTTTTACAGATCAGGGTGAACCTGCAGTATTCTTCTCGCAAGAAGATATCCAGGTATCATGTTCGCCTTTTCAGAATGCAATCATTGCCAAATGCTCTTATGGTCATCCATCCATTCCGAAAATCAAGACATGTCTCTCGCTACGACTGCATCTGAGATCTGAGTTTATTATTAGCAGGGTAAATGCATGACATATTCTGATTCGGATGGACTGTGAAGAGGATTTTCTTAGAGTTCTTCTACAAAAAAATCTTTATATCAAAGGCTTTTTGTTCAGGTTTTTTAGATAGACACATGACTTTGATTTTGAAGCAGATCCTCCTACTACTCCAGTCTGGATTGGATTTCCCTCCCTTTCTGTTAATTTCTACCATGAGGAAATGATTCGATCAATAGCAGGCAATATTGGTCCGGTGCTACGAATTCGTGATGCTACAGCAGCTATGTCTAACACCTCTGAGGCTTTGGTTTGTGTTGAAATTAATCTTGAACTGCAGCGAAAAACTCGAATCTGGATTGGAAAAGGCAATGGTGGTTTCTGGCAATCAATCAACTGTCATAGAGTGCCTCACTTGTGTTCCCATTGCCATAAGATCGGGCATCAAGAAGGGAATTGCAAGAAGAAACAGAGGAAGAATGTAACTCGAGAGCAACAGATAGATCATGATGTTCACCGTGAAGGCTTGCCGAATCCACCAATAAATCGCAGACAGGTCTTTTGGCCCCGACAGGTGGATCCTCTGGCTGTTCGGCAAATTGTGGCAACGAGAAATAAGTTTGAAATTCTTCATCAGGTGGTGGAGTCTTTTGATTTGCAGCAAGCTAATTCTAATGCAAATGGCGCCACTAGGGCAACTCAGGATCGGGTGCAGACGACTGGGGAAACCTCGGCTCCAATCTTATTGCAGTCTACACTTGTGGTGCCCCCCTCCTCTTTTAACTCAGCTCTTGATGGATATACAGATAAAGGACCTACTGGGTTCCAGGCACTGGATAACTGTGAATCACTAGTTAGTGAAGGGAACCCAGTTCCTTCTCCCTTGAACAGTCTTGCTGGTGAAGTTGAAGTGGACAATCAATAGAGTTATATTGAGCCTAAAGAGATATCAATTTCAGTTGCTAAGACTTTGGTGGTCTGTGATGCGGAAATTTCCAATAGTGTTGAGGAGACAGATTTATACTCAGCTTGCATTTCAATGGCTGAAAAGGTGCGGTTGGATAATGAGATACTGCAAGTCAAACTGCTTGGAAAAGGAAGTGGAAATTTCAATAAGCCTCCTGGTGGTGGGGTCATCACTAGATCGAAAGCCAGATCGATGGAGGACATTATTTGGAATCCCCAATGATACAATCTATTGTTTTTTGGAATATACGGGGGGTTGGGAATTCTGTTTCCCATAGATGCTTAAAACAAATTATGCAATCAAATAAGGCCAGCTTGGTGGCCATTTCAGAACCAATGATCTCTTTTAATAGAGCTCCACAATTGGGAAGATATCTCAATCTCAGGGGCTGTGCTGGCAATAACTCAGAAGAGTCCAAGATTTGGGTCTTCTGGCATGAAAGCAATAATTTGGAGGTTATAGTCTCTTCTCCACAGCATATTACTTTGGGTCAAAAAATTGATAATTCTTTTTGTACATATTATACATTTGTATATGCTTCTTGCAATCCTCGTATAAGACAGGATTTATTCAATGACCTTGCTACTTTTGGTGCTTCGGTGTCGACTCCATGGTTGGTGGGGGGAGATTTTAATTGTATAGCTAGGTTATCTGAGAAGGTTGGTGGAGAACCCCCGGCCCTAGCATCAATGTTGGATTTCAATTCTTTCTCCTGCTCTGCTGGTTTGATTGATGCTGGATTTCAAGGACCATGTATGACTTGGACAAATAACAGATATGGTGCTGCAAACATCCGGGCTAGGCTTGATCGAATTTTTGTAAATAGCAATTGCCTATCTATGGCTTCCCATCTTACTGTCAAGCATTTATCAAGAGGCCCTTCAGATCATGCTCCTTTGCTGTTCCATTTGGACAGTCTGCCTAAATGGCCTGGTCGTTTTGTCTTCCAGAAAATGTGGTGCACTCATGACTCTTTCAAACAATTGGTTTCTAATGTATGGAAGTAGGCCCAGACCAATCACCCTAATGCCTTGGACAGGCTTTTCTTTAAGTTGAAGGTTGTCAAAGAAGCTCTTAGAAAATGGAACAAAGAAGTTTTTGGGGATATCTCTCTGAATAAAAACCAAGCTGAGGCTGAAGTTGAAACTAAACAAAACCTTTTTGATACAGATCCTTCCCCCATTAATAAAGAGGGTCTATCTGCAGCTAATGCCAGGCTTCGTCAAGCTCTTTTTAGAGAGAAGCTTTTCTGGAATCAAAAATCAAGGATAGATTGGATTGAAAGTGCTGATAGAAACACATCTTTTTACCATGCAGTTTCTCAGTGCAACCGAAGAAGAATGTTATAACTAGACTTAAAGTTGGAAATCCAGCTGAGTGGTGTAATGAACAGGCAACCCTTCAGAATCATGCAGTAGCATACTTCAAACAACTTTTCACATCAGAGGAGCATATGATGGATCATTCTATGCTGAATTATATTCCCCAGGTTATAACTGAGGCTCAAAACCACTCCCCTTGTGCCTTGCCAGATGCAACTGAGGTCCGAAATGCAATCTGGTCTCTAAAAGGATCCAGTTCCCCTGGCCCGGATGGTTTTAGTGGAGATTTCTTTACTTTTGCTTGGGACATTGTGGGGGATGATGTTATAGCAGCGGTATGTGCTTTATTTAAAGGATTCCCCCTTCCAAGGGGAATTTCCTCCTCCCTCATTACTTTAATTCCCAAGGTGCATGAACCTAAGTCTTTCAATGATTTTAGACCTATCAGCCTATGCAATTTCTCATACAAAATCATTACCCGGATTATTTCTGAAAGGTTGGCTCCACTATTGCCAAGTATAATCTCTTTGGAGCAAGGAGCTTTTGTGAAAGGTAGATATATTCTGGATAATATAGCACTAGCTCGACAACTTATGATGGATTTGAACAGGAAAGTGAGAGGCCACAATGTGATTTTTAAGCTAGATATGGCTAAAGCCTATGATAGGATGGAGTGGGATTTCATTATAGCAGTTTTGAAGAGAATGGGTTTTAACTCTAGATTTACTTCATATATTGGTATGATCCTTTACAACAACTGGTTCTCAGTCAACTTTAATGGTATGGCAACTGGTTTTTTCAAGTCTAGCAGAGGCATAAGACAAGGAGATCCACTTGCCCCTTTCCTGTTCATAATAGCATCAGAAGTCTTAAGTAGGGGCCTCTCTACTTTATTTCAATCTGGTCATCTGAAAGGCTATAAAGGACCAAGGCACAGTAAATAGGTCACTCATTTACTATATGCAGATGACACCTTGGTTTTTCTGAATGCTAGTAGGAATAACATTGAGGCTTTCAAACACTTTATCAACTGTTATGAAAATAGTTCAGGGCAGAAAGTCAATGTTATAAAGAGCAGTTTTATTTTATCCTCAAAGGCTCCTGATTCTCTTAGACAATCTATCCGCTCTCTTACAGGTTATAAGTATCAGTCTGATGGCTTGAATTCTCTGGGCATTCCTGTTAAGAAAGGCAGATATCTGTGTTCAGATTTTAAATTCCTTATAGACAAGATACAAACCAAGTTGGAAGGATGGCAATCTAGCCTATTGTCAGCAGCAGGAAGGGCAGTGCTAATTGATTCTGTCTTGCACAGTGTGCCAGTCTACCTTGCCTCAGCATGTTTATACCAAAGAAGGTAATACATATCATTGAAAGTCTGAGTGCTAATTTTTTCTGGCATGGTCAAAGTAAAACTAGGAGACATTGGGTAGCTTGGCATGCTATCCAAAAGCCTCGGGTGGAGGGGGGACTGGGAATCAGGGACTTGATAGGAGTTCAAATCTCCCTGGCTGTTAAGATGTTGTGGAATATTTTACAAGGGTCATCTCTTTGGTCTGCTTATGCCAGGTGCAGATTCATCAAATTTCATTTTGCTAGCTGTTCTAAGCCCTTTCCTGCTGGCATGCCTATGGTTATTTTCAGGCAAGCTAGAGATATTATTATACAGCATAGCAGATGGTTTATTGGTGGTGGGGATGGACCTGATTTTCTAAGGGACAATTGGACTGGGAATGGGCCTCTATATAGAGTTGTCCCAGACAGTGGTGTCAATGGGGGTGCAGGCCTCCCTTTGGCTTCTGTAAGAGAGGTTTTGTTGGACCCTCAACATGTTGCTAGGGATTTCAGTGGTCCTTATCAACTCCCGAACATTCAATTAACCAGTGAAACTGATGTATGTGTATGGACTGGATCTCTAAAAGGTAACTTTTCTGTCAAGTCAATATATAATATGATTCGGTCTAAGGGCCTGAGGAGGCCAGCTTGGGCCAAGTTATGGCACTCTGCCATACCCCCAAGGGCTGCCTTATTTGCTTGGAAGATTCTACATCGAGCTGTCCCGGTTGATAGCATGGTTATGGACTGTGGGATCCATATGGTTTCCAAGTGTAACTGCTGTTCCCATCCTAGCCAGGAAGATCTTAATCATGTTTTTATCACTGGAGAGATGGCAACTGAATTATGGATATGGGTTTATCCCTTGATTAATTACAGAGCATGGCCTAGTGATCAAATTACTGCTCGGTTATGGAATCTCATTTATGTTACAAATATGCAGTCAGCCTTTAGCTTTATTGGGACCCTTGCTATTATTCTGATGCTATGGAAAATATGGAAGTCCAGATGTGCAGCTAGATTTGAAGGTGTGCCTATTAACTATGATGTTGTCAAAAGGAAAATTTTATGCTCTATCACCATGGCTCTAGACATATTAAATTTCCATAAACCTCTGTAACATGTCCAATCCAGATGCCTTGCTGGCCTAGATTTATTCCCCCAGATAATAGTCAAAAAGCCAATTATTGTCTCATGTAAATTAGCTATGCAAGGCTATACTCTACATCTTGATGGAGCCTCGAAAGGTAATCCTGGTAGAAGTGGGGGAGGTGGTTGCATAAGAGATACAGCAGGGGGTCTGATGGCTGCTTTTGCTTTCACTTATGGCATTGGGTACAGCCTTGTGGCTGAAACAAGAGCACTACATGATGGCCTTGCTGTTGCAAAGCAGTGCGGCATTAGATTAATAGCCATTTTTTCGGATTGTACTGTTCTTGTGGAGGCAGCAAGGAAGGGAACTGTCCCTAGTTGGATGACACTCCCATGGTGGAAGAGGATTATGATGCTACTCCAGGAGAATGGCTGCCCGGTCTAGCATATATACAGAGAAGGAAACCAGTTGGCTGATTCCTTGGCATCCTATGCATGTAATGCATCGACTAACTCAGTCTATACTCGAGATAGAGATCTTCCATGGCCGGCCAGAGGAGCTTTCAGGATTGACAAGGCAGGACTGCCAGCATTTCGGTTCTAGTTTTTCCTGGTTATATTTTAGTTCTTTTACTATATTGTTGTTGGTTTCATAAAGGGCTATGGCTCCTCTTCTCCTCAAGGGTATACCCCAAGGATTTTGTAATTTTTTTCAGCAAAAGCAATAAAATCTAGGGCCCTGGTGCTACCTGGGGGAGTGAGAACACTCTTCCTTTCTGAGGAAGAGTGCACTTGATCTGGTCCAACTCCAGATTGGCCAGTTCTTTGCTTAAAAAAAAAAAGGTATCTTCGTATCAACATGATTGGCAAATTTAAGTAATTAGCATCTTAGCTCTAAATGATAAGATAAATCATGCAAATATGATGAAACATGCGAATAAAGTCAAAATAACAAGATACGATCAAGCTTGAGATATGAGAATATGATATGATCAAGTATAGAACAAGAATATAAATTTAGCCTTTCAAGAATGTAACAAGAATGTACTTTTCATAACCATGAAGGTTATGCACTAGAAAGTCATGTAACAAGCAAGAATGTACTCTTCACTTAGTAACAAGTACTTCATGAATTTATGTGGATTTTCGTGGATATTTCACTTATTTATAGAGAAAGTACTCCCAGCGCAATGCGACGCCAGTAGCATCATACCCCATGGTTTATATATAATATGTTTCCGACAATCAGCCGAGGGGACTAGCATAGAGCCCTTGAACACAATCAGTGCTCGAACTGCATCTTCAAGTATAAATCAAGCTACTTCCACGTTTATGTCAATAATATGGCCAAGAACGTACAATTTCAACTATAGTTCCATGATAAGGTAACCAAAAATAAGAATGCTTCTATTGATAATAAGAGATTTCAATAAATACATTTAATAATTAGGTTATGTCATGTAAATAAATCGACAGCATAACGGTACATTCTCTAACTTTCAAAATTACTTAGATATCTTTAGAATAATATGACATGTTCTAGATAATCAATTGGACCATCTAGGGATGTAGGAAAATCAACCCTTGAGTCAAAACCCCTGGTTAATCAAATTCAGGACGTTAACGGTCATTTACTGGACCGTCTCTTGTCCCTGGCAGTGTAGTACAAGACCGTTAACGATAAGACAGTTCGATATTTTAAAACAGGATATCTGGAGTCTTAGCGGTCTAATGCAGTACAGTTTAGGATCTGTTAGTGGTCAAGTGTAGGCCCGCTAGCAGTCATTGGCAGTCAACCAGAAGGTCGCTAATAATCCAGAATATAAAATATCGGTATAAGTGCCTTCTAGACAATTAGGCTTTAATGGTACAACCAGCTCGGCGTCCTAGTGGGAATCCCAGGGTCGCGGAGTCGTACGGAGGCCTTGAAATAAGATTTTCTAGTCCATTGGAAGGAATATCCAAGAGAGATGTCATCATGTCTAAGCTTGTGTTCCTATTGTGCAAAGGTGTAACTAATGACAACATACCGGGATATGTGCCATGTACTTAAGAAAATGACACTTAGATAAGAGAGAGAATCGAAATAAAACAATGATCAAGTTAAATCATGAATCTTTTAGAAGCATATATTTTATTACAAGAGTATATGATTTTTGGGCATAAATTAACATAAGTTAAAATAATACCAATGTACATGAAACATGAAATCTATTATGATAAATAAGTACATTAACTAAGTATATAAAACCAGTAATTAAATCAGGAATAAGACTTAGTTAACTAGGCTTAACATATAATAATTATGGCAAATCTGCATTAAGTCTCGGGTTAAAATAATGCTGAAATTCATAAATTGAAAACGGTCAACTGGAAGACTGTCACTTTGCGGTTAGCGTTCTATCGTACGACTGCGACAGTTCTTTGGCGGTCCATAGGAAGACCGTTTCTTCCTGCGTAAATCCGAGTTCAAAAGATAACTAAACAAAAATGCTAATTAAGACATATCATGTCTGGAAATCAACATATTCTAACTTCCATGATCATGATAGAACAATTTAAGGCCAACAATATGCATACGTTTATGTGATTACAAGAAAAACTCATATTTTTACTTCATTAGGGCTAGTTCATGCATGAAGAATATACTAAATGCATAGTCTTAAGTAAAATATGAAATTCACAAAGTACAATGCATGAAAATGAATGAAACAAGAGGGCTTTTATTCCTGACTTCAAATTTGAGCCTTTCATGAGATAACTTACATTTAATAGTGCTCCTAGACTTCGAATTTCTGATTGGAATCAAGCTTTAGTTCTGCACTTTCTTACTTTAATCAGCAACTTCACGTCCCTCTATCTTCTGATTCCCTTGACCTATGGATGTGACATTTTGAGGGTAAGTAGAAGATATATAGGGGAACATAAAGTTTTAAAGAACCTCCATCTAATTACCTCGTTTTGGGCTCCGAATTCCTTGATCTTCTTGGGTTGGACGCACTGATTCCCGAGTTCTTAATGTAGAAACAACGACTTTGGAAGCTTCTAACTTCACGTAGACTTATCTCCTAGAACGAAATTTGGAGGGTAGTTAGTTCTAAGTATAATGAACAAATTCCTAGAAGAAATTTACTTCTAATTCGGTCTCCTTACCTGGGTTCCACGCGAGCCAAAGTAGGGGTCGCGCATGTCAAATCTGGGACATATTTATAGGTTTTAGCTAGGGTTTGAGGATTAGAATGAACTTAGAGTCCTAATTAGACTTTCCATTCGATCTACCATCCTTCTAGACCTATCTAATTAGCTGATAGAGTCGATCCAAGATGATTTGGATGCTAAAAATCTAACATTTTCACATTTTCTTCCTCTCACGGAAATCTGCATTCGTTAGCGGTCATTGGACGACCGTTTACAGCCCGTTAGCGGTCTTGCGATAGACCGTTTTATGCTGTGAGCGCCGAATTTGAAATACTTCAAACTCTTTTGATATTATCCCAATATTATCTTTTATTTATATGCCAAGGAGTAATTATCTCATTAATTCTGTGATTTCACCTATTTTATGGTTCTAGAACATGGGCCAAGGTCCAAAACAATCTTTTTGGGCCTATTGGTTTTATTATATGGGCATAATCCACTTGGATTGGTGTAGGGCCTAAATAATTAGGTTTAATTCATTATAATTCAATTAATATCCTATTAAATGCTTAATAATTATATTTTAAATCTAAAAAATTCTTAGAAAATTCTCGGGCGTTACACCCTCCCCCACTAAAAAAAGAATTTGTCCTCAAATTCAATTCATGATTTATGGAGAGTGTACTTACATTCAAATAATTCTGAAATCTCTTGCGCATGGCTTCTTCGGTTTCCCATGTTGCTTCATGCTGCCATAGCTTGGTCCATTGGATCTTGACCATAGGAATAGTTTTATTCCGCAATTGACGTACTTCTCGTTCAATTATCTTGACTGGCTTTTGCTCGTATGTCAAATCCTTCTTAATCTCCAGATTGTCATAAGTAATGACATGAAAAGGATCGGGTACATACTTCTTGAGCATTGAGACGTGAAATACATTCTGAATTCCTGCTAATTGAGGGGGCAAAGTAATACGATATGCAACTTCTCCAACCCTTTCGAGAATTTCAAAGGGGCCAATGAATCTTGGAGTAAGTTTGCCTTTGATTCCAAATCTTCGAATACCTCGACCTGGAGAAAGTTTAAGGAACACATGATCTCCTGTTTGGAATTCCAGATCGTGCCTTCGATTGTCAGCATATGATTTCTACCTATCCTGGGCCATATGAGGTCTTTCTCGAATAAGTTTAATCTTCTCGGTAGTATCCCTAATGATGTCGGGACCGAGAAATTAGTTTTCTCCTACTTCATTCCAACAAATAGGGGAACGAGAGCTTATTCCATATAAAGCTTCAAACAGTGCCACTTGTATGCTAGCTTGGTAGCTATTATTGTATGAGAATTCCACTAAAGGCAAGTGATCGTGCCAACTTCCTCCAAAGTCAATAGCACAAGCCCTGAGCATATCTTCACCACTTGATTTGTCCTTTCTGTTTGACCATCAGTTTGTGGATGGAATGCTGTGCTAAAGTTGAGCAGGGTCCCTAATGAATGTTGAAGCCCCTTCCAGAATTGTGATGTAAACGAGGGTCTCGGTCAGATATGATGGTGACAGGGACACCATGCAGTTTGACCATTTCCTTCATGTATAGTGCTGCTAATACATCCACAGACCATCGACTTTTGATTGGTAGGAAATGTGCAGATTTAGTCAACCGGTCTATGATCACCCATATACCATCGTGTCGAACTCTTATCTTAGGTAAACCCATGATAAAATCTATCCCTATACTTTCCCATTTTCACTCGAGAATATTCAAGGGGTGTAACTTCCCAGTGGGTTTTAAATATTCTGCCTTTACCTGCTGACAAGTGAGGCAGTGAGACACAAATTCTACTAATTCTCTTTTCATATTGGGCCACCAAAAGTTTCTTTTCAAATCTTGATACATCTTGGTAGCACCAGGGTGAATAGCATATCTCGATTTATGCGCTTCCTCCATGTTCAATTTCTTAGTGTCATCATGATTCGGCACACAAACTCGATCCTTAAATAATAATCTTCCATCATGTGAAATAGAGAATTCCGGTCTTTGATCAATGTTATCATTAATCTCCATTAATGTAGGATCATTTTCCTGCAATTTGACTATATCCTCAATCAATGTAGGTTGAGACCTTATATTGGCAATTATACATCTTTCTTCTTCCCTGTCAATTTCAAGATTTAAGTGAGAAAAATCTTTGATAAGACAAGTTATACCTTTTTGGAGGCTTGCTAGGTTCGCCATTGATTTTCTGCTAAGAGCGTCTGCTACAGCATTTGCCTTTCCTATATTATATTGAATAGTGAAGTCGAAGTCCTTGAGATACTCCAACCTTCTGTGTTGTCGCATATTCAACTCCTTCTGGGTGAAAAGATATTTCAGACTTTTATGATCTGAAAATATAGTGAATTTCTCCCCATAAAGGTAATGTCGCCAAATCTTTAATGCGAATATAACCGCAGCCAATTCTAAATCATGCACATGATAATTTTCTTCATGACGCTTCAGTTGTCTTGAGGAATAACAAATCACCTTTCTATTTTGCATAAGAACACATCCTAGGCCAATGCCAAATGCATCCGTATAGACTTCAAAACCACCACCTTCAGTTGGTAATGTTAAAATAGGAGCTGTAGTATGGTGATCTTTAAGATTTAGAAAACTCTCTTCGCAGTCCTCCGACCATATAAAAGGATTTTCCTTTCTTGTGAGTCTAGTCAAAGGAACGTCGATCTTTGAGAAATCTTAATAAATCGCCTATAGTAACCAGCCATACCCAGAAAACTTCTAACTTCTGACACGGTCGTCGGCCAGCTCCAGTTTTTAACAGCTTCAACTTTAGAAGGATCAACAGTGATTCCTTCCTTTGAAATAATATGGCCAATGAAAGAAACTTCCTTTAGCCAGAACTCGCACTTACTAAGCTTTGCATAAAGTTTGTGCTCTTCTTAGCGTTTGTAAGGCTATTCTTAAGTGCTCTTCATACTCTTCCCTAGTCTTTGAATATATAAGAATGTCATCAATGAACACGACCACAAATCGGTCGAGATAAGGCCTGAAGACGTTATTCATAAGTTGCATGAATGCTGCCGCGGCATTGGTTAACCCGAATGGCATTACTACAAATTCATAGTGGCCATACCGACTCCGGAAAGTCGTCTTGTGTATGTCTTCATCCTAGATCTTGAGTTGATGATAACTCGACCTGAGGTCGATCTTGGAGAAATATTCTGCTCCTGAAATCTGATCAAAGAGCTCATCAATACGTGGCAATGGATACTTGTTCTTGATAGTAAGTTGATTCAATCGCTGGTAATCGATACATAGCCTGAGAGATCCATCTTTCTTCTTGACAAATAGAACTGGCGCACCCCAAGGGGATGTGCTCGGTCGAATGAAACCCTTGTCTAGTAATTCTTGAAGTTGTCTCTTCAATTCCTTAAGTTCCATGGGGGAAATCCTGTAGGGAGCTATTGAAACAGGTGTTGCTCCGGGAATGACTTCAATGGAAAAGTTTACTTCCCTTTCGGGTGGTAAACCGGGCAAATCGATGGGAATACATCCAGAAATTCATTGATAATGGGAATATCATCTAAGATGATTTCCTTGGATTCAGTGAGGATTACGGAAGCAAGAAAAGCTACACATCCTTGCGAAATTAATTTGCAAGCGTGCAGAGATGAAATGATGGCAGGGTGCTTCCTATATTTGATACAAGGAAAGAAAATCTTGGAAGACCAGGTTTCCGAAAAGAGATAATCCTATTCTGGCAATTTATGTAGGCATCATGGTCTACAAGTCAATCTACCCCTAGAATAGCATCGTAGCCCTCCATGTCAAGGCATACGAGGTTTGCTGGGAGATTATGACCTTCTACCCTTACCTTACTATCGAGGTAATAATTTGTGAGTTTTGTTCCGGGACCTAAAGGTGTAGTAATAGCAAGGTCCGAAGGTAAAGGAACTGATGAAATGGGTAATGTTTTTACAAAAGCAGTGGATATAAAGGAATGAGAAGCACCAGTATCAAATAATACGAATGCAGGATGGGAATAGATCTGGATAGTACCTTCCATTAGCCCATCATCCTTGGGCGCTTCATTATCCTCTAAAACGGCATTGAGACGAGCCTATCGTTTACGTCCACCACCGGACGATTGTTCCTTCATGAGGGGCAATCCGGCATGCGGTGCTCCCTGCTGCCACAACGTAAACAAGCGCCAAGGCGCTTCCAGCATTCTTCGGCCGAATGACCGAACTTTTCGCAAAACGTACAGGCCGCCATGACCTTGCTTCTCTTCTTCCTTGACTTTCTTATTTTTGTGGTAGTCACTACCACTCCCGTTCCGGGATCTTTTCTTGTTATCACGGGATTTGTAGGGTTCCGTGATACTAAACTTTCCTTTTTATCATGCCGATCAGACCTTCGGCTAGGCTCCTCGCCTTTGCCTTTTAGTTTCTCGACCTTCTCTAAGGTCCTTCGCATAGATGCGCTCGTTGGACCATCTCCGTATATGTACGGATATTTGAGTCCCAATTATTGAATATAGTCGGGCCTTAAACCATCCATAAATCGATTAGCTTCAACAAGTCGATGCTAATCAAATGAGGAGCATACGGTGCTAGCCTCGAAAACTGAAGTTCATACTCCGCTACCGTCATCATACCCTGGCGTAGTGAAGCAAACTCCATAGCCTTCCGCTCCTTAACATGCTCGGAAAAGTACTTAGCTCGGAAGAGCGTAAGAAAGCCTTCCCATGTATGTGGTGCATCAGTCGGTGGTGCCGGGACAGACTTCCACCACGTACGGGCGTCTTTATTAATTGAAAAGTAGCCAAACAGACCTTCTCCTGATCTGCACAGTGCATAACTTCAAAAATACGGTTCATCTCATCTATCCAGTTTTCAGCTTCGTCGGGATTAGAGGAACCCGAAAATCGCGGAGGATTTAAGCACCGGAAGTTTCGATGTAAGTCACCAGCCCTTGCTCTTGCGCCAGCTTGCGCCATTGTTTGTAATGCTTGAGTCAGACCCGCAACGGTTTCTTGCATACCGTTCCAGTCTACGCGATGAGCAATTTCGAGAGGGAAGTACCTGAAAAGAGCAATGAACTTATTAATTCTAATGGAATGAGTGGGATTAATCTTAGAAATAATTCTAATGACTATCTCATCCCTAGTTCTACACAATTCCTCTCATAGGTTGGGAATTTCTTTCCTAGTTTCATAGGTGTGAGCCCTTAAACCTTGGACTTAACCTATGACATGACTTTTCCCTATGACTTCTAGTCTTAGTGCTCTGATACCATCTTAACTGTCACGTTCCGAGATTATACAGCGGAAATAATCGGGAACGCGAACAGCCGGTATGGTAAGCCTCGAGCAAGCAATATAATCAGAGCGCAATAACAATCACACAAAGTAATTGCACAACAATTTAATCAAACTTTCACCTTTATTTCATATCATATAATCATAATCCAAATACACGAATATTTGACTCTTTTTGATCTAGACTCAATAAAAAGAAAAATTACATATAACGACTCAATCTAGACATATTTTGACATTCTAAGTCTTCACTCGAATCCATATTTCTTTTAATCGCTCTCGAATCCATCACTCGCGTAATCTGAATCCGTCCCACTAGAATTTTCTGAAAAAGATTGAAAAGTAGGATAATGAGCACACTTGCCCAGTAGGTATCTTCGTATCAACATGATTGGTAAATTTAAGTAATTGGCATCTTAGCTCTAAAGGATAAGATAAATCATGCAAATATGATGAAACATGCGAATAAAGTCAAAATAACAAGATACGATCAAGCTTGAGATATGAGAATATGATATGATCAAGTATAGAACAAGAATATAAATTTAGTCTTTCAAGAATGTAACAAGAATGTACTTTTCATAATCATGAAGGTTATGCACTAGAAAGTCATGTAATAAGCAAGAATGTACTCTTCACTTAGTAACAAGTACTTCATAAATTTATGTGGATTTTCGTGGATATTTCACTTATTTATAGAGAAAGTACTCCCAGCGTAATGCGACGCCAGTAGCATCATACCCTATGGTTTATATATAGTATGTTTCCGACAATCAGTCGAGGGGACTAGCATAGAGTCCTTAAACACAATCAGTGCTCGAACTGCATCTTCAAGTATAAATCAAGCTACTTCCACGTTTATGTCAATAATATGGCCAAGAACGTACAATTTCAACTATAGTTCCATGATAAGGTAACCAAAAATAAGAATGCTCTATTGATAATAAGAGATTTCAATAAATACATTTAATAACTAGGTTATTCATGAAAATAAATCGGCAGCATAACTGTACATTCTCTAACTTTCAAAATTACTTAGATATCTTTGGAATAATATGACAGGTTCTAGATAATCAATTGGACCATCTAGGAATGTAGGAAAATCAACCCTTGAGTCAAAACCTCGGGTTAATCAAATTCAGGACGCTAGCGGTCATTTACTGGACCGTCTCTTGTCCCTGGCGATGTAGTACAAGACCGTTAATGATAAGACAATTCGATATTTTAAAACAGGATATCTGGAGTCTTAGCGACCTAATGCAGTACCGTTTAGGATCCGTTAGTGGTCAAGTGTATGCCCGCTAGCAGTCATTGGCGGTCAACTAGAAGGCCGCTAATAATCCAGAATATAAAATATCGGTATAAGTGCCTTCTAGACAATTAGGCATTAATGGTACAACCGGCTCGGCGTCCTAGTGGGAATCCCAGGGTCGCGGAGTCGTATGGAGGCCTTGAAATAAGATTTTTCTAATCCATTGGAAGGAATATCCAAGAGAGAGGTCATCATGTCCAAGCTTGTGTTCCTATTGTGCAAAAGTGTAACTAATGACAACGTGTCGGGATATGTGCCATGTACTTAAGAAAATGACACTTAGATAAGAGAGAAAATCGAAAAAAACAGTGATCAAGTTAAATCATGAATCTTTTAGAAACATGTATTTAATTACAAGAGTATATAATTTTTGGGCATAAATTAACATAAGTTAAAATAATACTAATGTACATGAAACATGAAATCTATTATGATAAACAAGTACATTAACTAAGTATATAAAACCAGTAATTAAATCAGGAATAAGACTTAGTTAACTAGGCTTAACATATAATAATTATGGCAAATATGCATTAAGTCTCGGGTTAAAATAATGCAGAAATTCAGAAATTGAAAACGATCAACTGGAAGACCGTCACTTTGCAGTTAGTGGTCTATCGTACGACCGCGACAATTCTCTGGCGGTCCATAGGAAGACCGTTTCTTCCTGCGTAAATTCGAGTTCAAAAGATAACTAAAGAAAAATACTAATTAAGACATATCATGTCTGAAAATCAACATATTCTAACTTCCATGATCATGATAGAATAATTTAAGGCCAACAATATGCATAGGTTTATGTGATTACAAGAAAAACTCATATTATTACTTCATTAGGGCTAGTTCATGCATGAAGAATATACTAAATGCATAGTCTTAAGTAAAACATGAAATTTACAAAGTACAATACATGAAAACGAATGAAACAAGAGGATTTTTATTCCTGACTTCAAATTTGAGCCTTTCATGAGATAACCTACCTTTAACAGTGCTCCTAGACTTCGAATTCCTGATTGGAATCAAGCCTTAGTTTTGCACTTTCTTGCTCTAAATCAGCAACTTCACGTCCCTCTATCTCTTGATTCTCTTGACCTATAGACATGAAATTTTGAGGGTAAGTAGAATATACATAGGGGAACATAAAGTTCTAAAGAACCTCCATCTAATTACATCATTTTGGGCTCTGAATTCCTTGATCTTCTTGGGTCGGACGCACTAATTCTTGAGTTCTTAATGTAGAAACAACGACTTTGGAAGCTTCTAACTTCTCGTAGAGTTGATCTCCTAGAACAAAATTTGGAGGGTAGTTAGTTCTAAGTATAATGAACAAATTCCTAGAAGAAACTTACTTCAAATTCAGTCTCCTTACCTGGGTTCCACACGAGCCAAAGTAGGGGTCGCCCATGTCAAATCTGGGACATATTTATAGGTTTTAGCTAGGGTTTGAGGATTAGAACGAACTTAGAGTCCCAATTAGACTTTCCATTCGATCTACCATCCTTCTAGACCTATCTAATTAGCTGATAGAGTCGATCCAAGATGATTTGGATGCTAAAAATCTAACATTTTCACATTTTCTTCCTCTCACGAAATCTGCATTCGTTAACGGTCATTGGACGACCGTTTATAGCCCGTTAGCAGTCTTGCGATAGACCGTTTTATGCTATGAGCGCCGAATTTGAAATACTTCAAACTATTTTGATATTATCCACAATACTATACTTGTATTTATATGTCAAGGAGTAATTATCTCCTTAATTTCGTGATTTCACCTATTTTAAGGTTCTAGAACATGGGCCAAGGTCCAAAACAATCTTTTTGGGCCTATTGGTTTTATTATATGAGCCTAATCCACTTTGATTAGTGTAGGGCCTAAATAATTAGATTTAATTCATTATAATTTAATTAATAACCTATTACATACTTAATAATTATATTTTAAATCCAAAAAATTCTTAAAAAATTCACGGGCGTAACAATCTCCCTCAAAAATGGTGTCAACAAGGAGTCCAAAGAGTCCTGCGACGAAGAAATCGAAGTTCAGAATCATCTAGAATCTGTTCTGAGAAAATGGTCTATCACGCGGCCGCAACTCTCAAAAAATGGTCATATGGTGACTGCAACTTGACTGGGTCAAAGCAAGAGTCCAGAGACCGAAGAGAATAGAGCCGGGGCGATCTGGGCACAAGCAGGGAGGTAGCGGTGTAGGGGAGACCGCCACCTGCAGGTGGCGGTCTTCCCTAGGCCGCTACCTGAGGCATTTTTTTTAAAAATGGAGGTGGCGGTCAACAGTTGACCACCACCTCAACGTAGCGGTCAACTGTTGACCACTGCCTCAAGTAGCGGTCAACAGTTGACCGCTACTTAGATGGGGGTTGCCAGGCCTGTGCGGGTGAGTTCCGGACGCCCGTTCGATCGCCCGAAAGGCTCGAAACAGCCCCGAAAGTTGGGGAATTGAAGTTAAAAGCCTCAAAAGCTCAATGGGCTTGAAAAATAGTCAAGAAATGGGCTTGAAATAGACTCAAAGAAGGTTCCAAAATAATAGATAATTTGGGACGTCACGAAAGGTGAATAAGAGATATAACTCAACTTGCAAGCTGAAAACGGGTGTCAATAATAATGAATATTAAAAGCCTTTACTATTATTAAAGAACAAGATTATACATGTTATGTTGACTTGAGGACATACATAACCAACAGTTCTTACCATTTTTAACATGTTTTGTAGATGTATGTTTTTTAGGTGCAGTGGTTAAATAGTCATTTTTATTCTTACTTTTAAAAACCTGGATAGAGGATAGTTCTTGTATGGATTAGGTGGAGGTTCATTTTTAGGTTTCTTATATCCTAATCATTCTTTTCTAAAGTTCTTTTCTAAAAGTTTAGTACCATGTTAAGTCCTTTTTCTCCTTTGATGAATGTTTCTAAAATTTTATTAAGATATGTTTCACTTTCCTTAAGGTTGATGATTTCATATTTTATTACCAACAATTTATTATCTTTACCATTTATTAAGCCTATATTATCAGTTATTAAGGTGGTATTTGCCATTAGTTCTTCATAGTTTTATTTTACTTCTTCATTTAACTTCTCATTTTCTGTAGTTAATGCAGCAATTTTAATCATTGAAGAATTACAGTGCCGACATTTTCCATCCTTTAATTTCTTATGTTTCTTTTTAAGAATTTTGAGTTCTTCACTTACTATCTTAAACTTCTCATACAGTTCCTCTAATGTATTTTCTAATGAATATTCAGAATCTGAATATGAGATAATGTTAGAGTTACATACCTGATCAGACTCCTCATTGTTGTTGGCCATCAAGGCCAAGTTAACCTCCTCTTCTTATTCAGATGCTAAAGAACTAGAGGTGGGTTCTTCATCATCCCATGCTACTACCATAGCCTTCTTTTTGAAATGCTTCTATTTATTCTGAAGGTCATGTTTCTTTCTATCTTTAGCTTTCTCGTCCTACTTCTTGTGTTGTGGACAATCTGTTCTAGATGTCTAGGTCTGTTGCACTCGTAGTAGACCACATCTTCCATTTTGAAGCCCTCGTTCTTCGAATGTTTCTTCTGAAACTTTGAGATCTATCTTGACTTCTATAGCTTTTTCCTTCTCATTATTCGTTGAAGTCATCTGGACAACATTGTTGCTTCTTTACCCGAGTCTCCAAAAGTTTCTTCCTCTTCTTCTGACTCCGATTCCTCAACCTTGAGAGTGTTCGTTCCTCTACTGGTTGAGGTTTCTGCTAGTCACTGTATATTGATCTCATGGGCCATAAGTGACCCAATTAGCTTTTCTAGTGACATCTGAGTGAGATCATTTGCTTCCTCAATAGTAGTCACTTTGGGAGTCCAATTGATTGGTAAGGATATAAGAATATTCCTCACCATGTCATTGGAGCAATATTCTTTGCCAAGATCGGTAAGTCCATTTGTAATATCTATAAATTTACAATTCATCTGTGATATGATTTCTATGGGTACCATCTTGAACTATTCATATTGGGACACCAATATATCTATTCTTGTTTCTTTGACTTTGTATGTCCCTTCAAATATGATTCTCAGTTTGTTCCAGATTTCTTGTGTTGTTCAACAAGCTAAAACTTGGTTGAACTCTCTTCTAGATAGCGCGCAACATAGATGGTGCCTGGCCCTGGCATTCATAGGCATGCTAGCTTTGTCAGTTTGTGCCCATTCCTTCTTGGGTCTGGTAACAATGAAGTCTCCCTCATCAATAATCGTCTAGAGATTATAGTTCAGACTTTTGAGAAAGAACTCCATATGAATTTTTAAGGATAGTCAAAACCATCAAATAGAGGAGGGCGGTTGACAGATTAACCTCTTCCATCTCAGCCATGTATGATCTTTTGCTCTTAGATCATTAGATCTTTGAAGTATAGAGAGTCTGGGCTCTAATACAACTTGTTGCCCAATAAATGGCTTCACACAGAGGGGGGAATGGGTAAATAAAAATTATTGGCAGTAAAATAGTTCTTAAACAGATGCGAAATGATATTTAAGCACAATAGCAATCATACATTATATTGGTTTGACCTTGACCTTCGGTCACTCCTACGTCTAGTACTCAGCAATTACTAGGATTTTCACTATCTCCCCTAACTGGGAATAGTACAACTGCTATTTTTTATCAGGTGTTCAACTCACCACAGGCACTCTTATTTGATCAGGTGTTCAGCTATACCAAGGGCCTTCTCTCCACTAGAACCCCAAATGTTTTTTATCAGATGTTCAGCCACACCATGAGTGTTCTTTCAACTGGAACCCTACCTAATTTTACAGGTATCAGCCAAACCATAGGATACCGACCTCTTGCTGGTCGTTGTCACAGGATACAGGCCTCCTACTGGTCCTCTTTCCCTGAAGTAAGAGCTTCTCCCCTCAAGGAGAAAGCAACCACTTTACAAGTGGGATTTATACAGAGTTTGTCTCTTGATAGGCAGAATGTATATAATAATACAAATCGTTCAAGACTAGAAATCAGAATGAAAGCATAGCGATCTTGAACTACAAAGAAAAAACCTTCAAAGAAAAACTCAAAGAATCACGAAAGGCTTTTATAAAGAATCAGGAGAGAATGCAGTAGAGGAATAGTGTGTTTGATTCTCCTTCACTTGAGCACTCAGAGTAAATTGGTTGAGGAAGAATGTGGCTTGTTGTTTCCCTCAACTCTTGGTTGTGTGCTTGTGCTGGCTAGGGTTCACTAGATTTCTCACTTGGTTCATATACCCATTTGCACTTGTGCTCTATCACTCTTAGCTCTAAAGCATTCAATTGCTTGTTCAACTCCCATATGTATATATAGGCCTCGCAATGCGTTAGTTCCGTTATATACAATCTGGTGATCGTTGGACACAGCCTAGTATTTATTAGAGAGAGCCTTGTATTTGTTAGAGAGAGCTTTGTGTTCTTCTTGGAGCGTGTAGCTGTTTGTCAGATAGATCTTTTTGTCTTTGAGAAATATGTCGCTTTTTCTACGTAGTTATTCTCAGAGAGATCTTTCTTTCTTAAGAGATATGACACTTTTTATGCACGGAAAGATAACTACCAACCCTGCCAAGGATAGTCGTTTTCTTTCAGCTATAACATCATAGAAGGTATCTGTTTACTATAGAAAAGATGAAGTCAAATAATGTTGTATAGAATACTCCCTTCTTTCTGCTAGTGTCGATAGGTATTTATACTATTTTTTCATCAATGATTTTTCTATCTGTATCTTCCTAAAATAGAATATGAAAGCTGACCTTTTTAGGTCTTCAGTCAAGTGTATTTCACAGAAAAAGAAATAGGGTTTACGTGTTCGTTCACATACTACATGGGTAGCAATAAATGTTAGCACGACTGTATTTAATGTATTTAAATTTTGAATTTCATTGTAATAGTCATTTAGACATATTGTCATAGTTGACTAAGTAGTGGAATTTCATTTAAAACATTAACTAAGTGTTTTCATCATAGGCGTTGAGCTACAGCTATGTAAAGACAATATAAGATTGTCGTTGAATATAGGCGATAGCTTTATCATAGCTTTAAGACAGTCAAAGATCAAGCTAGTTATCTAATGTTTAGTGTGACTACGTTAAAGGCATGCAGATAGTCGATGATTAAGATAGTTGATTGATTATCTCATAGGCTATATTTGCTCGAATGCCAGTAGTAATAGGCAGCCTTTTAGATAGGCGGTCTTAAGTCTTTCTAAACAGATCAACTATATTGAGGATAGTCGATAGATTTGACATCGGTGCACCTATGTTAACTTTATTCACCTATATGAACTTGGTGTGCCTATGTAAACATAGTTGCTTGTGATAGTCGGAGTTTCTATGTGCCTATGTTAACTTAGTACATCTATGTGAACTTATTGTGCCTATGTGAACATAGCTGCGACTATATTTTCTGTGCCTAAGTTAAATATAGCTTTAAAATATACAACTAAGTAAAGATAGCTCTTGATTTCAGCGACTAAGTGAATTAGCTTTAAATTACTACGACTATTTAAAATTTAGTTGTGACTATGTTTTTAGCTTTTCAGTTTATTGTGCCTATGTGACCCTTAGTGTTGAGCTTTTATGCCTATGTGAACTTAGCTGAATTTTATTGCTCCGATGTAAGTGATCTTGCGACTAAGTCATACTTAGCTGAGATCTACAGCACCTAAGTGAATATAATCTTATTTTCTTGTGCTTAAATTACACTCATGAACTTTAGGCTTCTTCTTCCTCTTGCAAGGTTTTTGTTATCATCAATCTAAGGTTTTGTTACTGCCAAAAAATAATCCAAAATTTTGTTATCATCAAAATTACTCCAAGGATTTGTTATTACCAAAATTACTGAAATTAAGTTAATAACTAGATTTCAGCCCAATAATCTCCTAATGATAACTTAATACGAAGGTATCAGCATAACTGATGTGACTCAAGTGTTGTTTAGTGGACAGCGGATCTAGAGGGGAGGGGTGAATAGATATGCCCCTCTTTTTGCAATGTAACCCTCTATATAGCTAGATGAGATAAATTACAGCGGAATATAACTAGCTAAACGAAGGACACAACGATTTGCTTAGCAAGATGATTACTAATATATCAATTCGAACCTAAGCATGCATTTAGAACGAAGCAATCACACAAAAAAACCACAACACATGAGATTTTAAGGTGGTTCGGACTGAATCCCCAGTCCTACGTCCACCCCTCACCAAATCCGGTGAGGCTCCACTAGTGCCACGCACTGAACCGTAAATCAGAAAGACCACCGATTGCCTTCCTACTAACCACCTGGTAGGAACGTCAACAACGCAGATCGGACAACCTCCGATTGCCTTCCTACTAACCACCGGTAGGGACGATTCTCAGATTCAATTGTTTGTATGAAATGAAAAAGAGAACAAATATGAAATCACTCAAACAAGATATAGAGTATGCTTAAAGAAAAGAATCTTGTCTGAGTTGCAGAAGCTTGAATCGGATGCTTTGACGGTGTCTTCTTTCTTGCGGGATGATCTTCCTTGAACCTCTTCTAGTTGATGAAGAAGACGATGGATGTAGCTTCAATCTTCCTTTTGATCTTCTTGAGTCGATGAAGAGGATGTAGAAGATGTAGGATGCAGCTTAGATCACCCTTGGGAGCCTTGATTTCTTCTTCTTCCTTGGAGGTTGAGATGGCTTCAGATCTGGACTTGAATGCCTTGGAATGGATGAAGAACTTTCTCCCGAAACACTGTTCACGGAGGTGCTACAGTACCTCGAAAATGAGCTCCCTTGATCTCTCTTGAAGCCTTGAAGCCCTTGTGTTTCTAATCCCTCAAGTGAGAGTTTTATAGACCTTGAATGGTCTATAGACAAGCCTCAGATCAGATCCACAAATCATGGGTGTTTAGGTGACTTTTGGATTAAACAAATCCATGTTGAATGGCCCTTTTCGAAGTTGGAAACAAAGTCAACATTGAAGGCTCGGGGTTGGCAGTCGACCGCTACTGTGAAATGCTGTAGATGAATGGCCCCTAGGATTCTCGGTCGACCGCCACTGGCTGGCGGTCGACCGCTACTGAAACATCTTCGGCCTGGGATTCCCTGGCTGGGGCGGTCGACTGCCCCTATGCTGGCGGTCGACCGCCAGCTGGGCAGAACCCAGCTTATCCCGGGTCGGTCCAATTTCCATTCTAGCTCTGTCGTTCAACTCCATTAGCAGCCCGTGCATGTCGGTGGCATCTCCCTTGATAGTCTAAAAGATATCAACGGAGTTTATGGCCTTGGATTCTCTTGGCTATGCTTCTTTGTGCATTGACCTTATATGGATGACGAGCCGAATATCGCGTGTCGACTTGTGCTTGTTTTCGCATCCTTGCTTGGGCGCGATCCACGAGCTTTCACTTTGCCGACTCCACTGTCTTTCTTGTCCAAGTAATGGTGTACCTGTCATGATCGAACCATCACGTATGTCAGTCACATGAGAGTGGAAAATATCAATGACTAATAGTGTTTAGCCATTATCAAAACCAAGAATACGACAGAACTCAAATGACCGTAGGATGATGTCGAATTACCCAAGTGAACTCAAATGACCATAGGGGCACAACATTCTCCCCCTTTTTGATGATGGCAACACTGTGAGTCATTATATGGCATAAATATCCAATATGGCAAATATGGCAAAGTTTATGACATATGCAACATGTGTGCAGCTCAAGATCCATGATAGTGAAACATGTAAATGCGGATATGTATGCATGGATGTTCAAAGCATGTGAATGCTACATGTAAATGCTATGCAATTATGCAAACCCCATCACATACACATATGAGATGCAAAGTTGAGCAATGGAGATTCGCCCCCTTTGACTCTCCCTGTATACCATTCACACATCCCCCGCTCTTCCCTCTTTACATAAGGTATGGCACTCTTTACAAAGGAAAGGACTCACACAGAGAATTCTCCCCCTTTGTCAACAGCAAAAAGGAGGGATATGAAACAGCAGGTGATAAATGGTCTAGAGATCAGAGTGGAATTATAGTGGAAGAGCAAGCCATTATATAGAAATTGAAATCATGCCGCGAACAATATATATATGTGTTACAAAGCTAATGAAATCTGAGTTCATTAATAGAGTTCAAAAAGTAGCTACACTAAAGATTTAATAGAAATGAACCAAAGGCGCATAGCATGGCAGTGTTAAACTTTCCCTTGTCTTATATATCCATATTCAATAACAACAAAGGAAATAACATAAAAACTAGTATTGAAGCTAAGCAATCATGATTAGAGCATGGAAGTGTTATGAGTGCAATAACTTTGAATTTCAATCTCTTTTGAATTTGAATGTATATTACTCATATTTTACGAGCAATCAAGTCTAGTACACGCCTCCTAGCCGTAAGAATACACGTTGTTTAGACGCCAGTATTCCTAGGTATTTGGTAAGGCTAACGGTTATGCTTCGGAATGAACAGAGATAGCAAAGTCACGTCATGACATACCCAATCTCATTTCTTTGATGAGAGGATATATTTCTCAGCAATTATGCCATTGCTCTGCCTAGAGTCCAAATGAATTGAGACAGAGATAACAGAGGCACATCATGACATATCATTCGTCACTTGATTTGATGACATGACATGTTTCTCCGTGTAATAATATCATTGCTCTGTCAAAATGATTTTCAGGAATTCCAGCTCATCAATATGTTTAGAAGCAATACCAAGCCTGAGTGTATCACCAAAGTTGTCAAGACGTTTGGATTTTCAGATTTCAGGATAGTCATGCAAAACACAATATGCAGTCTCTAGTTAAGGTCTATTAAAGCTTCATAACATAGATGATTTCAAACAAGATATATCAGAACTACAAGGAAATCATTAAATCTGAACCATTTTTATTGAATGGACAATCATTAGGGCATATAATAGAAAGCTCTTACACCATATGTCCATCTGTCTCATGAACTCAAACCAGACTGTAAGCCACTGAAGTGCAGTTTACAAGAGGTTATGAGAATCAACAAAACTCCCCCTAAGGATATGTAATGGATACGCGAAGAGTTATGTGTGCAAGCAAGTGCAATAGCAAAGGAGGTTGACCTAGTCACTCATGAAGGTAGCAGAAATGAAACGTGTGACCCAACGCATGGTTGTACACTTATTAAATGACACAGAATGAATATGCATGAATGTTGCACAAGGACAACTCCCCCTTACTATATGGCCTATATGCGACATTGACACATGGTACTTGGCGGAGGTGAAACCTCACGCATATTGAGTGCTTCGAGACAAGCATAACCTGCCCTTCCATACATCAACATTTGATATACCATGGCCATGCAAGAATGATGCAACACAAACCATGCAATGCATTGGGAACATAGATTCAACTTGATTATGCAACTACATGCAATGCGACACCATATGCAAAAAGACATATTGACATATAAACAATGCATGAATATCAACGTGCAAAACACACAACTAATTGAACATGATCATCATTTCAACTTTTAGTGGCCTGAGGTTGGCAAAGACCAAACTCCCTTCTGAGTGTTGAAAATCTGTCATTACACAAGGGCTTGGTGAAAATATCAGCAATTTGATTTAGAGTATCAACAAAATGCAGTTTAAAATTTTTCTTACTGACCTCATCTCTAATGAAGTGATGCCTAATCTCAATATGTTTAGTTCTAGAGTGCTGGACTGGATTTTTTGTAAGGTTGATAGCACTAGTGTTATTACACAGAATCGGGACACAACCAAGATCCACCAAGTAGTCTTGGAGTTGGTGTTTAATCCACAACACTTGGGTGCCGCAGCTCCCCGCAGTAACATATTCTGCCTCCACGGTTGAGAGGGCAACCGAGTGTTGTTTCTTGGAGGCCCAAGAAACTAAACACCTGCCTAGAAACTGGCAATAGCCACTAGTACTCTTACGATCCAGCTTGCATCCAGCGTAATCCGCATCAGAATAAGATATAAGAGATAAATCACATGATGACGGATACCACAATCCCAAATCTTGAGTGCCGGCAAGATATCGAAGGATACGTTTGATGACAGTCAAATGGGATTCTCTAGGACTAGCTTGAAATCTAGCACAAAGACATACACTAAATTGGATATATGGTCGGGATGCAGTCAAATAAAGTAAAGAGCCAATCATACCTCTATAGATCTTTACATCCACTAATTTACCATTTTCATCCGAATCCAGTGATGTTGCGGTGCTCATAGGAGTTACAATGATTTTGCTGTTTGCCATGTCAAATCTTTTCAGCAACTCCTTGATGTATTTGGCTTGGCTTATGAAGCAACCATCTTCTCCTTGGTTGACCTGCAAACCGAGAAAGAATTGAAGTTCTCCCATTAGGCTCATCTCAAATTCGCTAGTCATGAGGTTAGCAAATTCCTCACACATTTCAGATTTTGTAGAACCAAACACAATGTCATCAACATAAATTTGAACAATCAAGATGTTCTTACCTTGCTTCTTGGTGAAAAGTGTCTGATCTACCTTACCTCGTATGTACCCTTTTTCAATGAGGAACGAGCTTAGTCTCTCATACCAAGCTCTTGGTGCTTGCTTAAGTCCATAAAGCGCCATGTCTAGCTTGTATATAAAATCTGCATTGTTAGAATTCTCAAAGCCAGGAGGCTGCTCAACATAGACTTCTTCTTTGATCAAGCCATTCAAGAAAGCACTTTTGACATCCATTTGATGCAGCTTTATTCTAAGGGAGCATGCAAAGGCAAGTAAAATTCTGATGGCTTCGAGTCTAGCAACTGGGGCATAAGATTCATCAAAGTCTACCCCAAACTCTTGATTATACCCTTGAGCCACCAATCTAGCCTTATTTCTTATTATCTTACCATCCTCACTTAGTTTGTTCCTGAAGACCCATTTAGTGCCTATGACAGATTGTGATGAAGGTCTAGGAACTAGATGTCAAACTTTATTTCTCTCAAACTGGTTTAGCTCTTCTTGCATGGAATTTATCCAGTTTTCATCTTTTAAAGCATCATCAATATTTTTGGGTTCATGCTACGAGACAAGAGCAAGTTGATCTAATTCTTCCACAATTTTAAAATGTGACCTAGTTCTAGGTGGGTCATTCAAGCTACCAATGACATTCTCCAGGGGATGATCCTTAAGAATTCTAATGTTTGTAGAATCGTTACCTTCTCTTGGAGCTTCATCCCTTGCATTACTTGATTCAGCTAGGTCATCATCTTCTTTTATTTCTTATTGTGGAGGATCACTCTTGTCTTTAATGCTTAGGAATTCCCCATCTTCATCATTTTTCCTGCAAGAGTTATCATTGTTGGAATCATGATATTCATCAAAGGAAACATGGGGTGATTCTTCCACAGTTTGATTTTTGATATTGTAAATTCTATAAGCCCTAGATCTATCAGAATATCCAAGGAATATACCTTTATCGCTCTTGGGCTCGAATTTATCTAAGTCTCTTTTGTCATTGTTGTGAATGAAGCATTTCGATCCAAACACTTTTATATGTGAGAGAGAGGGCTTTTTACCATTTAGCAACTCATAAGGAGTCTTTTTGGTGTATGGCCTTACTATAGAGCGGTTGATAATGTAACATGCCGAGTTTACCGCTTCAGCCCAAAACCTCCTTGGAAGTTGTCGTTCTGCAAGCATGGTTCTTGCCATCTCTACAAGTGTCTAGTTTCTCCTTTCAACCACACCGTTTTGCTCCGGCATTCTTGGTGAAGAAAATCGGTGCGAAATCCCTTCAGCCCTGCAAAGGTTATAGAAGTTAGCATTTTCAAATTCACCACCGTGATCAGATTGAATCTTGGAAATTTTAAACTCACCGTCCTGCTTTATCTTCATGTAGAGTGCATGAAACTCGTCAAAAGTATCATTCTTATGTGTGAGAAAGAAAACTCATGTGAACCTAGAAAAGTCATCCACCAATACATGTCCATATTTTCTACCACTTAAACTAGCAGTTCTGGTTGGACCAAACAAGTTCATATGAATTAGCTCGAGTGGTTTGGATGATGTATTTTCAGATCTTCGCTTGAATGATTTTCTAGTTTGTTTACCTAGGGCACATTCATCACACAATTTATTTTCTTGTTTAAATGATAGTTCAGGCAAACCTTTCACCATTGAATGATTCAAGAGTTTATGCAAGACATTGTAGCTAGCATGTCCTAGTCTACGATGATATAACCAAGCAATTTTTAGATTTTGGTGCAGCAAGACAAAGGTTTAAATAAGCAGGATCATCTAAGTCAATCATGTAAACATTGTTGACTCTCTTACCAGAAAATTTTACCTTGTCAGATTTTGGTTCAAAGATTTTACATTCATGAGAATCAAACAACACTTTGTGACCTTTATCACACAATTGACTTATGCTTAGTAGGTTATATTTCAAACCTTCAACTAGCAACACATTTCCAATGGAGTTGGAGAGGTTCTTACCTACATTACCTGTTCCAATGATTTTTCCTTTGTTGTTCCCTCCAAATGTGACATGTCCTCCTTCCTTTTCCTCCAAGAGATAAAATTTTGATTTGTCTCCGGTCATGTGTCTTGAACAGCCGCTATCAAGATACCACCTGTTATGTATGGCTGCAAGACACTCCTGCACAAGCAATTAAGCAAATGTGTTTGGAACCCAACCAAATTTGGGTCCCATCATACTCTTCAAATTTTCAAAGCATGAAACCATTTCTTTTGGAATCCAGACTTTTCTAACATTCATGTTTTGTTTGCTTAGAGCAGGGATTTGGTTTTTCTTTTCAACTTTGACATTCATTTTCTGTTTGGAGGTTCTTGGTTGAATTTGTGAAAGTTTGATGAAGTTGGCTTCTTAACCCATTGTGGCCATTGGTTATTTTTGGGTTGAGAGTGATTGTTCTGCCACCTAGGAGATTGAAAGTTATAGGATTGATGAACACATGAATCACAATTTCTCCAAAAGTATGGTGGTGTTGGCCTATATGAATGTGCAATCCAGTTTTGGTGATATCTGGAAGATTGAGCATGCAATGGCCAAGAATGTGTTGACATATGCTGCGGGGAAGGTCGACCTTTCTTAGGTCTTTGGACATGCTTTTTGGGAATGTTGGTGACTCCCCCTTTAATCTTTTCTTTTCCTTTCTCCTTTTATTTTTGATGGTTTTATGTGGGAGTTATGTTTGAGGTGGAGGCTTCGGAAGATGAGACAAATGTGACTATTTTTAGCCCAATTGGCCTTTTGTTTGTTGGTTCAAAACCCAACCCTTCCTTGTTGAAATTCATCCTAGTACCTAGCAAAGCATCTAGGTTTTCTTTTCCATCCACAAAATTTTACAATGATTGTTGTTTATCCTTCAATTCTTTTTGTAAGTTTTCAATGTTTTGCAAGAGTTGAGTGTTGACATATTTGACGGCTTCATATTTTTCAATACTCAATTTGTTGTTCTTTTCATAGGTTTACATTTTGAGTTTCATGCTGTCAATCTCATTTCTCAAATTTTCATTTTCAGTTTCCAAGTCAGCCATTTCTTTTCTTCCTTCTTCCAAATCCTCAATCATTTTCTTAAGATCTTCAATTTCAGTTTCAAGTAGAGCATTCTTATCATCCTTATCATGATTATGCACAAAAGAATTGATTTTCTTTTTCAATTATTTATTCTCCTTTTTGTACATTTCATATTTTTCCATGAGTTGTATATGTGCATCCTCCCAATCATCAATTGTATAATCTTCAAATGGAGAATTTACCTCAGTTTCTTCATCACCTTTGGCCATAAGGCAGAAATCTTCTTTTTCTTTGTCCGAGGAGCTAGTTCCGTCATCACTTTCCTCTTCGTCGCTCCATGTGGACACCATGGCCTTGTTCTTCTTCTTGCCCTTCCATTTGTCAAATTTTCTGAATCTGTCGGGACAATCATTCTTGAAATGCCCTGGTTTGTTGCAAGAATAGCAAATGATTTTATCAAATTTCTTAGAATTTTCAGAATTAGATCTGAAACAATTTCTTACCTTTGACCTTCCTCTCATGAAGCTCTTACCTTCCTTTCTCAAGAATTTCTTGAACTTACGTGTGAGCATGGCTACATCATACTCATCTTGCTCACTTGCCGAATCCTCACCTTCATCAGAAGAGCCTTGACCGCTGGGTCCTGCTTTAAGAGCTAGGGACTTCTTCTTAGGTGCCTCAGCCTCTTTGTTCTTGAGGTTGATCTCATAGGTCATTAATGACCCAATAAGTTCATCTACCTTGGTGGTTACGAGATCTCTTGATTCTTCAACAACGATTGCCTTCGTGTGCCATGCTGGAGTTAATGATCTGAGAATTTTTCTTACAAGTTCTTGCTCTGTATATTTCTTTCCCAAATCAGTTAAACTATTAGTAAGCACAGTTAAGCGAGCATACATATCTTGAATTGACTCATCATGCTTCATGCGGAACATTTCATATTCAGAAACTAAAATATTGGCTTTTGTTTCTCGTACCTGAGAGGTTCCTTCGTAGATTACCTCTAGCTTATCCCACATCAATTTCGCAGTTGCGCAGGTGGCTACTCTTGAGAATTCAACTGATGGAGTGAGCATTGCATGATATGTTTAGCACTCCAGTTGACGGTGGATTGCCGTATTTGTTCTTTGGTCCACAAGTCCTCATTATCCGTAAGCTCATACGGACCTTTGCTGATCACACGCCAAAGTTCGTAGTCTTGGGCGCGAATGAACACCTGCATGCGATGTTTCCAATAAGGATAGTTAGATCCAGTGAAATAAGGAGGTCTGTTCACAGAGTGTCCTTCAGGTAAATAACCCTTAGATGCTGATCCACCATTTCCCTCAGGGTCGTTGGACCCCATAATGAGAGATTAGGCTCTGATACCACTTGTTGTGTAATGGACAGTGGATCTAGAGGGGAGGGGTGAATAGATCTGCCCCTCTTTTCGCAATGTAACCCTCTATATAGCTAGATAAGATAAATTGCAGCGGAATATAACTAGCTAAACGAAGGACACAACGATTTGCTTAGCAAGATGATTACTAATATATCAATTCGAACCTAAGCATGCATTTAGAACGAAATAATCACACAAACAAATCATAACACATGAGATTTTAAGGTGGTTCGGACTGAATCCCCAGTCCTACGTCCACCCCTCACCAAATCCGGTGAGGCTCCACTAGTGCCACGCACTGAACCGCAAATCGGAAAGACCACCGATTGCCTTCCTACTAACCACCTGGTAGGGACGTCAACAACGCAGATCGGACAACCTCCGATTGCCTTCCTACTAACCACCGGTAGGGACGATTCTCAGATTCAATTGTTTGTATGAAATGAAAAGGAGAACAAATATGAAATCACTCAAACAAGATATAGAGTATGCTCAAAGAAAAGAATCTTGTCTGAGTTGCAGAATCTTGAATCGGATGCTTTGACGGTGTCTTCTTTCTTGCGGGATGATCTTCCTTGAACCTCTTCTAGTTGATGAAGAAGACGATGGATGTAGCTTCAATCTTCCTTTTGATCTTCTTGAGTCGATGAAAAGGATGTAGAAGATGTAGGATGTAGCTTAGATCACCATTGAGAGCCTTGATTCCTTCTTCTTCCTTGGAGGTTGAGATGGCTTCAGATCTAGACTTGAATGCCTTGGAATGGATGAAGAACTTCCTCCCGAAACACTGTTCACGGAGGTGCTACAGTACCTCAAAAATGAGCTCCCTTGATCTCCCTTGAAGCCTTGAAGCCCTTGTGTTTCTAATCCCTCAAGTGAGAGTTTTATAGACCTTGAATGACCTATAGACAAACCTCAGACCAGATCCACAAATCATGGGTGTTTAGGTGACTTTTGGATTAAACAAATCCATGTTGAATGGCCCTTTTCGAAGTTGGAAACAAAGTCAACATTGAAGGCTCGGGGCTGGCGGTCGACCTGCAGCTCCTGGCGGTCGACCGCTACTGTGAAATGCTATAGACGAATGGCCCCTGGGATTTCCGGTCGACTGCCACTGGCTGGCGGTCGACCGCTACTGAAACATCTTCGGCCTGGGATTCCCTGGCTGGGGCGGTCGACCGCCCCTGTGCTGGCGGTCGACCGCCAGCTGGGCAGAACCCGGCTTATCCCTGGTCGGTCCAATTTCCGTTCTAGCTCCGTCGTTCAACTCCATTAGCAGCCCGTGCATGTCAGTGGCATCTCCCTTGATAGTCTAAAAGATATCAACGGAGTTTATGGCCTTGGATTCTCTTGGCTATGCTTCTTTGTGCATTGACCTTATATGGATGACGAGCCGAATATCGCGTGTCGACTTGTGCTTGTTTTTGCATCCTTGCTTGGGCGCGATCCACGAGCTTTCACTTTGCCGACTCCACTGTCTTTCTTGTCCATGTAATGGTGTACCTGTCATGATCGAACCATCACGTAGGTCAGTCACATGAGAGTGGGAAATATCAATGACTAATAGTGTTTAGCCATTATCAAAACCAATAATACGACAGAACTCAAATGACCGTACGATGATGTCGAATTACCCAAGTGAACTCAAATGACCATAGGGGCACAACATCAAGAACTTGACACTGATGTGAGCACCCTTACCGAAGTGGATCGCCCCTTCACCCCAATGAAACCTCCTCATGCGCCTGCCATCAATATCTTCGCCGGAGGGGATTAGCCTTAATTAAGCCTCTGCAATCTCATGAGTCTTCACTGGCTATGAGTGCCCTAGCCAAGGGGGTGCGCCCCTTAGTTCTAATCAAACCCCCATAACCCAGGTTGGTCCAACCTAGCTCAACTTCTCATGGACAAGAACTAGCCTTTCTTTCCTCTATATTCGGAACTCCCTCCTTGCAACTTATATGTCTAAAACCTCAGGAGTCAAATCCTTCAAAAGAGACTACTCTCAATGTCACTCTAAGAAACCGCATTGTTCCTTCCTCTGAAAGGCAATCCCAATCCAAGGAAGGGAATAATTCTCAAAGTCCTATTGTGGAGTATGATATCCTTCCACATCTAAACAGGACCGTTGCCAAGATCTCCATCTTAGAGTTGATTAAGAGGTCCCCATCTTATCAAACCACTCTTCTCCAATTCCTCCAAAAGATCACAGTTAATGAGAATCTCCCTGCTAGTGGCATCTATGATTCCATCCTATCCATAACTCAAAGCCCATCCATCTCTTTCTCTGAGAAGGATTTGGTCGCCCCAAAAAGCAGGTCACTCCCATTGTGCCTAACTATCACTCTTAATGGATCAAGGTAGATTCTACCTTGATCGACACTAGAGTTTCCATTAACGTCTGTCCCATGAAGACTTTGAAGATGGTGGTATTAAGTGAAGAGAACTTAGAGGAGGCCTGCACCACCATTTATGCCTATGATAACTCCAAGAGGAGTGTTAAAAGATCACCCTACAGTTAGGGATATGTCCCATGGTCATGCTCTTGGCCTTTTTTGTCCTTGATGTGGATCCAGCCTACAAAGCCATCTTAGGGTGTCCCTGGATAGAGCAAACCTTCGGAATCTCTTCCATAGCCCATCAATGTTTCAAATTCCCCTACAATGGGAAGGTCATCAAAGTTAAAAGCATCCTAATGGTGGAAACTTTAAATTCCATCACCCCAGAACAAATTCCTTTCATGACAATCCCAGACAAGGGGAAGAAGCCCATTCTTTCAATGATAGAGGCCATTGGTCCATCCGTGCTATGCCAATCAAGCCACACCATTTCTCCTAGGCCAATCCCTCACCTTGAACACCCTGCAAGAAATTGACAAGTACTATTGATACTTTGTCTATTTTACTTGCATCCAGCATAGTCAATATTAGAGTATTCTAATAAATCAGAAGAACATGACTTTGGATACCCTAGATCAAACAAAAACTTCTTGACATGAATTGTGTGAGATTTTCTAGGACTAGCTTGGTGTCTTGCTCACATCCCTATCCTAAATAAAAAATAGACCTACTTGCTGAAGGCTAATTGTACGTCTTTCCTTTTTAGTGCAATTATTTTCAGAGTTGAAGAATTATGGTGTGGGTATTTTCCATTAGTCAGCTATTGATGTTCTAATTTAAGAACCTTAAGGCCTTTATTTATTGATTTGAATTTATCATATAGTTTATTTAATGCATCTTTTAATAGGTAATCAGAGTCATTACTTAGGGAGGAGTTGGATATCTGATCTGATTTACCATTATTCTTGGCTATCAGGGTCAAGTTGGCATTTTCTTTAAAATCTGGTGTCCTCGTTCTTTGATTGCTTCTTTTGAATCTTGAAATTTTCCCTGAATATTGTACAGGATAGCTGGTATTTGGCCCCATGCAATCAAAGACACATTAGTTTACAATTTACATTATTTTTTCTCTGAGTCTGGTAACATCGGGGTCTTTGTTGTCCAAAGATCATGATTCTGACTCATTAAGTAAGAGCGCCATATGAGAGATAGTCATAATCATCAACCAATGGACAACTATTGATAGATTGACCTTCTATCATCTTAGCCATGTCTGGGCTCTGATACCACTTGTTGCCTAGTGCATGGCTTAACCCAGAGGGGGTGAATGGGTTATTAAAATTTGATCATGATAAACATTAATTAAATTGGTGTGCAATAGAAAAATTGCACCCTAAATGCATGCGGAATGAAACTTAAGCATAGTAGATAGAATAACAATCACATATAAAGACACAAAGATTTTTATACTGGTTCGGCCCTAACCTCAGCCAATCCTACAATTAGTACCCAGCAACCACTAGGATTTCTATTATCTCCTCATAAGAAATAGTTACATTGACTATTTTTGATCAAGTGTTCAATCACATAATGGGTACTCACTCACTAGAGCCCCAACTAACTTCCAAGCACAACCAAACCTAACTATTTTTGAACAAGTGTTCAGTCACACCATGGGCACTCACTCACTAGACTCCCAGCTGATTTTACTAGAATAGCCAAACCTAAGATATTAGTCTCCAGTAGGCATTATTATCCTCGAGCAAAGACTTCTCCCCTCAAGGAGTGCAAGTGGGGTTTACACAGAGTTTGCCTCTTAGTTAGGCACGTTGTGTACACTAAATTATAAATTGTTTAAGAAAGAAATATGAGAGTGAAAGCATGGCTATCTTGAACTACAACGGAAAAGCTTTTAAAGATGAATTTAAATAATCACATAAGGTATTTGTAAGAAATCTGAGGATATTACTGCAGTTGAAAATGTGTCTGATTCTTCTTTACTTTAGCATGCAGTAGATGTGGTTGAGGAAGAAGTTGGCTTTGCTTTTCACTCAACACTATGCTTCATGCTTCTACTAGCTGGGGTGTATTGGATATCTTGCTTGGTATGCTCACCTCTTTGCCATTACATTCTGCAGCTTTTTGGATAAAAGATATGTCTGTAAATATTCTCAACTAGGGCTCTCCCCAAGAGAGATTTCTTGTTCAACTACAACAGATATTTATAACTCTTTGTGAGGATGGTTCTATTAGATACATCTTGATCATCATTTAGACTCATCCAGGTATTAATTAGACACATCCTGTATTCATTGGAGAGCTTCCCATTCTATCTGTAGCGTGTAGCAGTCATCAGGGAGATCTTTTATATATTTGGAATTAAGGTGCTCTTTTGTATGAAAAGACAAGGGTAGATTCATCCTATGATAGCTTCTTTGACTTCGTACTTTCTCTTGGAGAATCAAAGAGAGATCTTCCTTACACCGTTGTTTCTGCATGCAGCAGAGTCCTTTTTTGAGAGTGCTCCATTTCCTAGAGTTGTTACATTGCAGAAGGTGTTTATTTATTATATGAAGAGATAAAGTCAGGAATTTGCTGCATAGAATACCCACTTCTTTTAGATAAAGTTGGCATGCATTTGTACCTACTATTATGGCAGTAGCTTTCCAATTTGTTGCTTCCTGAAATAGAGTTAAAGATACTGACATTTCTAGGCCTTTGATCATATATATTTTACATGAAAGGAAACAGAGTTTACGTGTACGTTTTCATACTGCATAGGTAGTATTTAATGTCTGATGCAACAAAATACAATGTGTCTGAATTTTGAATCTCGGTGTGATAGTCATTTAACCATTATCTTAGTTAATTAAGAAGTGAAATTTCTTTTACAACAACGACTAAGTTAATCTTAACATAAATATTAAACTGTAACTATCATATTTATAAGAATACATTGGTCTTTAGGATAGCTGATGTTCCTTGCAACTTAAGATAGATAGTTGTTTGACTATTTTTGTCTTTTGTTTGACATAGTTGAAAGATTGAAATTTATGTAAGCGACTAAGCTATATTTGACATAGTTTTGATTCTATACCTATCACATATATTATAGGCAATAGCCTTGAGCTAGCTTATAGTTTATGAGAGTATGTGATAGTTGAAATTAAACGCTAGATAGTCGAAGGCAATGTTAAATAGCTACTGCTACAATTCGACCATATACAGATAGACTATCATTAAGTTCAACTATTTTATCATTAGGATAGCTGACATCCCAGTGACTATGTTAATAGATAGGCATTTGAAAGTTGAGATAGTCGATTATCTGTGTGCCTATTTTCATGAGAAAGGCAAAGGGATGCACCTATGTTAAGTGCTTCCAGCGGATAGCTGATGGAAGTGCGCCTATATGACTCTTTACTGCACCTAAGTCTGTGACTATGTCACTTTTAGCCGTTATTCCAGTAACTATCTAAGTTGCGCGATATGCAATGGAAGTGCGCCTATGTGACTAAGGATAAGCGGCTATGTGAAGATAGGCGAAGTTCAGTGACTAAGTCAACTTAGCTTTTAAGTTTAGCGACTATGTTAACTTCATTTCCTGTGCCTATGTTAAATTTTAGTGCGCTTATATGAGTTCCTGTGCCTATGTTAACACATTCGCCTAACTGAGCACCTATGTGAACTTTATGTGCCTAAGTGAATTAGCATTGATTATTCTAGCACCTAAGTGAATTAGCTTTGACCATTCTAGCACCTACATGAGTGCTTATGCGACTAAGTGAAACATAGTTGTAGAGGCGGAAAGATGGTCTCTCGAACCTCATACCACACTTTTAAGATTTATTTGTTAGGGAAGAACGTCTAGACACTCGTGAAAGCTTGCAAGCACCAGGTAGAAGGCGTCAGAATTAAGGAGCCCTGGGCGTTACCCTAGGGGACAACCCTCCAATGCTTAAGTGAGAACTATGTTATATGAAAGTTAACAGAGGATGGAGAGGAGAGAGGAGGTTGAGAGTAGAGTGATCAAGCATGGAGTTGGGATGGAGCCCTTGGGGGTGCTCGTTGTATCCAGCGAGTACTCGGAGAGTGCTCGCAGAGCTTGGGGCATGCTTGGAAGCAGACTTAAGTGCTTCTCTGTATATATCTCTCTATTACCTTGTGTCTCAGTGGGTGTCCATATATCTCTGTGGATGTGACTATCTCTCCCTCTTCGTCATCTGATCAGAGGTCTATTTATATCAGTTGTCCTAGTGGTGGATATCGATCCCTTAACAGGGAAGGGCATGAGTCGTTGTAACACCCTAGAAATTTCTAGCATTTTTTAAGGATTAAATAGGATTATTTAGCATTTAAAAGGCTCAATGGGCTATTTAATGGATTATAGAGAAATTAATTTAATTTAAAAGCCCAATTAATAACTAAGGGGTTAAGCCCATTTAAATTGGGCCCATAAACCTAATTCTAAGGCCTTTAGGCCCAAGCCCAATTCTAGAAACGTCATTAGGATAAATTCCCTAATTTAGTTGGATAAATAGGGGATAAACAGAAGAGGAATTTGACCAAAATTCAAATTTCTGGCGCCCTATCAGAAGGCGATCTATCGCGTGACCGCGTCTTCTTGGAAGCGGTCCAGGGGCGACCACAATCTTCTTCCGAAAGCGTGATTTGTGGAGGCATGGAAAACTTGAATTTTTCCCATCCCAATCACCATGGATCGATGTTATCCAGTGAAGAAATATGTCTAGGACTCTTGGGAAATGATTCTAACCCCAATTAGAACTCCTAGTTTGATCTAATCCCCTAACCCTATGCCAACTCTATAAATACAGCCCATATTCAATCTGTGCGAACCCTTGTTTTGGCTCACGTGTTTCGAAGGCAAGACGTCATCATCTCAGGTTAAGTCTTTAGAACTTTTTGTTCCCTTTAATATTATCTAACTCCCCTCTGAATTTCATGATAGGAGGTCAAGCAACCAAACAGTTAGAGCGTCCGGAAGTAGCTGTTTCTCTGTAGAACACACAAGAACAAGCGTGTTCGTCCAGAAAAGACTCGAGGTTTAGGGACCTTAGCAGAGGTATTTTCATGTTTATCCTTCAGAGTTATTTGTTTCCCTTCATGTCTTCTAACTTTCCTCCAACTTTCGTGAATTTAGAACAAACAGTTAAGGAGTTAGAAGGTTGGGAAGTTGCTAGTTCCATGCAGGACGCGCAGGAACATGAGCGTACTTCCAGTTAGAAATTTGAACTCTAGGAGCAACCCATGAGATAGGTTATCTCATGAACAGCTTAAACATCAAGTTAGGACCAAAAGCCCTCTAACCTTGCTCAATTTCATTCTTTCTACGTTGAGTATTTGATGTTTTCCCATGACTGTGTTTGCATGCTTTTCTCTGCATATTAGCCCTGCACCTCTAACAAAAAGACAATAATTTTGACTTCAATTCATGTTTATTTTATGCTCTTCTTCATTCTAAACATGTTAGCATGGCATATTCTTCTATCCTTTACATTTTCATTCATTAGTTGCCGTAGCATAGGCCCTGTATGTTATTCTAAACTTCTGTCTGTTACAGACAAAAGGCAGTCCATCAAAGACCACTACTGTCAAGAGGCATCCCCGATAGACCATTACTTACAAAAGGCGGTTCTCACCAGACCGTTTTATGTTTTTTGTTAACCCCAAATAGAATGCAGATCAACCCTTATAAATATATGCTAAGCCTAAGTAATTAGGTCCTATTCCTAGATATGTCATTATATTCATGATTTTGGTTATATTATGTATCAATCATGGTAGGTTTTATGCCCTGCATGTTTTAAAAACTTATTGTAATCTTATGTTAATTTCATGCCAAAACACTATAATTTTGTACTTAAAGTAATTTCCATGATTTGATTGCACCTTGAACTATGTTTTGGCACGTTCCTTTCTCACCTTAAATATGTTTCATAAGTCACATATAGCGCGTATTCCGGTACGTTGCTATTAGTTACACACGCACTTGATAGGCACACTCTCATGGACTTGAGATCCTCTCCGTCAGATATTCCTTCCGCCGAACTAGGTGATCATGTTTTAAGGCCTTCGTAAGTCTCCGCGAGCCTGGGATTCCCACTAGGACGTCGAGCTGGTTGTACCCTAAAAACCCAATGGTCTAGAAAGCACTTGTGTTACTAGCATTTTTCTACAACATGGACAGATAGCGACCCTCAGGCGACCGCTATCTCCAAGTAGCGGTCCTGGCACAACCGCCTTCTACCAGATTGATCTGGCATCGACCTGTTGTTCTCTCAGCATCGACTCCATCCTGATAGCGGTCTCGACCTGACCGCTACCTTCAAGAAATAGTCCTCACTTGACAGCTTTCTCCCAAATTGTGTCTAACCCATGGTTTGACCAAAAAGGTTAAGTCTACTCTGTTCCTAGATGGTCTATTGATTATCTGGAACCCAAACCTTATTCAATAAGTTATTAAAGAACTATGGAAATTAATGAATGTACTGTTATGCTGTCGGATACCTCCCGTAGCATGACCTTGTTCTTAATTCATTCTTGAACTCATATGTTCATGTTTGATACGTTCTTACCTTGATCTTTGTTATCATGAAGCTATTGTTTGAACTTTACATTATCGGCCAAATTTTATATTACTCATGGAAGTAGCTTGATTTATAACTTGAAGATGAAAGAGCGGGCACGGACAGTGTCCAAGGGTTCGACACTAGCCCTCTTGACGGATGGCCGGAAACATATTGTAAACCATGGGGTATGATGAACACTGGCATCGCATTGAGCCAGGAGTACGTTTTTTATAAACGGGTGAAAACCACGAGGCTCATCATGAAATTATACATTCTTGTTACATGACTTTCTAGTGCATAGCATTTATGGTTATGAAAAGTACATTCTCGTTATATGAAAGGCCAAACTTACATCTTTATTTCAATCTTGCTCGATCATGCTCATATATCTTATTCATGCCTTGTTACTAGTGTTACTTTGGTTTTATTCGTATGATTTATCGTATTTCTTTTATCTTACCTTCTAGAGCTAAATTTCTAATTACTTAAACTTGCCTTCATGTTGATACGAAGATACCTATTGGGCAAGTGTGTTCATTTTCTACTTTCCAATATTTTTCAGGAAACTCTAGCAGTACGGATTTGGAATATTCTAATGATGGATCCGAGGGCAAGAGTGAGTGAAGAACAAGAGAGGCCCAAGATAGCTAAGAGTCATGAGTCATATTGTAATTAGATGCCTTCACTGTAATAAGCGGTGAAGTTGATCATGTTATGTAATTTTCTTTTTCATGAGTCTAGAGTTAAAGAGTTAAGTCTAGTGTCGTTGTAAACTTTGATTATTATGATTTAATAAAGTTGATTTTTGAGTACATTATCTTGTGTTCACTCTTCCTATGTGTGGATGCTTTGCGCTCTGATTATAATTGCTAACTTGAGGTGTATTGCCGGTTGTTCATGTTCCCGACTTAATTCCGTTGCATATCTCGGGGCGTGATAGTTAAGTTGGTATCAAAGCCTAGGCTTAAGTAAGTCCAAGGAAAATGTCATAGGTTAAGTCCAAGCTTTTAGGACCCACACCTATGAAATAGGAAAGAAATTTCTGAACCCATGTGAGATTGGGTAGAGTCCGGGATGAGATAGTTATATAGAAATTCATCTTTAGGTAAATCTTCCTAAATTCCAAGAGAAATAGCAAATTGTTTATCTTCTCAGGCACCTCATTCTCACGATGGCCCCTAACCTTGCAAATTGGGAAGCTATGCAACAAACTGTTGCGGGTCTTACCCAGGCCCTCCAAACTGTGGCTCAAGTTGGCGCGCGGGCTGACACCGGGGACTTACATCTCAACTTTTGGAGTATGAATCCTCCGCAGTTCTCGGGTTCCCCTAATCCCGATGAAGCTGAAAATGGGATCGACGAGATAGACTGGATCTTCAACATGACTCAATGTGCAGATCAAGAGAAGGTCCTTCTTGCTACGTTTCAATTAAATAAGGATGCCCGAACATGGTGAAAGGCCACCTCTGAACATCTTCATAATGCACCACTTACTTGGGAGGAGTTTCTGGAGCTCTTCCAAGAGAAGTATTTTTCTAAGCATGTCCACGAGCGAAAGGCTGCGGAATTTGCCTCTTTAAGGCATGGTATGATGTCCATGGCAGAGTACGAGCTATAATTTTCTCGTCTGGCACCTTATGCTCCACACCTAGTGGCTACGGAGGTTCTTAAAGCTAATCGCTTCATGGGCGGCCTAAGGCCCGTCTTCATAAATCAACTTGGACCTCAAAATATCCGTACATATACGGAGATGGTCCACATGGCTCATTTATGTGAAAGGACCTTGGAGAAGGTCAAGAAATTCAAAAGTAATGGCAAGGAGTCTAGTCGCAAGTACAACAAGAAAGGACGATGATAAGATAAATTTAGCATCACGGGCACCTACAAGTCTCGTGACAACAAGACGAGATCCCGTAATGGGAATGGCGGCAACAACAACAACAAAAATAAGAAGGTCAAAGAGGAAGAGAAGCAAGTCATGACGGCTTGTTCGTTCTGTGAAAAAATTGGGCATTCATCCGAAGAATGTTGGAAACGCCTAGGAGCTTGTTTACGCTGTGGAAGTTGGGAGCACCGCATGCCGGATTGCCCCCTTATGAAAAAACAATCTTATAATGGCGGGCGTAGGCGTCAAGCTCGTCTAAATGTCGCACTGGACGAGGAAGCACCAAAGGATGATGGCTTGATGGAAGGTACCATTCAAATATATTCACATCCTGCCTTTGTACTATTTGATACCGGTGCTTCTCATTCTTTTATGTCTACTGATTTTGCTAAAACCTTGTCAATTTCACATGTTCCTCTACCTTCGGACCTAGCTATCACAACACCCTTAGGTCTTGGAACTAAACTTACAACCCACTACCCAAATAGTGAGGTAACCATAGAAGGTCATAATCTTCCCGCGAACCTCGTATGCCTTGACATAGAAGTCTACGATGTCATTCTAGGCGTAGATTGGTTATGTGACCATTATGCCAATATCAATTATCGCAATAGGAGGATTTCATTTCACAAATCAGATCTCCCACGATTTTATTTCCTTGGCATAAAGTATAGGAAGCATCATGTTCTCATCTCTTCTCTTCACTCCTTCAAACTTATCTCGCAGGGTTGTGAAGCTTTCCTTACTTCCGTGATCATTATCGAGTTCAAGGAAATCATTCTAGAAGAAATCCCTATTGTTCGAGAGTTCCTCGATGTCTTCCCATCCTAATTACCCTGTTTACCTCCCGAAAGTGAAGTGAACTTCTCTATTGAACTCATTCCTGGAGCAGCACTTGTTTCAATAGCTCCCTACAGGATGTCCCCCACCGAACTCAAAGAATTGAAGAAACAACTTCAGGAGTTATTCGAGAGAGATTTCATTCGACCCAACAAATCCCCTTGGGGTGCACCGGTCTTATTCGTCAGGAAGAAGGATGGATCTCTCAGGCTGTGTATCAATTACCTGCAACTAAATCAACTCACTCTCAAGAACAAATATCCATTGTCGCGTATCGATGCGCTGTTCGACCAGATCTCTATTAGAATATTTCTCCAAAATAGGCCTCAGGTCTGGCTACCATCAGCTCAGAATTAAAGATGAAGATATTTACAAGACTACTTTCCGGAGCAGATATGAACACTATGAGTTCGTGGTAATGTCGTTCGGGTTAACCAATGCCCCTGCAGTGTTTATGCAACTCATGAATAATATTTTCAGGCCCTATCTCGACCAATCTGTGGTCATTTTCATTGATGATATTCTTATATATTCCAATATCAAGGAAGAACATGAAGAGCATCTAAGAATAGCTTTACAAACACTAAGATAACATCAACTCTACGCAAAGCTCTGTAAATGCGAGTTCTGGATAAAGGAGGTCTCTTTCCTTGGCCATATTATTTCAAAGGAAGGTATCGTTGTGGATCCTTCTAAAGTAGAAGCTGTCAAGAATTGGAGCCGACCAACAACGGTGTTTGAAGTCAAGAGTTTTCTTGGTCTGGCTGGTTATTACCGATGATTTATCAAAGATTTCTCTAAGATCGTCGTCCCTTTGACCCGACTCACAAGAAATGAGAACCCCTTTATATGGTCGAAGGACTGTGATGAGAGTTTTCTAACTCTCACGGAACATCTCACTACCGCCCCTATATTAGCAATGTCCGTGGAAGGTGGTGGCTTCGAAGTCTACACGGATGTATCAGGCATTGACTTTGGGTGTGTCCTTATGCAGCATGGAAAGGTATATGCTATGCCTCTAGACAATTAAAGCGTCATGAGGAGAACTACCGAGTTCACGATCTGGAGCTAGCTATGGTTATCTTCGCTTTAAAAACATGGCGACGTTATCTTTATGGGGAGAAATTCACTCTATTTTCGGACCACAAAAATCTGAAGTATCTTTTCACCCAGAAGGAGTTAAACATGAGGCAATAAAGATGGCAAGAATATCTTAAAGACTTCGACTTTTCTATACAATATCACCCCGACAAAGCAAATGTTGTAGCAAATGCGCTTAGCAGGAGACCACTGGCAACTCTAGCAAGCCTCAGGAAAGGTATGACCTATCTTATAGAAGATTTTGCACATTTGAATCTAGATGTTGATGCATAAGAAAAAAGGGGTATTATTGCTAATATCCGGTTGCAACCCAACCCACATTCATAGAAGACTTAGTCAAGTTGCAAGATAATGACCCCACATTAATGGAGATCAAAATCAATATTGATCAAGGGCAGGAATTTTCTATTTCGACCGATGGAAGGCTATTATTCAAGGGTCGGATCTGTGTACCGGATCATGCCGACACTAAGAAATTGATCATGGAAGAAGCTCATAAGTCAAAATATGCTATTCACCCTGGTGCTACCAAGATGTACCAAGACTTAAAGATGAATTTTTGGTGGCCCAACATGAAGAGAGAAATAGCTGACTTTGTATCACGCTGCCTCACTTGTCAGCAAGTTAAGGCGATACACTTAAAATCCGCTGGTAAACTACATCCCTTGGAAATTCCCGAATGGAAGTGGGAGAGTATAGGGATGGATTTCATCATAGGTTTGCCTAAGACAAGAGGTGGACATGATGGTATATGGGTGATCATAGACCGATTGACTAAATCTGCACATATCTTACCTATCAAAAGTCGATGGCTGTGGACATATTAGCAGCATTATACATGAAGAAAATTGTCAAACTACACGGTGTCCCTATCACCATTATTTCTGATCGAGACCCTCGTTTCACGTCACAATTCTGGAAGGGTCTACAACATTCCTTGGGGACCCGACTCAACTTTACCTGTAACACCCCGATTTTTAAAATCTGAAATTTAATTGAAATAGTAAATTTTTAATTTAGATAAATGAATTTCAGAAATTAATATTATATTCCTCAGTGAATAGTGCTAGTGTAATTTCGACTTTCTCACAAAAATCTAGAAAAATAGTAAATTGATAGAGAATGATTTATGAAACAACTTTGCCTTCTTGAGTTTTATCAGTAAAAATCTGTAATTATATCTATTTATCGTTTAAGTGAGTTTCATTAAATAATATTTTATTCCTTGGAATAGTACCATCGAAAATTCTTCTACTTGATAAAAATCTATAAAAATGGTAATTTGGTTTCTGGCAATGTATGTAACAAATTTCTCTTCTGAGATTAACCCAGTAATAATCCGTAGCAAGATCTATTTAAAGATTTAAGTGAAAAATCCACACTTTTCAACCTTTACCTAACCTTGACTTTAAACACAAAATCTGACCTTAATACTCAACCATTTGATCTGAAATTGGTGTCAAATTAAAGGCCATGATCGTAACTTCAATAACTCTCTAAAAATTGCTCGAAACCCTAACCCTAATTGAGGCGGCTGGTCGAGTTTGACTTGGTCCTTGATTTCGGTGCCTTGTTTAACACACCTCTTGTGGCGTCGATTCCTCTCTCCACAGACCATCCCAAAACGTGTATAAACTATCAAAATGAAGCCCTTCCAGTCTATTTTCGTTTGGTTGCCGCGGAAGCTGCTGAAGTTTTCAGATCTGGGAGATATCTCGCGTTGAGTGCGTGGGTGTCGGCTTCCTTCTTTCTTTCTTCCTCCTTTGTTCTTCCTTGTTCTTCATCAAATTGAGGTAGGTTCTCTCGGGCTCAAATAGCAAAACATATATCAAAATGTTCAGCATGAAGTCCTCTTTCTTTTGATATATAAAGCCCCAAATATCATGTAGTATCCTGCAAGTATTTTCGAGGTTTAGTAGAAGCATGTTAGAAGCATGTTAGATTAGGGTTAACATTGTTCCTTCTTCGATTAAGTTCTGATTTCAAGGTGTAATTATGAAATTGATCCACGCATCTTGTAGAGTTTTTCGTGCTCTTTCCATTGATTATAAAAGCCCTAAATTTCTTTCAGCAGGTCTAGAGAATTTCTGTTCGGAGTAACAGCATGTCTAGACCTAGCTTTTGGTGTGTTCTTCAAGTAAAAGCATGTATTGCGGGCTGATTTTGAGTTATAGATCTTGCTCCACATATAGCTTATAATATATGGTTGGATTCAGCATCAAGTTAGCTTTCTTTTGACACCAGAAGTCCCAAATTCCGTTGTGTATATTGGGAGAATTTTAAGATTTAGCAACAGCATGTCAAGAATTAGGTCTTCATGTGTTCTTCATAGAATATGTTTAGATTTAATAGATTTCTGTTAGAATTAGTGTTTCAAATCGCTTGTTTTATGACCCTAGTATGTATATTAATCACCCTAGATCATGTGGTTATGATCCCAACTCAATTGGACCTTAATTGGGTGAGTTTATGCGTTTTCCAGAGCAAAGGCCGTTTCTGTTCTTGCAGGGGTCGACCCCTGGGGTCGACCCATTTTCTGGGTATTCTGGCAGGCCCGAGGGTCGACCCCTGGGGTCGACCCATCCTGTCCCTGCAAGGGGTCGACCCCTGGGGTCGACCCATCTGCAGAAAGTGTGGGGGTTGACCCCTGGGGTCGACCCATCTTCAGAAATTGTGGGGGGTCGACCCCAGGGGTCGACCCATCCAGTAGGCAGACCCCCTGTACCATCCAGTAGGCAGACCCCATTTTTACAGGGGTCGACCCCAGGGGTCGACCCATGTACCAGAAACCCGATTTTTGTCATTTTTTGACCCGAGGATCGATCCAGATCATTAGGGGAGCGACCCATTGAACTTAGACCAATTGAAAACTATACTTTTGAAGAACCAGTGACCTATTCTGAAAACCTTATGATTTCAATTTACATTGGTTCCTACTTGCAAACATAGTGTAAAAACATGTCGTTTACCATCTTCATTTCGACTCATACATTGGTTAAATAGAAACCCACATAATTAGTGGTTAATGGTGTAACTAAATCTCTGTAATGCATGTTATTTCATTCCTGTGAGCTTGTTCTTTAATCATCTTGAATCTTCTTTTGGCTTAATGATTAATGCAAATGATAATGGATAATCTTTGACATATTAACTTGGTAATTATGATTAATATGTTGATTAGCTTGTTGGATAGCTGATGTACTACAGTGGCGCAGCATGATTAACTCTTATTGTGACTTGGTTTTCAATCTTCTTGATGATTGTGCTTACCTTGAAATTCTGAAATGAATCTCCTTCCTACTTGAAATTGTTATTGCTACATAGTTCAAACCTTGGAATTCTTACCATAAATTGTGGAAGTCTAGATTCGTGGGATCTTTGATCCAAAGAAATCAATGCCTGGCAAACAATTAAGGGCTCGGTCTAGTCCTGGGAGGAGCGCCCGAACACTACGTGTACCCCCGGGGAGGTGATTGACTAGGTGTGGCATTTGGCACCAGTACTATGACATGAGTTAAATCTAGGACTGTCCACTACTCTCCACTACTCTCTACAACGTTGCACTTTCCACTCTCCACTGTTCTATACTTTACTTGATGTTACTTGGACGTGGAAATAAAATTACATACGTGCTTGACATGACTTGAATTGTCTCGATATGGCCAACTCTTTATCGTTATCTCCTGCAGTAAATTCTTTTCTTTGTTATTCCTCTTAAGTATTACCATTCTGTTCCTTTATATTTCTTGACCTTGCAAGATCTGTTTTAGTATCGTTGTTTCTTTATATCGTCATTTATTTCTCTTATTAGCATGGCACATGAAACTGTAATTTACTTGCTAATCACTTAAACTATGCCTGATGATAGAGTATAATTCCTACTGAGCTTTGTGCTCACCCTTACTTCCAACCCTTTTCAGGTTATGCGAGTATCGGTACGTGCATTGGGAAATGGATCAGTGTGATCGAGTGGAACCTGGAACCTAGAGTTGGAGTCTGCTCTTTCATTTTCTTGAGTCTAGCTAGTCTAGCTATTTCTTTTTGTTATTTATTTTGAATCTTTTATTGTAAGTGGTGTCAAAATATATCTTTTTAAATTAATAAGAGTTCGTATTTTCTCAAAATGTGTGTCTGGCCTCTTTGTATTTTATTGTGATCATTTATCTTCCGCTCTTGTTATCGTGACTTGTCTCTTGCCACGTTCTGAGCATCGCTTCCCGCTGCTATCGGTTCGGGGCGTGATAATTTTGGTATCAGAGCCTCCTTGCCTGAGTCGCTTGGATTTTGTCCAAGTGTTGCCTCCTTGCCTGAGTCCCTTGGATTTTGTCCAAGAGTATAGGTTTTCCTAAGTTCTAGGCTTCCTAAGTTTTGCCTTGCATCCCAATGACCCAGTATATAAAAAGGTGTTGTCCGAACGTTAGGCTACGCCTATCGGGAAGATCGCACACTTGCGCGAGTGGTCTTCGGATCAATTATCTCCGCCAGGTACCGAGTTTTGGTCATGACTAGGTGCATAGGACCTTTAACCTTGTTAAAGTCTTAGAACCCGACCTGGTGAGATTGGGTAGTATCGTGGGGTAAGTAATAAAATATATGCAAGATTGTGTTGCGTTACGCGTAAGGGTAATGAAAAGTTAACCATATAACTATCTTGCAGGTCTCTAAACCCTTCTTAAAATGAAACCGAGTGGTTCCACCGATAAGCTAAGTTTCGGTTCCGCGAAAGGTTGGCGAGTCCGTCGTAAGGAAACCCGACGTAATAAGAAGAAGAAGCGTAGTATTAGTATATGGTATCGTTCTCTTTTACCCCTAGCTATAGCTAATTCTTTTAATCGTATAGTTAACATGCTATTTTTAATGAATAATATCATCTTAGTTAGCTAATTCATTTCGTCATCAATTGTATAGTTAACATTATTTTGATAAGTAAGATCATCTTAGTTCGAACATTCACATAATTGATAATAGTCGGTGAATTTGGGGACCAAATTCCTTTAAGTGGGGGAGGGTGTAACACCCCGGTTTTTAAAATCTGAAATTTAATTGAAATAGTAAATTTTTAATTTAGATAAATGAATTTCAGAAATTAATATTATATTCCTCAGTGAATAGTGCTAGTGTAATTTTGACTTTCTCACAAAAATCTAGAAAAATAGTAAATTGATAGAGAATGATTTATGAAACAGCTTTGCCTTCTTGAGTTTTATCAATAAAAATCTGTAATTAGATCTATTTATCGTTTAAGTGAGTTTCATTAAATAATATTTTATTCCTTGGAATAGTACCATCGAAAATTCTTCTACTTGATAAAAATCTATAAAAATGGTAATTTGGTTTCTGGCAATGTATGTAACAAATTTCTCTTCTGAGATTAACCCAGTAATAATCCGTAGCAAGATCTATTTAAAGATTTAAGTGAAAAATCCACACTTTTCAACTTTTACCTAACCTTGACTTCAAACACAAAATCCGACCTTAATACTCAACCATTTGATCTGAAATTGGTGTCAAATTAAAGGCCAGGATCTTAACTTTAATAACCCTCTAAAAATTGCTCGAAACCCTAACCCTAATTGAGGCGGCTGGTCGAGTTTGACTTGGTCCTTGATTTCGGCGCCTTGTTTAACACGCCTCTTGTGGCGTCGATTCCTCTCTCCACAGACCATCCCAAAACGTGTATAAACTATCAAAATGAAGCCCTTCCAGTCTATTTTCGTTTGGTTGCCGCGGCAGTCGCTGAAGTTTTCAGATCTGAGAGATATCTCGCGTTGAGTGCGTGGGTGTCGGCTTCCTTCTTTCTTTCTTCCTCCTTTGTTCTTCCTTGTTCTTCATCAAATTGAGGTAGGTTCTCTCGGGCTCAAATAGCAAAACATATATCAAAATGTTCAGCATGAAGTCCTCTTTCTTTTGATATATAAAGCCCCAAATATCATGTAGTATCCTGCGAGTATTTCGAGGTTTAGTAGAAGCATGTTAGAAGCATGTTAGATTAGGGTTAACATTGTTCCTTCTTCGATTAAGTTCTGATTTCAAGGTGTAATTATGAAATTGATCCATGCATTTGTAGAGTTTTTCGTGCTCTTTCTATTGATTATAAAATCCCTAAATTCCTTTCAGCAAGTCTAGAGAATTTCTGTTCGGAGTAACAGCATGTCTAGACCTAGCTTTTGGTGTGTTCTTCAAGTAAAATCATGTATTGCGGGCTGATTTTGAGTTATAGATCTTGCTCCACATATAGCTTATAATACATGGTTGGATTCAGCATCAAGTTAGCTTTCTTTTGACACCAAAAGCCCCAAATTCCGTTGTGTATATTGGGAGAATTTTAAGATTTAGCAACAGCATGTCAAGAATTAGGTCTTCATGTGTTCTTCATAGAATAGGTTTAGATTTAATTGATTTCTATTGGAATTAGTGTTTCAAATCGCTTGTTTTATGACCCTAGTATGTATATTAATCACCCTAGATCATGTGGTTATGATCCCAACTCAATTGGACCTTAATTGGGTGAATTTATGCGTTTTCCGGAGCAAAGGCCGTTTCTGTTCTTGCAGGGGTCGACCCCTGGGGTCGACCCATTTTCTGGGTATTCTGGCAGGCCCGAGGGTCGACCCCTGGGGTCGACCCATCCTGTCCCTGCAAGGGGTCGACCCCATCTGCAGAAAGTGTGGGGGTCGACCCCAGGGGTCGACCCATGTACCAGAAACCCGATTTTTGTCATTTTTTGACCCGAGGATCGATCCGGATCATTAGGGGAGCGACCCATTGAACTTAGACCAATTGAAAATTATACTTTTGAAGAACCAGTGACCTATTCTGGAAACCTTATGATTTCAATTTACATTGGTTCCTACTTGCAAACATAGTGTAAAAATATGCCGTTTACCATCTACATTTCGACTCATACATTGGTTAAATAGAAACCCACATAATTAGTGGTTAATGGTGTAACTAAATCTCTGTAATGCATGCTATTTCATTCCTGTGAGCTTGTTCTTTAATCATCTTGAATCTTCTTTTAGCTTAATGATTAATGCAAATGATAATGGATAATCTTTGACATATTAACTTGGTAATTAGGATTAATATGTTGATTGGCTTGTTGGATAGCTGATGTACTAAAGTAGCGCAGCATGATTAACTCTTATTGTGACTTGGTTTTCAATCTTCTTGATGATTGTGCTTACCTTGAAATTCTGAAATGAATCTCCTTCCTACTTGAAATTGTTATTGCTACATAGTTCAAACCTTGGAATTCTTGCCATAAATTGTGGAAGTCTAGATTAGTGGGATCTTTGATCCAAAGAAATCAATGCCTGGCAAACAATTAAGGGCTCGGTCTAGTCCTGGGAGGAGCGCCCGAACACTACGTGTACCCCCGGGGAGGTGATTGACTAGGTGTGGCATTTGGCACCAGTACTATGACATGAGTTAAATCTAGGACTGTCCACTACTCTCCACTACTCTCCACTACTCTCTACTACGTTGCACTTTCCACTCTCCACTGTTCTGTACTTTACTTGATGTTACTTGGACGTGGAAATGAAATTACATATGTGCTTGACATGACTTGAATTGTCTCGATATGGCCAACTCTTTATCATTATCTCCTGCAGTAAATTCTTGTCTTTGTTATTCCTCTTAAGTATTACCATTCTGTTCCTTTATATTTCTTGACCTTGCAAGATCTGTTTTAGTATCGTTGTTTCTTTATATCGTCATTTATTTCTCTTATTAGCATGGTACATGAAACTGTAATTTACTTGCTAATCACTTAAACTATGCCTGATGATAGAGTATAATTCCTACTGAGCTTTTTGCTCACCCCTACTTCCAACCCTTTTCAGGTTATGCGAGTATCGGTACGTGCATTGGGAAATGGATCAGTGTGATCGAGTGGAACCTGGAACCTAGAGTTGGAGTCTGCTCTTTCATTTTCTTGAGTCTAGCTAGTCTAGCTATTTCTTTTTGTTATTTATTTTGAATCTTTTATTGTAAGTGGTGTCAAAATATATCTTTTTAAATTAATAAGAGTTCATATTTTCTCAAAATGTGTGTCTGGCCTCTTTGTATTTTATTGTGATCATTTATCTTCCGCTCTTGTTATCGTGACTTGTCTCTTGCCACGTTCCGAGCATCGCTTCCCGCTGCTATCGGTTCGGGGCGTGACATTAGCATTGCTTTTCACCCACAAACTGATGGTCAAACTGAAAGAACAAATCAAGTGATAGAAGATATGCTCAGGGCATGTGCTATTGATTTTGGTGGGAGTTGGCACGATCACTTGCCTCTAGTGGAGTTTACATACAACAATAGCTAGCATGCAAATGGCACCATTCGAGGTATTGTATAGAAGAAGTTGTCGCTCACCTATTTGTTGGAGTGAAGTTGGGGAAAGAAAACTTCTAGGCCATGAAATCATCAGGGATACTACCGAGAAGGTAAACCTTATTCGAGAGAGACTCTAGATGGCTCAAGATAGACAAAAGTCATATGCTGACAATAGAAGGCGAGACCTGGAATTCTAAGTGGGAGACCATGTGTTTCTCAAGGTTTCTCCGGGTCGAGACATTCGAAGATTTGGCATTAAAGGCAAGCTCACTCTGAGATTTATTGACCTTTTTGAAATTCTTGAAAGGGTTGGCGGGGTTGCATGTCGGATTACCTTGCCCCCTCAATTAGTGAGAGTCTATGATGTATTTCATGTCTCAATGCTTAAAAGGTATGTCTACGACCCATTTCATATTATAAGTCATGACGATCTGGTGATTCAAAAGGATATGACATACGCGTAAAAGCCAATCAGAATAATTGACCGAGAGGTACGTCAACTTCGGAACAAAACCATTCCCATGGTAAAAGTCCGATGGAATAAGAATACTGACCAAGAGGCGACGTGGGAAACAGAAGAAGCTATGGGCAAGAGATTCCTGGAACTATTTGATTCTAAGTATAATCTCCATAAAACCCATGTAATGAATTTGGGGACCAAATTCCTCTTAAGTGGGGGAGGGTGTAACACCCTGAAAATTTCTAAGATTTTTCAAGAATTAAATAGGATCATTTAGCATTTAAAAGGCTCAATCAGTTATTTAATGGATTATGGGGAATTAATTTAATTTAAAAGCCCAATTAATAACTAAGGGGTTAAGCCCATTTAAATTGGGCCCATAAACCTAATTCTAAGGCCTTTAGGCCCAACCCCAATTCTAGAAACGTCAATAGGATAAATTCCCTAATTTAGTTGGATAAATAGGGGATAAACAGAAGAAGAATTTGACTAAAATTCAAATTTTTGGCGCCCTGCCAGAAGGCGGTCTATCGCCCGACCGCGTCTTCCTGGCAGCGGTCCAGGGGCGACCGCTATCTTCTTCCGAAAGCGTGATCTGTGGAGGCATGAAAAACTTAAAATTTTCCCATCCCAATCACCATGGATCGATGCCATCCAGTGAAGAAATGTGTCTATGACTCTTGGGGATTGATTCTAACCCCAATTAGGACTCCTACTTCGAACTAATACCCCAACCTTAGGCCAACTCTATAAATAGAGTCCAGATTCAACCTACGTGAACCCTTATTTTGGCTCGCATGGTTCGAAGGCAAGACGTCATCATCTCAGGTTAAGTCTTTAGAACTTTTTGTTCCCTTTAGTATTATCTAACTCCCCGCTGAATTTCAAGATAGGAGGTCAAGCAACCAGAGAGCTAGAGCGTCCGGAAGTAGCTGATTCTCTACATAGCGTACAGGAACAAGCGTGTTCGTTCAGAAAAGACTAGAGGTTTAGGGACCTTAGCATAGGTATTTTCAAGTTCATCCTTCAGAGTTATTTGTTTCCCTTCATGTCTTCTAACTTCCCTCCAACTTTCGTGAATTTTGAATAAATAGTTAAGGAGTTAGAAGGTCGGGAAGTTACTGGTTCCACGCAAGACACGTAGGAACATGAGCTTACTTCCAGTCAGAAATTTGAACTCTAGGAGCAACCCCAAAGGTAGGTTATCTCATGAAGGGTTAAACATCAAGTTAGAAATAAAAGCCCTCTAACCTTGCTCAATTTCATGCATTCTATGGTGAGTATTTAATGTTTTCCTATGACTGCGCTTGCATGCTTTTCTCTGCATATTAGCCCTGCACCTCTAACAAAAAGATAATAATTTTGACTTCAATTCATGTTTATTTTATGCTCTTCTTCGTTCTAAACATGTTAGCATGTCATATTCTTCTATCCTTTACATATTCATGCATTAGTTGCCCTAGCATAGGCCATGTATGTTATTCTAAACTTCTGTCTGTTACTGACAAAAGCCGGTCCATCAGAGACCGCTACTGTCAAGAGGCGGTCCCCGATAGACTGTTACTTACAAAAGGCAGTTCTCACCAGGCCGTTTTCTATTTTATGTTAACCCTAAACGGAATGCAGATCAACCCTTATAAATATATTCTAAGCCTAAGTAATTAGGTCATATTCCTAGATATATCATTATATTCATGATTTTGGTTATATTATGTATCAATCATGGTAGGTTTTATGCCCTGCATGTTTTAGAAACTTATTGTAATCTTATGTTAATTTCATGCCAAAACACTATAATTTTGTACTTAAAGTAATTTCCATGATTTGATTGCACCTTGAACTATGTTTTGGCACGTTCCTTTCTCACCTTAAATATGTTTCATAAGTCACATATAGCGCGTATTCCGGTACGTTGCTATTAGTTACACATGCACTTGATAGGCACACTCTCATGGACTTGAGATCCTCTCCGTCAGATATTCCTTCCGCCGAACTAGGTGATCATGTTTTAAGGTCTTCGTAAGTCTTCGCGAGCCTGGGATTCCCACTAGGACGCCGAGTTGGTTGTACCCTAAAAACCCAATGGTCTAGAAAGCACTTGTGTTACCAGCATTTTTCTACAACATGGACAGATAGCGACCCTCAGGCGACTGCTATCTCCAAGTAGCAGTCCTCGCATAACCGCCTTCTACTAGATTGATCTCGCGTCAACCTGTTGTTCTCTCAACATCGACTCCATCCTGATAGCGGTCTCGACCTGACCGCTACCTTCAAGAAACAGTCCTCACTTGACCGCTTTCTCCCAGATTGTGTCTAACCCATGGTTTGACCAAAAAGGTTAAGTCTACTCTGTTCCTAGATGGTCTATTAATTATCTGGAACCTAAACCTTATTCAATAAGTTATTAAAGAACTATGCAAATTAATGAATGTACCGTTATGCTGCCGGATATCTCCCATAGTATGGCCTTGTTCTTAATTCATTCTTGAACTCATATGTTCATGTTTGGTACGTTCTTACCTTGATCTTTGTTATCATGAAGCTATTGTTTGAAGTTTACATTATCGGCCAAACTTTATATTACTCATAGAAGTAGCTTGATTTATAACTTGAAGATGAAAGAGCAGGCACAGACAATGATGGATACATCAAAGTAAGGCCACTAACATTTTTGTTTGCATTTATATCCTTGAGTCAATTGGGTTTTAATTGTAAGGCAATTATAAGCCAATGGGTTAGTCCTTAGGGATTAATAGGTTTCTTTGCAAAAGGCCACGTAGGCCCGGTGGGACCCCCACCCTCTCTCTCATTGGGCCACCTAGCATCTAGGTCCCACAGGGGTTTGTCTTCGGTCAATGGGAGAATATTGACCAAGTGAAAAATTCCAACTTGGCCACTTGCCCACTTGAAGAGGGCGCCCCCCCCCCCCCCCTTTTAGTTTTTTATTATTGTGTTATTTTGACCATATGGGAGAAGAATTTTCTATCTCCTAATTGCCCATCCCTAACCCTAGATCTGAGGTTAGTTTAGATCTTTTAGCTAGTGTTATAAAACCCTTGTATTTCATTATTTTCATAGAATTAATGAGAAGAAGAAAAGCATTTGTTGCAATTGCCCAAGGGCGCCCCTCTCTCTTCCTCCCTTTGCAACAGAGATTCAGCAGATCTAGGGTGTGATGCCCCAAAGCTTGGAGTGATTTCAAGTTCTATCCCTCACCCTGGGTGTGAAGCTCAGCCACCGCCGCTGCCGCCGCCATCGGAGCCGCCCAACGATCCGCCACAACCCGATCTATGTTCTGATGTCCAGGATTTTGAGATCCAAGATAGAAGCTCAAAGATTAGGTTGCTTATCCTAATCCAGCCGTCTGATCGACCTCAATTTTTGAGGGTTTGTTCCCCTTGTCATTCCCCACTCCCAGTTTAATTTTTATGTCAATCATCTTCCGTTTGCCCCCCTTCCCAGTCATTTCATTCCACCCCTGACAGTCTGCCCATCAATAGATCTGTGAGACAGAACCCAGATCCATAAATTTTTCCACCCCCAAAACCATCTTAAAAAAATACTAAAATATTTTTGTGTGATCCTAACATACCCCCCTCTCACCCATAAAATCCCCAAGATTCAGATCCACCGAATTCCCTTCGGTCAAAATTCATTTTCAGGTAGATCTCACTCTGTCCAACTTGATTTGGATTTCGAGCCAGAAATAACTACAAAGCACAGAGTTTTTCATTTCGATCCAAACCGTTGGATAGATCTGAAATTCATATATGTCGAAGCTCTCTGAGTGCCCTTCGCAACGGTGCTAGTTTCATCCCGATCCGACACCGGATCTGGGCGTGGTGATCGTTCTCGTGGAAGCGCGCAGCTCTGTCCCAAGACAGGCCAGCAAGAGCAGTCCGCCGGTTAATTCTTTCAAAAATACGCCAGCTCGGATTCAGCCGCCGCCGACTTCAGGGATCGAAGAGGAACATTCCACCGGCGTCCCAGCCAACCGCCTCGACCAGAAGTCAACCGGAAGTCGACGTCCCACGTGCCGAGTTTGCTTACTATCCAGCGAGTCTGAAAGGTGCCGAGTCGGACCAGCAGCCCGCCTTCGGCCCGAAAGCCATTCCGACTTGCTGCCCGTCAACCCGAGATCGGTACTCCCGGGTCGTTGTTGTCGCCCTTTACCTCCCTGCGTGGAGTGGGCATAAAATTCATTATTGTAATTTATTGATTATTTACTGTACCGGGAGTACGGGTCTTGGCCGGGATCGTCTTCCCCACGCCCGGAGCGTGGAGGTACGTTCTTGCTCCTCCCTTTTATCACATTTGCTCATTTCGTATTTGTTTTTATGTTGCTGCTTGAGTGTTAGGATATCTAGCTCGATAAATTTTTATCACCACGGTAAGAGTGAGAGCGTGACCCATCCCGTGACCCAATCCGGGCACAAAGGAGTGTTGACCACCTTGACTCATTGCCGGCTTCTCAACCGCGCAGATCCACATGCTACTCTTGCTAGGGACGAGTCATGAGCTTGCCTATGTTGTGACTCCTCTATGTTGATGATGTTGACAATAGCTTTATTTCTTTAGCAACAGCTTGTTTTGATTGATTGGCAACTGTTTATGTTTTGATGAAACTATCTCTATCAGATTGTTTATGTGTTCTATGCAGTAAGAGCCTATACATCGTCATGCACACACACAGGTCTACACATTGCACACACACAAGTCTACACACTCAAAGTCCATACATTGCATTGTTGTGTTTGTGCATCGTTTAGAACATAAGTCTATACATTGCTGCATTGCTCGCACATGCTAAGTCTATACATCGTTCGTCTCAGTTGAGCTTCAAAGCCTATACATCCACCGTCTCACTTGAGCTGTGAAGTCTATACACTGTCCGTCTTACTTAGTGTCTCATGCAGCGTTAGCTCAGTAAGTATGTACATTGCATTGGCTAAGTCTGTACATTATCCATCTCTCTTAGCGTCTTATGCATTGGGCAAAGTCTATACATTGCAGATCATGTAACTAGCAAGTCTATACATTGCATTGTGGTGTTTGTGCTCAAAGTCTATACATTACATTGGCTAAGTCTGTACATTGTCCGTCTCTCTTAGCGTCTTATGCATTGGGCAAAGTCTATACATTGCAGATCACGTAACTAGCAAGTCTATATATTGCATTGTGGTGTTTGTGCTCAAAGTCTATACATTACATGGCATAGCCCAAAGTCTACACATTGTTGCATTGCTTGCATCTACAAAGTCTATACATTGGCTGTTGTCCTACAGCGTCATGCATCATTCTTCAAGTCCATACACTGCACTGTAGCTTGCACGAAGTGAAGTCTGTACAGCGTCATGCATCATTCTTCAAGTCCATACACTGCATGACTCGTAGGGTAGCAAGTCTATACATTGCATGCACAAGTTCAAAGTCCATACATTGTTGCATTACTTGCACTTGTGAAGTCTATACATTGGCAGTTGTCATGCAGCGTCAACACAAGTCTATACATCCATTGCTTCAGTTCAATACCTGCTATGTGCATGCATTGCATCGGTGCATTGCTTCCTCTGTGCATATACTGCATCAGTGCATCCATCAGGCATATAGTCTATACACTAATGCATGTGAGGTCCTGTCTGCACGATAATGTCTATACATGCATGCAGGCAGTCAAGTCTATACATTGCAGCTCACACATCCAGCAAGTATGTACATTGAGTTCGCTTGTTGGCTTTCAAAGTCTACACATTGTGGATGCAGAGTCTATACATTCGTTTGCCTTGCATTGCATGGAGTCTGCACATTGTGTTGCTTTGTTCACACTTTGTCTTGCTAAGTCTACACATTGATGCACGTTTACTTCTGCATATTTGATGTCTGTACAGGGCTTAAGCTCTGCATATACAAAGTCTAGACAACATTGCACGATGAGTCTGCATATCCATATAGCATTCAAGTCTGTACATTGTGCATCCTTTGAGTTGAAGTCCATACATCGTTCAGCTGTCTGTCCAAGTCTTTATATTGCGTAAGTCTATACATTGGCAGTTGAATGTTCTTCAAAGTCTGCACATTGCATTACACTTGAGCAAGTCTGTACAGCGGTTGCCTTCATATAGGAAGTATGTACATCGCATAGCACTGCATATATGAAGTCTATACATTGCATTCGCATTCACAAAGTCTATACAGTGAAGTCTATACAATGCATTACACTCTACAAAGTCTGTACAGGGTTTTAGACTTAAACTGATAACTCTGTTCGATTGTCTGACAGGGACTCCTGGCTGAGATTGATGGCATGGCTCGTGATCCAAGGAGGACGAGGTGCCCAGATGGTGACACGTGGAAGCAGCCCATCGAGGATGCTGCCAGGTGGTCGAAGTTCCTCGAATCTGGCAAAAGCATTGGGCGGGAAATGTGGAAGCCACACGCCCTTATCCAATCTGCTGCTGGTATATATATGAGCTTTCTTCTTCAGAAGGAGGCTGATCGATCGAGTGGAAAAGTCTATACAGTGAGACTGAAAGTCTGAAGCAGCAGAGAGCCACCGAGATCCACAGAGAAGAAAAGCAGAGAAGAGAAGAAAGAGAGAAAGGAGAGATGAGTTGAGAGAGTTCGATTGAGAGAGATGAGTTGAGAGAGGTTCATTGAGAGGTTGTAACTCAGACTCTTGGTTCAGATACCAGAGCTGAGATGTTTGCTCATTGAGAGCTATTTCCCTTCCAGGTTTTCTCATTTTCGTTTGCTTCTGTCTTTTCTTTCCGAATCTATTTCTTCAAGCTATGAGCCAGCAATTGCAGTGGAGGTTTCCACTGGACAGGTGAAGCTGTAATCCTCAGCATGCGAGACCAGGTCTCGGACGGCTAAGCTGTATCGCCCAGCGGTTGTAGAGGATTTGTTCCTCTGGTCAGCAAGCTGTGAAGCTCAGTGGTTGTAGGCCAAGCTGTACTGCCCAGCGGACGCAAGCTGTGTTGCGCAGCAATAAGCCATACTCAGTTGAGTGTGGGGTGGACGTAGGTCTCCTGACCGAACCACCTAAAAATCTTGGGTGTCTTGTGTTTGTGCAATTGTCTATGAACTGTGTGCGATTGGTTTGTATCTGAGTCTGCATTCCAACTTTGCATTGCTAATTAGGGACGTGTCTAGTCCATTAGAGTGTCAGCCTATCTTGTCACTTTGTGTCTACATGTCCATCCTATAAGTTCCCCACCTTCCCATGAATTCCCAATCGCCCAGGCCATATGAATGGTGGCGCGATACCCAAGGGCTTGGAAACCATCCCCTCATCTTCCGTAGGCCCGAAGCCTCAGACTTTTGTGGCTCCAACGTCCCGAGCGACTACCTACATTAGGAAGCCGCAATGGACAAATATTTCGAGTGTTACTCTATGTCCGGTGCCATGGAGGTCAGTTTTGCCAAAAAGAGGCTCTTCCACAAAGCCGCCGAGAAATGGGAAAGCGTTGAAACCATGAGGGAGATTAAGAGTCAATGGCCCATCGAGTCATGGTGCCAAATGAAGGATGAACTCAGAAGGATCTACATGCCCCACCCAGTCACCTCCAACCGACCCCACCCAGTCACCTACCATCAGGAAGGTCACAGTCGGAGGCCAAGGGGCCCACACGTAGATGAGCCTAGACCCAAGACTAGGACAGTTGCATATGAGCGAATCCACCATGATGCCCCTACCCCAAAGCCCACCTTTGCCGAACTCTTGAAAATCTTTTTGGATCGGGTGGATAGGATGTGCGCTCACATTGACGGACTCCTGCCCGAGCCTAAAGAGGTCATAGCCTGTACGTAAGCTCAACCCAGTGCCACCCCAAGAACCTCTCCCCCTCATAGAGGACATCCCTTCCCCTCTCGTAAGAGCTCCTTTGCCACCAGCCTCACCTTTCGATCTTTATTCAGAGCCACCTCAGCCAGAACCACCCGTGCTTCTAACGGGGAAGCTAATCCTCGACGATCCACTAGTTAGTTGGCTTAAGAAGAGCTTGGTCCATAAAACACCTTACTATCCATCCATGGACCCTGCACTACAAGTAGTGCCCATCAACTCATTCCACACAACGTTCCAATCATCCCACTATGTTGATACATTGGAAGACCTTATTAAGGGATTAGATTGGCAGTTGAAGTTGACGCACATGTTGGCCCCCGACTTCGACCGACCCAAAGGTCGTGGCTTCACGCATCCCGCCTTGGGATCAATTACCTCCATGTGCACCATGGGTCATGTCACCACAAAGGTTCTTTTATTCCTCCCCATGCCGGCCGAGCCTAACTCTATTCCACTTATCCCGAGGGAGGAACCATATCCTCTACGTGAGACTATTGTCCCATCTACCCTAATGAATGAAGGTGACCATCTACACCTTTAAGAACTCCAAACATGGGACTGTGTAGTAAGGGAACCCATCGCCAGGGGTCACACATTCTTTGATCCCTTCGACCCCTTCCCTAGTGAGTCTTGTTGTGCCCATGTGGTCATTTGAGTCATCTTGCGGTCACTTGGGTCATTCGACATCATCCTGTGGTTATTTGATATTCTTGGTTTTGATAATGGCTAAACACTATAAGTCATTGATGTTTTACCACTCTTATATGACTAAACTACTTGATGTTCTTTCATGACAGATATGCCAAAGAATGGAGTGGAGATGGCAAAAGTGAACGCTTAATTATTGCGCCCTCGCACACGGATCGACCTGTGCGGTCAGGTCACGGGGATCGACCTGTCCAGTCAGGTTGCAGGGGTCAAGGGGGCAGTGCCCCTTGCGGGGGTTTCTAGGGGCGAAGCCCCCGGAACAAAATTTTGATTATAGGAGCGATATAATCAATAGAAATCTTCAAGACAGTCAAGGTTGATGCCACAGATGAGAACGGACTGGTAAAGGACTCAAGCGACGGAGCTAAAGAGGTTAACGGACCAACCCGAGAAAACCCAGGGTCTGCCCAGCTGGCGGTCGATCGCCAGCACAGGGGCGGTCGACTGCCCCAGCCAGCAGCTCCCAGTCTGCACGAGTCTCAGTGGCGGTCGACCGCCAGCCCAGTAGCGATCGACCGGAAATACCAGCGACCATCCGTCTACAGCATTTCTCAGTAGCGGTCGACCGCCCGCTTCTGCAGGTCGACCGCCAGCCCCGAGCCAACATTTGTTGACTTCGTTTTCCACCTCGAGGCCAGCCCATTTTCATGGATTTATTTAATCAAAACTCACCTAATCTCCCATGATTTGTGGATCTGGTCTGGGGGATGTCTATGGACCATTCAAAGCCTATAAAACCAATGCAAGAGGGTTAGAAAATCCTAGTTGATCAAGAGGAATCAAAGAGAGATCAAGAGAGGCTAGAGGAGGTGCTTGGAAGAAGGGGTATTGTAGCCGTGAACAGTACTCCGTGCAGAAGTTCTACATCCACTCCAAGTGATTCAAGCTTAGATCTGAAGCAAGCAACCTCCAAGGAAGCTAGAAGCAAGCAAGGTCTCAAAGGTGATCAAATCTTCATCCATAAATCTCTCCATCAACTCAAGGGGATCAAAAGGAAGATCAAAGCTACATCCATACACTTCTTCATCAACTCAATTGAATCCAAGGCATCAAGGGAGATCAAAGGAGACTTGGAAGAAGAGGTACTGTAGCCGTGAACAGTACTTCGTGAAGAAGTTCTTCATCCATTCCAAGGTGTTTCAAGCTCATATCAAAGCAAGCAATCTCCAAGGTAGTGCAGAAGCAAGCAAGGCTATCAAGGTGATCCAAGGAAGCTGATTTCACAAGGTTTTCAAGGGAGATCAAATCTGCATCCTTTATCTTCTTCATCAACTCAAGGTTATCCAAGGAAGATCATTTCACAAGGAAGAAGATACCATTGAAGCATCAGATTCAAGCTCCAGTAATCTCAGACAAGATCTTTTCTCTTTGAGCATATTTTATATCTTGTTTGAGTATTTTCATATTTGTTCTCTTTTCATGTCATTCAAACATTTGAAACTGTGAATCGTCCCTACCGGTGGTTAGTAGGAAGACAATCAGAAGTTGTCCAATCTGCGGTGTTTACGTCCTTACCGGTGGTTAGTAGGAAGGCAATCAGAGGTTTTTCTGATCTGCGGTTCAGTGCGTTGCACTAGTGAAGCCTCACCGGGTTTGGTGAGGGGTGGACGTAGGACTGGGGATTCAGTCCGAACCACCTTAAAATCTCGTGTGTTGTGGTTTGATTGTGCGATTGTTTTGTGTTAGATGCATGCTTAGGTTTAATTTCTACATTACTTGTTCATCTTGCTAAGCAAATCATTGTGTCCTTCGTTAAGCCTGTTATATTTCGTTGCAATTCTTTTTATCTAGCTATATAGAGGGTTACATTACGAAAAGAGGGGCAGATCTATTCACCCCTCCCCTCTAGATCCGCCATCCACTACTCAACAAGTGGTATCAGAGCCTGGCTCTGCCATTCCCAGATCCTACGATCTGCAGGGAAAGATCCCGGTGTATTTTATTTAGATGGCTTCATATGCTACACATGCTTCAATGGTTTCTCTGCCCATTTATGACGGTTCAGATTTTTTTACATGGGTAGGGAGAATGTTCATCTATGTTAGCTCCATAGATCCACAATTGTGGACTCTTATATACGATGATCCTCATGAGCTGCCATCAAATTCAATTGATTGGTCAGCCCAACATGAGATCAAACACAATGATAATGTTGCTGTATATAACTTAATTACAGCTGCAATTGATCTCAGACTAACTCATCTTGTGTCCTCCTGCAGCACAGCCAAACAAGTACTGGACAAGTTGGCGAAAATCCATGAAGGGAAGGAACAAGAACAAGAATGCTTCATGGCCGACCATGCAGAACAGTCCAGCAATACATCCTCATCACAGGTAAACTCTGACTCCGAGGAATTCACTTTTGAAGAGCTTATGGAAGCCTATGATGAGTTGATTACACAATATAAAAAGGTAAAATCAGTAAATAAAAATTTGAAAAAGGATCTCAAGAAAAATAACCAAACTGAAAGCTTGGTTTGTAAAAAGTGTTCTGTTTTTGAAGAGCTCAACGACACTCTTTCTTTTGATCTAAATATGCATAAACAAAGCATTGCATGTCTAAGGGATGAAAATGAAAATCTTCATGATAAAATCACTAGGTTGGAAGAAATTGTAATAAAACTTCAAAACCAACATAAGTCAATCTCTAATGATCAAACTATGGCCGATGAGCTAATCTATGATGAGAGGTTGATTGAAGAAAATAAAAATTTTGTTTCATGCTCTGCTAATTTTGCATGTGAAAAATGTTCATTCTTGAGAAACATAAATGTTGGTCTCCATGATGATCTTGAATGGCAACAAAATCTAATTGATTGTCTGAAAGAAGATAATAGAGAGTTGTTGGAAAAGAAAATTGAACTTGAACAAGCTGAAGAAGAATTGCATGAAAAACTGGCTGCACATGAAAAAGGCAAATCTGTCATTAATGATCACTCTGAAACATTGCATACTTTAGAACAACAAAATCAAAATCTTAAAGTAATAAATGACATGCTCAATGAGCAATTGGCAGCATGCGAAGAGGGTCTTGATGAATCTAAACAGCATATTTCCTCACTTGAAAATGAAATTCAAGGTCTGAATGATTTCCTATCTTTGTTTGCCCAAATTCAAGATTCAGGCTCACCGGAAGTCACTACCTCCTGTGGTCACCAAAAAGGGCATACTGCTCAAAAGAAAAGCAAAATTCAACATGCTCATCCAAACATGCACCACAACATGTCTAATGCTAAATACCATGCTTTCCACAAAACGAATGTCCATTGTTATTATTGTTGTAGACGTGGTCACACTGTGCATGATTGTTTCATCCTGAGAAATGATGAGCTTAGAACATGACAACAAGTGTAAGGGCAAGGAAAGAAACAGGTCAACACTGGCAGAGGGCCTGCTCAGTAGAACTCTACACAAAATCACATGGAGAGTCAGAAGTGTTGACATTCCCATCCAGACAGGTCGACACTCCCCATGGTCTTCAACAAAAATGCTTCTCTTTGCTGCTTTCATTGTGGTAAGACTGGTCACACTGACCAAGAATGCTGGCATCTGAAAGAAAGACACCACCCCCATACCATGAAAGGTAAAAATCACGCTCACCCACAAAAGTATAGTCCACATGCACACGCACATGAACATAAAAAGAATAATCAATCTTTTGTGCGTTGTTTCTATTGTGAAAAAAATGGGCATGAGATATATGATTGCCAAAGAATGAGGGAGGATGATGTGATTGCCCTGAAAAAGAGGAGCCAAGATGCTAAACATGTTGCTAACCCACAAGGACCCAAGCAAGCTTGGGTACCTAAAAATTCCAAATGAGAATTTTGGGTGTAGGATGCCTTGGAGCTGAGAAATGAATTGTCATGTAAATAAAAGCTCAAGGCACAGGTATGTAAATAGTATTTTTTTATTTTGCATGTTTAGTCTTGACATGTAGATAGTACATCATAAGTTTGCCCATTTTGTTCAATAAAATTCTGCAAACTGAATTGCTTGTTTGAATGATGATTTATCCCCCATGGTGTGAAGATGAACACATGAACTAGATTAATTGCTCACACCCTACTTGACCTCTGGTATTTCTAATGGTCTAGAGTTGAAAGGCAAGTCATGCTTGCCCAGAACTCTTACTATCCGTGAGAAGGATCTAAGATCAAAACCTCCGCCGTGTACCAGAGATCAATTATTTCAGCTGCTTAATTCATGAGAAACTTGTTATGCTGATGAAGTTGATGTGATGATGAGTTGTTTGGTACCTGATATCAGCCACACAAAATTCTTAGATTTTAGTTTTGATGATGCATACCATGGCTGTATTTTCAACTCGTTATTCATGTTAGCATTGTTCAAAAGGGGAGTCTAGCAATTGGCATCATCATGTTACATTCAGTTCAAAATCAATTGTGAATGATTTGTGTTTGCATCATCTTGTGATCTGATATACTCCAATGCAAATTATGTTTAAGAAAACACAAAAAAATGTGCAATCATCATGCAGCATTTTCATTGCATTGTGTATTCACATAAGTCTTAGGCTGCATAGTTCATTGCCAACCCATGCATGCTTTCAGTAGGAGTCAACATCTAAAACCAAGCTGCATCCTCTCTTAGAATAAAGTTGTATCAAATGGATGTAAAAAGTGCCTTCTTGAATTGTTTGATCAAGGAAGAAGTCTATGCGGAGCAGCTCCCTAGCTTTAAGAACTCTAACCATGCAGATTTTGTATACAAGCTAGACATGCCACTTTATGGCTTGAAGTAAGAACTAAGAGCTTGGTATGAGAGACTAAGCTTGTTCCTCATTGAGAAATGGTACACACGAGGTAAGGTAAATCAAACACTTTTCACCAAGAAGCAAGGTAAGAACATTTTGATTGTTCAAATTTATGTTGATGATATTGTGTTTGGTTCTACTAAATCTGAAATGTGTGAGGAATTTGCTAACCTCATGACTAGCGAATTTGAGATGAGCCTAATGGGAGAACTCCAATTTTTTCTCGGTTTACAGGTCAACCAATGAGAAGATAGGTGCTTTATAAGTCAAGCCAAATACATCAAGGAGCTGCTGAAAAGATTTGATATGGCAAACAACAAATTAATTACAACTTCTATGAGCACCACAACATCACTAATTCGGATGAAAATGGTATATTAGTGGATGCAAAAATCTATAGAGGTATGATCGGCTCTTTGCTTTATTTGACTGCATCCCGACCAGATATCCAGTTTAGTGTATGCCTCTGTGCTAGATTTCAAGCTAGTCCTAGAGTAGGACCAAGCATATTAAGATAAGGCATCACTTCATTAGAGATGAGGTCGTTAAGAAAAACTTTGAGCTGCATTTTGTTGATACTCTAAATCAAATTACTGATATTTTCATCAAGCCCTTGTGTAATGACATATTTTCAACACTCAGAAGGGAGCTTGATCTTTGCTGATCTCGAGCCAATAAAACTTGATGTGATGATCTTATTCAATTTGGTTGTGTGTTTTTGTAGATTGGTGTTCATGCATTGTTTATATGTGAATATGTCCTTTTGTATGTGGTGTAACCTTGCATGTAGTCATGATACATTGCATGGTTTATGTAACATCATTCTTGCATGACCATGGTATATCAAATGTTGATGTATGGAAAGGCAGGTTATGCTTGCCTAGAAGCACTCAATATGCGTGAGATTTCACCTCCGCCAAGTACCATGTGTCACTGTCGCATATAGGCCATATAGTAAGGGGGAGTTGTCTCTTTGCAACATTCATGCATAAGTTTCATCATCATTCTGTTGCATCTAATAAGTGTACAACCATGTTTGGGTCATGCCTTCCATCCTGCATGGTTCTAGTCAATCTCTCCTTGACAATTGTCTTTACAATTGCAAACATAACTCCTTGAGTGCATTCATTACATATCCTTAGGGGGAGTCTTGTTGCTTTTCTCAATCTCTTGCAATCTGAACTTCAATGGCTTACAGTCTGATTTGAGATCATGAGACCGATAGAACTACGGCATCAGAGCTTTCTATTATATGAACTGATGATTGTCCATCTAATGAAAATAGTTCAGATTTAATGATTTACTTGAAGTCTTGATATATCTTTTGAAATCATCTATGTTCTGTGATTTTAATAGACCTTGACTAGAGATTGCATGTTGTGCCTTAAATGACTCTCCTGCAATCTGAAAATTCAAACTTCATGACAACCTTGGTGATACTCTAGAGCAAAGTATTATTTTTAAACATCTTGATGAGCTGGAATTCCTGAAAATCAATTTGACAGAGCAATGATATTATTGCACGGAGAAATATGTCACGCCATCAAATCAAGTGACGAATGATATGTCATGATGTGCCCATGTTATCTCTATCTTAATTATATTTGGACTCTAGGCAGAGCACTGGCATAATTGCTGAGAAATATGTCTTCTCATCATAAAAATGATATTGGATATGTCATGACGTGACTTTGTTATCTCTGTTCATTCTGAAGCATAACCGTCAGTCTTGCCAAATACCTAGGGATACTGGCGTCTAAACAACGTGTATTCTTACGGCTAGGAGGCATGTACTAGACTTGATTGCTCGTAAAATATGAGTCATGTGCCTTCAAATTCAAAAGATATTGACAATCAAATTTGTTGAACTCATAAAATTCTATACTTTAGTCATAATTGTTTAGCCTCAATACTAGTTTTTGTGTTATTCCCTTTGTAGTTATTGAATATGGATATATAAGATAAGGAAAAGTTAAACACTGCCATAATATGCACATTTGGTTCATTTCTATTACATCTTGGATGTAGCTGCTTTTCGAACTCTGTTGATGATATCATATTTCATTAGCTTTGAACCATATATGTTGCTCACGGTCTACTTCAGGTTTGCATAAAATAGTTTGCTCTCAACTCCTTTCAGCTCTGGTCTCACAGACATCCGTCACCTTCTCTACCTTATCCCTCCTTTTTGCTGCTGTCAAAGGGGGAGAAAATGTCTTGTTGTGAGTCCTTTATGAGCTAATACCTTTGTCATGAGCTAATACCTTTGTCCATCCTTTGTGCGGCCTTTATGAGTTGTCAAAGGGGGAGAGTGAATTGTGGACAGGAGAGAATCCACGGGGGAGAGAACCTTGTAAGCTTTGAGTCTTCATATGTGATGGGGGATTGTGCATAGCATTCACATGCTTTGATCATCCATGCATACATATCCGCATTCACATACTTTCACTATCATGGATCTTGAGCTACACATGTCGCATATGTCATAAACTTTTTCGTCTTGGATATTACTATCACATAATGACTCATAGTGTTGCCATCATCAAAAAGGGGGAGAATGTTATGCCCCTATGGTCATTTGAGTCATCTTGTGGTCACTTGGGTCATTCGACATCATCCTGTGGTCATTTGAGTTATTTGATATTCTTGGTTTTGATAATGGCTAAACACTATAAGTCATTGATATTTTACCACTCATATATGACTAAACTACTTGATGTTCTTTCATGACAGATATGCCAAGGAATGGAGTGGAGATGGCAAAAGTGAAAGCTCAATGATTACACCCTCGCACGCGGATCGACCTGTACGGTCAGGTCGCTGGGATCGACCTGCCCGATCAGGTCGCGGGGGTCAAGGGAGCAGCGCCCCTTGCGGGGGTTTCTGGGGGCAAAACCCCCGGAATAAAATTTTGACTATAGGAGCAATATAATAGAAATCTTCAAGACAGTCAAGGTTGATGCCACAGATGAGAACGGACTGCTAAAGGACTCAAGCGATGGAGTTAAAGAGGTTAACGGACCGACCCAAGAAAACCCGGGGTCTGCCCAGCTGGCGGTCGACCGCCCCAGTCAGCAGCTCCTAGTCTGCACGAGTTTCAGTGGCGGTCGACCGCCAACCCAGTAGTGGTCGACCGAAAATACCAGGGACCATCCGTCTATAGCGTTTCTCAGTAGCGGTCGATCGCCTACTTCTGCAGGTCGACCGCCAACCCCGAGCCAACATTTGTTGACTTCGTTTTCCACCTCGAGGCCAGCCCCTTTCCATGGATTTATTTAATCAAAACTCACCTAATCTCCCATGATTTGTGGATCTGGTCTGGGGGATGTCCATGGACCATTCAAAGTCTATAAAACCAATGCAAGAGGGTTAGAAAACCCTAGTTGATCAAGAGGAATCAAAGAGAGATCAAGAGAGGCTAGAGGAGGTGCTTGGAAGAAGGTGTACTGTAGCCGTGAATAGTACTCTGTGCAGAAGTTCTACATCCACTCCAAGTGATTCAAGCTTAGATCTGAAGCAAGCAACCTCCAAGGAAGCTAGAAGCAAGCAAGGTCTCAAAGGTGATCAAATCTTCATCCATAAATCTCTTCATCAACTCATGGGGATCAAAAGGAAGATCAAAGCTACATACATACACTTCTTCATCAACTCAATTGAATCCAAGGCATCAAGGGATATCAAAGGAGGATTGGAAGAAGAGGTACTGTAACCGTGAACAGTACTTCGTGACGAAGTTCTTCATCCATTCCAAGGTGTTTCAAGCTCATACCAAAGCAAGCAATCTCCAAGGAAGTGCAGAAGCAAGCAAGGCTATCAAGGTGATCCAAGGAAGCTGATTTTATAAGGTTTTTAAGGGAGATCAAATCTGCATCCTTTATCTTCTTCATCAACTCAAGGTGATCCAAGGAAGATCATTTCACAAGGAAGAAGATACCATTGAAGCATCAGATTCAAGATCCAGCAATCTCAGACAAGATCTTTTCTCTTTGAGTATATTTTATATCTTGTTTGAGTATTTTCATATTTGTTCTCTTTCCATTTCATTCAAACATTTGAAACTGTGAATCGTCCCTATCGGTGGTTAGTAGGAAGGCAATCGGAAGTTGTCCGATCTGCAGTGTTGACGTCCCTACCGGTGGTTAGTAGGAAGGCAATCGGAGGTTTTTCCGATCTGCGGTTCAGTGCGTTGCACTAGTGAAGCCTCACCGGGTTTGGTGAGGGGTGGACGTAGGACTGGGGATTCAGTCCGAACCACCTTAAAATCTCGTGTGTTGTGATTTGATTGTGTGATTGCTTTGTGTTAGATGCATGCTTATGTTTAATTTCTACATTGCTTGTTCATCTTGCTAAGCAAATCATTGTGTCCTTCGTTAAGCCTGTTATATTCTGCTGCGATTCTTTTTATCTAGCTTTAAAGAGGGGTGTTCTGTGAAAAGAGGGGCAGATCTATTCACCCCTCCCCTCTAGATCCGCCATCCACTACTCAACAAGCCTCTTGACCCACCTTATCTATTCCACTTCTTCAAAGAAGTTTAGTATCACACCCCTACCCCACGGGCCAGTCATCCCACATGTAGCAAGGAGCCCGTTCATTGGGGTAATGAAGAAAGTGAATTCGACACTCCTGGCCCACCCAAACCTCCCAAATCCAAAAGGCAGTCATTGCATGAATGGTGCATATTATGATGTCTAGGATTCCATGATTCCACCAACACTTGGTTACGTCGTGTGTATGCAAATCACAGATATGGGTGTCTTGGACCACCATTGCATTCACTTCTATAGGCGTCCTGGACCACCATTGCATTGTAGAGGCCGGTGATGGTGGGAGTAACGTTCGATCGTTGGAGGCTCATCTGATGTCTGAGATGCCTGGGACGAGGCCCCTTGTGGGCTGGCGAATCCTTTGCCCATCTTTATTGGGTCGCCTGGCGTGGGCCGCCAGTTGTCAGGGGTCCGCTTTGCACCATGTAGATCTTGGACTGACTTGGGCCTGACATTACTGGGCCGCATGTGGACTGTACTGCTTTTACCGTCCTCAATAGCTAATTTCTTCAGTTCTTGTATGGACTTAGTCTAAGTTTGCAACGCCTATGTGAATAGTCTTGCGACTATAGTACACTAATAAGAATTTTAGGCACTCTTCAACTGTCTCGAAGAATATGCAATTATCTTCCCTTGCTACATTAATACACAACCGAGTCCAACTCCAGATGCATCGGTATAGACTTCGAACTTCTCTCCTTCAATTGGTAGAGCCAATACAGGTGCAGTAGTCAAACGTTCCTTCAAGGTCTGAAAGCTTTCCTCACATTCCTTAGTCCATACATACGGATTCTCTTTCCTTGTCAGTCTTGTCAACGGAATAGCAATCTTTGAGAAATCCTTAATAAAATGCCTTTAATAGCCAGTCAGACCCAAAAAGTTACGAATCTCGGCTGCATTGACGAGTCTCTTCCAATTCTTTACTGCCTCGGCTTTGGACGGATCAACAGAGATTCCCTTCTTTCAGATCACATGCCCCAGGAATGAAACTTCTTCAAGCCAAAAGTGGCACTTGCTAAATTTAGCATATAACTGATTACTCCTCAAGAGTTGCAATGTTATCCTCCAATGTTCCTCATGTTCTTCCTCGTATTTGGAATACACCATAATATCATCAATAAATACTACAATGAATTAATCCAAATGCGGCCTAAAAATGCTATTCATCAACTGCATAAACATTGCAGGAGCCTCGGTTAGTCCAAAAGGCATAACAGTAAATTCATAATGTCCATATCTGCTTCTGAACATCGTCTTGAAATTATCCTCCTCCTTAATTCTTAACTAATGATATCTAGACCTGAGATCAATCTTTGAGAATTTCAATACCGAGCTCCTGAAATATGGTCAAATAATTCATCAATCCTTGATAGTGGATATTTATTCTTGATGGTAAGTTGATTAAGCTATCAATAGTCTATACACAATCTCATGGATCCATCCTTCTTCTTGACGAACAGAACTGACACTCCCCATGGGGAAGTACTTGGTCTGATAAATTCTTTTTCAATAATTCCATCAGTTGTTCCTTCAATTTCTTCAATTCAGCTGGGGACATTCGATAAGGAGCCTTAGATATCGGGCCAGCGCCAAGAACAAGATCAATAGTGAACGCCACTTCTCTCTCCGGAGGCAAGCCAGGCAATTCCTCTAGAAATACATCATGGAAATACATAACCACACGAATCTCTTCCAGCTTCGAACCTTTACGCTCCGCTATAGTGACAAAAGTTAGGAATGCAAAACAACCTCTCCTTATAAGCTTGCTAGCTCGAAGGGCCGAAATAACAGGCGAACTACCACGACTCCAAAGACCAAAAAAGATGAGTCTAGGACGACCACTAAAAGTTACTAGACCCTTCCTGCAATCTATAACAAGCTTATGCCTAGGCAACCAATATGCGCTGAAGATAACATCATACCCCTCCATGTCAATGGTCACCAAATCGGCAGGCAAGTTCCAACCTCCAACTAAGACCTCACTATTGAGGTAATGATAATTAATCTCGGTCCCAGCTCAAATAGGGGTGGAAATAACTAACTCAGATTCTAACACAAAAGGCTTCACAGACAACATGGCAGCAAAACTCTGAGAGATGAAAGAATGAGTTGCTCTGGTATTAAATAGAACAAAAGCATACTTGAAACAAACATCTAGAGTACCTTCTACGATTCCACCCTCGCTCGGCTCCGCTTCTTGTAGCGCTTGGAGATGACCATGCTTCTTCACTCCTCCCTCGCGCTTCTCACTTCTGGCATGCTCATTGAGTAATAGATAATCAGGGATCCGATGATCACGGCTCCCACAACAGAGGCAAGCTCCCAACCTCCTCCACCATTCCTCCGCTCAGTGCCATGCCTTGTCACAATGCTTACATACTTCTTTGGATGGAGTAGTGGTAGGGACTAACCGCATATCATTCCTTTTGGCTTTTTTATCTTTGGGAAAATCTCCTCCACCATTGGACCTTTTCTTGGAGAAAGAAGCCTGGAAAGAACCCAAACTCGTAACATCCTCCTTCTTATCACGCCCACAAATCCGATCAAATAACTCGGTGACATCTTCCAACAGCTGTGCTAGCCTAACCAGCTCGGGATAAGTCTGCACATCCATGGGTGCTAGCTGAGTGATATACTGGAGCTTGAGCCCATTCAAGAATCTCTGGGCCTTCATCTTCTCCATGCCCACCAAGTGTGGCGCATAACGAGACAATCTTAAAAACTAAGCTTCATATTCTGCGACAGACAAGCTTTGTTGTTTCAATGCGGCGAACTCTGCGGCCTTCTTCTCCTGCACTTGATCAGAGAAATACTTGCAGTTGAAATATTCTACAAATTCTCCCCAAGTCACTTGATCATGCGACAGAGTTGCCTCCACCGACTCCCACCAAGATCTAGCATCATGTTCTATCTGAAAAGTGGCTAGCAGAACCTTCTCTTCATCGGTACACTGCATTACGTGGAAAATTCGCTCTATCTCCTTGATCCAGTTCTCGGAATCATCAGGGTCGATCGATCCAACAAACTTCGGGGGATTCATATTACAGAAACTTTGGTGGATATCTCCGGCTCCATGATTCGCCCCTCCTTGGGCTACTTGTTGCATTGCTTAAGTAAGACCTTGCACGGTCCTCTGCATCTCCCTCCACTGAGCTCGTTCGGCGGCCATGATCCTGCAAGGAATAAAAAAAATTAACATGTTTGACTCAAACTATAGGGTTCGTCATCCTATCCACTTAACCCATGGCACTACCCAATCTCACCAGGTAAAAGGTATGGAACTAAACATCCTAACCTTGGACTTGCCAACTGTAGCACCTATGGTAATTATCTGGAATTATGTAGGAGTGTCTGAGATTAAAAGGATTAATTTAAAGGCTTAATGGGCTTAATTAATGATTTATTATGGGCCTAATTATTAATAGACAAATTATCCACTTAAAATGGACCATAAGACCAAATTCTAAGACTTTTAGGCCCAAGCCTAACCCTAGAGATGTATTAGGGTAAGTTCCTTATTTTAATTAGATAAATAGGGATAATTAAGTGAGAAATTTGACTAAAATTCAAATTCCAACGACCATATCAGATCGCGGTTAGTCGAGCGATCGCGTTCTGATGGTTGCGGTCCAGGGAAGATCGCGTTCAAGTTCCGTGAACGGAAAGTGTTAAACCACGGAAAGATTGGATTTTTATCAACCCAATCGCCATTAATCGATGTGATCTGGCAAGGAAATGTATCTATAACTCTTAGGGGATCGGATTGACACCCTATCTGACTCCTAATTCGATCTAATCCCTCAGCCCTAGGCCATTCCCTATAAATAGATCCCAAATTCGTCCTACACGAACCCTAATTTTGGATCGCGTGGTTCGAAGGTATAGTGTTGTTATTTTAAATTCTTCCTTTATAATTAACTGTTCCCTTTAGTATCTTCTAACCCTCTGCAAACTTTCGTATTAGGAGATCAAGCATCTAAGGAGTTAGAGCGCTCAGAAGTAGCAGTTTCTATGCAGGACGCGCAGGAACCAGCACCCTCTTCCGGCGAGAAATTCTTAGATTAGGAGCAAACCCATAGGTAGGTTATCTCATGATTGGCTTAAACAACTTGCTAGGAGTAAAAGCCCTCTAGCCTTGCTTGATTTCATGTAGTATACACGGAGAATTTTATGTTTTTCCATGAACTGCGTAGTTAGATTTTCATGGCATGCTGCCCTGCAACACTAATAAAAGATAAAGATTACTGATCTAATTCATGTTTTTCCATGCATTAACTTCATGCTAAGCATGTTATCATGCCTTATCTTTCTTTTTAATATAGCTTTCATTCGTTAATTGCTCTAAAATAGGCTCTACACGCCAGGATTTTTGTTTCTGTTTGATGCAGACAGATAGCGGTCAAGCAGAGATCGCGACTGTAGACACGCCATTCCTGACGTCTCCTGAGAAAGTCTCATATTACTATACGACGCCCCGCGACGGCTTACGCATTTTGAATCGCTCGAGTGCTTCCTTTTCTTGAGTCTTCTTCCGCCCTTTTCAGCATCCGGAATCGTCTCGGCGTTCGGACGGCATCAACACCAGTCAGACGCATCGGAAGGTTCCGAAGTCAGGAAGGATGTCTGCCGGGCGGCTGCCAATGCCTTGTCTGAGGACCCAGGTGGGTCTTCATGGGGGCGTCCAGGCTCCTGGACGCCCCCATTATTTTATTTATTTTTCAAACCTAAAAAAAATAAATATATATATAGGCCTCCATTAAAACAAAAATATAAAATATAAAATGCCAGTTGGCATAAAAAAACAAAACAAAAAAAATAAAAATATATTTTCTTGGAGGCGTCCAGGCCCCTGGACGCCTCCATCAACTCACTCACGGGGCCCCGCCCACCGATCGACGGTTTATCGTGTGTGAAAGAATCCAAATTGTGGAGATGTCCAGCCGGCTGGACGTGCCCATTTCCAAATCACGGGTCGCAACTCCAAAACCACATGTTGTGTTAAACCACGTGCGACTTTCGGTGGAGTTCGGTGGGACTTATGGAGGCGTCCGGGACCCTAGACGCCTCCATGAAAATATTCAAAAAAAATGAATAAAAATAGAATAAAATATTATTTTTGCCCTGATAGAGGTGTCCAGGGTCCTAGACGCCTCCACCCTCCGGAGCCCTAAATAGAGGCCCACCCCCTCAGTTCTAGGGGAGCTTCTAAGAGGTCCGATAGGCTGTCGGAGCCCAGAGGCTGCCGGAGTCATTTCTAACCCGTGGGGTCTTTTGTAGGTGGAGGTTCTGTCAGCTTCTCGGGTGCCCACGCTCGCGAGAGGAAAGTCGTCTTCATCCACCGCGCTTCCACATCGTCCCTATGCTACCGGAGCTCCACCGGATTTCGCCATCGGCACATCCAATAAGTCAATCCTTTCCTTTTCTTCGTAATTCTTTTGCATTCATCATCTCGCACCCTCTATCCCCCTTCATAAGGGCGCCTCTTCTTATATACTTCTTGCATCCATCATCGCATTTCCTCCTACTCGTATCAGAGAGGGGTTTAAAAGACAACACCAACCATGTGTGTGTCTTGCCATCATTTCGTTATTTTTATCGCAAGGATTTGAATACTACACCTTCATCTTTCTAATCCACTCGTTACTTGTTTGTCGTTATTTTGCAAGGGTACCCAAGGAAAGCCCTCTCCGTCGGCCGGCCGAAGGGGGAGGAAGAAGCAACCCGCCATCTCCCGCTCTTGAGGTAGGCGCGATCACTTTCTTTATTTTGGGGTCTTTTGGCCCCTGGCGATCACATCATGTTCTCGAGGCCGCGGCGAGTCACTTCCCCAATGGCCGTTTAAATTCCTGTTCTTATATTCTCTTTATATACTGTTATATTCTTATCTGCTCATATTCTCGAGGCCGCGGCGACTCACTTCCCCAATGGCCGTTTAAATTCCCGTTGTTATATTCTCTTTATATTCTATTATATTCTTATCTGCTCATATTCTCGAGGCCGCGGCGAGTCACTTCCCCAATGGTCGTTTAAATTACCGTTCTTATATTCTCTTTATATTTTGTTATATTCTTATCTATTCATATTCTCGAGACCGCGGCGAGTCACTTCCCCAATGGCCGTTTAAATTCCCGTTCTTTATATTCTCATTATATTCTGTTATATTCTTATCTGCTCATATTCTCGAGGCCGCGGCGAGTCACTTCCCCAATGGCCGTTTCAATTCTTGCTATTTGATTTATGCACCATTCCCGTCCCCCCCCCCCCCCCGAGGCCGCGGCGAGTCACTTCCCGCTATGGTCGTTTAACCCCCATATCTTGCTATATTACATTTGTCCCGCTCGCCCCGCCGGAGTAATCTCCCATGGTGGCCCCTTCTCTTTTCTCTTATTTCTGTGTTGCAGCAAACAAGAGGAGCCTGCGCGCTCCGCGTCTTCTTCACTCCTCAAACCGCGTGACGTCGCTTACAGATTGGCGATCACGGTGGGGCGTCTACTGCTTCCTTTTGGCTACCCTTGCAAGTTCGACACCGTCCGTGCCTCTCCACCTTGGCGCCCTCGCGCGCCCCCGTTGTGCTCACGGCAGCACTGTCAGTTGTGATTGGTTTGGTGTTTATTATATGTTTGTTATTTCTGTTGTTTTCTTACTCTATATCTCTGTCAGCATTCCATTGCATACATCCATCCCTCTTTTATATCCTTTTTCATTTTTTCTAAGGATCACCCTTTCCCGGTGAAGGAAGGACTCTCCGTTTGAGAATTCCTCTCAACGGACTAGAATCTCCTCCACTGGGACCTCCGTAAGTCCCCGACATCGAAGAATCTCCTCTTCGTTCACTGGGCGGATTGTACCATTGAAGTTCCCCGGAGTTAGTCATCCCATTCGTGGTGAGACGAGAGACCCTAGCTGACACGGCGGTGAAACAAAAATAAATTAGGGTCCCTATTTTGTGTGAACTTCGGATCTCGCTAAAAACATAAAAAAAAAAATCATCAAAATTAAAACATAAAAAAAGGCGTAAAGGCATCCACTTGTTTGATAATCTCTGCTACCTGCTTGCTAGTGTATATTTTTGCATTTTGGGAAAACTGTGAGCATGGCTCACGAGTCTTTTGAGGAGAACCACCCTAGTCGTGGTTTGTCAGCCGACCCGCGAGTCTATGCTATGGACTCGGGTCCTTCTCATGAGCCCTCGCATGAGGTGTAGGTTATTGCCGGGGACACGTCTCCACCACAGGATATCTCTTCCTTACCGGGCGCCCTCGCCAACACGGAGCTTACCTCTGAACAGCTCCGGGCCTTCCAGGCCATTCTGAAGGGGAAATCTGTTTCCCCCACGCCCCAGGAATCAACTCCGGCCATCGCACCTCTCCAAGAGTCCGTGCAGGCCATTCCATCTCCTTCATTGGTGCAAGCCATCCAGTCTCCCTCGCTTCAATGACAAGCGAGCTAACAACCACCCTCATTCCAGTTCCCGTCACAATCTCAAACTCCCGTTGTTCCCCACATACCGCTTCAGCCAGGGCCAACTGTCGGTGGTCCGACAGCTCCCTCTCATTCGGGGTTCCCCCCTCAAGTCTCCGGGAGACAGTTTCTCCCCCAGTGGCAAGTGCCACCTTCACCTCCAGAGGAGCTCGCCCAATCGCTCCTCAATAGGTTCAATCGCATGGACGAGCAGTTTCAAAATCTGAGAAGAATGGTGGACGTGAAAGCCACCCCGGAGGTTGCTTTGCCAATCCTTCCCGTCATTCATCTTCCTCCCTCCGAAATATCCACGTACCGCAGATACAATGGTACCGGCAACCCCTTCATTCACCTCAAGGATTTCATGTATGAATCCTCCTATTGGCAAAACGATCAAAGGTCCCTGGCATACCTCTTTCGGAGATCATTGGATGGTCCCGCGCTAGAGTGGTTCTATTCTTTGGAGCCCCAAGAGGCCAAGAATTTTGAAATAGTCCAGAGAAGGTTCTTGCAGAAATATAGGGATAGGGTCGGTCCCTCACTCTCCATTACCGACCTAGTGGCCGAAAAGATGAAGCCTGACGAGGATTTTGTCCGCTATGCTGATAGATGGAGGTCTCTGGCGGAAAGAATAAGGGATACCCTCTCCGAGCCCGAACAAGTGAAGATGATTGTGTCTAATGCAACCCCACAGTTCAGACACGTCTTGGCCATGAATAAACTTACTACAATGGAGGAACTCTATGAAAGGGCCCGGTACATCCAAACCTAGTTAAAAGACTCTCCCATTATGAACATGTTTGAGTCGCCGAAGCCCAAAGTGGTCAGAAAGACAGGCGCTGGTGTCCCGGGCGGAGCCACAGAAGGGGTCTTGACAAATGAGCAAGTGGGTGCGGTCAACAATGCCAACTATGCAGTCAACCCAAGGCCTCCACAAATGCCCCGACTTCCCCTCCAACCAGGTCCTTTCCCTCTTCGTCCTCCACCCCAAAATAATCAACCCCAGGATAATATGCCTCCATTACGTCAACCCCAGCAACAACAACCACAACCTCAGCAACAACAACCACCACTTCAGTACAACCAAGTTCCACCCCCGAGGAATTATGGTCCCCAACAGCAACAAAGGAGGCCGATCGGTCCCAAGAGAGCCTACTATCCACCGTTGCCAGAAACTCTGGCGGATATTTTCAACGCCGTCATGGCCTCAAACATAATTGTGCTACCCAGGGAAAGGCCCATGTGGCCCCCGAATGTTGATACCTCCAAATACTGCGTCTACCACAGGCAGCCAGGACACACAGTAGATTGCTGCTTCCATTTCAAAGATTACATCCACGATATGAATGATGAACATCAAATAGATTGGGATGAAATGAGACGATACGTCGCCGCTCTCAAGGCTAGGAGACCTCCTCATAGGCCACAGCAGCAGTTACAACAGCAGCAGCAGCAGCAACCACAACAACAACAACAGCCTCAGTAGGCCCCACAACAACAGCCCAACATGGGCATAATCCAGAATCCATTACCGGAGCACCAACAGCCCAATCATCAGGTTAACCCCATCTCCTCCTTCCCGGAAGTCGGGAGAGAGCAGGTGTGGCACCCGGAAAGTACCTCCATTCTTTCTACCGCCAATCCTATCATCACGCAACACCCTTGCCTTGCCCGGGTAGCACCTCTCTCTCATCAACCCGCGTCAGTATCGCCTTCACCATTTCCACTACCATTACGCCCTCTCATCCGCACCCCGATCTCCTATCAACCGACACTCTCCACTACGCCTTCACACCCTCTCATCTTCTCTCACTCCCCCACTTTACCATCCACCTCTACCACATTTACCCCTACGCCTTCTAAACCCCTTATCATCCGTCAACCATACATAACCCCGTCTTTCTCCACCATATCACCACTAATGCCTTCAAAACCACTCATTACTCATCACCCACCTCAAAATCATTGCCCGCTTCAAGCCCTACCCACTTCTACTTCGTCTCCACCTCCACCTTCCAGACCCCTTATCCTCCATAATCCGTGTGATATCCCCTCTACCTCCACCATGCCTCCACCTAACAAACCCCTCATCAGAATCCCTGCTCCTGTCATCACCCCTGCTTCATCAACCATTCCTCCACCACTACCCCTCAAATCCCTGTTAAAACCCACTACTACCCCCACAGAGGTACAAAAGCCGCAGGCAATGGTGCTCCGGAGTGGAAGGATTTTCCACAGGGTTTTCCCCCACAACAGTCAGAATCTTGAGCAATCTCAGCCAGAGAAGGATGATGGAGAACAACCAGAAAGAGCTATCCCTGGAACACAGTATGATCTATTGAAACACTTGGACAAGACACCTGCTCGGATCTTCATCCTGGAGCTACTTCAAAGATCCACATCCCACCAGGCGGCCTTGATGGAATATCTTCAAAAAGTCATGGTTAATGAAGACCTCCCCGTGGAGAAGATTTCGACCGTCCTGACCCCAACAGACACACAACCGGCCATCATGTTCCACAACTACGAGCTCGCTCCCAAGGAAGCTCGGAAATATGCATTGTGCATTTCAATAAAAATTAATGGGGTATCCATAAACCCGTGTCTTGTGGACACGGGTGCGTCCATAAATGTGATCTCCATGGACACCCTTCAGTTGTGTGGGGTCAACGAGGAACAAATAAGACCTTCCTCGATCACGGTCACGGCTTATGACAATAGCAAAAGGCCGCCGCAGGGGATGATTATTCTGAAGGTAGAACTAGGCCCCATGTCAATTCCCACGGAATTCCATGTCCTCGACATGGAACCCACATTCAAGGCTATGCTGGGTCGCCCTTACATCGAAGCCATGGACGTTGTGCCTTCCACCAACCATCAGTGCCTGAAGTTTCCTTATAATGGGAGGATTATTAAAGTGGTCAGTACACCTGTCCTTCACACAGTGGATGCTATCAACACCTCTCTGCCCTCTGTTTGGCCATCTCATCGGCCCATATTGTCATTGCTGGGCGTGCGTGATCTATCTCACGTTCCACTAGCACCAAAGGAGCCGGTCAGAGCAACCGCAACATCATACCTCCCTTTTCACTCCAAAGGTTGGGAGATTATGAGGAACATCGGCTACCAACAGGGTAAAGGTCTGGGCGCACAGTTACAGGGTAGGCTCAAACCGCCAAAGGAAATTAGGCCGAACCACAGGTTTGGCCTAGGCTTCAAAGGACCGTTCAAGGTGGATTGGAAGCCCCTCACATGGACTCTATCAAACCACTTCAACAGAGGGCCCGTTGTTTAGATGGGAGATTACTCACGAGAAGCATATGGGGAATCACATGCTGTATATTTGGCTGAAAAATGTCCGAGGATCACCAAAAGAGGCAAGATCAAAGATCCGAAATGCGAGTGGAACAAATGGTTCGACATACGAGACATTTCTGTTGCACTGGAAAGGATGTTCTCGTCTTCGCAGCTTGAAGGACCACCATTGATCTCTGAAATACCAGAGAATATTACCACTCTTGTCAAGGTTCCAAACTATCCTCGTCCTCGCCAGAAGGACCCTGTCATCGACGGATCTTCATCCGTCCTCAACATTGCCGTCGACGGCTCATTAGCCGCCATCTTCCCCATCCACTCGTCTCAGCCTTTGCTGATATTTTCTTCCTGGGCCAGACAGTTGTCTGATGATCTTCCCAGATCCCCTTCTTTGCTTACATACCTACGTGGGCTTCTCAACCCGCGCCAGGTCTTCAACCATGATCTGCTCTATGAGCCTCGCAATCCTCTAGTCATAACCACTTTTCTCTCTCCTCCAATCTCTTTGCACTGCTTTGTCATTAAAACTGAAAACGAAAAAAAAACGTCAATTTTCAAACTCCTCAACAACACATCTTCGTGAGGAAACCTCTTACATCTCCCACGGGTGCGTCCCGCCCTGCGGACCACCCGTCTAAGGTCCGATGAGCGACCTTTTCTACCCCTCCTCTGAGGGGTCTTCTCCTGTACATTCTACACCATCCTCTTCGTCTTCCTCATCTTCTGTAAATATTGTCAGTCAATCTAGGAATGATAGGTCAAGGGTAGTACCTAGGAAGAAATCCAAGGGTAGGCAGATCCCCCATCGATTCCTTCTGGATTTAGCCGCCAGATGTCAAGCCCTTCTTGCCATCCCCCAGTTGTTAGAAAATCCCATCCGGCTACCGGAAATAGAATGTGAAGGCAATTGTGCATTTGATGAAGGGTATGGAGTCTACGAGATCACGGATGAAGAATACCCTACTGAAGATGAGGGTGAGGAATATGAGGATGTGACTGGCGCATATGCTAGTGGAATAAAGAGATTCGACGAGCCGTCAACCGCCGTAGAAGAATCCACCAAAGAAGTCAACTTGGGAACTGAAGAAGACACTAGGATCATCCTCATAAGTGACAATCTACCACCCTCTGAAGAAAAGGCATTAATTGAAGTTCTCAAGGAATATAAGGACACGTTTGCATGGAGCTACGAGGATATGTCGGGTCTAGATTCAACCTTGGTTGAACACCGTTTAACCCTAAAACCAGGGTCTGTCTCGGTAAAACAAAGGTTAAGGCGTTTCCACCCTCAGATGGCTTTGAAAATCAAAGAAGAGGTCGATAAGCTCCACAAAGCCAGGTTCATTAGAGTCGTCCTTTATCCTCAATGGGTGGTGAACATTGTCCCGGTCATGAAGAAAGATGGGAAAGTCAGGATTTGTATCGACTTCCGGGACCTTAACCGCGCGTGTCCAAAGGATGATTTTCCCTTGCCTCACATTGATGTGTTGATCGATAACACGGCAGGTTATGAGACCCTCTCATTCATGGATGGATTTTCAGGATACAATCAAATTCGTTTGGCAGAAGAGGATCAGGAAAAGACGTCATTCACTACCCCTTGGGGAACATATTGTTACGTGGTCATGCCGTTCGGATTAAAGAATGCTGGAGCTACTTACCAAAGAGCGACGATGACCATATTTCATGACATGATGCACATATATCTGGAAGTGTATGTGGATGACTTATTGGTGAAATCAAGGACCAGGATGGAACATCCAAAAGTTTTGGCTAAGGTCTTGCAGAGGTCAAGGAAGTTCCAATTGAAAATGAACCCGAAGAAGTGTGTGTTTGGTGTGTCGTCAGGTAAATTGCTGGGTTTCATTGTGAGCAAAAGAGGGATCGAGATAGATCCAGACAAAGCCAAGGCTATCAAGGATATGCCGCCTCCCAAGAATTTGAGGGAAGTCCGAGGTTTAATCGGGAGGTTGCAATTTATTCATCGGTTTGTGTCCCAACATTCACAAAGGTGTAGACCGCTCTACGAGTTGACCAAGCCAGGAGTAGAATTCCTGTAGCAACCCTGGAAAAATAAAGATTTTGAAAATGGATCAAATTAAAATAAAAGATAAGTAAATAGATGATGAAAGCCTAAACGCATAAGAATAAGCCAGAAGGAAAATAACGCCTTGGGTCAAGGCGCTACTTCAAGAAGAAATGCCCTTATACAAGGCGCTAATTTATGAAAGGACGCCAACATGTGAGGTCGTCAATTCTTAAACGGTCAAAATAAATAAAAAGGAAAGTAGAAGTGACGCCCTCCACCTAGGCGCGTTTTATACAAGAAACGACGCTTGACAAGGCGTCAATTTAAATTAACGCCCTCACTTAGGACGTTAATTCAGTTTGAGTTTCGTTCGACCCAGGAGACTATCCAGAGCAAGTTTCTGGATAACTACGAGGAAGATTGAATAGGGTAAGAACTCTATTAGGGAAATATTACTTCCAATACAACACTAACTCCATTACGATCCTAAAAACCCTATAAATACCCTCCTAATTCACCCAGATTGCTACTTTGGCAATCTAACTTTCGTTTTGCTGCTGCTGTCGACCGTAAAGAACAGGTAATGTTCTTTCCCCTGCCTTCAGTCATGGTTATGAAGGATACTGATGTTCTTCATCATCTTTTGTTATAGGTTAGCTGCCTTGCATTTCCTGACGTGCTGAAGAACGAGGGGTTCTTCATCAAACATCATCTTCTGGAGGCCGGTTTAGAACAGAGCATCGGTTTCTTACCAAAACCTTCACGTTTCCTCTCCCATATCACCTTCAGGTAGGTTTTCTCAAGATCGTAGCCCAAACTAGCTTAAGATCTTAATAATATCATCGGTCGTGCATACATATAGTTTTATTGTGGTTTCAGATGTTTTCTATGTAATTTCAAAAAGAAACGCCCTTGGCAAGGGCGCTAATTTAAAGAAGCGACCCACACTAGGGCGCTAATTATTGTTTTGACGCCCTGCCCAGAAGTCGTCAATTACATGTAATTAATAAATACCCACGTTTAAAATTTAATATCTATGTAACCATGAATCCAATATATTGCATGAGTATACCTGTGAAATCCTGCTATTTTTCCTGTCATGATCATGTACCCTTTTTCCTGAAATTTTATTATCTGAAAATTGGTAAATTCTTGAATTCACGACCTTGTCTAGGTCGTCTCCTACTGAACTGACGCCCCAGACCAGGGCGCTAATTGAGAGGTAACGCCCCTGTCCAGGGAGCGTTTTGGTTAAAATTCTGAAATATTGAAATTCTGCAAAAATTGAAATATAGTTTGGACGACTGCTTCACGAGTCGTCAAAAGCTCAAGAAACGCCCTTATGTAAGGCGTTAATTACGTGATTAATGACTTAACTAAAGTCGTTATTTTCCTGTAAAACTATTTTTTCACTGTTTCTGTTATCCGAGGGTTTCATACTTATGTATATATATATTGGCACTATATTTCCACTCCGTGAATATAGTCCCACGTTTCATGATGTTTTAACGTTACCCCCTCAATTCTCGGTGACATACAAGCTCTCCATTGGACATTCCGTTCCTTTGGACTAGCGAGTTAGTCATAGAGACCTCCGTAAGACTCCTCGAGCCTTGGATTCCCTCAAGGCCGACTGAGCGGGTTGTACCATAAAAACCTATCACCCTATTTTTGCCATGTCACTATATAGAAACATGGTATACCGGCCCTCATATTATGCTATGAGTATGATATGAGAATTTTCTTAATGAACGGGGAAAGCATGCCATCAATGTGATGTTATTGTAGACCCCAATTCTATAACAACTTTGTTATGATGTTCTTGTGGACCTCAATTCTATATTAAAGGAGTGACCATCTACTTGTGGGCATTTACTTGTCATGGTACCCAAGTTAGGGAATCAATTCCACCTAGTTTTATCGATAATCGTGATTGTACCGTTATTATCGCCATTCTATGTCAAGTGTCATATTTTTGGACTCTACTCTATCCAAGTTTATCCTACATGTCTACAAGCTTTATTCTTTAAATTCCATATTGGCTATACACAAAAGTGGATGTTAAAATACATGATTAATGCATGCGCATATAGGGCCCGATCTGGTCCTGGGAGGAGCACCTGAAAGTACTTGTGCCCATGGGAGTTGATTGATCACGGTATTGGCATTATACCGAAGTGCATGACTAGTTTGATTGAACATTCCACAAATCTTGTACTTGACTTGATATTACATGACTTGCGTGGCCCGAAAAAGGGTAATTTCATACTTGCGTGTTTGAAACGTGATAGCAAAGTTCTGACATGACATGATGAGTCTACTTGCTTGAGTATCTTGATAACTTTTGATATAAGTTCTTGAAAGTTCATGACTAGTTCTTCTTACTATCTTTTTGTTATATCCTCTTTTTATCTTGTCATTTTATGCGAGCATGCATAGCTATAGTGCATTCATGAAAGATGTAATTACTTAAACCCATTGCTAGTTCTTGAGATATAATTTCCTACTGAGCGTTCGCTCACTTAGTGTTTCCCTACTTTTCAGGTAAGTCCGACGATGAGGGAACTCAAACGGATGGGGAAAATCAAGAGTGAAAGAGATAGAGCTTCTCCCGTGTTATCTAGTCTTTTTCATATTTTCTTGAGTCAACCTTGTATTTTTCCTTTATTTTAGTTAGTACTTCAAAGGTTTGTAATAGACATATTCTTATGAAGGAATAAAGGATTGTGTTATCTTTACTTTTGCGCATCTCTGATTTTGGTGTCGAATACACTAATACTCTGATTGACATGATTGATATAAACTCGTCACGCGTCTCCGGATATCTTCCGCTCTCGGGGTGTGACAGTTTTTGTGGTATCAGAGCCTAGGGTATTCAATTCCTAGGAAACCCAAGTCCAAGGATAGGTTTAACCTTTAACCGGTGAGATTGGGTAGAACCAAGGGTTAAAGTTAACATAGAAATGCTAGCTTCTAAATGAAATCATGTATTAATCTAGTTATGGTAATTGTAGGACGATGGCTGCCGAACGTGCTCAGTGGCGCAACATGCAGCGTACACTTCAAGGCATGACTCAGGTGCTGCAACAGGTAGCACAAGGAGGAGCACAACGAGCAGGGAGTCTCCACCAAGTCTTTAAAAACATGAACCCGCCTAAATTCACGGGTTCTACTGATCCGGACGACGCAGAGCACTGGATCAGGGAGACGGAACGTATATTCCGTGTTATGCAGTGCACGGATCAAGATAGAGTCTTATTAGCTACCTTTCAGTTGGAAAGGGATGCCCGATGCTGGTGGGAATCAATAGAAGCTACTTTAAATCAAGACCAAGTTACTTGGGAAGAATTCATTGAACATTTCAACGCTAAATATTTTTCGGACCGAGTACAGGAAAAGAAAGCTGCAGAATTTGCTGCACTGAAGCAACGGTCCTTGACAGTGGCCGAGTACGAGGCCCAATTTTCTAGATTATCTCGGTATGCTAAGCACTTAGTTAGCACCGAGAAGATGAAAGCTAGGAGGTTCCTAAATGGGCTCAGGCCCCAATATATCACACAGCTGGCGCCAATGGATATCCAGGTCTACTCGGAAATTGTGCGCCGAGCTCAGCTATTAGAAGACGCCACGGAACTATGTGATAGAATCCGTGGGAAGGACAAGAAAGAACAAGTTACAAGTTCGGGTTCCTTTAAACCCAACTTCAAGAAGAAGCTTCCAAACTCTCAAGGATCATCTTACTACAGCTCCTGTCTTAGCTTTACCAATGGAAGGAGAGAAATTCGAGGTATACACTGATGCTTCTGGCATTGGCCTCGGATGTGTTCTAATGCAACAAGGAAAGGTTATAACTTACTCTTCTCGTCAATTAAAGAAGCACGAAGAGAACTACCCCGTCCATGACTTAGAATTAGCCGCGGTAGTATTTGCACTAAAGATCTGGAGGCATTATCTATATGGAGTAGAGTTTACTGTATACTCCGATCACAAGAGTCTCAAGTATCTTTTCTCTCAAAGGAACTAAATATGAGGCAAAGGCGTTGGCTAGAATATCTCAAGGACTTCGACTTCAATATACAATATCATCCGGAAAGGGTAATCATGTAGCAGATGCCCTTAGTCGAAGCCGAGAGCACTGTTAGCCAATTGTATGATTCAAGAATGGAAGTTGCTGGAGCAATTCTCTAAGCTCAATATAAGCATGGACACGACTTCAAATGTGTCACATTGTCTCATATAAGCATTCATCCAGACCTATTAACTGAAATACAAGCACTTCAGGATGATGACCTAATATTAGTGGAAATCAAGGGCAAACTAGAAGGACAGTCTGATTTCCAATTAGCATCAGATAGAAGGTTGTTATTCCAAAACAGAACTTGTATACCGGATTGTCCCGAGTTAAAGAAGAAGATCTTAGATGAAGCTCATAGATCAAGGTACACGATTCATCCTGGATCTACCAAAATGTACCAAGATGTGAAAAGAAATTTTTGGTGGCCCAACATGAAAAGGGAAATAGCGGACTACGTGTCGCGCTGTCTCACATGCCAACAGGTCAAGGCGGAACACCAAAAGCCTGCTGGAAAACTACATCCTCTAGATATCCCTAAATGGAAGTGGGAGGATATTGGTATGGATTTCATCACGGGTTTATCTAAACCAAAAGGAGGACATGATGGAATATGGGTTATTATTGACCGATTGACTAAATCGGCGCATTTCTTGCCAATAAAGAGCCGATGGTCAGTTGATGTTTTGGCTGCATTATACATCAAGGACATAGTCAGATTACACGGTATTCCTATCTCAATCGTTTCTGACAGAGATCCCCATTTTACTTCTCATTTTTGGAAGGGACTACAACATTTGTTGGGAACAAGGCTTAACTTTAGTACAGCTTTTCATCCTCAAACGGATGGTCAGACCGAGAGAACTAATCAGGTGGTTGAAGATATGCTCAGAGCTTGCATCATTGATTTCGATGGAAGCTGGCATGATCACTTGCCGTTGGTGGAATTTGCATACAATAATAGCTACCAGGCAAGTATACAAATGGCACCTTTCGAAGCTTTATACGGAAGGAGTTGCCGATCACCCTTATGCTGGGACGAAGTTGGAGAAAAATAATTATTATGACCAGACATGGTAAGGGATACCACTGAGAAGATACAATTGATTAGAGAAAGACTGCAAGTTACTCAGTCTAGGCAAAAGGCTTATGCTGATACAAGAAGGAGAGATCTTGAATTCCAAGTTGGAGATCATGTATTTCTCAAGATATCGCCTGGACGTGGCATACGGAGATTTGGTGTCAAGGGCAAGCTTACACCAAGATTCATCGGACCCTTCGAGATACTGGAAAGAGTTGGCGAGGTTGCTTATCGCATCGCATTGCCTCCTCAATTGTCCGAAGTACATAATGTGTTCCACATATCTATGTTGAAGAAGTATGTACACGATCCATCACATATTATTGAACATGGAGACTTAGTTATCCAGAAGGATCTCACATATGAACAGAAGCCCATAAAGATACTAGATCGTGAAGTGCGTACTCTAAGGAATAAGGTTATTCCCATGCTAAAAGTACAATGGAATAAGAGTTCCGATCATGAAGCCACATGGGAGACCGAGGAATTCATGAGGAAGCAATTTCCAGAATTATTTTAAGGTATATACTCTACACTCTCCACATATATATATACTATGGAATTTAGGGACCAAATTCTTTTAAGTGGGGGAGGGTGTAGCAACCCTGGAAAAATAAAGATTTTGAAAATGGATCAAATTAAAATAAAAGATAAGTAAATAGATGATGAAAGCCTAAACGCATAAGAATAAGCCAGAAGGAAAATAACGCCTTGGGTCAAGGTGCTACTTCAAGAAGAAACGCCCTTATACAAGGCGCTAATTTATGAAAGGACGCCAACATGTGAGGTCGTCAATTCTTAAACGGTCAAAATAAATAAAAAGGAAAGTAGAAGTGACGCCCTCCACCTGGGCGCGTTTTATACAAGAAACGACGCTTGACAAGGCGTCAATTTAAATTAACGCCCTCACTTAGGACGTTAATTCAGTTTGAGTTTCGTTCGACCCAGGAGACTATCCAGAGCAAGTTTCTGGATAACTACGAGGAAGATTGAATATGGTAAGAACTCTATTAGGGAAATATTACTTCCAATACAACACTAACTCCATTACGATCCTAAAAACCCTATAAATACCCTCCTAATTCACCCAGATCGCTACTTTGGCGATCTAACTTTCATTTTGCTGCTGCTGTCGACCGTAAAGAACAGGTAATGTTCTTTCCCCTACCTTCAGTCATGGTTATGAAGGATACTGATGTTCTTCATCATCTTTTGCTATAGGTTGCCTGCCTTGCGTTTCCTGACGTGCTGAAGAACGAGGGGTTCTTCATCAAACATCATCTTCTGGAGGCCGGTTTAGAACAGAGCATCGGTTTCTTACCAAAACCTTCACGTTTCCTCTCCCAGATCACCTTCAGGTATGTTTTCTCAAGATCGTAGCCCAAACTAGCTTAAGATCTTAATAATATCATCGGTCGTGCATGCATATAGTTTTATTGTGGTTTCAGATGTTTTCTATGTAATTTCAAAAAGAAACGCCCTTGGCAAGGGCGCTAATTTAAAGAAGCGACCCACATTAGGGCGATAATTATTGTTTTGACGCCCTGCCCAGAAGTCGTCAATTACATGTAATTAATAAATACCCACGTTTAAAATTTAATATCTATGTAACCATGAATCTAATATATTGCATGAGTATACCTGTGAAATCCTACTATTTTTCTTGTCATGATCATGTACCCTTTTTCCTGAAATTTTATTATCTGAAAATTGGCAAATTCTTGAATTCACAACCTTGTCTAGGTCGTCTCCTACTGAACTGACGCCCCAGATCAGGGCGCTAATTGAGAGGTAACGCCCCTGTCCAGGGAGCGTTTTGGTTAAAATTCTGAAATATTGAAATTCTGTAAAAATTGAAATATAGTTTGGACGACTGCTTCACGAGTCGTCAAAAGCTCAAGAAACGCCCTTATGTAAGGCGTTAATTACGTGATTAATGACTTAACTAAAGTCGTTATTTTCCTGTAAAACTATTTTTTCACTGTTTCTGTTATCCGAGGGTTTCATACTTATGTATATATATATTGGCACTATATTTCCACTCCGTGAATATAGTCCCACGTTTCATGATGTTTTAACGTTACCCCCTTAATTCTCGGTGACATACAAGCTCTCCATTGGACATTCCGTTCCTTTGGACTAGCGAGTTAGTCATAGAGACCTCCGTAAGACTCCTCGAGCCTTGGATTCCCTCAAGGCCGACTGAGCGGGTTGTACCATAAAAACCTATCACCCTATTTTTGCCATGTCACTCTATAGAAATATGGTATACCGGCCCTCATATTATGCTATGAGTATGATATGAGAATTTTCTTAATGAATGGGGAAAGCATGCCATCAATGTGATGTTATTGTAGACCCCAATTCTATAACAACTTTGTTATGATGTTCTTGTGGACCTCAATTCTATATTAAAGGAGTGACCATCTACTTGTGGGCATTTACTTGTCATGGTACCCAAGTTAGGGAACCATTTCCACCTAGTTTTATCGATAATCGTGATTGTACCGTTATTATCGCCATTCCATGTCAAGTGTCATATTTTTGGACTCTACTCTATCCTACATGTCTACAAGCTTTATTCTTTAAATTCATATTGGCTATACACAAAAGTGGATGTTAAAATACATGATTAATGCCTGCGCATATAGGGCCCGATCTGGTCCTGGGAGGAGCACCTGAAAGTACATGTGCCCATGGGAGTTGATTGATCACGGTATTGGCATTATACCAAAGTGCATGACTAGCTTGATTGAACATTCCACAAATCTTGTACTTGACTTGATATTACATGACTTGCGTGGCCCGAAAAAGGGTAATTTCATACTTGCGTGTTTGAAACGTGATAGCCAAGTTCTGACATGACATGATGAGTCTACTTGCTTGAGTATCTTGATAGCTTTTGATATAAGTTCATGACTAGTTCTTCTTACTATCTTTTTGTTATATCCTCTTTTTATCTTGTCATTTTATGCGAGCATGCATAGCTATAGTGCATTCATGAAAGATGTAATTACTTAAACCCATTGCTAGTTCTTGAGATATAATTTCCTACTGAGCGTTCGCTCACTTAGTGTTTCCCTACTTTTCAGGTAAGTCCGACGATGAGGGAACTCAAACGGATGGGGAAAATCAAGAGTGAAAGAGATAGAGCTTCTCCCGTGTTATCTAGTCTTTTTCATATTTTCTTGAGTCAACCTTGTATTTTTCCTTTATTTTAGTTAGTACTTCAAAGGTTTGTAATAGACATATTCTTATGAAGGAATAAAGGATTGTGTTATCTTTACTTTTGCGCATCTCTGATTTTGGTGTCGAATACACTAATACTCTGATTGACATGATTGATATAAACTCGTCACGCGTCTCCGGATATCTTCCGCTCTCGGGGTGTGACAGTTTTTGTGGTATCAGAGCCTAGGGTATTCAATTCCTAGGAAACCCAAGTCCAAGGATAGGTTTAACCTTTAACCGGTGAGATTGGGTAGAACCAAGGGTTAAAGTTAACATAGAAATGCTAGCTTCTAAATGAAATCATGTATTAATCTAGTTATGGTAATTGTAGGACGATGGCTGCCGAACGTGCTCAGTGGCGCAACATGCAGCGTACACTTCAAGGCATGACTCAGGTGCTGCAACAGGTAGCACAAGGAGGAGCACAACGAGCAGGGAGTCTCCACCAAGTCTTTAAAAACATGAACCCGCCTAAATTCACGGGTTCTACTGATCCGGACGACGCAGAGCACTGGATCAGGGAGACGGAACGTATATTCCGTGTTATGCAGTGCACGGATCAAGATAGAGTCTTATTAGCTACCTTTCAGTTGGAAAGGGATGCCCGATGCTGGTGGGAATCAATAGAAGCTACTTTAAATCAAGACCAAGTTACTTGGGAAGAATTCATTGAACATTTCAACGCTAAATATTTTTCGGACCGAGTACAGGAAAAGAAAGCTGCAGAATTTGCTGCACTGAAGCAACGGTCCTTGACAGTGGCCGAGTACGAGGCCCAATTTTCTAGATTATCTCGGTATGCTAAGCACTTAGTTAGCACCGAGAAGATGAAAGCTAGGAGGTTCCTAAATGGGCTCAGGCCCCAATATATCACACAGCTGGCGCCAATGGATATCCAGGTCTACTCGGAAATTGTGCGCCGAGCTCAGCTATTAGAAGACGCCACGGAACTATGTGATAGAATCCGTGGGAAGGACAAGAAAGAACAAGTTACAAGTTCGGGTTCCTTTAAACCCAACTTCAAGAAGAAGCTTCCAAACTCTCAAGGATCATCTTACTACAGCTCCTGTCTTAGCTTTACCAATGGAATGAGAGAAATTCGAGGTATACACTGATGCTTCTGGCATTGGCCTCGGATGTGTTCTAATGCAACAAGGATGGAAGTTGCTGGAGCAATTCTCTAAGCTCAATATAAGCATGGACACGAACTTCAAATGTGTCACATTGTCTCATATAAGCATTCATCCAGACCTATTAACTGAAATACAAGCACTTCAGGATGATGACCTAATATTAGTGGAAATCAAGGGCAAACTAGAAGGACAGTCTGATTTCCAATTAGCATCAGATAGAAGGTTGTTATTCCAAAATAGAACTTGTATACCGGATTGTCCCGAGTTAAAGAAGAAGATCTTAGATGAAGCTCATAGATCAAGGTACACGATTCATCCTGGATCTACCAAAATGTACCAAGATGTGAAAAGAAATTTTTGGTGGCCCAACATGAAAAGGGAAATAGCGGACTACGTGTCGCGCTGTCTCACATGCCAACAGGTCAAGGCGGAACACCAAAAGCCTGCTGGAAAACTACATCCTCTAGATATCCCTAAATGGAAGTGGGAGGATATTGGTATGGATTTCATCATGGGTTTATCTAAACCAAAAGGAGGACATGATGGAATATGGGTTATTATTGACCGATTGACTAAATCGGCGCATTTCTTGCCAATAAAGAGCCGATGGTCAGTTGATGTTTTGGCTGCATTATACATCAAGGACATAGTCAGATTACACGGTATTCCTATCTCAATCGTTTCTGACAGAGATCCCCATTTTACTTCTCATTTTTGGAAGGGACTACAACATTTGTTGGGAACAAGGCTTAACTTTAGTACAGCTTTTCATCCTCAAACGGATGGTCAGACCGAGAGAACTAATCAGGTGGTTGAAGATATGCTCAGAGCTTGCATCATTGATTTCGATGGAAGCTGGCATGATCACTTGCCGTTGGTGGAATTTGCATACAATAATAGCTACCAGGCAAGTATACAAATGGCACCTTTCGAAGCTTTATACGGAAGGAGTTGCCGATCACCCTTATGCTGGGACGAAGTTGGAGAAAAATAATTATTAGGACCAGACATGGTAAGGGATACCACTGAGAAGATACAATTGATTAGAGAAAGACTGCAAGTTACTCAGTCTAGGCAAAAGGCTTATGCTGATACAAGAAGGAGAGATCTTGAATTCCAAGTTGGAGATCATGTATTTCTCAAGATATCGCCTGGACGTGGCATACGGAGATTTGGTGTCAAGGGCAAGCTTACACCAAGATTCATCGGACCCTTCGAGATACTGGAAAGGGTTGGCGAGGTTGCTTATCGCATCGCATTGCCTCCTCAATTGTCCGAAGTACATAATGTGTTCCACATATCTATATTGAAGAAGTATGTACACGATCCATCACATATTATTGAACATGGAGACTTAGTTATCCAGAAGGATCTCACATATGAACAGAAGCCCATAAAGATACTAGATCGTGAAGTGCGTACTCTAAGGAATAAGGTTATTCCCATGCTAAAAGTACAATGGAATAAGAGTTCCGATCATGAAGCCACATGGGAGACCGAGGAATTCATGAGGAAGCAATTTCCAGAATTATTTTAAGGTATATACTCTACACTCTCCACATATATATATACTATGGAATTTAGGGACCCAATTCTTTTAAGTGGGGGAGGGTGTAGCAACCCTGGAAAAATAAAGATTTTGAAAATGGATCAAATTAAAATAAAAGATAAGTAAATAGATGATGAAAGCCTAAACGCATAAGAATAAGCCAGAAGGAAAATAACGCCTTGGGTCAAGGTGCTACTTCAAGAAGAAACGCCCTTATACAAGGCGCTAATTTATGAAAGGACGCCAACATGTGAGGTCGTCAATTCTTAAACGGTCAAAATAAATAAAAAGGAAAGTAGAAGTGACGCCCTCCACCTGGGCGCGTTTTATACAAGAAACGACGCTTGACAAGGCGTCAATTTAAATTAACGCCCTCACTTAGGACGTTAATTCAGTTTGAGTTTCGTTCGACCCAGGAGACTATCCAGAGCAAGTTTCTGGATAACTACGAGGAAGATTGAATATGGTAAGAACTCTATTAGGGAAATATTACTTCCAATACAACACTAACTCCATTACGATCCTAAAAACCCTATAAATACCCTCCTAATTCACCCAGATCGCTACTTTGGCGATCTAACTTTCATTTTGCTGCTGCTGTCGACCGTAAAGAACAGGTAATGTTCTTTTCCCTACCTTCAGTCATGGTTATGAAGGATACTGATGTTCTTCATCATCTTTTGCTATAGGTTGCCTGCCTTGCGTTTCCTGACGTGCTGAAGAACGAGGGGTTCTTCATCAAACATCATCTTCTGGAGGCCGGTTTAGAACAGAGCATCGGTTTCTTACCAAAACCTTCACGTTTCCTCTCCCAGATCACCTTCAGGTATGTTTTCTCAAGATCGTAGCCCAAACTAGCTTAAGATCTTAATAATATCATCGGTCGTGCATGCATATAGTTTTATTGTGGTTTCAGATGTTTTCTATGTAATTTCAAAAAGAAACGCCATTGGCAAGGGCGCTAATTTAAAGAAGCGACCCACATTAGGGCGCTAATTATTGTTTTGACGCCCTGCCCAGAAGTCGTCAATTACATGTAATTAATAAATACCCACGTTTAAAATTTAATATCTATGTAACCATGAATCTAATATATTGCATGAGTATACCTGTGAAATCCTACTATTTTTCTTGTCATGATCATGTACCCTTTTTCCTGAAATTTTATTATCTGAAAATTGGCAAATTCTTGAATTCACGACCTTGTCTAGGTCGTCTCCTACTGAACTGACGCCCCAGATCAGGGCGCTAATTGAGAGGTAACGCCCCTGTCCAGGGAGCGTTTTGGTTAAAATTCTGAAATATTGAAATTCTGTAAAAATTGAAATATAGTTTGGACAACTGCTTCACGAGTCGTCAAAAGCTCAAGAAACGCCCTTATGTAAGGCGTTAATTACGTGATTAATGACTTAACTAAAGTCGTTATTTCCCTGTAAAACTATTTTTTCACTGTTTCTGTTATCCGAGGGTTTCATACTAATGTATATATATATTGGCACTATATTTCCACTCTGTGAATATAGTCCCACGTTTCATGATGTTTTAACGTTACCCCCTTAATTCTCGGTGACATACAAGCTCTCCATTGGACATTCTGTTCCTTTGGACTAGCGAGTTAGTCATAGAGACCTCCGTAAGACTCCTCGAGCCTTGGATTCCCTCAAGGCCGACTGAGCGGGTTGTACCATAAAAACCTATCACCCTATTTTTGCCATGTCACTCTATAGAAACATGGTATACCGGCCCTCATATTATGCTATGAGTATGATATGAGAATTTTCTTAATGAATGGGGAAAGCATGCCATCAATGTGATGTTATTGTAGACCCCAATTCTATAACAACTTTGTTATGATGTTCTTGTGGACCTCAATTCTATATTAAAGGAGTGACCATCTACTTGTGGGCATTTACTTGTCATGGTACCCAAGTTAGGGAACCATTTCCACCTAGTTTTATCGATAATCGTGATTGTACCGTTATTATCGCCATTCTATGTCAAGTGTCATGTTTTTGGACTCTACTCTATCCAAGTTTATCCTACATGTCTACAAGCTTTATTCTTTAAATTTCATATTGGCTATACACAAAAGTGGATGTTAAAATACATGATTAATGCCTGCGCATATAGGGCCCGATCTGGTCCTGGGAGGAGCACCTGAAAGTACATGTGCCCATGGGAGTTGATTGATCACGGTATTGGCATTATACCAAAGTGCATGACTAGCTTGATTGAACATTCCACAAATCTTGTACTTGACTTGATATTACATGACTTACGTGGCCCGAAAAAGGGTAATTTCATACTTGCGTGTTTGAAACGTGATAGCCAAGTTCTGACATGACATGATGAGTCTACTTGCTTGAGTATCTTGATAGCTTTTGATATAAGTTCTTGAAAGTTCATGACTAGTTCTTCTTGCTATCTTTTTGTTATATCCTCTTTTTATCTTGTCATTTTATGCGAGCATGCATAGCTATAGTGCATTCATGAAAGATGTAATTACTTAAACCCATTGCTAGTTCTTGAGATATAATTTCCTACTGAGCGTTCGCTCACTTAGTGTTTCCCTACTTTTCAGGTAAGTCCGACGATGAGGGAACTCAAACGGATGGGGAAAATCAAGAGTGAAAGAGATAGAGCTTCTCCCGTGTTATCTAGTCTTTTTCATATTTTCTTGAGTCAACCTTGTATTTTTCCTTTATTTTAGTTAGTACTTCAAAGGTTTGTAATAGACATATTCTTATGAAGGAATAAAGGATTGGGTTATCTTTACTTTTGCGCATCTCTGATTTTGGTGTCGAATACACTAATACTCTGATTGACATGATTGATATAAACTCGTCACGCGTCTCCGGGTATCTTCCGCTCTCGGGGCGTGACAATTCCACTGGAATTCTAAATGTCAGAAAACTTTTGAAGGGTTGAAGGAATATCTGGCTAGTCCACCCGTTCTCATTCCACCCAAACCAGAAAAACCTCTGATCCTTTACGTCTCAGTCTTGGATGACTCCGTGGGAGCCGTCCTCGCACAAGCTGATGAAGAAGGCAAGGAACGGGCAACCTATTACTTGTCCAAACTTCTCAATCCCTGTGAGCAGAAGTACACCGTCATGGAGAAAACCTGTGCTGCCCTCGTTTGGGTAGTACAGAAATTGAATTACTACTTCTTGGCTCATGAGGTCCACTTGATTGCTCAAATGAATCCTATCAAATTCCTTCTGGAGAAATCCATCCTTACGGATAGACTAGCACGCTGGTAAAGTTTTCTCTCTCAGTTCGACATCACCTACATCCAGCAAAAGGTGATTAAAGGCTATGCCATAGCCGAGCATCTCGCTCACCATCCTCTTCCCAAGTTTGATCCCGTCCAATCAGAGTTTCCAGATGGGGAACTAATGTCCGTCAACCAATCAGATGAGCCAATGTGGATGCTATATTTTGATGGAGCTCTGAATTCTCAAGGGAGAGGAATCGGTGTCGCCCTCCTGTCGCCTGAAGGTCTCACATTCCCATTGGCATACCAGCTCAAATTTCCAGTTACTAACAATGTAACCGAATATGAAGCTCTTCTAGCTGGCCTAGAACTCGCTCATTCTTTTCGTATCATTGAGTTGCGAGTCGTAGGTGATAGTCAACTCATCCTTCGCCAGGTGCTCACTAAATATCGCACTCGCGATCCCAAACTCAAGCCATACCAAGAACTCTCTGTTGCCTTTGCCAAACTGTTCACCAAACTGATCTTTGTTCATGTCCCTCGTCATCAGAATATTCTCGCCGATGCCCTCGCCTCGTTGGCATCATCCATAAGGTTCCCTCTAGGAAGATGGTTTAAGTCCATTTCCATCTACAAACTTCACGTCCCTGTAATCGATGATGCTTCCTACGTAAATATCAAAGACAGGATAGCAAGGAAGATCCTGCAGAAAGATATCCTTGAGAAGAGGGAAATCATGTTGGCAGAGGCTGAAGAAGAACTGGCTGATGAAGAGAAACCATAGTTCTATGAAATCGTCAAATACTGCCAAGATCAGTCTTATCCTGAAGGGGCCACCACAGAGGACAAGAAAGCCATAAGAAGGGTGGCTCAGAAATATACATTGGTTGGAGGTCTACTCTATAGGAGGAGCCTTACTGGTATTCTGTTAAGATGTCTTGGTGACGATGAGGTTTGGAAATGTGTAGAGGAGACGCACTCGGGTGTGTGCGGTGGCCACGTGAATAGTCAGATGCTCGCCAAGAAGATCATTCGTCAAGGCTTTTACTGGCCCACTATGGAAGAGGATTGTGATGTCTATGTCCGTAGGTGTGTCAAGTGTCAACTTCATGCCGATAAAATCCATTCACCATCTTCCTCACTTCATCCAATATCCTCCCCGTGGCCTTTCTCCATGTGGGCATTCGACATCATTGGTCCCCTAGGTGATTTCAATTCCCTCACCAAGCAGAAATCTGTCATCCTTACTACGACGGAATACTTCACCAAATGGGCCGAAGCCGAAGCTTACGCGGAAATCAAGGTGTCAACAGTCTGCAAGTTCATCATGAAGAACATCCTCACCAGATTCGATGTCCCAAGCACAATCGTCACCGACAATGGGCCACAGTTCATTTCTCAGGACCTACAGGACCTCTGCAAAAGGTACGCAATTACATTGCATCATTCATCACCTTATTACCCACAAGGTAACGGCCAAGCGGAGGCCACCAATAAAACATTGCTCAAAATCATCAAAAAAACCTGCGAGTCTAGTAAGTTTTCAGACTGGCCAGAAAAACTTATCGAAGCCCTATGGGCCTATCGCACTTCAATCCGTACCCCCACCGGGCAGACTCCATTTTCCCTTACTTATGGTATGGAAGCGGTAGTCCCATACGAGACTCTGATCCCTTCTCTCAGGGTACAATTGGACGAGGAATTTCTCCTCGACGATCGTCATAATTCACTTCTCGCCCAGTTGGAACTCTTGGATGAGAAGCGGCTGGCCGCTGCCAAACACGCGCGTGTGTATCAAAATAGACTCGCTCGCTTTTACCAAAAGAAAGTCGTTGAGAGAAAATTCAAAGTCGGTGAGATGGTCGTAAAAAGAATTTTTATCAAACCTGGAGGGCCGCGTTCTAAGCTCCAACCCAATTGGGAAGGACCATATGTAATTCAAGCCGTGTACCCTGACAACGCCTACAAGCTAATCAACGCTGAAGGGACCGAGTTATCCCACCCTTGGAATGGGCTTTATCTTAAGAAATACTACCCTTAGCACAAAACAAAAAAATGATGAAAAGATAGAAAACATTAAAAAATAAAGAAATATTGAAAACCACTAAAAATATAGAAAATTCAAAATGCCAATGCCTGGTGGTCACCATGTAGTCAAGTCACTGCATATAACCTTCATGTTAGGATAGGGCATATTAAGGCTTGGTAGGCACCGGGTCTTGGTTTGCCAGAACCGTGGAGATCCCTGTCCGGCCACGTCGGCCTATGCTCGCTCGAAGGAAGCTAACATATGCTCACTTATGTATTTTATTCAAAAAAAAAAAGTCGATAGCATCACCTACGGTGAGGCCCCACCCAAAAGATCTCCGGAAGCTGTAATCTTTATTCTTTTCTCTTCGACCAAATGAGACAGTCGGCGGCCTTAAAACGCTGAGCATGAGAAACCGAAACTCAAACCCCAAGGGCAAGAGTAGGATCCATTTCCTCGAGCATCGATCAGAGCACGAGAAGAGGGCAGTGTCCCCGCAGGCATACGAAAGGGAGCCCACAAATGTCAAACGACTATATCTCCCTCACAAAAAGAAATACAAAATCAAAATCAAGAGCCTGGTCGTAACCGTGCCTGATGCGATAAATGGAACCCCTCAAAGCAAAAGTTCGAATCCACAAAAGGGGGGGGGCTATGGAATGTAAATGCTTGAGATTTGGTCCGAAGTTGTCCGAAAGGAAAGAGTTAATGGGCCCTTATTCGCTCGCCGGGTAAACGGCTTTGCCGGTCCTCTCAGGAGGTTTATCCCCTACACTCTTCCTTCTCCCTCTAAAGATGAAGGTTCGATGGAGTTTCTGAAGGGTGAAAACTGTCCAGGGTCTGCGACCTTATTTTAATATACACATTTGGTTACCTACTGTGAAAAGCAAAAGCTATCGCTGTGAAGGAGTCTCTGTGTTTCTGGCTAGTCAAGACCCATGTTTGCCGCCTTGATGTCTTCTTGCTTAACCTTGGGCTTAGGCCAATGCAAGCGCGTCACCTATGGGTGCGACGGCGTCTGATTCCGGGTCAGCGTCGCGCGGTTGGTCATTGGGGTTCCAGGGTGTTCCATCATATACCATCTAGAGTTATGAGGAAACGGACCCGGGTCGGGCAAATCATTAACCTCAAACATCTTTTGGGTGAATCCCTGTGGTCGAAAGCAACTGGGAGCCTACGCATGGCATGACGGTATTGTCATCAGGGTAAGTCTTAGCCGGCGGGATCATCATTCCTCGTCTAGATGTGCACTTAGGATACTTGGGAGGTTAGTAAGAAACCCCTGTTCTCGTATAGGTTGGGTGCCATTTGGGTGCTTGACAAGCATTAGCAACAAAAAAATTTTATAATAAAAGCAACAAAAAAAATGGAAAAGAGAAAATGTACATATTTGGAAACAAAAAAAACCTTTTTATGATAAAACAACAAAAAAATACCAAATATAAAAAAGAAAACAAATCAATTTTGCATGATTGCATTTGCGTGCAGCATCTCACTTTTAATACCGCTTGCATTCGTGTGCTTGCCTGTCGCATTTATCATCACCACATCTTTCCCTTGCCTTCGTTAATAAAGGCTTGGCCCCTTGACCAGTTATCAAGGACAGTCACAGTGACCATTTGCTTATTGAGCAAGGGGCCAAGTCAAAACAGAAATTCTGATTTGTTTGTTTCAGTGATGTGTGCAGGGATTCAGGCAACAGAAGCAAAGGTGAAAATCAAACAAACCGAACCTTGTATTTTATTCCAAAAACAAAAAAAAATTACATCAAGTTCCGCCCTCTCTCTCTGCATTACTCGTCTCACTACTCTCCGGGCAAAGCGCTCTCAAAGGTGCTACCCAACTACGAAAAGCGGTACTCCTACCGCTCTGTACTCCCCTTCCTATTCCCACATCCCGGCGTTGATCCACGGAAGCAGCAGAGAAGCTACCAACACGAAAGCCACGCTCTCGTGCTCTTCGGTAGCGCTCCTCACCATCTCTCAGTCACTGTTCAGCAAGACCAAGGCTGGTTCGAAATTCGAACAAATGGACCTCCATGGCCCTTCGTTCCTCCCTTTCAATCAATCTGTTGGCTCTTTCTCTCTCTACGTCTCTTTCTCTCTCTGCCCGTTCTCTGTCACGGTCTTCCCTCTCCAACTGGAGAGTGATCCTCAGTTCCATAGCATCCCTGGAAGAGTCGTCATCTGGACGACGCTGCAGTTCCCCCTCCAGCTCTGCTATCCTAGCCTCCCTCTGCGTAGCTTGGGCAAGCGCTTCTTCCGTCTCCTTTTCCTGCCGAGTGTACCATCTCAGATACGCGATAAGGCGTAAACAAAGAGAACTCAACACTGAAACTTTTACTTCTATACAGAGCATCCCTTATGGCTCCGCAGCACGCTGCGTGGCGTGAGCAAGTTGCTCATGAAGCAAGTCAAGTTCTGAGGTGGGAATCCACAAGCTGGAAGAGGCACCACCTACTCCCATCGCTAGGGAAGCCACGCCAATCTAGGCATGCTACGACCGCGTGAATTAGTAGCCAACATCTGGAATCTGTGGTTTTAATTAGGAACGCACTGTACACCTACCAAGGCGCTCGTAGATCCGCGGACATCGCCCAACCGTTGCTCCATCTCTGTCAAGCGAGTTCGTAAAGTCGCTATCATCGTATCACGGATATCCTGCAGCCATACGAGTCAGCATTTCCACCAGAAAACCAAAAAATGGAGAAAGAAGAAAAGAGAAAAAGGGGAGACCTACCTCCGTAAGTCCCCGGGGTTGGAACCGCTCTACGTACCTTGTCTTGTATAGACGCAGGTAATCCTCGCTATCCCGTGCCTGCGATTCCACGATTATGCCACCCCGTTGCCAGTCTTCGTAATGTTCGGGGGATCGCACACGCCAGTCAATACAGGTCGTCGGTCCTCGCGTCTCTCTCCCAACGCGAGGTGGCGCAGCTGAATCCACCCATTCTTGAGCCAGTCCCAAAGTCCTCATAACCAATCGTAGCCGAAGCGGCTCGATTTCATTCAGGCAGTGCATCCACAATTCCCATCCGAACCGGGCACGACTTGCTAGAACCCACGACTGGTCAGCATCGACCATGTCTGAGTAGGGTCTCCAGTTTACCATCGCTGTAGGGAACTCCTGTAGCTCCCGCCTTAGCACCATCAGTTGGTAGGTTAGGGGTGCCGCACTCATGATGGGTTCCCACCGCCTGGCTAGCGGCACCATCGCGGGTCGCCAATGCCGAGCTCTCCCCATGGGGAGGTAATAATAGCTCCACAGCTGCTCGGCGCAGGTCATCAGTACCTTGCAAAAACAAGAAAAAAAAATATACAAAACAAGCAAAACCAAAAATACATGGATGAATGGTGTAAAACCACTCACAGCCATCTTACGATGCACTTCTTGGAATAGGTCTGCAAACAAGTGTGCCAGCATGACAGCTCCCCAGGCATAGTATCCTACTCTTTCAAGGTCTGATAGCAGCTCAAGGAAGTGACATTGGATACCGTCCCCTTTCGAGCTCAGTACCAATCTCCCCAAAAGGAAGAGGAGAAATCTCCTCAAATCTATGTTGCATCTTTCCCCGTTGCCGAAATCTGTGTAGTACATGGCACGGCATCCTATTTCTATCCTTTCCATGAACTCTTCTGAGGATTCATCATTCCGCCGACGAGTGTCGGTGAGTCCTAATGCATCCATGAGGGACGCCCTAGCTACCGACCTGTTTTTCCGACCATCTAGGTCCAAACCCAGTAGCTTCCGAGCACCTTCTCGGTAATCCGCATAAGTGACCCCGGTCACTGCCTTGCCCTCCACCTTCAGGCTTGTGATCCGGACCACATCCTCCAAACTGGGCACCATGTGCCCCCAGGGCATCAGGAATGCCCGACTCACTGGGTCCCATCTCTCACACAAGACTTGGATCAGGACCAGGTCGGGCTCGAGCGGCTCGATCCAAAGAAAGGTGCCAAATCCCATCACGTCTAGCCTTGCCTTCTGAAAATCTGGGAGACCTCGGTATGCTGCCACTACCAACTCCCATGAGATCTGTGATTTCATCACACTCTACGCATGCAGGGAATGGAGAGGAGGTTTGGTCAGAAAGAAAGGAAGAAAAAATAAGAAAAGGGCAGGAAAGCTCAGCTTACAAGTTGTGATTGGGCCCTTTCGCTGAAGTGCCCTTCGAGGTCCAAAAGCCTCCTGGAACTACTACCACTGGACCTGCTTCTCTTTGAGGAGTGGGAATATTCGCCCTCCATCCAACTCTCGGAATTTTGAACTCCTCCTCTCCCGTGAGAACTTGTGCTCCTCGAGTTAGCTCTCGATATACCTGGGAGGATAAAAGGGACAAGAATTTATAGAAATGGAAGGAGTGCAGGCCAACATTGCCTCCATCACCCTTAATGATAGCCCTCGCGATGAGGCACCTACCATGCGGTCCCGTGAGTCACTTCACCGCTCGCACAGGGTGATTGATTGGACGAAGAATATGACGACTAGCCCCCTATGTTGTCTAGGGATACCCTATCATGTTTTGGAGGACGTCCGTAAAATTTGACACAACATCCGGGAAAAGGGACTAGGGCCGTCATTATTGACTTCGACGGCAGATTCCCGTGGAAAATGGTCACAACAAGACGCGATTCTCCGCTTGGGGTGGAGTCTCGGTAGGCCCATCACATGGAAACAGTACAAAGGAAGCATGGCGAAGAAGGAACGCACAAGAGAATAAACAAGCAGCAGAAAATCAAATCACTCCATTCATAATTCTACATAAGCTATCATAAACACTACAATCATAGAGGAGGCGGGTCCACTAGGTCGCCAACTCTTGCCATTATCTTCATGCTCGTCCATCTAGGCGTCCCTCTCCTCTCCCCTGAGGTGAGGGTCCCTCAGAAGCCTCCTGGATCCCTGTGCAGTAGCACCCGCCTCGCCTCGTGGCGCCGGCTCCACAGCAATGACTCGCTGCTCCTCCCCTGGCATGGCGAAGAAGCCACTAGCGGCAAAGCGACCAGACTGGCGCAGTCGCTCCCCGAACTCTCGCGCTCTCTCATAGCGCGTCTCCATCCCTCCTAGCCTCTGCACGACGGCCTGAAGGCCCAGCTGGAGCTCCCTCACTTGGGCCTCCAAGGCCCTCCTCTCGGTCTGATCCTGCTGTCACTCAGACCTTCTCTCGACTTTCTCTCTCTCTGCCTCTCTCCTCATCATCTGCAGAAGAACCCTTAACTCCAGGATGTCTGGAGAAGGTCTCTCCTCACCGCGATGTCGCAGCTCTGCTACAGTCGCCACCCAGGCATCACGCTCCTCTTCCGCTCGGACAGCCCGAGCCACCGCACTGGCAAGTTGCTTCCGGAGGGAGGCAATCTCAAGAAAAGGGGCCGAGGAACTGGAAGATGTGTCGCCAGCCACTCCCACCATCGCTGTCTACTGGGCACGCTGGAACGAACAAACAACAGCCGTCAGCTAAGCTCCACATTTAAAAATAGAAAATACAGCACTTAGCTTACCAGGGGCGACAGTTCCTGTTGAGTGGCGGCCAGCTGCTGCCTGACCTCGGCTAATTGGGCACGGGAGCCGTTGACGTCACGCGTATCCCTGGCTCGGGGAAGACCCACGTAACTCTCTCTCTGTTGCCGCAGAAAGTCGGCACTATCCTGCACCAGTACGCTCCCTTGCTGTCCAGGGAGACGTATGCGCCAGTCTTCAAGCTTCGCCTTGCCGCGACTCTCCTTCCTGACGCGGCTCGTCTGCACTCGCCCAGTCATCGGTCAGGCCCAAGGTCCTCGCCATGTCCTGCACCAAGAAATAAGGGCCTCGCATCATAACAAAGAACGCGTCCCCTATCTAGGGCGCGTCCATCATTTGAGTGCAACAGTCGCCAAACCCTTTCCCCCCTCGCACGCCTCGCTTCAAAACTCAAAATAGATCAAAGAAGGGGAAACCGAAGCACTCACCGAGCCGTGTTCACTTCCTTCCACGCCATTGGGCCCCTCGAGTCCCTCGGGAGCCCGAAGCGGCCCTTCCTCCTCCATGGATGCCGTTCCGTGCTCTGGCGCGTCCCTCTCCACCTTCGCCGTGGTCCAGACCGCTGAACTCCATCGATCGAGGGGAAGAAGACAAAGATGGGCGAGCGAGTTTCGGCGGAAGGCGGACTCGTTTGCGGGTAAGGCACAGGAGAAGAAAGGCCACCCGTCGCTTTAAATTGGAATTCGAGGATTACGATGCGTCCTCGCGCCTGGACGCGCCCAAAAAAGGGGGAGAAAGGAAACAGAATCCCCCCGTGCAAAGCGCAGTTCCCCGCTGTTCAGGGTAAAGTCTCGTAAGGCATGCCTCGAAACAACTCGGTGCAGTAGAAAAGTGAGAGAGGAAAGGTACACACAATACAAGAAAGCCATTTTCATTTCATATAATAGTCGAAAGTACATCATGCAGTAAGGAGGGTGGAGTGTACAAGCAACTCTCTAACTCTCGCCATCACCCTCCTGGTCATCTCTCTCCTCCCTCCTCTGACGAGGATCCCTAGGGGGCCTCTGCGACCTATGTGAACCCTGAGAAGCCGTGCTCGCCTCCCCAGGTGGCACCATGCCAGCCTCCAAGGTGCACCGACGCTCCTCGGCCGAAGAAACTATAAAGCTACCCACGGAAAAGGAACCAGACTGACGAAGTCGCGCCCCGCGCTCCTTCGCCCTCTGATACCGCTCCTCACTCTCCCGAAGTCTCCCCTCCGCCGTGCCAAGACTCAGTCAGAGCTTCGACACCAGGGCCACCATAGCCCTCCTCTCGTCCCAATCTCAATGTCGCTCTGTCCTCCTGTACTCCCTCTCTTTCTCTATGATCTCCCTATCCCTCTCTCTCTCTCTCTAGGATCTCCCTATCCCTCTCCCTCTCTCTCTATGCGCTCTCCCTATCCCTCTCCCTTTCCTCTCTCTCTCTCATCGCCTCTCTCCTCGATAGCTCAAGGGCAATCCGCAGATCCAACACGTCCCGTCGCCGCTCCTCAGCCTCCCGTCGCCGCTCCTCCTCCAGCTCCACAATCCGGGCATCACGCTCCGCCACCCGAGCATCGTGCTCCTGCTCGGCACGAACAGCACGGGCCAGGGCCTCCCGAATCTTGGCCACCTGTCAAAGCACGCATGCACCGTAAGAGAGCACTGATAAAAGGAAAGCAGCTAGAAGAGGGTCAGGGCCAAGTAGGCACTCACTCGAGCCTCGCGGTCGCGCTCGGCCTCCTCAGCCCGAGCCACCGCATACGCCAGCTGCTCCTGAAGGGCAGAGATCTCCGGGGGAGGGCCCCACGAACTGGAACCCGCTCCACCAGCCGTCCCGACTGCCGCTGCCTGGTGGGCCAGCTGAAACACAGAGCAAACGACAGTCAGAGGCCAAGTATCAAAAATCCAGGTCACAAAAATGCATTGCATAGACTCACCAGGATCTCCAACTCCTGTCAGATGGCCACCAACTGTCGCCTGGCGTCCGCCAACTGGGCCCGCAGGTCGGCGATCATGTCGTCACAAGCATCCTGCATTGCATATAAGTTAGTATCGCATGCATATACGTATAAAAGAGTGAAGTATTTTCATTTCACACTTACCCCTGCCATACCACCGAGGGAGAGGCGGCCCCCGTACGTAGCTCGATATCGTCTCATGTAATCAGTGTTGTCCTGTACATGGGACACCACTGGGGCCCCGCCCTGCTGCCAGTCCTGGTACTGTGCTGGGAAGCGCGTATGCCAGTCCACAATCTTCACCTTCCCCTTGGTCTTCCGCCCGATGCCGACCGGCTCATCTACATCAACCCACTCCTGGGCTAGCCCCAACGTCCTCATAACCAGTCTAAGCCGCAGCGGCTCGATCTCGTTCAGGCAATGGACCCACACGTCCTGCCCGAAACGAGGAAGACCCCCTACAACCCAAGGCTGGCCAGCGTCGCCCATGCCCAGGTAGGGTATCCACACCACCTGCATCACCATACATACATCATGTTAGTTACCATTCAGTCACATGCATAAAAACACAAAAAAATCATACGCATCATACCATGGCCTCGGGATACTCGCTCAGCTCCCGACGAAGTGACGCCAGCTGGTAGCTGTGTGGTGTCGCTACCACGACCGGCCTCCACTATCGCGCTAGAGGAACGGCTCTCCTGTTCCCCTGCCTGGCCCTCCCCATCGGGAAGTAGTAATAACTCCACACCTGCATCCATCATACATCATTCGCACGAGTAATTGCATATTTAACTACGAAAAATGCATAAATAAAGTGTGTACCTGGAGAAAAGGTGCGAAGCCGCTGACTGTCGTCTCCCTCTCTGAACTTTGGGAGAGATCAGCAATCAAATGGGCAAGTAGAGCCGCTCCCCACGTGTAGTGCCCCACTCTGTCAAGGTCCGCCAGGATCCCGAGGAAGCGGCAGTGGATGCCGTCACCCTTCATCCCCAGCAGAAGGCGGCCCAGGAAGAAGAAAAGAAACCTCCGGAGGTCTAGATCCACCAGCTCCCGCTCGCTCGGGTCCTGGGTGAAAGCTGCATGGGCATCTCCCTCCAATCGTGCCAGAAACTCCGCTCCAGTCTCGTAAACCCGCTGGCGCGGGTCGACGAATCCGAGCACCTGCATAATCTCCACTCGGCCGACTACCCTGCTGTCTCTGTCGGTCACGCTCGTCTCTAACCACAGCAGGTCCAGGGCACTCTCTCGGTAGTCGGGGTAGGTGACCCCGCTGACCGCCTCTCCGTCAACTCGTAGCCCGGTGAGCCGAGCTACGTCTTCAAGTGTCGGCACCATGTGCCCCCAGGGCATCAGAAACGCCCGACTCGGCGCATGCCACCGCTCCCTCAATGCCTGGATAAGAGGAAGGTCGAGCCGGAAGGGCTCGATCCTAAGGAAGGCTCCAAAGCCCATGGCGTCAACACGCGCCCTCTGGAAATCTGGCAGCCCATGGTACACTGCCACCACCAGGGACCAGCTGATCCGGCTCTTCATCACGCCCTGCACACCACAAAAAAAAAATAAATAAACAAAAAGGAACACATCAACATCATGGATAATAATAAACAACAACATTGTACATAATATTTGCTTATTTTTACTTATTTTAAATATATATATATATATATTTAAAGGCGTCCAACCCCTGGACGCTTTCTTTTTATTTTCTTTTTATTTTAACAAAACCAAAAAAAAATAAATAACCAAAAATAAAAATAAAAATAAAATATATTTTATCATGAAGGCGTCCACACATGTGGACGCCTCCTTATTTTTATTTTACATAATAACCCAAAATAATAATAATAATAAATAATAAATAATAATAATAAATAATAATAAATAATAATAAATAATAAAAACAAAATAAAAAAGAAAGTTGGAGGCGTCCAGGCCCCTGGACGCCTCCTTCCCCCACTCCCCGGCCTTCTCCACTGGCTCTCGGCCGCCTGTTTAGCATATTAAACCAATAAATTGGGGTTCTGAGGGGCTTACTGGGTCATGCTCATCCTCTCCCGCCTCGCCAGCACCCGCAGGATCCTCCACGGCCAAAGGAGGCGCCCCATGTTCCGCGGCTATCTCCTCTTCCGCAGCAATCTCCTCTCCTGCGGCAGCCTCCTCGCATGATCCCTCGACCTCCTCGGACGACGAGCCCGTCCTTTCCGCTTCTCCCCGCCCTGACTCGGGCCTCCTTGCTCCATTGGGAACTCGGAATGGGTCGTTTAGAGTGAACAAGTCGTCAGAATGAACAGTAGAAGTAAAAGGGGGGTGAGGCCCCCTTGTATAAGAAAATCCTTTTTTTTTGGGCGTCCAGGCGCCTGGACGCCCCCACTTTTTTCTTTTCTTTTCAAAAATTCAAAAACTTAGGGGCATCCAAGTGCCTGGACGCTCCCAAATAAAAATCCAAAAAAATAATAAAAAAGAAATTATAGGGGCGTCCAGACCCCTGGACGCTCCCAAAATAAAAAATAAATAAATAATAGAAAAAAATGGAGGAGTCCAGGCCCCTGGACGCCCCCATTAAAAATATGTTTTTAATATATATATTTACATATAATCATATTATGAATAAATAGGTACATAAAAAGAAAGAAAACAGAAAAACAGAAAAACGGAAAAATAAAAATCATAACAAAGGGGACCTGGTCCAAAACATCAAAATGCCAGATTTTATTCTATCAGAAAGCAGAACGAGTTACATCAGGGGCTTAGGCGCCTTAGGCCTTAACTTCCCCAGTTCAGTTACATAAGCCCTCCACAGCTCGCATTCTTCCCCCACATGTGTTAAGGCCTTTCCCGCGACACTTGTCTTCTAGGGTGCTTTGACGGTCTTCGCTTCCTTCGCATCTGCTTCAGTGCCCAACTCTCTCTTCTTCAAAGGAACGATGACAGTCGGTAGTGGGAACGAATGACGTGGAATGCCGATCTGGAGGCAGCACCGATGCGTGTTGTAAAGGACAAACTCGGTCGCACCAATCAGTTGGAGATCAACTTCACAAGAAGACATCATGAGGAGCTCAAGGAGGAGTAAACATGCCGGTGCGCAAGAGAAGAAGCTTTGTGTCACGGTTCGAAAGTGAGACCGCCAGTCTTCACGTCTCTTTAGCCACGGAACACGGTTCGCCACGGTGCCACCAAAGCCTAACACGTCGGCTATGTGATAAAGGGGGCTTCGTTGGAAGAGCTTCGAAGCGGTTGGCATTCTCTCACGGTGATCAAACTTGAAATGCAAATCCAGCCAGCAATTCAAGACAAGTGCGCAACCAAAAGGAGGCTTACCCATGCTCGAGGCAATAAGGCCACTATACAGGTAGGCAAGGACAGCAGGTCCCACCCTCTTTCCACGCCAGATCCCGCAGATAACACTCAGTTGGTCTTCCTCCACCATGTTGTCGGTATAAGGAAACAAGAGAGCACCCGCCAGACAAATGGTGAACCCTTTCATGATTCCCTCCAAATAGTCATCGTCTGGTAACCCTCTCAGGGCCTCCATGACCCATTCTGCGAGCTTTTACAAATCAATTCCCTTTTGAGTACGAACCTTTCGGGCTACGTCGGGCGGCATGAAGCTCCCAAGGACGCTTTCGGAAGTCCCCCGCGTCAGCATCCGCATAGCCTTCACCTTCCCGTCACTCTTGAATTTCTTCAATCCGAGCAGAAGTTCCACCTCCTCGAGGATGATGGTCGCCTCGAAGGTCGGGAAGATAAAAGTGTGGGTCTGGGGATGCCAGATCTCCACTAGTGCGCCCATAGCCGCCCAGTCCATACGAATCTTCTCGTAGTGTTTGGCCTGAATAAGGAGCCCCTGCAGATGCCACTTCGAGAGTATGGCCCTCATGCCGATGGAGATGTTGGAAGTTAGCTTTGAAAGCCATGGCAGTTTGGAAAACTTCCTCGGGCCTCGGAAGAGTGGATATGGCTGAAAAAGGAAAAGAAAGAAGGAGGAAGGGAGCAAGTGAGAAGAAGGTTCAAGAGGAGAAAAGTTGAAATGAATCAGCTTACCATATGCGACATGATCATCCCGCTGAGATGACCCTCGAGGTCGGAGAGTCGCCTAATCTCGCTGCCAGGCCTGCTCCTCTTCATAACACGGGAAGACTCTCCTTCCATCCTGAGATCTCTAGATTCTCCTCTCCTTCCTCTCCTGAGCTTCCAAAACCCACCTTGGTGCATTTGAATGAACTAGCCTAAGGGGAGTTCTTATAGGAAGGGAAGATCATTACAGGACAGAACATGTCACATCAGCGGTCAATGTCAGGATTTTGGCTAGATCTCCTTTCCATTGTGGTGCGATTCTGTTATTATTCTGTTACTTTCTGATGTTATTAATCCATGCTGGCCTGTGCAGGTTTTACTAACGGACGTCTTTGTCCTATCTCCTGTCCCACCTTTCAATGGTTGGTCCCACCATGTCATGCATCGTAGTATATGATACCTACGCTACTAGAACATGTCAAGGACCTCGCGGCCCGAACGAACCTGGGATTTGAGTTCCCCTTCAACAAAAACAGTGATGATCCCGGAAGAATTTGGGTTGTACGGATAGGCCGTTAACTTGTGGTAGCATGGGGACGACGGTTCCATTCAGTGAGTTGGTGCGCGGATAAACAGGCCCCAGCCCAGTATCAGCTCACCGGATCGGTATCCTGACCCATTCTTAACGAGTTGACAATATTATCCTTGGCTAGTTTTTATTTTAGTTTATTTTAAATTTTTCTTTAAACCCAGCATGCATTCATATAGGACTTTGAATTTATTGCGGAAAATCATTCAAGTGATTCGAATGTGAAAGCCGTTGTGTTTCCATTCTTACAAATATGAGATATTCCACTCCGAATGAAATATTGAGTTTCCTTGAAACGGCCCTACGCTACTCTTCCAAAGGAGACCCTTGTTTTGACAGACCCTCAGATATTCCTTTACTTTTTACCTTGTTTGACCCACCTTGGCCGCAGCACTTCCACATTGGCTGGTAACCGCTCACCAAAGGTGAAACCTGCGGGTTTAGGACCCAGGTACTTCCACACCGAGAAGTTGGTCTCCTTTATTTTTCGTGCCTGAGCACACATCTCACCCTCTCTTATTTGATCTCCGTCCAAGCAATTGTCAATATTTGAAAGACCTTCTTCAAGGTCGCCTCATTGAAACTTCAGTACTGATTCTAAACAGTAACGTCAAAAGCGTGTCTCATCACACCTTGGCATCAACTTATAAGTCCGCTCCCACTTCATTTCACTCCACTTCGATACCATTCCACTACGTGTCGCTCCCTTGCAAAGCATACGCCAAGACGGGGCAGCTGTAGACACGTCATTCCTGACCTCACCTGAGAAAGTCTCATATTACTATACGACGCCCCGCGACGGCTTACGCATTTTGAATCGCTCGAGTGCTTCCTTTTCTTGAGTCTTCTTCCGCCCTTTTCAGCATCCGGAATCGTCTCGACGTTCGGACGGCATCAACACCAGTCAGACGCATCGGAAGGTTCCGAAGCCAGGAAGGGTGTCTGCCGGGCGGCTGCCAACGCCTTGTCTGAGGGCCCAGACGGGTCTTCATGGGGGCGTCCAGGCTCCTGGACGCCCCCATTATTTTATTTATTTTTCAAACCTAAAAAATGAATATATATATATATATATTCCATTAAAACAAAAATATAAAATATAAAATGCCAGTTGGCATAAAAAAATAAAACAAAAAAAAATAAAAATATATTTTCTAGGAGGCGTCCAGGATTTTCTTGGAGGCGTCCAGGCCCCTGGACGCCTCCATCAACTCACTCACGGGGCCCCGTCCACCGATCGACGGTTTGTCATGTGTGAAAGAATCCAAATTGTGGAGACGTCCAGCCGACTGGACGCGTCCATTTCCAAATCACGGGTCGCCGCTCCAAAACCACGTGTTGTGTTAAACCACGTGCGACTTTCGGTGGAGTTCGGTGGGACTTATGGAGGCGTCCGGGACCCTGGACGCCTCCATGAAAATATTCAGAAAAAATGAATAAAAATAGACTAAAATATTATTTTTACCCTGATAGAGGTGTCCAGGGTCCTGGACGCCTCCACCCCCCGGAGCCCTAAATAGAGGCCCACCCCCTCAGTTCTAGGGGAGCTTCTAAGAGGTCCGATAGGCTGCCGGAGCCCAGAGGCTGCCGGAGTCATTTTTAACCCGTGGGGTCTTTTGTAGGTGGAGGTTCTGTCGGCTTCTCGGGTGCCCACGCTCGCGAGAGGAAGGTCGTCTTCATCCACCGCGCTTCCACGTCGTCCCTACGCTGCCGGAGCTCCACCGGATTTCGCCATCGGCACATCCAATAAGCCAATCCTTTCCTTTTCTTCGTAGTTCTTTTGCATTCATCATCTCGCACCCTCTATCCCCCTTCATAAGGGCGCCTCTTCTTATATACTTCTTGCATCCATCATCGCATTTCCTCCTACTCGTATCAGAGAGGGGTTTAAAAGATAACACCAACTAGGTGTGTGTCTTGCCATCATTTCGTTATTTTTATCGCAAGGATTTGAATACTACACCTTCATCTTTCTAATCCACTCGTTACTTGTTTGTCGTTGTTTTGCAAGGGTACCCAAGGAAAGCCCTCTCCGTCGGCCGGCCGAAGGGGGAGGAAGAAGCAACCCGCCATCTCCCGCTCTTGAGGTAGGCGCGATCACTTTCTTTATTTTGGGGTATTTTGGACCCTGGCGATCACATCATGTTCTCGAGGCCGCGGCGAGTCACTTCCCCAATGGCCGTTTAAATTCCCGTTCTTATATTCTCTTTATATTCTGTTATATTCTTATCTGCTCATATTCTCGAGGCCGCGACGAGTCACTTCCCCAATGGCTGTTTAAATTCTCGTTCTTATATTCTCTTTATATTCTGTTATATTCTTATCTGCTCATATTCTCGAGGCCGCGGCGAGTCACTTCCCCAATGGCCGTTTAAATTCCCGTTCTTATATTCTCTTTATATTTTGTTATATTCTTATCTATTCATATTCTCGAGGCCGCAGCGAGTCACTTCCCCAATGGCCGTTTAAATTCCTGTTCTTTATATTCTCCTTATATTTGTTATATTCTTATCTGCTCATATTCTCGAGGCCGCGGCGAGTCACTTCCCCAATGGCCATTTTAATTCTTGATATTTGATTTCTGCACCATTCCCGTCCCCCCCGAGGCCGCGGCGAGTCACTTCCCGCTATGGCCATTTAACCCACATATCTTGCTACATTACATTTATCCCGCTCGCCCCGCCGGAGCAATCTCCCGTGGTGGCCCCTTCTCTTTTCTCTTATTTCTGTGTTGCAGCAAACAAGAGGAGCCCGCGCGCTCCGCGTCTTCTTTGCTCCTCGAACCGCGTGACGTCGCTCACAGCGACCTTCAGGTAGCGGTCCTCGATCAACCGCTATCTGGTTTCTGTAACCAGATCAAATCCTATTTATTTCCATTATATAAATGTTATCTTACATGCCTTAGCTTATTAATTGTGTATCCTGATCTTGGCATGATTCATATTTCATGTTGACATGTTTAATAATATTATTTTCATGTATGTTAAGTTCATGCCAAAAAGTTATAGTTTTGTACTTAAAGGAAATTTTCATGACTTAAGTTCACCTTGATTATGCTTTGACGCGTTCCTTCCTCATCCCCTTTCGATTTTATTACTTCACATGTACCCCGTACTTCGGTACGATGCTATTAGATCACTTGCACTTGAAAGGAAAATTTTCTTGGACTTGAGAGCCTCTCTGTCAGGTATTCCTTCTGCCGGACTAGGTGATCTTGTTTCAAGGCCTCCGTAAGTCTCTACGATCCTAGGATTCTCACTAAGACGCCGAGCTGGTTGTACCCTAAAAATCCAAAGGTCTAGAGAGCACTTCGTGATTTCTGCGTTTTCTGTGGACTATCTTGATCGCGGCCATCAGGCGACCGCTATCTGCAGATATCGGCTGGCTCATGACCGCGGCTATGTTTCAGTCAGTAGATTTTCATTACGTCGACCTTTTTCCTTGTTCTACGTCGACTCCACTTGGTCGTGGCTTGCACTCGATCTCGAGCTCCTAATAGCGGCCCTCATTGAATCGCATTCTGTCTAAATATTGTCTAACCCGTGGTCGGACCCAAGGGTTGATTGTGCTCTGTTCGTAGATGGTCTTCTGATTATCTAGAACCAAACACCTTATTCATTAAGTCATTAATGAACTATGAAACTATGGAAATGTACCGTTATGCTGTCGGAATTCCTCCATAACATAATGTCTAATTAATTCATCCTTGATCTCATGATTTCATCTTGATACGTTCATACCGTGGTTTTTGTTACCATGAACTATTGTTGGCACTTGATATTATTGGCCTAAGTATTATTCTCGTGAAAGTAGCTTAATTTATAACTTAAAGATGCAAGGGCAGGCACGGACGGTGTCCAAGGGCTCTAGTCTAGCCCCCTCGGCAGATGGTCAAAAACATGCTATTAACCATGGGGTATGATGATTACTGGCGTCGCATTGCACTGGGAGTACTTTTTTTATAAACGGGTGAAATCCACGAGATCTCATACTTGATTAATACATGCTTGTTACATGACTTTCTAGTGCATAGCCTTTAAGGCTATGAAAGTACATTCTCGTTACATGATAGTACATTCTCATTGCTGAAAGGCCATGCTATAATCTTGCTTGACCATGTTCTCGTATCTCTTATCTTGTTCATATCTTGCTACTTGTTGTTACTTTGGTTTTATTTCGCATATTTTATCGTACTTTCATTATTGCCCTTTTCATAGTGCTAAAATGTTAATTACTTTAACATTGTCATCATATTGATACGAAGAAATTTACTGGGCGAGTGCGTTTATTCCCTACTTTCCAATCTTTTTCATGAAACTCTAGCGGGTCGGAATCAGACTTTTCAAGTGGCGAGTCCGAGAGCGACTAAATGACAAGTGAAGCCTTAGATCGTCATGAGTCCACTTGTGTTAAATAAAAGTCATGTCTATGTAATTTTCTTTTTTCTTGAGTCTAGAGAGTTGTAATGTCAATGGAGTCAAATGTTCATTTGTAACCCTCGAATTATGATTCAACAAAGTGAAGATTTTTGAGTATATATTGTGTTCACTCTTTTATGTGTGAATGTTGTGCTCTGATTATCATTCTAGCTTGAGGCTTTATTTGCAGGCTGTTCACATTCCTGACTTAATTTCGCTGCATATCTCGGGGCGTGACACCAACCTAGGTAATTTAAAAAAAATCTAGGCTTTGATACCACAAAACTGTCACGTCCTGAGCACGGAAAGGAACTCAGAACATGACAGTTTATATCTTTCATGTCAATCAGAGCTCAAGGCATTCAACACACAAGACAGAGTACGCTAAAGAAAACAACCATAATTACTTTATTCCATAATAATCCAAGTTTACATCACAAATTCCATTCCAATAACTCCACTTTACTAGACTCAATAAAAAAATTATAATATTGATAACGACATGACATAAGACTCTATGGTAACCCAAGACATCCGGGTACGTCGCTATGCTCTTCACTCTTGACCATCCCCGTTGGATTGGGTATCCTCGTTAGAATTATCTGAAAAAAATTAGGATAAAACACTTGATGAGCGAAAAGTCCAGTAGGAATTACATCTCTATAAATCAGGCTTGCTTAAAGTAATTAACATGTTACATAAAATGCAACTAGGTCTATGCATGAACAATGCTTAAGATAGATGGATAAGGAACATCATGGAAATAAGAATATAGAGAATATCTAGCAAGTTCGCAATTACAATAGGATATTGGCTATTCATGTACAAGCAAATACCCCTTTCGGGTCAATCATATCAAGTTATCAATAATATCGAGTCAAGAGTGGAATGCCATAGATTAATCTAGCAAGTCAAGTACTTCAGTGCAATGCCACACCATAGTCAATAATAGCTCCCATGGGCACCAGTACTTTCGGGTGCTCCTCCCAATACTAGACCGGGCCACATTAATGTCAGGCATTAAGATCTTTGGATCAAAGATCCCACTTGTATCTAGACATCCACTTTATATATATAATAGCCAATAGAGTTCCAATGATGAATATTGTAGGAATAATTTAGGATGATCTAAAAAGGATAATAAATTTCAAGGATAGAAGCATGTATAAGGGAAATATACTTGAGACATTAACTACTTAAAATCGGTAGATACGAGAATCTGGGAAAAATTGGCGTCCAATCAGGATGCCGTAAATTCAAGAATTCGCGTCCTCTTAGAAGGTCGCTAATTCTTGTGATCAATAATGCACAATGAATATGCGTCGTCTACCTGGATGCTAATTCAGAAAGTAGCAACAACTGCACCAGATGCCAATTCTGGACAGTGTCTGGACTCTCACCGAACACCTAATCTTGGCGCTATATGATGGATGGACGTCATGTTTCTTCAGAGTGACATGACCAAAACAATGTTAAGGGTTTTTAGGGTACAACCAGCCCAATGATTGAAGAGGGAATCCTTCGATGTCGGAGACTTACGGAGGCTTTAGAGAAAGAATTTTCAGTCTGGTTAGAGGGATTCCCGACGGAGGGTCCTTCCTTCCCCAAGAGATAGGGTGTATCATAAAATCTTGGAAAACAAGGGCTATGTCTCGGCCGCGAGACAGTAGTACCAACGATCCGCAGTATGGATCATAACATGGGAAAAACCTGAGAGAAAGGAATTCGCGTCTGCATATAAAGGTGTTAATTCTAAAATTTACATCCATGCAGAGGGACGTCAATTTCCAAGAATATACAGTTTTCAATAAATCACCAAAGAACAGATGTGCATTAAAAAAATTGCATCTCTGTGGAGAGGTGCAAAATCCAGAAATACGCGTCAAGTATCAAGACGCTAATTACGCTAATATCTCAACGGTTATGATTAGATCAAGCACGCGAAGTTACTGTTCATTTCTTTAACATGAGATGAACAATAGCACTTTCAAACCATGAAGATTTTAACAGGAATAAGGACATGATAATTTGAAGAAAATACAGGGATTCTAAAAATATGCACATCATGATTTTAGTAAGCATGGTTTAATATATATGGATTTTTAAACATTAGTGAATCATCTTAATTATCCAAGGAATCCACGTCTGAGCGGTTGACGTGTATTAATAGGCGTCCGTATGCTTGACGCTAATTCAAGAATCAGCGCATGCGTACAAAGATGCATATCAAGACGCGTCCACTGTACTGGTCACGAATTCTACGTAAAACATAAATGTTTTAAAACCTCTAAGACCAGCATGGATCATAAATATTTAACAAGAAGAGGCTACGTAACTACATGCATGTGTTACTATACATGAGGGTATTGAATTATTCTGCCTGAGAGATAACCTACCTAGACGAGAAGAAGAAGATGCACGACGAAGAGGAAGACGAAAAGGAAGAAGACGACGCTCCCTACGGTTCTCTGCAACACACGTCACACAACACCCTCGAACCCAATAACAACACAATGGCTTCTGCCGTCGCATGGGGGTTCTATATATAGGATCTCTACCCTTCGAATCCTACTAAGAAGTCCTAATTGGAATAGAACACAACCTTCCCCCGTTCGATCCTATCCTTCCTCAAATGCAACCACCAGCCCTTCTACGATCGACTCAATCTCCAAACCTAGTGTAACAGGGATCTACCTTCGATATTGGCCCATTAAGACAGCCCACTAACATTTGTTTTAACAATTAGAACCCTTTAACGATCTTAGCCCATCAACTAATTGAGCTAAGCTCAATAGTTTTTAATGGTTAAGGCCTATCATTATTTACATTAAAAGTTATATGTTTTATTGGGTTGCTACAGACCGTGACCATAAGTTTTAAATTAAAAATGATTTTTTTGTTATACTTTTTAATACAAAAATAGTTAATTTTCATTAACACAGTTTCCCCCTAGACCGTGACCATGATTGTTATTTTATTTAAACATGGTTTCTTTCTCTGGGATAAAATAGGTAATTTTATATGAACGTGTGCGGCCTTCCTGTTGACCGCGTCCTGATAGCGGCCCATATCATGACCGCATTCTAGCACGGGTTCCCAGGAACTCTAGTGCCATGTCCAGCATGTAATATCCCGGACCCTTCAGATCCTTCTTCTTGGGTCCCGGATTTATTTTCTCAGAAATTTTATTCTCACTATGCCCAGAATTATTTTTCGGACATCTTTCGAGTTCGGATCTGTGCATTTTGGATCAGTTTCGGAGGTCCCGGAACATGTTCGGCAAGTTCTGCGTGTTTTTCTCCGGCAAACCTATGGAACCCCGTAGCGGGCGAACCGAGTCGTTCACCTACTCTGGGATGGTACTGGTGCGACCGGCGTATTCCGAGGATCGCGGACATATATTTTGTGGAAAATTAGAATTTTCTATAAATAATCCATTTTCTTTCCTTTTTCTTATTCTTATTTTCTTCTTCTTCCTCCTTCCTTCTCTCCCGTGAGCGCACCACCGTGACCGCCCCCCCTCTTCCGGTGACGGCCCCGGCGACCTCCCCTCCGGCTACAGATGGCGGCGAGGTGACGGTGTGGCGGCAAACATAGCGGCGTGGCGATCCCGGCGGCGTTCAATGCTCAGTGAGATCGTGGGAGCTCGTGAAGTTTCAAGCATATTTTTGAAGATCGGCGGCGATCCGTCGCGTTTCGGGCGATTCCGAGGTAGGGTGACGATCCTTAACTCGTCGTTTACCTTCCCCGTGATTTCTAGGCCGAGGCAAGGTCGAGAGAGGGCTATTTCGAGCCGGGAAGGGAAAATCATGTTTTGGGGTTTGAGTGGCCGATCTAGCGTTTTAATCCGCCATATTATGGCTTGGGAGCATCAAAAGATGCATTGGGGGCTTGGGAACAACTTTCCCTTTTGTTTCCCCTTCACCCGGGGGTGAATGGGGCGTGGAATGGCACTTGGGGGCCATTCCCGCCGTTCTCAGGTTTCTGGAGGGCAAGCGGTCCTTTCAGGAATCGCTCCTTGCTGTTAGCGGTCGCAGGAAGAACGCTAGCGGGCTCAGTGTGTCGGTTGGGCCTCGCGATCACCCGATAGACCGCTAGCGCCCAAGCGGCAGCCTATCGGCCGACTGCTAGCCGAGTTGGCTAGTGTGGCCTTCGAGGCGTTTGACCGTTGATTTTTGACAGTTGATTTCTGACCGTTGGAGGTTTTTGGGTCTTAGCGGTCGTGGGGACGACCGTTTACGCCCCTTTAGCGGTCCCAAGATAGACCGTTTTCCCCGCCCCAATGCAGTTCCTATTTTAGCGGTCTAACAGGAGACCGCTAGCCATCCTGGTGGTCCAGAGGGAGACCGCTAGCCACTGGTGGCGGTCCAATGGAGGACTGCTAACCGTTTTTATTCTACCGTAGTTATGTCTTGCCGATCCTAACCCCGGGGGAGTGGACCTTGATCCCCATGCTGACCGACGGTCCGACTGATGCTGGGAATCATGTGGGGGCCGTACGTGGGGGCCGTGGGGAATGGGCCTGTCAACGGAGTGGATACGAAGCGAATATATGACTATCCGTATCCGCTCCGTTTTCCGATTCGAATTATCCAATTTTGATCCGCTCCGATTTGACTCGGATACGAAGCGAATATCTGACTATCCGTATCCACTCCGTTTTAAAATCCGAATTATCCGATTCAAATTTAAAAGTATATAAATATAATTATAAAATATTAAATGTATATAAAATATAATTATAAAATGTCAAAAATATATATAATAAATTTTAAATTAAAATACAACTATAAAATATCTAAATTTCTCTATAATATCATTTATTTTATAATACATTATTTAAAAATATGTATTATATGATATATAATATTACAAACTGATATTTTTCGAAGTGAATATTATAATATCTGTATCCGCTCCGATTCGAATTCAGATATTATCCGTATCCGAAAAAACGAATATGAATCGAAGCGGATCCGGATAATATCCGTATCCGTTGACAGGCCTAGTGGGGAACCCCAGGGAGCGATGTGGATCTGGCCGAGCTCGCCGTGAGTCGGTGTCGGTATGAGAGTGGACCTCGTACTCTGTTCGGTTTAGACGTTGTTTTCCGTTGACTAGAGAGTCTACTCCTTCAATGACCCTCCAATAGTCGTAGCCTTCCGACATGCGAGTGGTCCCACCAGGGAGTGGTGGCAAGGCTACCCCGTGAGACAATTTTTAGACTGGTTTCCGTAGGGCCCCACGTTTGACGCTAGAGTTCGGCTGAGGGGAAAACCAGTCAGAAGGCCTGACCTAGGACGTACGGTCTGTGTGTGCACAAGTGGTCAGGGACAACGGACCCGCGCTGACGAGCGTGACCCTGACCAGTCCTTGTTCTGTGGTTACTAGTACGGTGTCCCCGTACCACGAGGGGTCGAGGGGGACACCTAGTGTGACGACCCGGACTCCGGATACTGGATATACCCGATAGGACTACTGAGTAGACTCGATACCACTTGGAACCCGTGAAGCCTCCCAAGAGCGATAAAAGCTCCGAAGGGATAAAATGATTGTTGTGTAGTACATTGAAGTCGCGGATATAACAGTAAGCAATAATATTTCATTAATCAGGTTTGCTAAAGTAGCAGAAATAAAATTACTTTTTAATTAACAATTTAGATTAACAATTATACTAGAGTCCAGTCCAAATGAAAGACAAGTACGGTCCAACAGAAAGAAAAACGTACACTGAGGTCGGGGGAAGCCCGACGCAGGTACCGCTGGCAACTACGAGCACGCCACACCAGGAACCGCGAAGGAAGCAGAGCGCCACACCTGAAAAGTAGGGGTGAGCCTCGTGTCACTGGCTCAGTAGGGGTCACGCGGATCCCCACTGAAAAATACGTAGTAACACAGAACAACAGCTAAAACAGCAGTAGTAGTAAAGCAGGAAAAGCTAAACTACAACTAGAAAGCTGTAAAAGAAAGCCGTAAACAGCAGGAGCAGAACATCTAAAAGAAAAGGGAAAAGCAAAGCCGTAAGGAACGAGAACATGGCTACCGAGCAAAGCACGGCTCCCTAAGCTACTCTAAACATCGATAGAAGGGTGAACCATGATCTCACAAAGTCAGGAGTTAGCGATCCGTCAGCCAACCATTAGCCCAAAGGCTAAAGCCCACGAAACAAGGCAAAACCCCTAGAAAAGAACTAGACAGACAACCGACACTAGCGCATACACGACTAGATCGTCATGCACGCAATAGAGAGCCGGCCTCTGGTAAAGTCAAGAACAGACTAACCCAGAAAAGGTCACGACACGAAGGACGAGAAACACGGGAGTCAGGTGTCATGTGACGGAAGCACCTCCTCACTAGAAGAACAGCCAGATGCGTCCACTGACGTCTTATACTGCGCCTCAAGTATCTCCCTACGGACACCGAGAACGACGGAGACTGAGATACTCACAGAACCAGAACAGGAACTATAGTAACGAGTGACTAGTCATGGTCACACCCATCGGCGTTCATCTAAAATGCCCCTGACCATGTGTGCACACACAAGCTCAATGTCTTGAGCCAGGCCTCTAGCTAGTTTTCTACCCCAGTAGGACGCTACTGCAAGGCAAGGGAGCCCACGGAAACTAGCCTACAAACCGTCTGAGTCGGGAACTGCCCTCACCACCACTCCTGGGTGGGCCGACACTCGAGGTCGTCAGGCTACGACTAGTGGAGGCTCACTAGACACAGAGACTCTGAAACATGAGTGCTAGAGTCAAGACAGGCTAAGAATGCACTGTCGCACGTACTACGAAGCACCAAGCAGTATATCAAACTGCCAACAGACTCAGGACAGGTCAACTAGACCTACTGACACAACGATCCTTGAGTCATACGACTCGGAGTCAAGATCGTCACACAACGACGGTGACAAGCCGCCAATCAGCCTAATCCTAAGCCGAGGAAAATGACACTGGATCATCAGATCTACACAACCGTATAAAACGACACACTGAGACCTGAGGGAGCATCAAGACTCTCAAAGCACCTGGACACATAAACCGAGGTAGGATAGTACCTCAAGACATCTAGAACCACTGTCTCGAGCTATCGAGACACACACAAGGTCACCTGTCAACCACAGGGTCTCACCGGGTTGACCAGAACCTAACAATGACTCTGAAGCAGTACAGAAATCTAACCAACAGCAGGGTACGCTTGGCTATCTCATAACATGGTTATAGCCCTCATAGGACATCAAAAGACGTCCACGGGACAATGGGCAAACCACGAGGTCAAGCCGAGGTACTTGGAAACCAACACATCGGAAAACGACGCGTAGGAGATAAGCGGAGGAACAATCGCTGGCGGTCGTAGAATGGGCCACTAGGCAACCGTAGCAGTCAAGGACTTGGCCGCTAAACTCAGTCAACCATGAACCGACCTTTCAGTCAAATCACCGTAGCGGTGTAATATAGACGCGCTACACGGACTAAGGCGGTCTAAGAGTGAACCGCCACACTAACCGCCCTAAAACATTAACCTAAGACAAATAGACTGTAGCGGCCTAAGAAGGGCGCGCTACAAGGAAGAAACGCACGAAGGTTGGGCCGCCAAGACCAACCGACTTAGAATCTTGACCCGGTCAAACACACCGTAGCGGTCTAAGGAAGGAGCGCTACAGCACGTTGGCGGTCAAAGCTTGGGCCGTCAGCCCAAACCGACTTAACTCGTTGACTAACGGCAACGACCCATAGCGGTCTAAGAAATGGCCGCTAGAGCAAATAGCAGTGGATCGTATAACCGCTAAGACTCGAACCGACTTACGCTAATTTCGAGAAACGACTGAGCTTGGTGCACCACTATAGGGCCGTCAGAAGCAAGAGGCAGTCAAAGGTTGGGCCGCCAACCTAAACCGACCTAAACTAATCGACACACCACGGCGTGTGGCAGTCAATCGTTGGGCCGCCAGAGACAAGAGACGGTCTCTGAAACGACCGCTAGCATGATACGGCTGGAAAACCATGAGAAGGGTTGGATCCGGTCTTTCCACGCCCCATTCGCATCTAAATGCTGGGGAAACAATCCTAATCGACGAAAATAACCTTCCACAGGCCGGAAGGGGCACATGCAACAGCTCAATCACAAGAAACGGGCGATTCTAACGAATCGACCCTAATTGGGTCACCGGGATTCCCGGACTTGTACTGGCCCCAAATGACGACCAATCGCGATAAAAACAACGGATCTGGAACGCTAACATGCTGGGGGTCACAATGAAACTAATCTAGTCGAAAACCATCGCCGTTTTATGGCGAACCCGACGCACACCCCCCGAGCATGCTTTTCTCGAAACTGAACGAAACCCACTCGTACGCACACCGTTCAGCACCAAACTGCGAGGGAATGCAGAGGAGAAGTAGAGCTTCCATCTCCCTACCTCCACCGAAGATTCCGTGCACCAGAGTGACTAGACCACGCCGAAAACCACCTCACGAGCTCGACCGTCGACTTTGAATCCACCGAACGGGATTGCGCCAACCACGCTCCAATCCTCGCACCGGCGCGCTCCGGATCACCTTCGCGGCATCTCCACAGCCATCCCGAGCCTCCTCCATCTACAGCCGGAGCTAAGAGGGCGACAAGAGAGAGAACGAGAGAGAGAGGGCCGCGCGTGCGAATGAGGAGAGAGGAAGGAGAGAAAAGAATAAAAAGGAAAAGAAATTGTGAATTTTCCAAATTTTTGAAAATTTTGATTTTTAGGCCGAAAATCCACTAATTCAGAAAAATACGCAAAAATAGTCAAAACGATCCTCTCAAAGAGTACATCGCAACTGTAGCGTCCTCGAGTCGATGAACTGAGAAATAAACTCTCCATTGGGTTCCGTAACTTGTACGAGAGAAAAACCCACGTGGATCGTAAAACTCAACTCAAGACCCACAAAAGTGATCCAAAACTCTCCAATAAGGATCCGAAAGATCCGATAAGAATCCAGGGCATTACAGCCTCCCCTCCTTCAAGAAATTTCATCCTCGAAATTTAAGGAACTACCAAGGAGAAGCAGGGAAGAACAAGCCCAAAAGACATAACTTGAAACATCACGAATCTCGAAAAATACAATTCAGAGGAACTTTACCAGACCATAATCACAAGCACACGCTCTAGATCTCAAGACAAATCGATCCACAAAGCGAGCATGGCACACAAGTGAACACAAGTCTGACACCTCCGAAACAAGGCAACGTCGCTTACATCTCACAGGAAAGGAGACACGACTCATGCCACGACAACAGTAATCGATAACACAAAACGACAGACACAGCAAGCATCAGCTTAAACAAGGAAACATAGTCCTCTCAGCTGACAGCTCGACAACATCATCGGCTCCAGTGGCATAAGCAACAACGAAAAGCTTGGCACACAGGACACCAACGACAGCACTGGATCACAAACACAATCACGTCAGTCCTCACTCAGATATTACATCTGATCGAGTCGCATGCTAACTCTACCAGGAAAGAAGAGTACAACAAAACTAACGGATAAGATCACGGTCCACACAATGCTAAGACAGAATCATAGGGAAACAACGACAAAACGACAACGACAACAGTAGCACTTGCAGGATCCCGGCTCCGTACAAAACACAGAACCACGGAACACAACTGCAAGCTGAGTCACATCAAGGCACAATCACAGCTGAACACACGACTATAAAGGACTAGCCATGCGTCGAGCAGCTTACTAAGAAAAGACCCACGACAACAAGAATAATAATCTTGGGAAACGCATCTCAAGGACCACGATCACGTCCCGATAACACAACACCCAAGAAGAAGTACAGAACAGAGGGTACTCAATCAGCAGAAATGCCGACAGATTCCCCAATACTCACAAATGCCAGTGCCAACACCATAATGCCTCCAATAATAATGGCACGACAACAAACAAAATCAAGGCACACCAAGCCAAGACGAAGTCACATCGAGAAAAATAATTCTCTTGACCGGCCAGAATCTTACAACCAACGATCCTCGACCTGTGGGTGACCAACCCACACACTTCCGCTGTGCACTCAAATATCGCACACATGCATCAGAAATACCTCGGTATCTGCATCTCAGCACATACTCGGTGCGATCGCAATTCATGAAATCGTAATGTAACACGCCACGAGTACTGATCCTGCTAACAACCGATCACAAGTCGCCTAAGTGCACATCAAGAAGAGTACCAGTTTCAGCACAAAGCACACAGAAAGGCTAATCTCAGCTTACCATTATGTCCTGAAACAATTACTGAACCTTCACAACACATCAGCCGCAAGACACGGCACGACGAACACGGTGCACAACGGCTCTCAACACAAAGATTAGGTTCAAAGCCAAGCAACCGTAGAACAAAGAGGCAGATCAGGTTCAGAATAAATACTGTCCACACTTAAGCAGACACAGGCCAAATGTCTCACTAAGACAGCAATTCCAAGGCTTACCTCAAAAAGACTCCACCAAACATGATGAGAAGTATCAAGCTCACTAACAATAGCTTACCAGGAAGGAAAATCCTAGGTTCGCTTGAGCATCTTCTCAATCGAGGCAACAAAGCAACCACTTCAACAGAAGTGAAACATCTCAGGAGCTGCACAGACTTAAGCTGGGACGACCAAAACAACTTAAGAACGTGTACGACCATCATACCAACTTGAAAAGTCACCAGTCACCTGAACAAACTACGGAGAAATCTCGAACAATGTACTGCAGATTCATGCCTATCGGTGAACTCTGCCAAGTACAGCATGATCGAGACAAACACCACGACGAAAGAGAACGTCCCGTCACATCTTGACGAGAGCAAAACTATCTCGCACAGTGCTAACACAGCACGCACAAGACAACACACGGAAACAAAGCGACAAGGAATCGTGAAACCTAAGCCAGCGAAAGACTGTACTAGACTTTCAGGACTCTGGATACTGTAATATCTCGGATTCCCATGTACTTCACACAACAACGCTCTGATACCAACTGTGACGACCCGGACTCCAAATACCGGATATACCCGATACGACTACCTAGTAGACCCGATACCACTTGGAACCCGTGAAGCCTCCCAAGAGCGATAAAAGCTCCGAAGGTATAAAAGTATTGTTGTGTAGTACATTAAAGTTGCAGATATAACAGTAAGCAGTAATATTTCATTAATCAGGTTTGCTAAAGTAGCAGAAATAAAATCACTTTTTAATTAACAGTTTAGATTAACAATTATACCAGAGTCCAGTCCAAAGGAAACACAAGTACAATCCAACAGAAAGAAAAACATACACTAAGGTCGGGGGAAGCCCGACGCAGGTACCGCTGGCAACTATGAGCACGCCACACCAGGAACCGCGAAGGAAGTAGAGCGCCACACCTGAAAAGCAGGGGTGAGCCTCGTGTCACTAGCTTAGTAGGGGTCACGCGGATCTCCACTGAAAAACACGTAGTAACACGGAACAACAGCTAAAACATCAGTAGTAGTAAAGTAGGAAAAGCTAAACTACAACTAGAAAGCTGTAAAAGAAAGCCGTAAACAGCAGGAGCAGAACAACTAAAAGAAAAGGGAAAAGCAAAGCCATAAGGAATGAGAATACGGCTACCGAGCAAAGCACGGCTCCTTAAGCTACTCTAAACAGCGATAGAAGGGTGAACCATGATCTCACAAAGTCAGGAGTTATCGATCCGTCAGCCAACCATTAGCCCAAAGGCTAAAGCCCACGAAACCAAGCAAAAACCCTAGAAAAGACCTAGACAGACAACAGACACTAACGCATACACGACTAGATCGTCATGCACGCAACATAGAGCCAACCTAGGGTAGAGTCAAGAACAGACTAACCCAGAAAAGGTCACGACACGAAGGATGAGAAACACGGGAGTCACGTGTCACGTGACGGAAGCACCTCCTCACTAGAAGAACGGCCAGAGGCGTCCACTGACGTCTTACACTGCGCCTCAAGTATCTCCCTACGAACGTCAAGAACGACGGAGACTGAGATACTCACAGAACCAGAACAGGAACTACAGTAACGAGTGACTAGTCAGGGTCACGCTCGTCGGCGTTCATCTAAAACGCCCCTGACCACGTGTGCACACATAAGCTCAATGCCTTAAGCCATGCCTCTAGCTAGTTTTCTCCCCCAGCAGGACGCTACTGCAAGGCAAGGGAGCCCACGAAAACTAGCCTACAAACCGTCTGAGTCGGGAATTGCCCTCACCACCACTCCCAGGTGGGCCGACACTCGAGGTCGTCAGGCTACGACTAGCGGAGGCTCACTAGACACAAGGACTCTGAAACACGAGTGCTAGAGTACAGACGGGCTAAGAATGCACTGTCGCACGTACTACAAAGCACCAAGCAGTATACCAAACTGCCAACAGACTCAAGACAGGGCAACTAGACCTACTGACACAACGATCCTTGAGTCATACGACTCGGAGTCAAGATCGTCGCACAACGACGGTGACAAGCTGCCAATCATCCTAATCCTAAGCCGAGGAAAACAACACTGGATCATCAGATCCACACAACCGTATAAAACGACACACTGAGACTTGCGGGAGCATCAAGACCCTCAAAGTACCTGGACACACAAACCGAGGTAAGACAGTACCTCAAGGCGTCCAGAACCACTGTCTCGAGCTATCGAGACACATACAAGGTCACCTGTCAACCACTGGGTCTCACCGGGTTGACCAGAACCTAACAATGACTCTGAAGTAGTACAGAAACCTAACCAACAGCAGGGTACACTTGGCTATCTCATAACATGGTTATAGCCCTCATAGGGCATCAAAAGACGTCCACGAGACAATGGGCAAACCACGAGGTCAAGCCGAGGTACTTGGAAACCAACACATCGGAAAATGACATGCAGAAGATAAGTAGAAGAACATACGCTGGCGGTCATAGAATGCGCCGCTAGGGGACTGTAGCGGTCAAGGATTAGGCCACTAAACCCAGTCAACCCTGAACTGACCTATTCAGTCAAACCACCGTAGCGGTCTAATATAGACGTGCTACACGGACTAAGGCGGTCTAAGAGTGAACCACCACACTAACCGCCCTAAAACATTAACCTAAGACAAACAGACTGTAGCGGCCTAAGAAGGGCGCGCTACAAGGAAGAAACGCATGAAGGTTGGGCCGCCAAGGCCAACCGACTTAGAATCTTGACCCGGTCAAACACACCGTAGCGGTCTAAGGAAGGAGCGCTACAGCACGTTGGCGGTCAAAGCTTGGGCCGTCAGCCCAAACCAACTTAACCCGTTGACTAACGTCAACGACCCATAGTGGTCTAAGAAAGGGCCGCTAGAGCAAATAGCGGTGGATCGTACAACCGCAAAGACTCGAACCGACTTACGCTAATTTCGAGAAACGACTGAGCTTGGCGCACCACTATAGGGCCGCCAGAAGCAAGAGGCAGTCAAAGGTTGGGCCGGCAACCTAAATCGACCTGAACTAATCGACACACCACGGCGTGTGGCGGTCAATCGTTGGGCCGCCAGAGACAAGAGATGGTCTCTGAAATGACCGCTAGCACGATACAGCGGGAAAACCATGGGAAGGGTCGGATCCGACCGTTCCACGCCCCATTCGTGTCTAAACGCAGGGGAAAAAATCCTAATCGATGAAAATAACCTTCCACAGGCCGGAAGGGGCACATGCAACAGCTCAATCACAAGAAACTGACGATTCCAACGAATCGACCCTAATTGGGTCACCGGGGTTCCCGGACTTGTACCGGCCCCAAATGACGACCAATCGCAATAAAAACAACGGATCTGGAACGCTAACATGTTGGGGGGTCACAATAAAACTAATATAGTCGAAAATCGTCGCCGTTTTCCGGTGAACCCGACGCACACACCCTGAGCATGCTTTTCCCGAAACTGAACGAAACCCACTCTTACGCACACCGTTCGACACGAAACTGCGAGAGAATGCAGAGGAGAAGTAGAGCTTCCATCTCCCTACCTCCACAGAAGATTCCGTGCACCGGAGTGACTAAACCACGCTGAAAATCATCTCGCGAGCTCGACCGTCGGCTTTGAATCCACCGAACGGGATCGCACCAACCACACTCCGATCCTCGCACTAACACGCTCCGGATCACCTCCGCGGCATCTTCACAGCCTTCCCGAGCCTCCTCCATCTGTAGCCGGAGCTAAAAGGGCGAGAAGAGAGAGAACATGAGAGAGAGGGTCGCGCGTGCGAATGAGGAGAGAGGAAGGAGAGAAAAGAATAAAAATGAAAAGAAATTAGGAATTTTCCTAATTTCTGAAAATTTTGACTTTTAGGCCGAAAATTCACTAATTCAGAAAAATACGCAAAAAAAGTCAAAATGATCCTCTCAAATAGTACATCGCAACTATAGCGTCCTCGAGTCGATGAACTAAGAAATAAACTCTCCACTAGGTTCCGTAACTTGTACGAGAGAAAAATCCACGCGGATCGTAAAACTCAACTCAGGACCCACAAAAGTGATCCGAAACTCTCCGATAAAGATCCAGAAGATCCGATAAGAATCCAGGGCATTACACCTGAGGTGCGGTCTAAGTGTCAGTGGACGCATCCGGCCTTGCTTCTGGTGGACGGTACTCCTGTCTTTGTATGGTAGCGACTCTTGGGTTTTTGACGAGTTGTCTCGATTCTCGTGCCATTCGTTCGGTACTAGACGTCGCAGAGCTTTCCCGTTTATTTATTTATGCAGCTCTCGTTCTACGTCTTGCTAGTAGTAGCTTGTAGTTACTTTCCACGCAGTTTCTCGATTTGCGAGGTGGGGACCAGATGATCACTACTGAGCCTTTCGTTTTAAGGCTCATTCCCTGCATGTTTTCTGCGTTTCAGGTGAGACGAGACTTCAGGGGAGCGCTTCCGAGGCTCCACGTGGTTCAGGTGCCCAGGGTTAGTTGCCAGTTGCCAGGCCAGGGTGTGCCCCGTGTAGTTGTACCTTCTTTTCTGCACTGTACTAGTTTTGGACTACTGTTATATTTTTAGATTGTTGTTATATTGTGGACCATGTAATTTGCTTAATGTTATTTATTAATTTCCTGCTTATTCATATAAATTGTGTAGTTCTGCAGTTATTTTAAATTCTTGTGTATTTCCACACCATCTCTTTCAACCCTTCTGAGTCTTCGGGCTCGTGGGTGGCGGTTCGGGATTCGGGTTATCGGGCCTCTCCCGGTATTCGGATATCGGGTCATTACACAGCATGCTAAGTGAACATTAATGAGTCTGGATGCATGTTTTCATGTCTGCACGTCATCTGAACCAATTATTGAATCTAGAAAATATGTTAAATCCTAATTTCTCTAAGTTCACGAGCTTTGTTCTTAGCCCTTTTGAATCTATATTCCCACCTATTTCTAATGATCATGGTTAAAAGAGTAGTTAACTTCTTGATAGCCTAAAAGTGACTCATGACATCATGTTTTGATTTATTGCATGCACGCTCCTTGATTGTATATTCAATATTTTATCTTGGGATATATTGCATGTATTGTTTTAAGTTTTGTCACTCCAGTGACATTATGACCCTCCGTCGGATATTCCTTTCGATCGAATTGGAACTTTCTTCATCAAGACGTCCGTAAGTCTCCGCGAGTCTTGGATTCCCACAAGGATCCCGAGCTAGTTGTACCACAAAAATCCCGAAAACCTCTGGAATCCTCGTCCTACTGGATAGGATAGGGTTCAGTCGACCTTTGAACCCGTAGAATGGGTTCTGTTCGGGCTCTATCAGCCCTGTTTTGAACGCGACCGGCCCAGAGACCGCGTTCATCTTGCTCGCGGCTATTACCATGGCTGTGTTCTGTGTAAACCCCATATCTGGATCTTCTGTCTGATTGCGGCCTCATGATGAATCGCGTTATGCAAGACCACAGTGGGTCTCTCGACCGCGTTAGACTCGTCCTGTAAGTGTGTCGATAGACATGTTGTTTTGTCGACCGACCCTTTAGCTATGTTATGAACGTGGACGATCCCCATACCACATCTTGAATACCGTGATGTCTATGTCAACCGCGTTTAACCTTGTGTCCCGAGCTTGTTTTCTTCGGTTTGACTATGGTTTATAAGTCCAAGGTTTGATGGTGTAAGGTACCGTTAACCATATATGCTTCTTGAATATCATCCATACTGTTTATGACATGCTATTTCCTTTGAAATTTCATTCATGATATTTCTGGAACATAATCCATTGACTCCATGTTGGCCATATCTGTAAATTATGAATTATTAAGGGCTGCGGGTTCGCGACAACCAATGCCAGGTAGGACGGAAGTCCATTATGTAAACTATGAGAAATTCTGAGTGTGGCATTGCACTAACTTCTGTTATTATGATATTCTGATATTCTGATATTCTGTTATTCTGATACTCTATTAATTCTATTGTTTGGATATTCTGCTTAATATTATTGGAATTATGACATTTTGGCCAATTCGATATGTTATGTTCATTCTGGATCATACGTTCCTTGTTTCGTACTGTTGTCTTATCCTTAGTTCTATATTGAGATTTGTTCCCTTTCTTTAAGCTCCATATCTATCTTTGGCTTTGAAATTGATTCTTGATCGTCTCCTCTGATTGATAGTGTACTTCATATTGACTATAGTTCATGGCATTTCATTGAATATTGGATAACTAGTTAATCATTTATATGTTGCTTGGCAATAGAGATGTAATTCCTACTAAGCGTTTTTGCTCACCTAGTTTCTCTTAACAGTTGTTAGGTAATAACGACGAGAGGCAACCTATCAGATGTGGAAGGGCAAGAGTGATGAGTGCTATAGAGGATCGGTGTCTGTATCTTTTACTTTATTGAGTCCATTCCTGTAATTTGAGTCTTTCCCTTTTCTTTTTATCAATGTAAGTTTTAGTCAAGAAAATGTAATAAATGACATTTTGATATTAACAAAATTAATACTTTCTGTCATTTTCTAGTCTTTTGTGAGTCTTGTGATTTGCTCTGATTATTCATGACCGTTCATTGTCACGTTCTGAGTAATTTCTGCTACTATCGATTCGGGACGTGACAACAAGTCAACAAAACGGTGCTGAATGCACCTAAAGTCCATTCGGTGCCAAACTTTGACAAACTCCTCCATTCACCGGAAGTGACAGAGTGCTTTGAAAATGGAGGGTGCAAAATAGGGATGGGACGGAGGGGAGATAAGGGGTGCACCCTATAAAAGGATGGGTTACACCCATCGGAAGATCACCAAAAAATAACTAGAAAGCATCCTCCTCGCCGGAGTCCCAAATCCGATCCCACACACACTCACCTCATCAGGACAATCTTACAAGAGAGAGAGAGGGATAGAAGAGAGAGGGAGACTGGACAGATAGAGAGGAGCGGGAGCAGAAAGGAGAGAAAGGGATGTTGTCGGAGGGGATTCCCCCTCCGGCTCTAGCGACACCCCCTTCAGAGCGTGTGAATAGAGACAGAGGGACCGAAGAGAGAGAGAAGAGAGATAGAGAGAGCGAGTGAAAGCAGAGATATTTTTTGGATTTTTAATATTTCATTACCATCTAGATGAAATATTTTTCAAAATATTCCTTTTTTCTAACATATGCAAAGTGCATAGATTATTTAATGAGATAGAGGATTGTAGACATTTTAAAAGAAATAATTATATTTGACTTACTAATAAAAATATGTTTTTTATAAGGACTAAAAAATAATTTTTTTTAAAGTGTAACGAACTTAAAAATACAAATACATGTCAATATGTTATTTTTTGACTTTTGTCCAACCTTTTAAACACTTCGGTTATTAATAAGACCGACCTTGACCAGCAGACAGATACCGAGGCGGGTGCCTGGGTGGGGGAGGGGGGTTCACTCGTTAATAGACACGTACGCTTCTCTTTCTCCTCCAAAATTCCAAATCCGTCAGACGGAGTTCAGACCACCTGCCAGCTGCCTCTGGTTAGATTACCGCCACCCCGCCACTCCCCCGAAGAAGCCTCCCGGCCCTTCTTCCTCACTTGTCCGTCCGATCCGACTGTGCTCGCGTGCCCATCCGAATCCCGTGCGGACAGAGAGGGTGAAGGATAGGGGGGGAGGGGGAGGGTGCGCAGGCAGGTAAAAGGGGCGATGGGCTGACGCACGGCATCAGCAGTAAAGGAGAACCCATCATCCTCCATTTTCGACGTTCCCCGTTTGACCTGCAATCTGAGGAGAGGGGGAAGACGGGGGTCGCAGGAAGACAAAGGTGTGGAGAGGTCGGGGTTGTGGGGGAGGTGGTGAAGTCCTCTTCTCTCTCTCTCTCTCTCTCTCTCTCTCTCTGGTATTTACCAGCTCCTGTTCCGGAAGAACGTGTGCCGATCTGGTCGCGAAATCCCTGCGACTGGGCTCGCTGTTCAGGTGACCGACAGGAATTTCGCATTAGTTTGTTTTTTTTTGGGGGGGGGGGCGTGGGATCTGATCTCCGGGGAATGAGAGGATGGGGTTGGGGGAGACAGATCCGGCTAGCGAGAAGGGGGTCGGCGGTAAGGGACTGTTGGCGTCGCCCGCGCCGGTGCACTGCTCGATCTGCTTAGAGGTGGTGAAGGATGGCGGCGACCGTTCGACGGCGAAGCTGCAATGCGGGCATCAATTTCATTTAGGTCTGCGCCAAAGTTATCCTTTTTTTTCTTTTCTTTTTTTCCCGATCATGTTCGAAGTACTCGAGTCCGGCTCGCGGTTTTCTGTCTGTGAATTCTCCTCTTTGATGAGTAAAAAGAGACCGGGATTGGTGATAAAACGCTTTTGTTGGTGCTTCTCTAGGGATTTGTTATGCTCCATGCATGTTTTTCTGGCAAAATGAATTTGTGTTTTACGCATCGCAAGGAGACGGGGGCCAAATCTTTATATAGTTATTGCTTCCAATTGGTCATAGACAATACCTGATGCTTTCACAAACTTCAGTTCAAGCATAGATTTGCTCTGTCTCAAGCATATGAAGTTTACCGCAAGGTTTTTCGTCTCAAATATCGGTTCCGTCTCGGAAAGGCGGAAGAGAAGAGATCTCGGAGAGATTTCAAAAAATCTCGAGAGATCGGGTTCGGTGATTTCAGATTTTTTTCATATATATAGCCTATTTCTAAGAAAATGTTAATTTTTTTCTACTAACCACTCAATTTCACAAACATATTTTTCTAATTGACAACTTAATTTTACAAAATAAAGAGTAATGATAATAATAACAAATCTATTCGCATGCACCAATGTTAATATACATCAAAAAGTACACCAAAAAGATAAACATAAAATGGTACATGAATCACAAACTGAAGAATACATGAAAAATTATAAAAAATGGTACATGTATCTCTGTCTTCCCCTCTCTCTGTTTCCCTCTCTCAGACGAGAAGAGGGAGATGGAGGGAGAGAGAGAGAGAGGTGAGAGAGAGAGAATGGAGAGAGAGAGGCTGGGAGGTAGAGACAGATTGAGAGAGAGAGAGTCCGAGGGAGAGTGTCATAGAGGGAGACAGAGAGAGTCTGGGGGAGAGGGAGGGACAAAGAGAGACTAGGGAGAGAGAGCGCTCAAGGGGGCCGAGGTAGAGAGAGACAGGGAGAGAGGAAGGAGGAAATTGGGGGGGGGGTCAGGGAGAGAAGAGTTTGGTCTCGGGGGTTTCGTTTCTCGAGACAGAGATCTCGGACATCTCGTAAGAGATAGCAAACTATGGTTTACCGGTGAGTGCTCTTTATATATTATTATTTTTATTATTAAGGGAAAGGTCTCATTCGGAAAACAAAAATATTATTTGCTTATGTTTTTGTCCCTTCTTCTTAGGGATGGATGATAAGTATCGGAAGGCGGTTGTGGGAGAGTTGTGTTCTGATGGGTGATGGGTGGTGCGAACAAACATGTAAAATGGTTAAAGATGGATTCTATATAGCTCATTGTTATCACGATGAAGCTTGCCAATAGCAAGTGGTTCGACATTAATAAATTCCGTGAGGCATGATGCTAGTGACAGCTAGATTCATTTTGGGGATGTTTCCATCCTTAAGCCTCTAAATTTTGTCTGCACATGATGAAAACTGAATATGGAATCTGAACGAGGGGAACTTTCATTTTTTTGTTGCATGGAGCAGGCATTACATGCTTGCAGTTAGTGTCATGGTGGCCAATCAATATAAATAGGTTCTAGATGTGTGTGCAGTTTGTCAATTTCAATAGTTAGGGCTTACATTGATCTCTGATCGTGGCAATCTGATGGAAACATGTTATAAAACCATGATATCTTAGAAAGGTGTCGATCTGGCATGAAAATTGCATTTTCAAATGGTTAAAGTAGAATGGATAGAAGTGACTTTAAGGGGTAAAGTTGTATGTGATTACAAGAACAACAACTGAGAGTACTGAGTACAGGATGGAATATGAAGGGTCAAATATGCTAATTGCAAGACAGATGATGGGTAACATGTTGCCAAATCTTTGTCAAAGATATAAAAATATGTAAAGTTAACAATAGAAATTATTTATCTATTTGGAACCGAATTATCTAGCATATTTTCTTCTCATCTGTAGTAGCAATCTTCTAAGGTGCTACTGTCATCCCATGTCAGTGCTTTTTTAAATTTAAAATGTAGGACAAAATTTAGTAAAAAGGAGTGAGAGAAACATCCAATGTTGTCTACATTTTCCCATCATTAGGTGTTTTCGTGTAGCTATTTCCGACAACCTAAAGTCAAAAGATATAACAGGAAAAAGTGCAGATGTGAAGTTTCATATCCTTGACAAGAATATACAGATGATAGTGTTGAATCCAGTCTTATTAATATTTTTTGATACTTGATATGAGACATATGATCTGTGTGACACACTAACTCAATGATCCATTTTGCTTATATTGAAGATCCATGAGACAAACATGACTCTGAAATTTCGATCATTCTTTGAGTTGGAGATGATTTGGATCTTCCAATCATATAGATTGCATGGAACATAGGATGAGATGATTAGTGAGGTTCAAATTACACAAACTAGGGTTTCTTTATTAGTTCCCAAGCGAGCAGTATATTATTTGCATTAAATTTGATTGGCAGATTTTTTTTTGACCAAAAGGCCACATTTCATTAAGAACAGAAAAAGCAGAGATCCAAAATTCATCACATCATATCACAACAAAAAATGTAAGGTTCTCTACCAAGATGGTAGACTGAACTCCCACCCCCACATATCCCACACTATGGACTTATGCGTACCATTTTACAAAATTTGTTTCTTGCATCCCCCATCTTATACAATAAATTGGACTGAACTATTCTGGTACCGTACATACCAAAGTGCCAGTCATGTAAAAGATCGATATAAGTTTTAACTATGGTGGAAGGATGCCTGAAATCATTTCTGAAGATACTGCTGTTCTCTCTTGTCAAATTGACCACATCATAGCTGGCAAGCACATCACCCATATGTTGTTGTCGGTCTCCATCGACCTATACCCATGCCATTTCCCCATGAAGTCATGTATGTTTTCTGATTCCCCATGAAGTCATGTATGTCTTCTGATGTAGTGTAATTCACACCAATAGCCTTGAAAAAGTGAGTCGAGACTGTTCCTATAATTCCACAATGAAGATGGTCCATGTTTTCCTTATAATATCCACCACAAATGGTCTCTGATGTCTTTAGAGAACTTCCTCACTCTGTCGGCAGTGGGAATTCTATTCCAAGCTATCTTCTACACAAACATACTTTTTTTGATATGAAGTTTCTTCTTCCAGACCTGTGTATCCCTATGAACTCTGTCCTCCTTGCACCAACATTCTAAGACGATTTTACTGAGAATGTTCCTGATCTTTCCTGCCTCCAAACTCTTCTATCCTTTTTCTGGAATGTAGTTATGTCATCCAACAAGTGTGAAAGTTGTAGAAATTCATTTACCTCTCCTTCCTTGAGATTCTGTTGGAATTCCAATGTCCACTGTGTGTATGATGATCCAGATACACTTTGTTAGGTGGCAATTAAGCAAGTAATTAAGGAATTGCAAACTATCCTAGAAAACTTGTAGTATCTAATAAGTATACTTTGTTAGGCCAGCAAAACCTAGAAAACTTTGTTAGGCCAGCAGCTACAAGAGCAAAGGCATTGCCCGGCACAACTATGTCAACTGTGGATCCCACAGAATGAGACCCTCCATCAAGCAGAGGTTTTGTGCTGACACGAGGCACTCGGGAGAAAGCATCTCCCAAACTAGGAATCATTGGATCGGCCAAAAGAGTGTCGCGAACATGACAAAAATTATCATCCATCCCAGACAAGAATTTTACAACAATGAAATTTTCTTGCTGTCGTTCCATAACTGTTTTGTCAAGAACAATCATAGTTGTCAAGGCGACGAGGCGAACCAAGGCGCTCACGGGGTCTCTAAGCGCTTAGGCGACAAGGCGTCCGCCTAGGCGTCGCCTAGGCGACACTTTAACGACTCATTAAAAAATCTAAAATATATAACTCCTAATATATAAAATAACAAAAAATATATGAAAATATTATAGAAAAATACAAAAAATTCAGAAGCATGAATAAATTGCAGTAATTAAATTGCATGACAATTATAGAAATTTAAATTGCATCAAAAAAATACAGAGAAATCTAAAAACAATTCATAAAATTACAAAAGAACATAATAACATCAAGAAAATTACAAAAAATAAAGGCCAAAGGGTTAAAAACACTAACATGTGTGTTACATTTTTTTAGCTTCATCTTTTTATTAACTCCATCCATCCTGAAAGATATTAGACAATATGGAAAACAAATCCTACCAAACATAACAAGTTATTAACAAATAACAAATCACATCATTAAAAAAGAATCAAATAGTGGCACTTAGCAAGTATGATATAAGATAACTAGTTAACTACTAACTACTAAGAAATGTTCATGTCTAAGCGTCTTAACATTACATGAAAGACTAAATCCTAAAACCAAATGGTACTTCTGCTGGAATGGCCTCATCATGATTGTCATTCTCATCATCTTCTTGGTGAGCAGCGTGAGCTTGACCTTCTTCACTAGACTTCCATGGAGCATCATCATCATCCTCGTCAGATTCTTCTTCTCGCAATTCTCCATCATCCGACGGATCATCATAATCTCTTGGTTGTGCTCTACTTCTTGTTGGTCTTTCATATGATGCTTCCATAGCAAGCTCAACATCTGCCCAAGTAAGATCTTCATCATCATGAACTAAAGTCTTTGACTTTTGAGTCATCCACTCACTCCCCCAATCTAAATCTGGTAGAGAAATGGGATCATATTTTTCTGGATGATTTTTTCTCTCTTTGAATCTCTCTTGAAGACGACGATTATATTTAACATATACAAGATCATTCAATCTTTTATGTTCCAAACGGTTCCTCTTCTTGGTGTGAATCTACATGCAAAGAATACAAGTGAATAATGTTAAATAAGGATAATATTAATCAATGTAAAAGAAAAATTAGAAATTAGATGAGTTTGTAAAACTTACAAATTCAAATGTACTCCAATTCCGTTCACACTCAGAAGCACTACAACAAAGTCCCAAAATTCTTATCGCAATATTCTTCAATTCGGAAGTTTCCCCACCATATGTTACCCACCACTCAACTATAAAAAAATAACATGTCAAAATATTGTTATTTGAAAAATACCAAGTAACATTTACAAATTATAAAAAAGATACACTTACTTGGCATTCTCTTGTCGCGAGCTCTTATGGCTAGTTCTCTTCCAAACATCTCTCTTTCATTCAAATACATTGTAACTTGATCACCTATCTTATCTTGAAGGTCCAAATTTGGCACCATTCTTTCAAGACATGTAAAAAAACCACTCTCAAACTTTCCACATGAACTAACATCTTTCTCTCTGGCCTTGAAATATAAGCTGGGATTTAAGAAAATTCCCGCCAAATGTAAAGGACGGTGCATTTGATCTTGCCATCTTTTATCAACTATCTTCAGAATTGGCTGAAATTTTACTTCCTGCATATATATGGATGATGGAGTTTAAAGCAAGGTAAAATTTTAAAACAAGCAAGTTAAAGCACTGTAAATTTACCTTGGAGCCAAAATTTTGCACAATTTGCTCTTTTGCATACTCCATGGTAGCGTATATATAAGGCATTGCAGGTTTTTCATCTCCATCAACCAATCTTAACACTTGCAAAATGGGTTGAGAGGCTCTCAAAACATCTTCAACACCATGCCAAAATCTCACCTGAAAGACAATACTTGAGACATTTTTCCCTGCATTTGTTGATGACCAAATACTCTTATACCAAGCTTCAGAACTAAATAGTCTTCGAAGAGCCCTTTTTATTGCATCATCATTCAACCTCTCCAATGTAAGAAATGATGTGGCAAATCTAGTCACACCACATCTGACCAATTCTCTACCCTTGGTTTCAGCCGTGGAACTATTATCTGTCATGATCTACATGCAAAACAATAATTAATAATAAAAATTATTTTAATTTCAATTTAAAAAATTTTGCTAAAAAAATTTATCTAAAGAACTATAATCTACCATGGGGGCCGGGGAGAGGGGGGAGACCGGGAGGGAAAGTTGGGAGACAGAGAGAGGCCCCCTCTCTCTGTCTCCCTCCTCTCTCTCAGTCGCTCTCTGTAGAGACAGAGAGCGACAGAGAGAAGAGGAGAGGAGACAGAGAGAGGAGCGACTGAGAGAGAGGAGAGGAGACAGAGAGAGGGGTCGGAGGGGAGAGCGGAGAGTGACTGAGAGAGAGAGAGGAGGAAGAGGAGGAGGGAGAGTGGGAGACAGAGAGGGAGAGACTGAGAGAGAGTTGAGAGAGAAGGGAGACAGTGAGGGGCGTCGGGGGGGAGAGCCGAGAGAGAGAGAGGGGGGCGTCGGGGGGGAGAGCCGAGAGAGAGAGAGAGGGCGTCGGGAGACAGAGAGAGGGGCGTCGGGGGGGGAGAGCCGAGAGAGAGAGAGAGAGAGAGAGAGAGCGGAGGGAGACAAAGAGAGGGGCGTCGGGAGGGAGAGCCGAGAGAGAGAGAGGGGCGTCGGGGGGGGAGAGTCGAGAGAGAGAGAGCGGAGGGAGACAGAGAGAGGGGCGTCGGGGGGGGAGAGCTGAGACAGAGAGAGGGGGGCGTCGGGGGGGAGAGCCGAGAGAGAGAGAGAGAGAGCGGAGGGAGACAGAGAGAGGGGCGTCGGGGGGGAGAGCCGAGAGAGAGAGAGGGGCGTCGGGGGGGGGAGAGCCGAGAGAGAGAGAGGGGCAGGGGGAACTAACCGGCGGTGGAGAGGATAGGGGCGCCGGCGGTGGCTCCGCGCTCCGGTGACAGCACCGGAGGAGTTGTTGCAGGCGGGGAGGATTCGCAGCCGGGGCCCGCGGGGAAGGTCGCAGTCGGGGAGGAGGGGGACGTCGCAGCCGGGGCCCGCGGGGGAAGTCGTAGCCGGGGAGGAGGGGACGTCGCCGGGGAGGAGGAAGACGTCGCCGTGGTCGACGATGACGACGGCAGCACGCGCACGCCGGCGGCCGAGCGACTAGGGCACGCAGGGGAGGAGAGGAGGGAGCCTCTGTCGCCTGGGAAGATCGAGGGGGAGTGGGAGGTCGGGTCGGGACGGGGGGGAGCGGTCAAACGCGATTGACCGGGGGGGGCTTTTAACTTAAACGGGTCGGACCCGCTAGCTTAAGGCGACCGGGCGGCCGCCTTGGCGCCCAGCCCGCCTAAGGCGACCGCCCGGTTCGTCTTTTGGGTGTTTGGAAAAGCGCCAGCCCGCCCGATCCTTTCAATCGCGCCTAGGCGCCTAGGCGGCGCTTAGGGGGCGCCTAGGCGCCCGCTTTGACTACACTGAGAACAATCGCCTAGTACAGTTCAATTCACTCCAGATGCCTTGGATCTCAGAAAAGTATTGTTCCATAGGCCTGGCATTCTGCTTGATATTGAACAATCGAGAATAAATATTATAAATATGTGAAATGTTCTTCTCACCAGAGCATGTTCAAGTGAATCCGACATCTCCTTCGCAATGTTGAAGATGTGTGGTTCACAGCTATTTCCAAGAATTGAAATGAATGTCCTATCATCCATCTCCCAAGCCTCATATTCCTTCTTGTCAGACTTGTCTGGTTGATTTTTTTCAATATGACGAAGTTTCTTGAGTGAAAGTAATAAGAAGCGAGACGCTCTGCTCCACTGATGATAGTTTGTTCCGTTGAGTCTTAGGGAGGTTGCAACCATAGGAAAACTCTTCCCATCATGAGACTGACTTGGAACCGAGATGTTCTACTAGGTTGATCCTTCCATGTCGAACGATAGATACCTTCACTCAAGGGCAATGCCGGACAAGCACATGCAATCAACTAGATCAGCAACAAGGTGGGTCAGCGCATAAGAATGCAAGAGAAGAAGACATAGGCATCACCTATGCGCTGCCCATCATCTGGTGGGGAAGTTCCTATGAGAACCGTCGGCTAGAAGAGGTTCGATCTCCCCCTCTGCCCAGAGGCCTCCACCCCGTCGTTGTTCGCGACATCTTTTCTCGCGGCGGCCTCAATGACCGCTTGACCGCGGCGGCCTTAGCAGTCGGTCGTGGCTTTTTCGATTGCCATCTGCGGTAGCTTCGGTGCTCCACTGTGGCAGTTTCTGCGCCACATCGGTAGGCGGTAAGGGATCTCCCGCCGCCGGCGACGTCCGCTGGCCGGCTGCCTGGTGCGGCGGTGAAGGCGAGAGGAAGAGGAGGGCTCGGTCGCAGAGTCGGATTAGGGCTCTGGTACCATGTTTGGATTAAAACTCATGATTAATTACTTTTCTAATTACAAAGAAGAATACTTATACCTGAGTACACAATAAGTTGTACTCTAGGCACAAGATAAGCTAGAGACTCAATAATTAACCACAATATCAAATAAACCCCTACAAAATATAACACAAGGCCTAACACACGTTGCCACAGTAATTGTACTTGAAGTGCCTTACGATATCCATCATTGGCCATGCTGCCACCCAATGTCATTGGTCTGACCTCTAGGTGGTATCTAAAATTAGACAAAGAAACAACAACCACTATTTAAATAGATGAAAACAACTTAGTATATATTGTTGAGACATAAATACATTGATTAATAAATGTTTATGAAATGCACCTACTTAATAGATGCATGATGGATTTTTTTTTGGAAGGTGGCATACTGCCACATTTCATTTGAAAAGACTTACAAATTACATTATCAAAATACTGAGCCAAAAGCACCCGGGGCTTCTACAAAGAAGGTAAAACTCCCCCAAAACCCCTCACAACCCAGGGATTACAGGAATTACAGTGTTAGTAGCCTCCACCCAGGTAGTCTAGACATAATCTCTGATTTGGACCGTGGCAGCCCCTTGACAGCCAAATACCAGTCCATTAAACATGTAATGCAGTTCTGTATGATGTAGGTTAGATGCATGATGTATAATACAGCATTTATAAATACATGCGTGATGCATCATTTGTTAAGCAATGCTTAGTTGCTTAATAAAATATACTTAAATCATAATTATATATTTAATTTATATCGTTTGGTGAAAATAAGTTACATATGTTACAAAGGCACCGTTTGGAAATGAGGTGCCTGAAGTGATTTTAGATAAAAATAAGATTTTCTGATACAATATGTAAATGTTTCAGCTTTTCCACCATCATCTCTTTGAAGTTGGTGAAAAGAGTGGTATTGTCCTCGTGTTATTATTTGACAAGATATCCCCATTTACTTTACCTTTTCTCTCTTTGCCACTTGACAAGAATTCTTTAAGGATAGAAAAGTCACTTTCTTCAAAATCACTTATCCTTTTTCAAAAGCAACCCAAAATTAGCTTTTTTGAGAGATTAATGGGTTGAGACTCCCTCTCACATGATGGGAGATTTTGAAAGTCATGAAAACCAAGATGAATCTGTCCCATTTGGAAACATGAGTGTTGGATGATTCCAACCAAATGCTACCTAAAAGATACCCACTTTGCATGCATAAGTTACATGAGTAAATGATACAAACTTTCCATTTTTTTTCACAATTTTACACTATGTTTAATATTTATGATTGAATAATTAAATAATCATTTTTTTGGAAATTTTATTTTCATGGAATCCGACCATGATAATCAAAGGTCCATGGCCAATTTCATGTGTATGTATCATTGGATTCATTACTATCATTTTCCCAAGTTTTTCATTTTTTTCAATTATTAAAAAATATTATGTAATTTGGGGAAAATCTCCCAGTCTCAACCAATCCTTCTAGATCTAATAGGAAACTTGTTTCAAGGGATTTCCAATCACTCGCAACAAGTTTTGCATACATTTTACAGCATTTACAACATGAAACAACAGAGGAAAAAAAATCAAAATCTACAATGATTGTTAGGGTTTGATTTTTACCTTTGAATGAAGGAAAATGAGCCAAAAATCTTTCCAATGGAGCCCAAATCAACTGCAAATCACTCCTTAAGCCTCGATCCAAAGATTTCCTGTCCAAATCTTGCAAGAAAATGGTTTTTTTTTTTTTTGGGGGGGGGGTATGGCGAATTAGGGAGTAGGTCTTGGCGTTGGATTGTCTCGCTGCGAATGCTTTGCAGTGAGACAAAATGAGACACTTAAAGCGTCCCGTGTGTATTGGATCGTCTTGGGCCGGATTGGCCCGAGATGACCTGATACACATGCATCTTGTGTGATCTGGTTGGTACGGCAGTCTTTCAATGACCCAGCTGATACACATGCATATCATGGCTTGCACGTGTCATGGTATGGTATCCCGTTACCGTTTGATATGGTCTGGTACAACGAACCATGGTTAAGAGAAGAAGAAGAGGGGATAGGTGAGGGTACCAAAAGTTTGGAAAAAAAACTCAGATCTTGGTCTGATGCTATAAACGAGGAAAAAGACTGGCAGGGTACTCAGAACTGAGAGGAAAAAGGCCCTAGGGATAGATGGAGGATTGGCATTGTTACAGAGCTGAGTGAAAGAAGATTGCTGAATTATGTCATGATGCATGCTTGGTATTAAAGCTTCGAATCTTAATCTACTCTTTTGTCAAACCATTTTTCCCCGAGAAGCAATTTCTTGAGGAGGCTGTACATGGTGTTGCCTCATGCAATCTGTTGGAGAGTTCGGAAAGAAAGGAGTGATGCCATCTTTAGGGAAGTAGAGTCTGCATTGGGGATATATGCCTCAGTGCTTTACCTTCTCTTTACTCTTGGTGTAGATTTTTGCTTTTACTTCCTGTATATGATTGGAGGAGAGAAGTACCCATTGGCATTTGGCAATAATCTCCCTCCTTTAGCTATGTAACATTTCGGTACGGGAGGAACCTCTCGTCTCCTTGGTTGCACCTCCTCTATTTATCTTAATAAAATTATTGGTGCAATCCACAATTCTTCTGAAAAAGTTCAAGCCATTTTTTCTAGTTCGTTTTGGTTAGATTAGGCATTTAGTTAAAATTCCGGTAGATTGTTGGAAGAGAGAATTACCTTTGGCGTAGAGGTAATCTGTTTTTGTTTCTTTTCTAGTGTGGTAGAGGAATGTCTTCTCTTCTCCTCGCCTTGTACAGCTTCTCTTTATCTAATAAAATTGGCAGTATAATCTACCTTTTTTTGGGAGAAAAAATTAATATGAAAAAGAGGTCATATTTAGGTATGCATGGATCCATTTTTAGATTATTTTTTTTCAAGTTCACAACTGTTTTCTATTTAGGAGATGTAAAGATAACAATACTCACCTACCGGTTTGCTAAAAACAAAAAGTAGAAATGGTCCAATTCTTTTTTGATGAATATAACAATGAGATTAAACAGCAGTTGGTTTTTGAGTATTGTTTGCAGCTGGAAAATATGGCACGAAGAATGGCCTTGAAAAGTTAAAATTTTCATGTAGAACATGGCATGGGAAAAGCTGCAGATGTGTGAGCAGATTACAGTTTTCAGGAAGGATGTTTGACTTTTTTTGTTGGGCTGCAAAGATGTTTTGACCATTTATCTGTACAGTGTGGAACATAGTTTCTGTTGATTGAGAAACACTTTGCAGATCTATATCACACAGATGGTCTCAATCAGCAACAGCTATGCAATTGATGAGGAATACTTATCCAAGACATGATCTGTGTGACATGCTAATGCAATTATTCATTTTGCTTATATTTTAGGTCCACGAGACAAACATGACTGCAAAATTTGGATCAATTTTTTGAGTTGGAAATGATTTGGATCTTCCAATCATATAGATTGCATGGATCATTGACCAGTGATGAGATGATTAGTGAGGTTCAAGTCACATAAACTACGGTTTCTTTATAGTTCCTAACCGATCAGGATATTATTTCCATTAATTTTGATTGGCAGTTTTTTTTAAATTTCTAGCAAGGTGCCCAAAAGGCTGCGTTTCATTAAGAACAGAAGAAACAGAGATCTAAACTGCACTACATCACATCACAAACAAAAAAGGTAGGTTCTCTACCAAGCTTGTAGATGGAATCCTCCACCCGCACATGTCCCACCTATGGACTTGTGCCACCCTCCCATCTTATACAGTAAATTGGACTGAGCTATTCTGGTACCATATGTACCAAATTGCCAGTCATGTGAAAGATTGATTCAACTTTTAATTATGGTGGAAGGATGTCTGAAGTCACTTCTGAAAATTCTGTTGCTCTTTTATTGTCAAATTGACCACATCATAGCTGACATGCACATCATCCATATGTTGTTCTCGGCTTCTATTGGCTTATACCCATGCCATTCATGTATGGTTTCTGATGTAGCCTAATTCTCACCAATAGCCTTGGAAAACTGAGTCTAGACTGTTCTTCCACAATTAAAAAATATATGGTCCATAGTCCCTCATATCCACCAAAATCACAACATTCTGTGATGTCTTTAGCGATCTTTCTCACTCTGTCAGCAGTTGGAATTATGTTCCCATGTATCTTCCACAGAAAGGTCCTTATTTTGATAAGGAATCTCCTGACCTGTTTACGCCAATTGACAATAGACAACGAATTTAGCAAATTCAGAACTGAAACAATAGGGTTTTCAAACAGCCATGCGATTGATGAGAAAGCTTTGTCCAAGAAAATGAAGATGGAGGCTGATAGAGGTTGATTTTGGCTGCCATCTCTTGAGGTGTGTGAAGAGAGAAATAATAGGCTTTTCAAACAAGTTTTAATAGTCCCTTTGATACTGCAGACAATGCCATTCAGTTTATAGAGGATTAACATTAGTTCTTAAACTATTAGTCAAATGCCTTATTGGATCTACATAATTGAAGAAAGTTGATATTGTAAACGGGTTATGGTTGTGTCGTATTTCTATACTTGGGGGCACTGAGAGATAGGTAACGGGAATCAGGAATTGGAAGGTCTGTGTTTGTAGGCTCGTTTGAGAAGTCAAGATCAAAAATGGATGTTGGGAGAATCTGCTGGTTCTCCCACCATCCAACCAATTTGGATTGTGGGAGAATCAGGAGTAAGAGTGAAAGATGGCCTCTCCTTGCCTTGCTTCATCCATAGTTGTTGAGGCGGTTAAGGCGACCCAAGGCATACTTGGGTCCTTTGAGTGCGTAAGTGTTTACGCATCCGCCTAAGTGGTGCCTAGCTGCCAAGTCCATAAGAACCGACAAGCAAGAAGTGTATATAAATTTTTCTATACGAAGGTTTAGCCCCTCTATTTGTAGGCTGCGCAGCAGAGTCCATTATGGGAGAGCGAGTGCGCGTGTGCACGCACGCATGCCCGAGAGAGAGAGAGAGAGAGAGAGAACATGGTCACGACGGCAAGATGGCGGGAGATGGTGGGGCGATTGTGTTGAGGGATTGTGTGGATCCCGATCTATCTTTGACCCGGCCTTGCAACATGGATTGACCTGCATGGTCAAGTGGGGGGGAGGAGGCAAGAGCCTTTGACTGCCTGGTGCGCCTAGGCGACGTCTTGGGTTGCCTTTTGCCAAGGATGGTAGTATCGGACGAAATCGATATGTTCGGCCGAAACGTATCGGTTTCGGTCCATACTGAAACGATTTCGGACCTGCTCACTGTAGCAATTCTGAAACTTAAAAAAATATTTTTAATGGTTTCGGGCGAAACCGATACCTGTTTCGTCCGAAACTTACCAGTTTCAGCCCGAAATCGGACGTGAATTTGTTCTCCCTCACATTCTCAGATCTGAGGGAGAAGTGTGTTGCTGCAACACCCTTGCAGGTGGAGGGATTTGTTTCCGCCGCTGCCGTCGTTTCTTACTGTTTGCAGCGTGTAGCCAGAGCCGTCGTCGTTTCTTGCTGTAGATTCCTAATAGATCTTGTAAGTTTTTGTTTTTTTGGTTGGTTTGATAGATTTTTTTGTTGTAGGTAAAGTTCTTTTCAATATATTAATTTTCATATGTTAAATAGGTTAAAACTCCAAATTAAGTTCTTATTAGCTATTTAAATTTGAGGTTTTTGTCTAATTAGGTTTAATTAGAGTCAATTGAAGTTCAATTAAGTTTTATTGAATAATTTGGGACGGGAGCATGCTATTAATTGTATTTAATAAAGGGTGATTAGGGTAAAACACTAAATTAAGCTCTAATTAGTTATTTAAGTTTGAGACTTTCATCTAATTAGGTTTAGTTAGGGTCAATTGAAGCCTAATTAAGTTTCATTGAATAATTTAGGGTGGGAGCACGTTGCTAATTATATTTAATGAAGGGTGATTAGGGTAAATTCCAAATTAAGTCCTAATTAACTATTTACATTTTAGACTTTTGTTTAATTAAGTTTATTTAGGGTCAATTGAAGTCCAATTAAGTTTCATTGAATAATTTAGGGCGGGAGCAGGCTGTTAATTATATTTAATGAAGGGTGATTAGGGTAAAACTCCAAATTAAGTCCTAATTAAATATTTAAATTTTAGACTTTTGTTTAATTAAGTTTATTTAGGGTCAATTGAAGCTCAATTAAGCTTCATTTAATAATTTAGGGCGGGTGCATACTGCTAATTGTATTTAATGAAGGGTGATTAGGGTAAAACTCTAAATTAAGCCCTAATTAACTATTTAACTTTGAGGCTTTTGTCTAATTAAGTTTAGTTAGGGTCAATTGAAGCTCAATTAAGTTTCATCGAATAATTTAGGGTGGGAACATGTTGCTAATTGCATTTAATGAAGGGTGATTAGGGTAAAACTTCAAATTAAGCCCTAATTAACTATTTACATTTGGGGCTTTTGTCTAATTAGGTTTAATTAGGGTCAATTGAAGTTCAATTAAACTTCATTGAATAATTTAGGGCGGGAGTATATTACTAATTGTATTTAATGAAGGGTGATTAGGGTAAAACTCCAAATCAAGTCCTAATTACCTGTTTAAATTTGGGGCTTTTATCTAATTATCTCAATTCAACATAATTTGAATCTCAATTATGCTTCATTGCATTTTTTTCATTGTACTTACAACCAATTTTTTTTGATTGTCTGACTGCAACATCATGCCTAGACGTGAACAAGGTCAGGAGCAGCAAGGGCAGGAGGATCCGGGGTGGGCCCACCTCTTCTTAATTGACGCTGAGAGAAGAAAAGTGAAATGTAATTATTGTGGTAAGGAGATACATGGCGGAATTACTAGAAGAAAACAACATTTGGCAGGGATAAGAGGAGAGGTCAAATAATGTGACAGATGTCCTCAAGAGGTCCGAGAAGAAATGCGTCAGTGCTTTCTAGTCAAAAAAGAGAGGATGCAACAAAGGGCTGAAGATCAGGTTGAAATTGCTGAGGAGATTTCGGATAGAAGAAGGAGGGAGGATGATGATGAGGAAGGCACTGAGGATTCAGATCCAGAGCTGACTGAAGTAAAGAGTGTGAACAAGCCGCTCGAATGAAAGGATAAGCACCGATAGGTTCAGGGACATACTCTAGTACAGCTGGCTGCACGACGTCCTGACACTGGTGCAATCCTGTAGAGAAGAGGCCCCATGGACAACTATTTGCACAGAAGGCAAAGTGCTACACAACCTAAAATTTAGTAAGCATTAAGAGGGGTAAAACAATCAGCAGAAACTGCAGGGCATGCATTTAAAAGTATTTCTAAATAGTTTTTTCATGTCGGTGTCCCTGCACATGCAGCCGAAAGCGAATATTTCTAACCTATGCTAGATGCCATAGCAGATGCTAGCCTTGGCTTGAAGGCCCCGTTACGTCGAGACATATACAGGCGTGGTCTTGAGGGAGAGGTTGAGGAGCTTCATCAGTGGGTTGAAAGTTTCAAGCATATTTAGATGGAGAGAGAGTGCACCATCATGTGTGATGGCTGGACTGGTACCACGAAGAAATCCATGATTAATTTTCTAGTTTATTGCATCGAAGGTACATTATTTGTTAAATCTGTAGATGCATCAAATTATGAAAAGAATGTAAATTATTTGTTTCATTTGATGGATAAGATGGTAGACCAAATTGGAGAGGACAATGTTGTGCTAGTAGTCACTGATAATGAAGTCAGTTATAAGGCTATAGGTAAGAAGTTGATGCAGAAGCGTAGGCATTTATATTGGCTTCCATGTGCAGCATATTGTCTGAATTTGATACTTGAAGACATTAGGAAGGAAAATAATGTGAAGAAGACAATTGACAGGACACAAAAAATCACCCAGTATATTTATGGCCATCCTAAGATATTGAACATCTTCAGGGAGCATGCAAGTGGGGGGCGAGATATCATCCGTGAAGGGTCAACCAGATTTGTTTCGAATTTCATTTCTTTGGAGTCTTTGCACAAGTATAAGAATGTGTTCAATTCTTTCTACTTTATCCTTATAGATATCATCCGTATTTGATTCGAATTTCATTTCTTTGTAGTCTTTGCACAAGTATAAGAATGAGCTCAAATCTTTCATGTACTATAATGTCTTGCGGGAATACATAGAAAAATCTAATATTAATGCTCAGATAGATTATTTGGATGTCTGCCACATCGTGGAAGACAACAATTTCTGGGTCAGGGTCTCACGGTACATGAAAGTAGTCATCCCTCTCGTGAAGGTCCTAAGAATTGTGGATGACGATGAGAAGAATGATATGAGATATCTGTACGAGGCCATGGACCGTGTCAAATTAGAGTTGTAGAAATCTCTTCCCAGAGAATATACAAAGTGGTGGAAAATTATTGACCACAGATGGGACAACACATTACACCACAACTTACATGCAGTTGGTAAGTGATTAATTATATTGATACAAAATTCATTGTTCTTTAGGTTAATTTGTATCTAACATTTAGTTAACTATACACAAATGCATGTTATTTTCTCAACCCTCGATTTATGTACAATGTCAATGCAAATGTTGATGGCGAGGTGTTTCAAGACACTTTAAAAGTCACTAGTCGTTTATCGAGGACACCAAAAAAGAGACTTCAGGCCGAAATGGAGGTTGACATTTATTGATTTTATCAATAAGACGTATAGAATTTACTTAAGTAGTTATGCTAATCTATTACTTTATTTTTATAGATGAACATTTATAGAATGAGGACTGGGACATATTTTGACTCCCAATTACAATACGCCGTGGGAAGAGTGAGCCTAGGTATATTAAATATTTTTGCTTAAATCGAGTCAACGTCTATTAGTACATCATGGAGAATTGATCTTTATTTACATCTTACATTTATTTGTTTATGGTTGGTGGAATAGTTGACTGGTGAATAATGGTGAACAACCGAGATGTGAGCAGTAATGCATTGGCTTTCATTGCAATTAGGGTGTTCAATCAAACAACATCAGCAAGCCAATGTGAAAGAAATTGGAGCACGTTCAACCTTATACACTCAAAGGTTCGCAATTGGCTAAAGGCTGAACGGTTAGAAAAATTTATTTATTGTCACTACAATACGAGATTGAGAATAAAAAACATGAAGTTGAGATAACAGTTGTGGGACAAACGCGTCGCAGATGATACAACTCCATAAATTGATGTGGACGTTTTATTTGATGATGACAATTCCTTGCAGTCTTGGGTTGAGATACTAGAGCAGGTTGATGAGTCCGCTTTTGATGTTGATGATAGAACATGGGTAGATGGCATATTAGATGAAGATGAGCCAAGAGATTCAGAATTTAGACGACCAACAAAGAGGGCCAGAGAGACTCATGCGCACTAGAGAAAGGACTCAGCTTTGTTTGTTTATGACATTGAGCAACAGTCTGAGTTTGAGCCAGCTAGACACTTAGAATCAGATAGTAGGCCAGTCATTCTTAGAATGGTCAAGTCACCTCCATCCTTAAGAAGAAGTACATCAGTGTATGAGTTAACTGAGAGGATTAGTGTTGCTACTCGAGAGGACCCTACAATTGAGTAGTTGAAGCAAATTTATGTGAGGCACACGCCAAGGGGAAAATGACTCCTCTCAAAGATGAATGAAATGATCATACCAAAAGAGAAAAAAACATCCCGAAAGGCTAAAAGGCGATTGGTTTCTTATGGTTCTGATGTGCAGCTGCAGGTGCTACTACTGGCGGTGGTACATATGCACTTACTTCCTCCTTCCACGTTGACACATGCAGGGGATACAATCATAGTGAAGGAGGATATGATTACTTTCGTGATTCTCTCTCTAGTTTTTTAGTGAGAGAAGCTCTGGTTTTTTCCTCCCGCCACTTTTCTTTCGTTCTTCCTTGTCCCCTCCCCGCCGATGGCCGGTGCCGTGGAGGAGACTTCGAATCCGGCAGATATTCATGCTGAATCCTCGGATGCGGCCATGGCGGTTCCAAGAAAATCCTTCGCCCAAATCCTTATGGAGTCTAAGGCTCGGCCGAAGGTATCACTCCTAGTGAAAGCTCCAGCATACACTGATCAAGGAGAACCTGCCGTTTTCTTTTCAAAAGAAGAAATTCAGGCCTCTTGTGTGCATCTTCAGAATGCTATTATCACCAAATGTTCATATGGCCGCCCTTCCATTCAGGAGATCAAATCCAGTATTTCGCAACGTCTTCATTTACAGTCTGATTTTGTCATCAACCGTTTGAATGCCAGACACATTTTGATTCGACTGGACTGCGAAGCGGATCTGCTAAAAGTACTGATTCAAAAGAACCTTTATATTAAAGGATTCTTATTCAGATTTTTCAGATGGTCTTATGATTTCTAATTTGATTCTGATCCATCGACTGTTCCAGTGTGGATCGGGTTTCTCTACCATAGTGATATGCTCAGATCCATAGCTGGCAATGTTGGTTATGTTTTGAGAATTCATGATACAACTACTGCTATGACGGAAACGTCGGAGGCTTTGGTTTGTGTTGAACTGGATCTAACTATGCAGAGGAGAGATCGAATCTGGATCGGTTCGGAGGGAAATGGATTTTGGCAGAAAATCAATTATCATAGAGTTCCGCAGCTCTGTAATTACTGTCACAAGATTGGGCATCTGGATAGCCAATGCAAGAAGAAACAGAAGAAGAAACTGGCGACTAATCAAGCTTCGCACAAAGCTACTGATGCTGCTCATATTGATCTGAAGGGCTCCCGCCAAGAATATAGGCCTCGGTTGCCTAACACATCAGGTTTCAATAATCTAGTTTCTGATGATAATAGATTCTCGTCACTAAATCACTTAGTTGATATTTTGGACTCTGGAGAAATAAATAAACAAGCCAAATTGAATAGTGGAAAGAATAAAGCAGATGATTGCTGCCAGCAAATTTCTAAACCTTTTGATCCTCTGGAAATGCAAGGGAAGGTTGGTCCCCCACCGTCTATTTCTGAAAATGACAAAACAGAGAATACTACTGTGGATCCGCTTCGAAGAGAGAAGAATTTAGCTTTGCCTGAGCTTCCTTCAATCCACAAGACTGTGTCTAAACAGTCAGCCTTGGAGAACTCCAGGATGATATGCCAAGATAATGGAAGAAAAGTCCCAATTCAAGACTCCAAGCCGACTGAGATCTCTGTATTACCAGGAGTTTTATTCAGTGATGCTCGATTAACTAGAGCAAAAGCTAAGGTATTGGCTGCTCATTCTCAAACAGAATTTGATCATGATCGAGTCTGTTTTGATTTGGAATGTGAGAGGAATAGGAAATAAAGCATCAGTTAGAAGTCTGGCTCATCATATAAAAGTGCATAATATTTGTTTTGCTGCGATCTCTGAACCTAGAATAAGGCTCATTCGAGCCAAAAGTGTGGCTCGACGTATTAAACTACCTTTTGTCATTGGTAACAATGGAGATTCTTCTAAGATCTGGCTTTTCTTCAAGTCAGAATCCTGCCTTGAAACTATTGAATTTCATCCTCAATATGTAACTGTGGCTTTAAAGGAGAATAACACAGTTTCTGTATATCTCACTGGGGTTTATGCCTCTTGCAATGTGAACTGTCGAAGAGCCTTATTTGATTCTCTTATGGATTTCAATCAAGGAGTTTATATTCCTTGGATTATAGGAGGAGATTTCAATTGCATTGTATCCCCTGAGGAGAAAATCGGTGGGTCTATATCTCCCATGACAGCAATGTCTGACTTTCAAGGTTTTCAATCTACTATGGGATTAGCAGATGCTGGTTATATTGGATCCAAACATACATGGACTAATAATCAAATTGGATCCTCACACATTCGAGCAAGACTGGATAGGGTTTTAGTCAACTCTCACTGGCTACAATCCAATCAAAATATGAAAGTAAAACATTTAATCAGAGGTCCTTCAGATCATGCTCTAATGCTCATACAAATTAATTCTACACTTGCTACTGCTCCGGGGAGATTTATATATCAACATATGTGGCATTCACATGAGAGTTTTCTGGAATTTGTCAAAAGCAAATGGTGCAATTATCTCTATACTGAAAGCCATCCATTCTTTCTTCTTCGGAGAAAGCTAAAGGATCTGAAGGCAGCGTTAAGAGTTTGGAATAAAGAAACATTTGGCAATATTAATCAGGCCAGGGATGAAGCTGTAGCTCAGGCTGAGTTTGCTCAATCTTCTTTTGATGCCAATCCTACAGTAGATAACCGCATTAACCTCCAGAAGGCTAATGCTCAAATGCGTCTTATTTTAGCCCGAGAAGAAGTATTCTGGTATCAAAAATCCAGAGTTCAGTGGCTAGCCTGTGGGGACCGAAACACCCAGTACTTTCATCAGTATACCAAAGTTAAAAGGCAGAGAAATCATATTCACAAATTGAAAATCAATGATGAATGGGTGGAGGATCATGACTCATTACTCAATGGTGCTGTTGATTACTTCAATAGATTATTAACCACTGAAAGTCATACTATTGATGAAAACATTTTCTCAGTCATCCCTCGGCTGATAACTGAAGACCAAAACAGTCTGCTCTGTGCAATTCCCCTGGCCGAGGAAATTAAGACTTCTGTCTTTTTATTATCTGGGAATAGTTCCCCTGGACCTGATGGGTTCACTGGGGGTTTCTTTACTCACTGCTGGGATATAATAGGAGAGGATGTTATAAGGGCTGTCCAAAGCTTTTTCCAAGGATGGGGTTTACCTCAAGGGATCACATCTACTATTCTATGTCTCATCCCGAAGGTAAACAACCCCACTTCCTTTGCAAACTTTCGTCCTATTAGTCTATGCAATTTCATATACAAGGTTGTATCCAAAGTTATGTGTGACAGAATCAGCCAAATACTGCCTCTCATTATATCTAACGAGCAAAGTGGTTTCACCAAGGGCAGACAAATTACTGATAATTTTCTGTTGGCCAAGGAAATGTTTATAGAGCTTGATAGACCTATCAGAGGTCACAACATGTTTTTAAAACTTGATATGGCTAAAGCCTATGATAGGATAGAATGGGACTTTTTTTTTAAGGTGCTGAAAAGCTTTGGATTTTCAAATAGGTTTGTTTCTTTGGTTGCTCAAATGTTGGTAAACTGCTGGTTCTTTATATCCTTTAATGGACATACATGTGGCTATTTCAAATCTTCCAGAGGGGTCCGACAGGGGGATCCCATTGCACCTGCACTATTCATTATTGCTGAAGAAGTTCTGAGCAGAGGCTTAAGCAACTTGTTCTCAACTGGTCAGTGTTCATACTATCATCTACCTCGAGGAGTCCAACAAATTTCTCACCTACTCTATGCTGATGACTCTATTATTTTTATGAATGGTGGCAGACCTTCTCTTAATCAGCTTCTGAAATTTCTTAATAGATATGAGCTCTCTTCTGGTCAAAAAATCAATGCTCAAAAAAGCTGTTTCATGGTAGCTAAGCAGATGTCCCGAAGGTCAATTGATAGAATAAGTCAATTAACCGGTTATCAGCACAAGACTGGCAGCATAAAATATTTGGGCATTCCTCTCTTCAAAGGAAGAGTTAAGAACCTCCATTTCAAATATATGTTAGACAAATTAAATGCCAAGCTTGCAGGCTGGCAATGCAAACTGCTATCTCAAGCTAGAAGACTGACATTAATTCGTTCAGTATTGGTATCCATTCCCATGTATTGTGCCAGTGCTGCTTCTATTCCTTACACCATACTTAGACAGATTGGGAAAATGTGTTCCAATTTTTTTTGGCAGGGATATGAAGATGTCCACAAGAAACACTGGATATCTTGGGAAAAAATGTGTTGCCCCCTTTCTGAAGGTGGATTAGGCATTCGAAGCCAATTAGATTCTCAACTATGTTTTCATGTCAAACAATTATGGTCAGCAGCACATAGTAATTCTCTCTGGGCAAAGTTTATAAGAAGCAAATATCTTCAAGGTTCTCATATAGCAGAGAGTAAAACTTCATTCCCGGCTGGCATCAAAACTGTTGATTTTGAAAAAGCCCGGTCTATTATCTTGGCTAATTCCAGAATGATAGTTTTTGATGGTGCCTCCACTAGATTTCTGAAAGATAATTGGTACAAGAACAAGTCACTGATAGAAACTCTTAATATTCACTCATCTTCTTTTGAAGATTGTTCTGTTCAAGAAGCAATATCAAATTTTCATCATCCTGCTTGGCTGCCATTGGAGAATCACCCTCTGAAAGATGAACTACAGAGTTTTACTATCCATAATGGAGAGGATATACCCGTTTGGTCTCTAACTAATTCAGGTTCATTCAGTATCAAATCTACCTACAACTTCATCAAAGGACAAATACCTGTACCAAGTCAAGGATATATGTTCAGTAAAATTTGGAATCCAAGATTCCCTCTCCGAGCTTCTTTATTTTGCTGGAAATTACTGAAAAATGCAGTCCCTGTGGATAAGAGAATACAAAGCTATGGTATATCTATAGCATCAAGCTGTGTATGCTGCCTTAGCTCTCATGAAATAGAGGATGAAAACCATTTATTTGTTGACAGTGATGTGGCCAAATTCTTATGGAGCAAATTTGCACCTTTACTTATCAAATCCAGCTTGGAAGCTTCCACTATCAGAAATAGATTAAGAATAGCAATTAATGAGGCAACCTTGAGCAAACCGAAAGGTTTTATATCTTTGCTGCTGTCAGTCATGATAACCTTGGTGATCTGGAAATTCAGATGTCAAGTTAAAAACGAAGGCAAAGGAACCAGTTTTGGAATAACTTTGTAACAGATCCTTGTTGATATAAAGTTCATTATTAACCAGATCAGATTCAAATATGGTCCTAGTACTGAATATCGGTCCATTCTGCAAGAATTTGGCATCTTAGTTAATAGTTGCCATCCTTCATATGTTACTGTTATTTGGAAAGCTCCGGCCTCTGACTTTTCTTTAAATGTAGATGGGGCTAGTAAAGGTAACCCCGGTCCATCCGGGGGTGGTGGATGCTTCAGAAATCAGCATGGACAGCTAAAATTGGGCTTTTCATACTACGATGGTGTTGGATCCAACATGGTGGCAGAGGGTCGGGCATTGCTGGATGGCCTTCGTCTAGCACAGCATCATAACATTATCATTTCAACTATCTTTACTGATTCTCAAACCTTGATCACCTTGCTGCTAAAGAACAAGTAGCCTCCTTGGTCTTTTCTCCCATGGTGGCAATACCTGCAACAATTTTTTGTCTCTTGTCATTGCCCCATTATACACACATATAGAGAAGGGAATCAGCTAGCTGATGCGCTAGCTAAGCATGCTGTCCAAGCAAGAAGCAATTTGGAATTTTTCTCGATTAGAGAGCTACCACCAATAGCTAAAGGCTATGCTATTGCAGATGTCAATGGCATCCCTAACTTCCGCAGGAGGATTGTATAGTTTACTTTTTTCATTCCCCATACCTTTGTATGTTAGAGGCTTGACCTCCTGTGAACATGTACACATCATTTGGTAAATCAATAAAATAAAGCATCAAGTAGTGATTTGGTGGAGTGAGAACATTCCCTTCCTCTGGAATGGGGGTGCACTCTCCCTTCTTCCTACTCGATGACTTGACTTTACATAAAAAAAAGGAGGATATGATTCACAGAGTCAATATGGACATCCATCTGGTTATGGAGGTGGCCAACAGGAAGCAAGTATGTATGGATGGGGTCATCAACCAGAATTTTAATTCTATCCAGTTCCACCCAGTAGCAGTTATGGGTCAGCATCCGCTTCTCATCCTCAAGGTTTTGCTTCTTATGTTGATTCTGGATTTCAATCAAGCCAACAACCTTACACTCCAAGAGGGATTCAAAGAGGGATGCAGCATTTGACTACATCATTGTTTGGTTACAGTGAATATACAGAATACATGCAACCTTTTTATGAGTATCAACATCAGAAGCCAGACGACGAGGGATAAAGTTCTTCTAGCTGTTGTCCATATTAGTGCTTCATCATTTGGATAATGATCATTTAATTTTTGTAACATTTACTGTGTCTAATTAGGTTATCTAATTAGGTTTATTGTACTGTTTGAACCTACTTAATGCTTAATATGTACTCAAGAATATTACTTTAACATGTCTAATGTCTACTTCATGTTTATTGTACTTAATCCTATTTCTTTACGGTCAAATACATGTATACTGATTTTTCTGATTATTTATATTTTTTCTGATTATTTCAATTAATCTATATTTTTTTTTGCTTTTTTTTTGAATGTTTTAAGGTAGAAATCGAAGCCTGTACATTTCGGTTTTGGTCCCAGTCGAAACCGGTACCGAAACCGGTACCACCATCCTTGTCTTTTGTAGGCCCCAACTAGACATACTTGTGCCTACTCACAGAATTCTACCTTCTCACCTAGGTAGCTTAGGTGGGCGCCTTGACAACTATGGCTTCATCTGCATGGAGAAGGCTTTAATGCCAATGCCACCATTAGGTCTAACATTTCATTTGGTTGCAAAAGATGATATCCATGTTATTGCATCTTTATCTGAGTAACATGTGTTTATCTCATGGATTTCTGAATTTGTGTTCCCAAGGCAATGAATTTCATTTTTCTTTCACAGTGGTTTGTGGTTATTTGGTCACCTTCTGAAAAAAATCAATCATAATAGAAAATACTCAGCCCTTTGTGGCATTTGAAGATAAAAGATAATTGATTCCGCATGAGCTCATACCCCTAGAGCTATGCATAATATTTCAGCATGTCTCTACATCAGGCTAATTTTTTCCTTTTTTAGAAAATATCCAAATAAAAACCAATATGCTTTCTAATAAATGGATGCAATATAAATTGAATATCATGTATATAAATGTTATCTTTAAGTAAAGCTGGGGCGTTCTCAATGGTAAAAGACATGCCAATCAGCCAATAGGTAATCTTTTAAGAGGATCATTTCCATTACTGACTCCATACCATTTCCAATCCAAGAATAACATAATGACTTGTGAACCGTATTGACTTATTATCTCGATGGATTGTCCAACCTAAGTTATGAGGATTTATCGTAATCCTGATGAACCCTCACATCATCAGAGATCTGGTATTGTGCTATCATAATGAATATTGCACACTAAGGCCTTTTCAAGTCGGGTGTATTACACCTGTCAGATAGTTTGCCTTAAAGTTTAGGCGCAGCAAGTAACACCTAGTGAGTGTATTGGCCTTTAGGTGTAGCTTTTACTTCGAGTGTCTAGGTAGACCAGAGACACCTATGGAATATAACACAATGGTTTAGGTGGACAGTAATGCCTTGTGGATCCAATGCCTAATATATATCTAGGCGATTGGGAATGCCTCGAGACTTGCTTTCTTTTGAGAGCGGATCACCTAGAGGTTTTAGGCGCACGTTGATGCCTGGACTTTTAGGCTCAATGGACTAGCTATTCATTTAGGTGGAGTGGTTCACCTACAATGCAGATGCCTGATCTTTTGCTCTTTAGGTGGAGACTTGCACCTAATGTTTTGTTCACCTAGATTGAATTTAGGTGACGTGTAGCATCTACCATGCTTAGGAAGTGAACGGTTTCAGGTAAGTTTCAGCACCTATGATCATTAGGCGATGAAAAAGCACATAGGCATTAAGACAAGGTGAAGTTTTCCACCTACCGAAATTTGCCTAAGGACATAGTTGATGTTCATCACCTATTCAGACTTATCTAGGGGATGTGAATCACCTGGCTCTCTTTTGAGATAGCCTGCAGAAATTGACTGTGTTCTGAATGTATTCTTTTCTTCCTTGTTTGATCAAGAAGTTATATGCTTTTATATTTTGCATTAAGTTTGTCATCATTCAAAACATCACACAGGTGGGCAGGGGTCTAACACAACTTAATTTCACTTATGTTAATACCTTTTATTCTTTTCTTTTTTTTGGATTTTTGTAGTCAAACCCACCTTGGCTACCCACTTACTCGACCTCCACCCCAGCCACAACCGTGTGCAGTCCGAGTTAGTGGAGTGCTCAGAGGAGCTCAAAGGTCAAACACACCTCGAGGATCCTACCCCGGGGAGTGCGCGGCCCGTGGGATCCCAGTTCAACCCCGTGCCCCTAATTGGAATCGAACTCAAGACGTCATGTTCCCAATGGAAGCCCTGAGCCATGGTTGGCAATTTCGGTCGAAACGTATCAGTTTCAGTCGAAACGTATTGGTTTTGGACCTAACCGATCCAAAACTAACCGGCCGAAACCGGGCAAAACCGGACGTCAACTGCAGGGCAAAAAAATAGTAATTATTTGATTTCGGGCCGAAATCAAAACTGAAACTGCCATCCTTGCCCTGAGCCAACCCACCTAATGGCTGTGCTCTAATATCTTTTATTCTTGATTCTAACCTTAAAAGATCCAAAACAATGTCCAAGGCCCCAACTTGGGAAAATAGCCCCTTTACAAAAGCAACTAATTTTTACATTACTGTTCCGCTTTCATTTTTGTTGTTTTTTTTACATTACTGTTAATTGAATATTGTTTTTGTACTTGCATCCCTTGACTTTCAGCTTGAACTCCATGACGACCGTTGATATGAGAAAATGACAGAGGTGAAGAAATGTGAAAATGTGAATGGAGAGACTGATTCAATGACATGGAGATATTCCCCCGTGTGTTGCAGGATGTGCTTGGATGGACCTTTATGATGTTGGCATAAGGGCCTATTTAACCTGAAATTTTTACTAACAGATTTGTGCTGTTGATTAGTCAAGTTTCATCTTGATTATTACATAGATAAGGTGAAGATAAACATGTTAAGGGATAATCTTGATGTTGGGAGGCATGAATCCCGAGAAATAAACACTACAGCAGAACCTGGCCAACAATACACCTAAAAAGGTTTGCAGGAGGGGGAGGTGCAGCCAGTCCAGAAACCACCTGGGCTTTGCTGTACAACAGCTGTCAAAGGAATGGGCTCCCAAACTCCTATTGTAAATAGAAAAGGGGTCCTCTCCCTCTCTCTCTACCCCTAAAAAAAGGAAAAAAAACTGTACGAGGGACCTGAGTGATTTCGATCACCTAGTTGGCAGCTGAAGCCGAGGCATGTCATCTGATTTGACTGAGAATGAGCTTCAGTGCGTGCCCACTAAGAAAGCTGGTGATCTTGAGTTAGAGGTGAGGGCTAGCATCAAATGAAAAGCAAGGCCTGGGAGGGAACTACTTTCGTTCCATTAACAACTCCATTGGGAAACCAATGATCAAAGTTGAGCTGCTTCAGTCCAAAACTAACTCAGACCGGGACCCAATTGTTCACAAATTTACTCCTAACACTGCTAGGTTCGTTGGGCTTGTTTCGTGTGGGGTTGAGGCTGGGATAGAGATGACATATTGCTGCCACCTCTTTGGTTATCCCCAAAAACCTGGGATAGGGGAGGATAAAAGGAATCCATCAACCTTTGTGCCCAGTTTTGTGGTTGAAGCCCTGTTTTTCTTAAGGGATTTCTCCATGAATAACCCTGATAGATTATTATTATATAAAAGTACCTCCTAAAATCATAATTGCATGGCATCCTTAAAGGACAAAAATGTCACCATTAGCTTTTTTGATGGTGTCTTTTTCTGGGAAGGTGGCCAACAGGCCACGTTTCAAAGAAGTGAAAGAACAGGAAGACAGTATAAAGAAACAAAAAGGATGCTCTACCAAGATGGCAGAGACTTGAACCCCTCCCCCCATGACTGCACTAGCCACTACATGATGGAATTTCAGTTACAAGATTACAAAATAAAATGTTTCCAGTGCCTCAACTTATACAGTAGACTTGACTGCCCAATCGAGGACCCAAATGCACAAACATTCCAATCCAAAGTATATTTAATACAGCTGCTAATGATAGTAGTTGGGTGGCTAAATTCCTCTCTGAAGATTATGAGATTTCTCTCTCTAGATTGACCACAACATAGCTGGCAGACAACCTCCAAATATTCTTTTCACCATCCACCAAAAAGTACTTATCCCATTCCCTGAACATATCATGTACATTATTAATATTGGTTCACTTCACATCTAAAGTCTTGAAGAGTTGCTTGAAGGGTCTATATGTAAAATATGTTACTACAAGAGGGGTGATCATGCAATTATTCATGTTTCTCTTTAAGGAGGGTATTCATGTAATGTGATCTTAAGAGGCATTTTTATGTAAATAAAAATGCATGAAGTCCATGCAATAGTCTCTTTTCTTACACCAAGCAGTCCTTTACTTTGAATATGGGTGACATAAGATGGGAATATCTTATACCTCTCCCCACCTAAGTCATCCCGACGACAATCATGGCCATAAGGATCATCATCATCAGAAGAGCCTTATCCCATTACTTGGGGTTGAGTACATAAATTTTGTTCCGCCAAAGATTTTCATCAAGTGTTATATTCATATTTAAATCTAAGAAGTCAATGTCTCTCCTAATAACATCGCACCATCACATTTGAGGCTTTTCCCGAGCTCTTTTACTAACATGCACTAAGATTTAGTCACATCTTTTAACTGGCACAGAGTTAGGGCGACAGTGCACATGTCCAAATCACCTAAGTCTATTTTCTCATTTTACCATTAATTGGAGTTACACTTAAGTCCTCACAGATGCACTCATTCCTAATCTTATCTTTTTTAGTTTTATTACATATTCATCTCAGCTTCCTCATCTCTGCTACATATATTTTGTGAATGTGTTCCTTTCTTACAGCCCAACATTTGGTACCATCATGGATGACAGTTTTGGTCGAAACCGATACGTTTCGACCGAAACCTATCGGTTTCGGACCTGCCCGATACAAAATAGGGCTTGCTCACTATAGTAGGTCTGAAACTTAAAAAATTATTTTTTATTGTTTTGGGCATTTTGGCCTCATACGCCCGAAACGAACTCCCCTCTTCAGGGGAGTTCAGTTCCGCTACACCCCTCAGATTTGAGGGGTGTTGTTGCCAGGGGAGGTGGAGGGGGGGTAGGGGGGAGCTTGGGAGGAGCTTTTGCTGCTGGGAGGAGATCTTGTTGCCGCCGCCGTTGTGTAGAAGCGCAAGCATTTATATTGGCTTCCATGTGCAACACATTGTCTGGGCTTGATACTTGAAGACATTGGGAAGGAAAAAAATGTGAAGAAGACAATTGAGAGGGCACAAAAAATCACTCAGTACATTTATGGCCATTCTAGGATCTTGAATATGTTCAGAGAGCATGTAAGTGGGGGCCGAGATATCATCCGTACACGGCCAACATAATTTGCTTCGAATTTTATTTCTTTAGAGTCTTTGCACAGGTATAAGAATGAGCTGAAGTCTTTCATGTATCACAATAGAATATGAGATTATATAGGCGAATCCAATGTTGATGACCAGATGGATTATTTGGATGTGTGCCACATCGTGGAAGATAGCAAATTTTGGAATAGGGTCTCACGTTATATGAAAATAGTCACACCTCTTGTGGAAGTCTTAAAAATGGTAGATGTCGATGAGAAGAATGATATGAGATATCTATACGAGGCCATGGAGCGTGCCAAGTTAGAGGTGTAGAAATTCCTTCCCAGAGAGTATGCAAAGTGATGGAAAATTATTGACAACAGATGGGACAACACATTACACCATGAATTGCATGCAGCTGGTGAGTGATTAATTGTACTAATATAAAGTTCATTATTTTTTAGGTTAATTTACATCTTATATTTAGTTAATTATATACAAATGTAGGTTATTTCCTCAACTCTCGATTTATGTACAATGCCGATGCAAATGTTGATCGCGAGGTGTTTCAAGGCACCTTAACAGTCATTGGTCGTTATCGAGGACATCAAAAAAGAGGCTTCAGGTTGAGCTACAGGTTGGTTTTTATTGATTTTATCAATAAGAGGAAAATAATTTACTTAATTACTTATGTTAATTGTTACTTTATCTTTATAGATGGATAGTTATAGATTGAGGACTGAGACATATTCTGATTCACAATTGCAATACGTTGTGGGAAGAGTGAGCCCATATATACTAAATGTTTGTGCTTAAATTGAGTCAATATGTATTAGTACATCATAAATAATTGATCTTTATTTACATCTTGCATTTATTTGTTTATGGTTGGTGGAACAGCTGACTAGTGGATAATGATGGACAATAGGGATTTGGGCAGTAATGCATTGACTTACATTGCAATTAGGGTGTTGAGTCATACAACATCAGCAAGTCAATGTGAAATGAATTATAGCACTTTCAGCCTTACACACTCAAAGGTTCGCAATCTGCTAAAGACTGAACAGTTAGAAAAATTGGTTTACTGTCACTACAACATAAGGTTGAGAATAAATAACATAACGCTGAGGTAACAGTTGAGGGACAAACGCATCGCAGACGATACAACTCTAGAAATTGAGGTGGACGCATTAGTTGATGATGACAATCTCTTGCAGTCTTGGGTTGAGGTACGGGCATAAGTTGATGAGCTTGTTTTTGATCCTGATGACAGAACATGGGCAGAGGGTATATTGGATGAACATGAGCCAAGAGATTCATAATTCAGAGGATCAACCAAGAGGCCAAGAGTGACTCATGCGCACAAGAGAGAGGACCCAACTTTGTTTGTTGATGGCACTGAGCAATAGTCTGAGATTGAGCTAGATAGATATTCAGAATCAGATAGCAGGTCAGTCACTCCTAGAATGGTCAAGCCACCTCCATCCTTAAGAAGAAGTACATCAGTGCATGAGATGACTGAGAGGACTAGTGCTGTTGCTCGAGAGGACCCGACAATTGAATAGTTGAAGCAAGTTTATGTGAGACACGCCACGGGGAAAAGGATTGCTGTTAAAGATGAAGGATAAAGTCACACCAAAAGAAAAAAAATAGAGCCAAAGACTAGAAGGTGATCGGTTGCTTATAGTTTTGATGATGCACAAAGTGATGATCCCAGTGCAGCTGTAGGTGCTACTATTGGCGGTGGCATGTATGCCTACTTCCTCCTTCCACACTGACACGGGCAGAGGATACAGTCATAGTGAAGGAGGTTATGATTCACAGAGCCAATATGGACATCCAACAGGTTATGGAGGTGGCCAACACGAAGCAAGCATGTATTAGGGGGGTCATCAACCAGGATTCTAATTTCATCCAGTTCCAGCCAATAGCAATTATAGGTCAGCATCTTCTTCTAATCTTCAAGGCTCTGTTTCTTATGCTGTTTCTGGATTCTAATCAAGCCAATAACCTTATAGGGTGTTTGGTTGCTATTTTTTCTCTTTTTTCTCTCAAATTTAAAAAAAAGAGTAAGAGACTCCCTAACCCCGTTTGGTATTCCTTTCCTAAATTTTAGGGAGAGAATCTCATCCTGTGTAAATCTTCCTAAAAAAAAAACAAATCTGGAGCAATTTTTTTTTTAAAATCAACCACACGGACTCCCCCTCCCTCCCACGCGCGACCTCCCTCCCCCTCCCCTCCCCGCGGCCGGCGCCCCTACGCAGCCCCCCCTCCCTCCCCTCCCTCGCGGCCCCCCTCCGCTCGTCGGCCTCTCTCCCTCCCCCCTTCCTGCTGGCGTCGCACTCCGCTCCCTTTTCTCAACGCCGTCAGTGGCATCACAGCCACCCAGCGGCAGCCGCTGCAACCTGCCGTCTGCTGGCCTGTTCACCCCACCGTTGTCCTCCACCACGTCGCAGCACCTCCCGACCACCCCGTCGGGGACCTCCGCCACAGCCTGAGTCGGCTAGCCCAACTGCTCCGCGAACGGCCCTGGTCGCCCCAGCCGCCGACCCCGCCTTCGGCGCTGCGTCGCCCACCTCTAGCGGCCGCCGTCCCTCCGCCAGGCGCCGTCCCACAGCCGGGAGGCACAACCGGAGCAAGGACTGGGGCAGGAAGCCGCGGCGGGAGGAGAGGGTAGCTGTGATGCCACTGACGGCGAAGCAGTAGCACAGCGCTCCAATGGCGTCGCACTCCGCTCCCTTTTCTCGCATCCGTCTCGCCTTTTCTCAACGCCGGCGACGGCTTCAGAAATCGGAAGGAGGCTTCTCTGGGCAGGCATGTCGGCTCGTCCCAAACAAGTTTATATAAATTTTAAAAATTAAGATATTTTTACCAAACATGTTATATCATTTTTTTTTCAATTTTAAAATTTAAGTTAAAAATTGACACAACACAATTTTTTAGGTAGAAATAGTTTCTTTAAAAAAATTGTTCCCAAACACCCTATTATACTTCAAGAGGGATCCAAAGAGGGATGCACGTCTTGACTGCATCATTGTTTGGTTACAGTGAATATACATAATATATGCAGCCTTTTTATGGGTATCAACAGCAGAAGCCAAACGATGAAGGAGAAGGTTCTTTCAACTATCATCCATATTAGTGCATCATTATTTAGGTAGGGATCATTTAATTTCTGTACCATTTACCGTGTTTATAATGTTTATTGTATTACTTGAATCTACTTCATGCTTAATATGTACTCAAGAAGATTAGTCTAACATATCTAATGTTTACTTCTAGCACTTAATCCAATTTATTCACACTCAAATGCATGTCCAATGATTTTTTATATTTTCTATTTTTATTATATATATTTTTGATTTCTCATTTTTTTCTGATTTTTTCTGATTTTTTGAATGTTTTGAACATGTTTCGACCGGTTTAGGCTGAAACCGAAATCGAAATCGATATGTTTCGGTTTTGGATCCGGCCGAAATTGAGACCGAAACCGAAACTGCCATCCTTGGGTACCATATAGCAAAGTAGGTCTCACAACCGTTCTATAAAACTTCCCTTTAAGTTTCACAGATATACGACGATCACAGAGGATTCCTGATTCACTTCTCCATTTTAACCAGCCTGCCTTAATCCTGTGTGCAACATCATCATAAATCTCCCCATTCTCTTGTATGATAGATCCTAAGTACCGAAAAACTAGTATTCTTAAGAATATTTTCTCCATCAAGTAGAACCATGTCTTCTTGTGTCACTCTCTCGTTACTAAAATTACAATACATAAATTTTGACTTACTCTTACTAATTCTAAAACCTTTAGACTTCAAGGCATGCCTCCAACATTATAACTTAGCATTTAAACCATTAATAATCTCATCAATTAAGACAATATCATCTGTAAATAGCATACACCAAGGGATATCATTATGTAATTATTTTGTTACTTCATACATAATCAAGGCAAAGAGGTACGGATTTAGTGCGGAACCTTGATGCAAACCTATAGTAACCGGAATTTCACAAGTCTCTCCGGCGGTAGTTCTGACACTAATAATAGCACTTTCATACATATCATGAATCAAATCAACATATCTTTGAGAGAGTCTTTTCTTTCTTGATATCCACTAAATCAGCCCTCTCGATACTCAATACGCCTTCTCTAAATCAAGAAAAATTATAAGGATCCAAAATAGTAATAGTAGACTCAATTTTTAGCTTAAATGGACAGGGCGTTCAATTTCTGGACCTCCTGATTCTTCACATAGACTCCCATTCTACTAGTGTAATAGGAACCTAACGAAAATGCCAACTTGGAATTCACTCTCTATCATTTATAAAATTTTAATTTGTCTAATTTTGCAACTTTCACTCCTAGTGGAGGGAGTAAATAAACCAAGCCTCTGCTGTAGTTCTGGTTATCTTGTTCCCATTGTACTCCTACTCCTCTCCTGCTCCCTTAATGATCCTCTGCTGTTGTAAAGGCAATCTTGTTCCAACATGAAGTTGAACTGCTTGTGGGAATATTTGAAAAACACGTTTAGCTGTTCAATTTTTTTGACCAGATTGTCATGTGGCTCTCCATTTCCCAGTTCAGTTCAGAACTGGCATGTGTGAATTGAGTTTGGGGATGTCTGATTGACTGATTCTAACCATTTTAGGGCATTTTCTATTCAAAACAAAAAAATTTTGGAACCAGAAATAGCGAGGCCATGATGGCTGAAATCCACTCTTGCCAGATCTTGGCCTGAATCATGATCCTGTATCCATTATATATGTTCACGCATACCTGAGTTTTTTTCATCTTCTTAATTATTTAGTCATTTTATGCTTCAACATACCCATTTCCTAGCACATGAGATTAGCCTTGAAGGTGTGGTTTTGGTTCCCACTAAGCACAAACTTTTGACTAATATTCATTTTCCACTTTGTAGAAGTAGTTCTTATTGTTCTGCAAAATCCGTCTGGTGTTTCATGGATTGACATACTCTACTCCAGTTTTGTACACCACTTTGTACTCTAATACATCTCAGTCCTTCATCCACCTTGACATTTACTCCTTGATTCAGATTGTGGAAAGTAGATCCCTTGAAAATAGCAACGGTATAAATGAAGGGTTGAGATACATTGGAGTACCAAGTGGTGTATAAAAGTTGGAGTAAACGATCTGAGTCCGTGTTTCACACTGTAGGCTGTGTTTCAAATTATGTCCCATCTTTTGCGTGCCACTAGGTTCTCTTCTTGTAATGCTTATGTTGTATGCACTTTTTAGAATGTTTTCCTGCTCTCCATTGACTCGTTTATTTTCATTATTTCCTTTTCAGATTGTATTGGTTCAGCATTCAATGCCAAGGGAATGATGCAATGTCCAAATTGCCGAAAAATTGAGAAAGGAAATTGGCTATACGCAAATGGTTGTCGCTCATTTCCAGATATTAGCTTGGATGATTGGACACATGATGAAGACTTGTATGAGCTAAATTACTCTGAAATGGTATATAACTGGGACTAGTTTTGTTAAAGTTACCTATTGATTAGGATTTCACCATAATCTTGTTCAATTGTTTTTGCCTATCTGTGACACTTAATCATCAACAACTTTTTAATGACATTCATTGGAACCCCCTGATCCTTCAAGCAAATAAATGCTTCAGTATTTGGTTCACCAACTACTTGTTTAATGAGATTAGTGTACATTTATATATTCATGTAGTTGATGGCATCATTTTCCATTACACTGTTTCAAGTTTTATTTCCTTAGTTATAGTTGAAATGTTAAGCTGCATAACAAATGGTTGTGCATTTTATCTGCAAATTCATCTTACAGAACATATAAACCTTCTGATCCAGCTGAAGTCACTTTGGATAGGACTTCATCACCCATTTTTTGAGAGCTCAGCAGGTTACCAGTTCCCAGTTTTTTTCTTCTTTTTTTTATAAAGTCAAATGTGAGTGAACTCTTGATGGATAAAGCGGATCCTCAATGAAGCTGTCTGGGTATGGATTTTTTATTTTCATATTCATTATGATGTTCCTTTTTTTGAGCTCTAACGATCAAGGATGGCGGTTTCGGTTTCGGACTCGGTTTCGCCTGGGTCCGAAACCGAGTCGACTCGGTTTCGGTTTCGGTTTCGGCCGAAACCCATATACCAGGCTAAAAAAATTAAAATTAATTCTAAAAAATCTGAAAAAAAATCATAAAAAATTTAAATAATAACTTAAAATCAAAAAAATCAAAAAAATCAAAAAAATCATAAAAATCATTACACATGCATTTGACTGTATAAGTTAGTGCAATAACCTTGAAGTAGACAACTACAAAAATTCAACTTCAAACATTGAACATGTGAAAGTTAAAGTCATATTCCATTGTACATTAATAGAAGCAGTACAATAAACCAATTTAGACAAAATAAATGTTACAAAAAGTCATTGATTCTTACCTAATATGGATAATAATTACTAGAAGAACCTTCTCCCTCATCGTCTGGCCCTTGATGTCGATACCCATAACCAGGTTGCATGTATGGTCTATATTCACTATAACCAAACAATGAGGTAGCCAAGTCCTGCATCCCTCTTTGGATCCCTCTTGGAGTGTTTGGTTGGCTTGATTCGAATCCAGTATCAACATAGGAATCTTGAGGAAGAGAAGAGGAACTGGTCGGATATGGATGGAACTGAAATGATGGTTCATAATTCCACGACCCATAAATAGCTGCTTGCTGTTGGCCACCTTCGTAACCTGGTGAACCATATCCTCCAGTAGTACCACCTGCAACACCTGCATCACCTGTACCACCTGCAGCACTAGTACCACCTGCAGCACCTCCGGGATGATCATCATCATCATCATCATCATCAGAATCATAAGAAACTAGTCGCCTTTTAACCTTTGAGGATGCTTTTTTCTCTTTTGGAGTGCTTTTTTCAATCAACTTTGACACGAGTCCTTTTCCCCTTGGCGTGTGCCTCACATAAATCTGCTTCAACTCCTCAATTGCCGGGTCCTCTCGAGCAGCAGCATTTGCCCTCTCAGTTTGCCCATGCACTGATGTACTTCTTCTTAAGGAGGACATTCTAGGAGTGACTGGCCTACTATCTGTATCTGAGTGTCTAGCTGACTCAAACTCGAACTGCTCCTCAGTGTCATCAACCACCATAGACTGGTGCGCATGAGTATCTCTGACCCTCTTTGATTTGCTTCTTAATTCGGGATCTCTTGCCTCATCTTCATCAAGTATGCCCTCTACCCATCTTCTATCATCAACATCAAAAACGGGCTCATCAACCTGCTCTCGTGTCTCTACCCAAGACTGCAAGGGATTATCATCATCAAATAAGACATCCACATCAATCTCTGTGGCGGCATCCTCGGCGACGCGTTTGTCTCGCAGCTGTTGTCTCAACCTCATATTCTTTATTCTCAACCTCATATTGTAGTGACAGTACACTAATTTCTCTAACCGATCAGCCTTTAGCCGATTGCGAACCTTTGAGTGTATAAGGCTGAACGTGCTCCAATTCCTTTCACATTGGCTTGCTGATGTGGTTTGACTCAACACCCTGATTGCAATGAAAGCCAATGCAGAACTGCCCAATTCTCTATTGTTCACCATGATCCACCACTCAGCTGTTACACCAACCAACCATAAACAAATAAATATAACACGTAAATAAAAATTAATTAAGGAAGATGTAATTGCAAAGAAAGCACAAAGATGAAGTATACCTGGGCTCACTCTTCCCACTGCGTATTGCAATTGGGAGTCAGAATACGTCCCACTTCTCATTCTATAGGAGTTCATCTACAAAAATTACATAATAGATTAGCATTACTACGTAAGTAAATTCTATACCTCTTATTCATGAAATCAAACAGGCCAACCTCTACTTCCGCCTGAAGCCTCTTATCTTGTGTCCTCGATAAACGACCAATGACTTTTAAAGTGTCTTGAAGCACCTCGGCATCAACATGTGCATTGGCATTGTACATTAATCGAGGGTTCAGAAAATAACCTGTATTTGTATATAGTTAATGTATAGTCAATAATATATGAATACAAATAATCACTCACCAGCTGCATGCAAGTCGTGGTGTAATGTGGTGTCCCATCTATGGTCAATAATCTTCCACCACTTTGCATGTTCTTTGGGAAGGGACTCCTGCAACTCCAATTTCGCACGGTCCATGGCCTCATACAGATATCCCATATCATTCTTGTCATCGCCATCCACCAATCTTAGGACCTTCACGAGGGGGGTGACTACTTTCATGTATCGTGTTACTCTGCCCCAGAATTTGTTGTCGTCCACGATTTGACAGACATCCAAATAATCCATCTGAGCATCAACATTGCCCTTGTCGATGTATTCCCGCAGGACATTGTGGTACATGAAAGCTTTCAACTCATTCTTATACCTGTGCAAAGAAATAAAATTTGAATCAATACGGATCATAATTATAAGGATAAAGAAGTAATAATTGAGTTCAACAGTATACCTATGCAGAGACTCCAAAGAAATGAAATTTGAAGCAAATTTAGTTGGCCCTGCACGGATGATATCCCGCCCCCCACTTGCATGCTCCCTGAACATGTTCAATATCCTAGGATGGCCATAAATATACTGGGTAATCTTTTGTGCCCCTTCAACCGTAATTCTTCACATGTTTGTCCTTCCCTATGTCTTCAAGTATGAGATCAAGACAATGTGCTGCGCATGGGAGCCAATATAAATGCCTGCGCTTATGCATCAATTTCCTCCCTGCAGCCTTATAACTGGCTTCATTATCAGTCACAACTTGTACAACATTTTCTTCACCAATTTCGTCTACCATGTTGTCCATCAAATGAAACAAATAATTGGCATTTTTTTCAAAATTTGATGCATCTACAGATTTTACAAATACTGTACCTTCGATGCAATACACCAAAAAGTTAATCATGGACTTTTTCGTGGTATCAGTCCAACCATCACACATAATAGTGCATCCTCTCTCCATCCATATATGCTTGAAGCTTTCAGCCCACTGATGGAGCTCCTCAACCTCTCCCTCAAGGCCACGCCCGTACATGTCCCGACGTGACGGCGCCTTCAAGCCAGGGCCAGCATCTGCTATGGCATTCAACATAGGTTGAAAATATTCACTTCCAGCAGCATGTGCAGGGACACCTGCATGAAAAAACCATTTACAGATGCTTTTAAATGCATGCCCTGCAACTTCTGCAGATTTTTTGACCCCTCTTAATGCAAATTTGATCTTAGGTTGTGTAGCCTGGGGTCTTCTGTGGACATAACTGTCCATGGGGCCTGCTCTCTGCGTCTGCGGGGGCGGGGCAACAACATCAGGACGTTGTGCAGCTGTACTGGAGTAGGTCCCTCCTGAACCCATGGGTGCCTTTCCTTTCCTTCGAGCGGCTTCTTCACGCTCCCTTGCTTCAGTCAGCTCCGGATCAGAATCTTCAGTGCCTTCCTCATCATCATCCCTCCTAACCCTTCTGCCAGAAATCTCCTCAGCAATTTCCTCCTCATCCTCAGCCCTTCGTTGCACCATCTCCTTTTTCCCCAAAAGGCACTGGCGCATCTCCTCTCGCACCTCTCGTGGACAGTGGTCGCATTGTCTCACCTCTCCTCGTATCCTTGTCAAATGTTGCTTGCCTCTGGTAATTCCGCCATACATCTCCTTACCACAGTAATTACATTTAACCTTCCTTCTCTTAGCATCAACTAAGGACATGTGGGCCCACCCCGGATCCTCCTGCCCTTGCTGCTCCTGTGTTTGCTGACGTCTAGGCATGATGCTGCATTAAGACAATCATAGGCAATCTCTTGTAAGTACAATGAAAAAAATACAATTCAACATGAAAGAGCTCCAAATTAGTCAATGAAGTTTAATTGAGCTTCAATTGAACTTTACTAAACCTAATTAGAGGAAAGCCCCAAAATTAATAATGTAATTAGGGCTTAATTAACACATATAGTTTAATCACCTTTCATAAAAATTAATCTCGAGCATGATAGAGGTCCAAATTAATTAATGAAGCTTAATTGAGCTTCAATTGAATCTTACTAAACCTAATTAGAGGAAAGCCCCAAATTTAATAGTCTAATTAAGATTTAATTTATAATTTTAGCCTAATCACTCTTGACAAAAATTAATTACCAACATGATAGAGGTTAAAATTAGTCAATGGAACTTAATTGAACTTGAATTGACCCTTACAAAACCTAATTACATGAAAGCCCTAAATTTAATAGTCTAATAGGGGCTAAACTAACATTTTTAGTCTAATCACTAAATTAACAGAATTATTTAACAAAATAATCATCTAAGAAATCTTACCTAGCCCTAATCAGAGCTAATTAGGGCAAGGTGGTGGGCGCCGGGCGGGAGGGGATCGCGGGCTAGGGCTGGCCGGCTGGCAGGTCACGCACGCACGCACGCACGCACGTGCAGGCCAGGCGGCGGGCGCAGCGTGCAGGGGCCACTGGGCGGCGGCCAGGGGGGGCTGGCGGGGCTGCTGGGCTGCTGGCCGGCCTGCTGCTGCTCCGCGGCTGCTGCTGTTGTTGCTCCGCGGCTGCTGCTGTTGCTGCTCCGCGGCTACTGCTACAGTGCTGCTGCTGCTGCAGGGCGGGAGGGGATCCGCAGGCGCCTGCTGGCTCAGTTGCTGCTGCTGGCTGCTGCTGCTCCAGTTGTTTCCGCCGCGGCTGCTGCTAGGGCAGGGGGGTTTCGGGGGCGGGAGGAGGGGACAGGAGCAGGAGGGGACAGGGGCAGGGGGTTTCGGGGTCGGGGGAGGCTCACGTGAACTCCAAAGTTTGGAGTTCACGTGTTTCGCCCGAAACCGAATGGTTGCGGGACGAAACCATTCGGTTTCGGGCGAAACGGGTATCGGTTTCGCCCGAAACCGATACCGTAACCCGAAACCGTTTAAGCTACAGTAAAATAGGCTTAAACGGTTTCGGGTCCGGCCGAAACCGATACGTTTCGGCCGAAACGTATCGGTTTCGGCTGAAACGGACAACCATGCTAACGATAGGTCACCTATTTTGTATAGGGCAAAAAATCCTGAGCATTGTAGGAGAGATTTCTGTCTGGATTCCTCGATAGTGTAGAAATCATCACTTCTATGTGAATTAGAAGATATAGTAAAACACTGAAACTAGCCAAAGGATTTAGATCTTGCATCCTAACATGCATTCAAACCATAGCATGTTATTTTCTACTTTTCTATTTTCCTAGATGTGTGTTGCATGAAAGGGGAAACAAAGAACATTGTTACTGAACCGAACTGCCAATCCAAAGCTCGAGACATTAGGTTGAGAGGCCTTGAACGGATATAGGCATGAAGTGGCTCTTAAATGCCCAGTCTGGGACTAAACGACTTTTGCCGTCGCTCTCTCTTATGATGAACCTAGGTGAAGTTGTACGACAAATGGCGGCGGCCCCTGAAAGGCTGAAACTGCAATGGCCAAACAGAATGGGGAAACCCAAAGAGTGAACATGGCTCTGATACCATGTTATTGAACAGAGCCACCAACCCGAAACTTGAGTGATTAGGTGTAGAGGCCCAGAACTGATATAGATACAAAGTGGCTCATGAATACCCAGTGTGGACTAAACGATTTTACCAACAAACATAAATATGCAACCTTTTATTGTGGAATCAAAATTGCATCCAAAATGCTGATGCTGCCGTTATCTTTCAACTGTCTCACTGAGGCAGAATTTCTGTATGTGGCATGTTTTGGATTACTTTTATTAGCTACTCATTTCACTTCAATCTTAGTTGACTACTGTATATTTAATCCTTGATTTAGATTGGAGTTTTAGTCATCAATTATCTGCATAAGGTCACCTTTCAATCCACATTTCTGTGTTTTGTCCTGCAATTTTAGTTTGTGCATAGAGAAAAAAGAAAGAAAAATTAGGGAAAAGCTATGGTAGTCAAGCTAGATTATAGGAGAAGAGAACCAAAGACATATACCAAGATAGGTTCAATAAGATCATCTTTCACACAGTTATAGGTCATTTTTGTCAACTATTATGACTATCATCGTGCAACCTTAGATTGAAATGCTGGTCTTGATAGTTATTTCTTCCTAGACCTGGTGGTTTGGTTGGGACATGGACCTTGAACCCAGAAATGAGGTTGTCAGTTTAAATACTGACTTCACAAAGTGGTGCATATCTGGACAGGAGGTCCACACACCATTGTAGCTGGACTTCGTACTGACCTGGTTTGGGCTTTCATCCGGGGGATTTTTCAACCACCTCGTTGGAGTTGGTGATCCTTTGGGATAGGGTGCGACCCACCATCTGTGCAGGGTGGTGTGGGGATTATCCTCATACTCTGGGGGAACAATGGCTTATTCCCTTCAACTGTGGCAGACACACACCGTTTCTTATGTATCTTCTGTTTTTTTTGAAAGTGGGTAGTACCACTGCATGTATTAAAAGAAAATGAAGTTGTACAAGTGTAGGCAAAAACCTCCCAAAAAGATACCCTATACAAGAATACACACCGAGGCGATGTGGAACCGATCAACCCCCACCCCACCCCCCCCAAAAAAAAAAAAAAAAAAAGGCAAAAAGAGAAGAGTTGAGGGCATTAACATTACAAAGCAACTCCGCCCATTCCCTCACCCTAGTACAACAAAATGAAATAAGAGAGTCCTCTACTCTGACCACCCTCTAAAGATTCTATTATTTCTTTCACACCACAGTGACCACAGAGTGGCATGCAAAATGAGCCACCAAATAACCCGATCACCTTTGAGGGCCCACCTCCTACCCCATAACTAGAGGGAAGATTGCACCTCTGACTGCTCGCTGCAACTAGACCCGACTCTCGAAGTCACACCAACCCACACTGTCCGCGAGAAAGGATAGCCTACGAACAGGTGGTCGACATACTCGTCCTCCAGACCACACAAGTAGCAGGTCAGCTGTATGGACGGAAGGAAGCACTGGAGCCTATCTCTGGTGGGGAGCCTCCCATGGGAAATCTTCCAGATTAGCAACTTCACCTTCAACGGACTTGTCGGTCTCCAAATGTAGGGATACAAGCTATGCCACACTCCACCGTCCGAGATGATGGTGTATACAGACCTGACGGAGAAGATCCCTCCCTTCCCCACCTCCAGGTCCACGCATCCTCCGAGAGGGTACGCGGGGCGAAGATTCTGGCACTCCTCCAGCTTGGCACTGGTGAGGGCCCTCCTGAAAGTCGGCACCCAGGTACCCCTAGAAAGGTGGGAGTCAAAAGCTTCAACCATTCCTAGAGGATCTGCCGAGATCACGAACAGTCTCGGGAAAGAGGCCTCCAGCGTGAAGTCACCACACCATCTGTCTTCTAGAAAAGACAGCAGTTGCCTCTCCTAAGCTTGATCCGGACCCCAGAAGAGATGATGTCCCTGCAAGAAATGATGTCACACCAAATAGGAGACATTTGGGCTAGAGCTGGAAAGTCCAGGTCCCAAACTCTCCTCCTGCCGAAGTACCTCTACGTGATGAGCTGTGCTAAAGACCTCCCTCCCCTGCACTCAATCTTCAAAGCCACTTACTCGAGAGCCAAATTGAAGTCTCTCACCGTGAGCGCCAAGCCTTCTTGCTCTTTAGGAGACGCCACCCTCCCCCACCTAATGTCATGTCATCCCCTACACTTTCCCCCATTACCGTGCCAAAAGAATCTGCCCTGAATAGCTTCAATATGCTTCAATACAGTCTTTGGGATGCAGAACACTGAGAGATAATAAATAGGTAGACTGTCAAGCACTGAATTGCAGAGGACAAGTCTACCCCCATAGGAGAGGAGAGGAGAGTAGCCTTCCAGCCCGCTAGTTTGGCCTCAAACCTGTGAATAATCAGACGCCAATCCACACACCGAAGGGATCCTGAGGTCAGGGGCAAACCTAAATAAGAAATGACAGAAGAACATATCTGGCAACCTAGACTCCGAGCAGCCTTGAGAAGTGGCTTGTCCTGCATGTTAACTCCCACAACTAGGCTTTTGTGGAAGTTAACCTTCAGGCCAGTAGTCTCCTTCAACGGCTCTAGAAGAATCCTCGCCAAAAACATCTGTCTCTCCTATAGGAAAGGATGGTGTCATCGGCATAATGCAAGTGGGTGATTGAAAGGTCGCCTCTACCAACATAGAAATCCGTGACAAGACCTGCATCCTCTGCTCTATGTCAAACCCTTTTAAGGACACTAGCAACAAGCACAAAGAGATGAGGGGACATAGGGTCACCTTGCCTGAGTCCCCTGCCACTAAGGAAGAAGGAAGACGACTTTCCATTAATAAGCACCGCAAATGAAGTAGAAGAAATGTAGGCTCTGATCCACCCAATCCAAGTATCACCAAACCCCATAAGCTGCAGCACATCAAATAGGCACGCCCAATTGACCCTATCATGTATCTTTTCAAAATCCAACTTCAGCACCACCCGACTCTCGTTGAGTCTTAATAGCATGCAAGCACTCATGAGCCACCAAATAATTGTCTTGAATCTGGTGCCCCCTGATGAAAGCTCCATGTAAGCAACTAACCAAATTATCCATCACTCCTGCCAACCTCTTTGCTAACAATTTGGTGATAATCTTGTAAGTCTCATTCAGAAGGTTGATAGGCCTGAAATCATCGAAGACTTGAGCCCCTTGCTTCTTGGAGATGAGAACAATGAGTCTTATTAATACTCCTCAAGTGAGCTCTCCCCTCTTGGAATTTCTTAATAGTTGTCACAAGATCACACTTGATAACATCCCAGCAATGGTGAAAGAAAACCAACGGAAAATCGTCCGGACTAGGAGCTCTATTCCCTGCAAGAGAGAAGACTGCCCGTCTGACCTCCTCCTCAGTGAAGCACTGCGAAATGACCTCCCTCTCCTCTAGGGAGAGCCGAGGAAAAAGACTCTGCAATCCTCGGTCTGAAATGATCCTCCTCAGAAAAAAGATTGGAGTAGTATTCTTTCGCCAGGCCCCTAATCTGCTCATCTGAAGATATAGATAGATCTCCCACCTAATGGTGTTGACTCTCCTCCTCCCAGAAGCTATACGTTGAAAGTAAGATGTATTCTTATCTCTTTCTTTGATCTATCTGTCCCTCGATCTCTACTTCCAGTAGATCTCCTCCCGGGAAAGGATGTCGTCAAATTGGCATTTAAGAGTGTCTCTGAGCCTCCTATCCTCTACATCCATAAGACTAGCCTCCTCCAAACTATCAAGCCTCTCAATATGTTCGAGAATTTTGTTCTTGGCAGCCCTACATAGAAGGGTTTTGTCTACCCCCCAAGCCTTGAGAGCATAAGTAGTGTGCTTCAACATGGAAAGAAGAGTAGCCATAGTAGAGCTACGAGACCCCTATGCAGACCAAGTCTCCCTGACGGTATCCATGAAATTTGCCTCCCTGAGCCAATACTTCTCCATCTTGAAAGTGAACTTTCTTTCCTACAAACGGCTGGTCTTCAAGAGAATAGGCTTATGATCCGACACAGATCTAGCCAAAAGGAGCACCTGAACCTGGGGGTAGTGATCCTCCCCATGAATAGAAATAACCTCGAGCAAGAAGCCTCCTCTCTCAAGTTAGATCAGGTAAAACGACCATGTGCCATGGCAATGTCCACTAGAGCCGCCTCCTCAATGAAGGTAGTGAAGTCGTCCATGTCCTCTGTGTGAGTAGCATAACCCGACCGTTCCCATGGTCCCACCACAGCATTGAAATCCCCTCCAACACACTAAGGCCTGCCTGAAGAAAGGTGAAAGTTGATCAACTTGTCCCAGAGAAGGCACTTCTCTTCTCTCCCCTGTGGCCCATACACCCCGGTGAACTCCCACGAAAAGTCGCGCTTCATCGAGGTGAAATGAAGAGAAATGACCCACCTGTTGATGTATCTATCCACTACAACCTCATCAACCTCAAAGGGGTTGCATAAAACCATGATATCCCTTGACCTCCCCATTGCCGGAGAAGCAACCCCTCTGGAGAGTTTAGCACCCTCTATCTCTCTCATAAGACCCTCTACCTCCTCACACTTGGTCTCTTGAATGCAGAGAATATCCATCTTGCATCTCCTCACCAACTTCTTGACCACCCTTCTCTTCTCCACCTCCCCCCCAACCTCTCACATTCTATGAGACAATCCTCATGAGGAGACTGTTATCTCTCTCCTCCGCTTCCCTTACTCTCTCACCCCTCTCTGGTGAGCCCTTTCCTCCTGCAGGATAGTCACGCACCACCTCTTACAGATGTTGTTGCATGTCCCTCTCACATCTTTCTCAGCCCTCGCTTCAAAGGAGATACCCACTTGATCGGCCATCCCCTTCACTTGCTCCTCTATTATTCTCTGGGCAATCGCCATCATCCCCGCACCCCCTCCCTGGACATGAGATACCTTCTCTTCTACTCCCCACCGTCAGTGATGAGGGCCATAGGCCCCTCCAGTAGGGCCGGTTCTCCATCCGGACAGACGATTTCTTCAGAGGATTGCATCTCAGCCCTGTGGACAAAGCTTGCAAACCCGTCCCCTAGTACCTGATCATGTTGCCCAGGCTCACAGTGGTTAACAGGATCATCCCCCACCCTCAGAGACGACTCTGAAGCAGCCGCAGACTGCCGGTGGCCCGTAGAAGAACATGGATCCACGATGGCCTGCTAAATGGTACAAGCGTACTAGACCAGTGGAGGGGAGAGGGGAGTTTGACGAAAACCACGGCATCCCCTACCCCCTGTCGACGAGGAATCCACCCTCACGTCCTTCCCTTTACCTCCGATCGCTGGTGGAAGCTTTGTAGGCCACACCGGAGAACCACCCGTCGGAGCAAGAGAGCCACCCACCGGAGGGAGACCAGTAGACAGGGTGATGCCATTGACGAGGTGACCGTCGACGACTGGTAGGTGAAGGCTGGGCTGCAGAAGAGGCTTCACAGATGCAATCGAGCGAGGAAGACACCCAAATCGGGTCGCTCCGACCCGACACGAGCCGGGTCTGCGTGACTTACCCCACCCGACCCGATAGCATGCTTCGCAAGAGAAAGCGAGCCGCCCGAACACGAATCCGAACCGGAACGGTCCACAGAAGAGAGAACACCCCTGGGCGGTCTAAAGGTTGGCCAGACCGTGCTTCATCTTCCTCTCGACAAGGGCCACGACCCCCTAATTGAGACACTAGCGCCGCCACTTCCTCGATGAGCCAAACCCTGACGACCAACCGGGCGCCATCAATGTTCACGGAGATGATTGTCGGAACGTCTGAGGGGCTTGCCACCTGCAACACGGCAGACACCGACGTGCTGTAGCTCAAGGGAGAGAAACTCAAGCTACCGGCCTCCACCTGTCCAAAACCTCTTACCAGGAATGCCATCCTTCCATCATTGCAGAGAAAGAGCGGCACCCCTCAAAGATGACCTGGTGCCTTCTCACTGGCGGGTTGGGGAAGGTGCCTTCTCACTGGCGGGTTGGGGAAGGTGCCTTTGGCCTCCTCCCATCGCCGTAGCCGGACGAGGGCTTTGCCTTCTGTGAGACAACCCACCTCCGCCATCTTGACGGCCACCACCTCCTCCTCCCCCACCGCCACGAAAGAGGAAAAGCTGATCCTCAGGACCTCCCACCCGCCGTCGGAGACCTCCACCAGCCGCCTCCGGATCTCCTCTGCCAATGCCTGCCCTTCAAGCATGACCACGCACAGACACCACCTAAGCTACGCTCGCCTGCCCTGCAAGGAATCTGCCGGCAGATCTCCAGCATCGAGCCACCTCTTGCTGGCCCACCTCAGCACCGGGGGACCGCTCTTGACTGCATCGGCCAAGGAACAGGACAAGCCCTGCCCACCGGAAGGCCCTGCAAACTGTGCTCCCTGCCGTTGATGGAAACGTCTAATATGCCCACAGCGACCACAGCCGAAGCAGGTAGGGGGGATGCCGGTGATGCGGACCCCCGCTCGACGAGAGCCCCTGCCAGGGACGAACCCTGGCAAGCGGCGACCGAACATGGCCCCGAGCCCCAAGCAACCCTCAACCCCAGAGCTTCTCTCTCTAGAGAAAGCTAGAGAGAGCGGATGTTGAGACTATGTATCTTCTGTTGCTCAAGTAGACTTTTCATTGCAAATATGGGTATTGCCACCCTTTCCAATCTGGGAGGCATATACGGTTAATCCAGAATATGTCCCCAAAGTAGAGTGACGCAGGATAACTAGGAAGAGGACACCGACAGCAACACTGCAGCCATACTCCACCCTCCACTGAAAGAGAAAAGGTTAAAGAAATGAGAACCTTTTGGGGGCTGATCTGTGCTGCGTTTTGGGGGCTCATCTGTGCTGCGTTTTGGGGGCTGATCTGATCCTGGCCTGCCAATCCAGGTTCCAACAGCCAGTCAAACTAACGATTGAGGACAAGCCTCCAACGACATCTCTTGAGGCACCAAGATGCCCTCTAATCTTCTCTCCCTCACTCTTCTTTCATGGTGTTTGGAGATCGCTGTGTTGCCCTCAACAATAACCTTGCAACTGATTTAGAGTGGGTACAACTGACTAATCTCTCCCAACTGCAGATAGATAATTACCAAAAATTGGAGCAATGTTACTTGGAAGGGACACAATTATCCTGACCTGGTGTCTTGATCCACATTAACTGCTCCTCAATTTGTATGGTTTTACTTTCAAAGTATGTTCTTTCTATTTTTCTACATTTTTTGAATGCTAAAAGTAGGGCTGATCCTGGCCAAAGATGTAGTTGACAGACAGCATTGATTGGCCCAGACCAGTCTGACTCATATCAGGATTGACCGATTTGATCATTTTTGGGCTAACTGGTCCAGGGGCCAATCTGATCCATCCTTCTTTGAGGAAGACAATATTTCTAATGTTCTTCAATGACTTGCAGGACACGAGTGGAAGGCAGAGAAGGAAAGTTCTTCAAGTACTGCCCAACACGATCTGCTGGAGCATCTGCAAGGAAAGAAATAAAGCTGTTTCGTCAAACAAGAGAGCTTATATTGAAAATATCTATATAAGGCCTGCTGCACATATTGTTTGATGGTCTACTATCATACCTAAAATTTCAATGTCCTGACTTAGGACAGTTTCTAAGTGCTATAATGTAGACCATGTAGGTTCTGGGTGTGCTATCTCTTTTTATTTCTCCTAACAAAGTTGGTGAAACAGCCCGCCCACTTCTCAAGAGAAAGAAGAAAACAAGGAAAAACCAATGCCAAACAAAAATAGTTTAATGGTTGAAATGATTCCATCATATGGTGATGGGAATCTACACTTTTCTCATTCAAAATGTATGGTGAAATTGTTATCATTATCTGATATCATTTTATTTGCAGAAGTCATCTCTGGGAACCAGCTAGTTAGAGCGGCTCAACCTCCCAGAATGTGTGCCCGGGAAGAAAATAATTAATATAGATGAACTTTCTCAGTGATAACATCTTTCCACTCCTCTGAAGACAGTGCGAGCTGCATAACCACTCTTTCCGGATGGTTGTCGGACGTGGAATCAATGTTACTAGATTGAAGATGCTAGCAGATAAGTTTTCAAAGATCTTGCACATGGATAGAACAAAAGATCCAATGCTGGATGCTGTGTAGCCAGGGTTGGCTGACTCATACCGTACAGGTGTGAGTCGACCGACCCGTACCGTACTGGTATGAGTCGGCCGATTCGTACCGTACCACGGAGATCCTGGTTGGTCCGATTCGGCTTACTTGGACAAAGAAGAAGTCAACAACCTGGCCTGAGTCATTCTCAGTCTGGCCGACTCGTATCGTACCAGGCCGAGTCCACGTCAGTCCAACCCACTGAGTCAGCCAACCCTATGTGCAGCAACCAGCAATATTTAGGGGTGTGAATGGCCCTGATCTGGATCAGGTTTTCAGTGATCCAAATCTGAAACCGAAATTGTAAGATCCGAACTTGGCCCGATCGGAAACAAGCCTCAGATTTCATATTTGAATTCGGATCTGATTTGAAATGACCATGTAGGAAATAGGTGGTAGTTGGTCTGTTTATTTATTTTTAGTTTGTGGGACTATTAATGCCCTGTTAATGGGCTGTCCGCCTTCTTGTTGTCTGGCACTCTGTTTTTGGGTCTCGTCTTTTTTTTGGCCCGAGGGTATATCTGTCCATCCATGTAATTCTGACTGAACTAGCGTTAAATATAAAAGGAGGGGAGGGGACTGACGAGAATTGTAGCCGAAACCCTATCTCTAGCCTCCTCTTTCTTTGTGCCATCTCGTCTCTTTCCTTTGCTGTTGTACGACATGGTATCAGAGCCAGGTTGGAGGCTATAAGAGACAAGACAAAGGAGTTTCAGCAAGAGGAAAGGGTGTGCTGCACACTGCTGAGAAGATTCCTTTCGGAATCTGGGATACCCGTGAGAAAAGGTGGGTGGAAGAATCTCTCCACCTTGTTCTTCTGCCTGATTGGCACCCTGCTTCCTAGGGTGGAAGGGCCTCTCGGCCCTTGTTTCTTTTTTATATGGATGTTGAGTGTGGGAGAGCCTCTCTGCCCCTGGTCCCTTTTTTCTGTTGGCAGCTGAGGTCTTGGGGCCTTCTTTAGGGTAGGAACATCTCTACTTGGTGTTGCAGAGTTGTTCCCCCTGCTGGTGGAAGATATTTTCCTTTGCTTGTCACACAAAAGGCCCTCTCCCTCAACCAGCCTGTGGTGGAACTTCTGCTCTAGTTCTGATTTTTTTTAAAAACTGAAGGAAGATGTCTACTGTAAGTGGAGGTGACAACTCTACAATGACCGGAGAGACAACTGTGGCATTGGGAATGACAATCCCACACTGCAGATCACTCCCATGAAGTTGGATGAGAGGAACTTCATGTTCTGGTCAGCGTTGCAGAACTGTACCTTGTAAGCTAGGGTAAACTCAGCTATTTTAATGGCAAGATCAAACCTCCTGATGAAAAGGATGCGAAGTATGAAATCTGGTCTTCTGAGGATAGTATTGTACGATCCTTGATTTTGAACTTTGTTGGTCTGGAGATGCAACACAATCTTGAGGAAGAGCTCGAGATGTGTGGATCCTTCTACAGGAATGTATGGACATAAGCAGAATGCTACTTTGCATTTATTTATTGACTCGGGAGTTCTACAAGATAAAGGTTGAGCCTCAGTGACTACCTACTTTAATAACCTAAGGAACAAGTGGGAGGAACTTGATTGCAATGCCATGGACACCTGGTCATGTGTTGAAGATCAAAAATAACACATGAAACATGTCAGCAGAACAGAACCTTCACGTTTCTTGCTGGTTTAAATGAAGATTTTGAAACTTTGAGGGGCCGGATATTGAACATGGAGATTGTTCCTTCAGTGGAACAAGTTCACCACAAGGTTCTTGATGAAGAAGGGAGAAGACAGGTCATGAGTACACCTCTGAATACCTCTGAGCAGAGTATTGGTGAACACTTTGCTTTTGGCCAGTACTACTTACAAGAGTGGAAAAGGCAGCACTAGCCAACTTAAGGAGAAAAACAAGAGTGGTGATCTGCACACATTGTGGCAGAGAAAACCACGAGGAGGAGAGTTGTTGGGAGCTACATCTGGAGAAGAAACCAGGAAAGTGCGAAGGTGGAACAAAAGGACAGCAAGCTAAAGATAATGCAGTCATCTCGCACCTAGTTGCAAACAATTCTACAGATGGAGACTACTAGTTCTGCAGTCCCAGGATTGAAAGGGTTCTCTACCCCAGATATTACCAATCTTCAACAGATTCTCTTTCAACCTGAGAACACAAATCATCCCTCATCCTCCTTGTCAGGTACAGCCGGGATGACATTCAGTGGACCCTCCCATCCTACCATCACCTTTTGCGTCATTGACCTGGGAGCCATTGATCATATGAATGGTACCTCCACTCTCTTCTCTTCATATTTTCTTGGTTCTAGGCTAGACAGAGTAACTGTGGTTAATGGCACTCGCTCTACCATAGCTGGAAAGGGAGCCATTAAACTGGACAGTCACATTGTCTTGTCTTCTGCCTTTCATGTCCCCTCTCTTTCAATAAACCTTCTGTCTGTTAGTAGTCTAACTAAAAATCTGAATTGCTCTATCACCATTTTAGCTGGTCACTGTATGTTTGAGGACTTAAAGACAAGGTAGACTAGTGGGATTGGGCGTGAAGTATGCTGTCTTTATCACTTTGAACCAAGAGGAGTTGCATATCAGTCATGCACCATTAGGAGTCATGTTCAAGACATACATCTATGTGATTACTGCCTTGGTCATTTGTCTCTTCAGTTTTTGAGTGTCTTATTTTCTTCTTTATTTGATTTAAATGATGTTCGGTCCCAATTGACAAAACATTGTAGAGCCAAGTTCATTGAATAAAATCACTTCTTTTGATTTGATTCATTCAGGTGTATGGAAGCTTTTACTTGCCCCTTGGATTGCAATAAATACTTTATTACCTTCATAGATGGTTACTCCTATTGCACTTGGATTTATCTTATGGAGTCTAGAGAAGAGGTCACACGAATTATTTTAGTTTTCTATTTCTTTTGAAAGTGGGTAGTACCACTAATGTATAAAATGAATAGAGTATGTACAAAGTATAGGTTGTCACAACCCCAAAAAAAAGGCAACCCCAAAAAACCTATACAAGAAAAGGCCACACAAAGGCAGTGTGGAACAATCTAGCCCCCCAGACAGTCAAAAAGAGAAGGGAATTCAAGGATGGCAGTATCGGTTTCGGTATCGGTTTCGGCCGGTACCGAAACCGATACGTATCGGTTTCGGTTTCGGCCGAAACAGGTTCAAAACAGTCAGAAAAGGCAAAAATATTATTGAGCAGGTCCGGTTTCGGCCCGGTTTCGGATCGAAACTGGACGGTTTCGATCCGAAACCATTAAAAAATTAATTTTTATTAGTATTGGACTTGCTACAGTGACAAGGCCCGTTTCGGTTTCGGTATAGACCGAAACCGATACGTTTCGGCCGATACTGCCATCCATGAGGGAATTCACATTACACAGAATAGCAACCCATTCCCTTACTCTATCACAAACAAAAGAAACACGAGTGTCCTCTGCACGAGACTCCCTCTTGAAAATCTGATTGTTCCACCCCCTCACAACGTTCACAGAGTGGCATGAAGGATAAGCCACCACACCGTCCTGTCACTCCTGATGGGCCTAGTCCTCTCCCAATGCACAAACAGGTGGTGAACATCATTGTGTTGACCGATGACGCAGTGGTCCTCATTGCAATCTCCCTCCACAGCCCCTGTGAGTAGGAACAATCTACAAACATGTGATCAAGAGTCTCGTCGTCCTCACCACAAAGACAACAAGTCGGCTAAATGTTTGGTAGGAATTGGCACAACCTGTCCCGCATCGACGGTCTCCCATGAGAGATCCTCCAGGCCAGGAGCTTCACCTTTAGCGGGCTCTTCGGTCTTCACACCTGATCAAGAAGGCTGTGATCCGAAATGGTGCCATAGGCTGGATTTGACAGTGAATGACCCTTCCTTTTCTCACCTCCAAACCCACTCATCCTCACTATTAGGCCAAGGATGAAAGGGTAGGAGGAAAGAAAGAAGGTCCTGAAGCTGCATCGTCTCCTCTTGCCTAAGGTCCCTCCTGAAAATTAATGCCTAGGCCCCTCTTGATAGGAGGGTGTCGAAGGCCTGAGAGATTGCTCCCAGGGAGTTTGCTGCCACTGTAAAGAGGTTAGGGAACAAAGCGTCTAAAACGAAGTCTCCGCACCATCTTTCCTTCTAGAAAATGCTCTTGTCGTCTTTTCCTGGTCGGACACAGACATGGGAGATCAGAACATCTTTACAAGAGACGATATCTTGCCAAAGAGGAGAAGTCCTCTGAAGAGAAGTAGGAACCAAGTCCCAAACTCTCCTCTTGTTGAAGTCCCTCTGCTTGACCACCTAAGTCGACAAAGCATCCTCTCCATACTCTGACCTCCATAACCACTTACACAAGAGGGTCAAGTTGAAATCCCTTACATTTTTGGTCCCCAACCCTCCTTGTTTCTTGCTAATGACTAGTCTTCCCCATGTTATATCATGCCATCCTTTGCATCTCCCCCCACTGTCATGCCAAAAGAACCTACATTGAATAGAGTCAATCTTTTTTGCCACCGTCTTCGGAATCCGAAATATGGAAAGAAAATAAGTAGGGAGACTATCCAACACAGATCTGCACAGTACCTATATGCTCCCATAAGCATGGAAGGCAGTATCGGTTTCGGTATCGGTTTCGGCCGGTTCCGAAACCGATACGTACCGGTTGAAACCATTTTAAAAATTAAAAAAAATAATGACCTTGTCTGGCTTCAGACCGAAACAGGTTAGTTTCGGCCGAAACCATTAAAAAGTATTTTTTAATGGTTTCGGACCTGCTACAGTGTTTTGGTCTGGTTTCGGATCGGTACCGGCCGAAACGTATCGGTTTCGGCCGATACTGCCAACCCTGTCCATAAGAACTATGGAAAGAAAATGAGTCTTCTGCTAGCCCGCCTGGATTCATACCTCTGAATGATGGGAATCCAATTTGCATGTCGAAGAGAACCTAGGATAAGAGAGAGACCCAAGTAAGAAATTGTGAACTCTCCAATCTTACAACCCAACAAGTAGGCCGCCCCCAGGAGAGGCCTGTCCATCATGTTCACCACTATAAGAAGACTCCTGTTGAAGTTAACTTTCAGGTTAGTGACCTCCTCTAGCAGTTCCAACAAGAGCCTACCCATGAAAAGATGCTACTCACCCTTGGCAAGGAATAAGATGGTATCATCTGCATACTACAAGTGAGTAAGAGCAGGACCACCTCTAACCACCTGAAAGTCTTTGATCAAATTAGTAGCCTCAGCCATCTGCCACACCCTACGTAGAATACTAGTTACAAGCACAAAAATGAGAGGAGACATAGGGTACCCTTGACGAAGTTCCCTACCACTGTGGAACGAAGAGAACGGTTTCCCATTGATGAGGACCGCAAAGGTAGCCGAAGAGATACATGCCCTTACCCAGCCAATCCACTTGTCTCCAAAGCCCATCCTGTCTAATACATCAAAGAGACATTGTCAATTAACCCTGTCATAAGTCTTATCAAAATCCAACTTTAGAATCACCCCTTTCCTCCTCTGGCTCTTCATAGCAAACAGACACTCATACGCCACTAAGAAGTTATCCAGAATATGCCTCCCCCTAATGAAAGTTCCCTGGAAGTGATTGATCAATTTGCCCATAGTAGTGACCAATCTCCTTGCTAACACCTTGGTGATGATCTTATAGGTTCCATTCAGCAAATTGATGGGCCTAAAATCTCGAAATGCTAGAGCACCCATCTTGGGGATGAGCACGAGGAGAGTTTTATTAATACGTCTCAAGTGAGCCCTCCTCTCTTGAAACTCCCTTACAGTTGCCAGAAGAGTAGCTTTGATGACCTTTCAACACTTTTGAAAGAAGGCCAGTGGGAAGCCATCCAGACTTGGGGCTCTATCACCTGCAAGAGAGAAGACCGCTTGGTGGACCTCCATCTCTAAAAAGGGCTGAGAGATAGCATCCCTCTCGTCAGGGGAGAGGCGGGGTAGAAGATCATCTGTAATCCTCGGCCTACAGAACTCGTCCTTCGTAAATAGTCTCGAGTAGAAGTCTCTCGTCGGGCCCCTAATCTTTTCATCTACAGAGAAGGAGAGATCCCCCACCATGATGCAAGAGATGGAGTTGACCCTCCTTGCATAAGCAATACGTTGAAAGTGAGTTGTGTTGTCCCCCTCTTTAATCCATCTATCTTTTAAAAATCTCTCTGCCTCCAGTAAATCTCCTCTCTAGTGAATATCTCGTCAAACTGCTCTCTCAAGATATCCCTAAGTATCCTGTCCTCATCATCCATAAGACCTGCCTCCTCCAAATAGTCAAGGCCCTCAAGCTGCGGACGTTCTATCCTTTGTTACCCTTCCTAGGAGGGTTTTATCAGCTCTCCAAGCTTAAAGAACTTGTACTATATGCTTCGATCTTCTCACCAAAATACCCATAGCAGAGGAACCCATAGTCTGATCATACCAAGCACCTGTGAAAGTCTCCATAAAGTCAACATCTCTGAACCAAAACTACTCAAGCCTGAAACTGTAGCTTCTGTCATAAACCCGGCCGGTCTTCAGAAGGATGGCCTTATGGTCGGAAATAGATCTCGCCAGCGCAATCACCTGTGCATGAGGAAAGTGGTCTTCTCAATCAACGGAAAGTAGAAATCTGTCTAACTTAGAGCAACAAGCATTTGCTTTCATGTTGGACCAAGTGAAGCAACTATGAGCCATGCCAATATCCACCAAAGCTGTCTCTTGGGTGATGTTAGAGAAGTCTTCCATGTCACCGGCATAAGTAACATCCCCTGTCCTCTCCCACAGGGCTACCCCCGTATTGAAGTCTCCTCCAACACACTAATGATGTCCAGAAGAAAGGTGGTGTCAAATCAAGTTATCCCACATTAGTCGTTTCTCCTCCCTAGGCTGAGGGCCATACATCCCACTGAAGTCTCAAGAGAAGCTATCCCTGATGTTCTTGAAGTGCAGAGAGATGACCCATCTGCTAACCCCCCTGTCTTGCGTCACCTCCACCTCGTACGGATTGCAGAGGATCATAATGTCCCTGGACCTACCCACTGTCGGGGAGGAGACCTCCATGGAAAGGAGGGCCCCTCCGATCTCCCTCAAGAGAGCGACACCATCTCTCTCACACTTAGTCTCTTGAATGTAAGGAATATCAATTTTGCACCTCCTGATTAGCTCTCTCATCGCCCTCTTTTTCTTCATCCCACTTAACCTCTCACATTCTATGAGACAATCCTCATTTAGAACTTAAGATGTTTCTCTCTTTCTTACCCTCGCCATAATCCTTGCCCTCCCTCTACTGCGACTTGCACCCCCCCCTCCGCGCGCGCGCGCGCGCTTGCACCCGATATCTTGTTAATTCTGGAATAGGCCCCCCTCAAATCCTTCTTCGCGGCCGTGAAGGAGATCCCCACGAGTCCGCCACCTCCCGCAACTGCTCAATAGAAAAATATTCAGCGACCTTTAGCCTCTCCCTCACTTTCTTTGCCCTCACCCTAGTTCTACCCCTATGAGCCTCCTCCTCCGCAAGTTGTTCACCCCCTCCACCACTCACTTCCTCCGATAACATCTACAAACTACCAAAGTTACCCTTCTTGACAACATCCATTGTTGGGGGTGGCAACACCATGGGATAGAGTAGGTCCTCAGGAGACCTTGCCGCCACCTGAGAAGCCCCTCCATCGGAGATGTCCGCAACCACAGCCCGCAACCCTTACCAGGAGGCCAAGGGCTGGTGTCGTGGGAGAAGCCTCCACCAGACTCTGGGGCAGGGGGTCCGGTTGGATAAGAGAAGTCAAGTCTTCCACCCCCCAACTCAAACAAGAGGGGCCCTGGGATGCAAAGAAGGCAGTATCGATTTCGGTACCGGTTTCGGCCGGTTCCGAAACCGATACGTACCGGTTTTGGCCGAAACTGGTTGAAACCATTTAAAAAATTAAAAAAAAATCATGATCATGTCTGGTTTCGGCCGAAATCGTCCGGTTTCAGACCGAAACAGGTCAGTTTCGGCTGAACCCTTAATGGTTTCGTCCGAAACCACAAAAAACGTATTTTTTTTAATGGTTTCGGACCTGCTACAGTGTTTACGTGCGGTTTCGGATCGGTACCGGCCGAAATCGATACGTTTCGGCCAAAACGTATCGGTTTCGGCCGATACTGCCTTCCCTGCTAGGATGATCTTCCCCTTCTTAGAGCTTGCTCCGGGCTGAACCCCCTTCGGGCCCTCCTCACACCAAGGCAGCACAAGGGGAGGGATACCCGACGACAAGGGGAACTGCCGGGCACCAGCGAGGAAGGCTGGACCGATCGAGAGGAAGCAGCTGCAGCGAGGAGCTAGGAATCTAGTGGGGGAATGATGCTTGACGGGTCCAGCCGACCCAATACGTGCCAGCCGAATGGGCGTGGGTAAGTCACGGGTCTCAAGCCCGGACTCGGACCCCTGACACACTGATCGAGCTGTTGGCGAATTGGCCTACATCCTCTGACCCGACACGGCCGCGACTCAAGCACCCCCCGAGTCAGCTCAATAGGTAGATCGGGGCTGTTCGAATTCGAAAACCCCACGCACGCCTTTTTCGGCCATACGTCTGCTACCCTCGGAATAGGGGATGGTTACCCTAATGGAGGTGGCGACCCCCGAAACTCTTGCTTCACCTATAGCCGTAGGACCACGACAACGCCGACGAGGTTCATGGTTGTCGCCGCCGGGATAGCCGAAGGTGACGTCACTTGGATGGTAGCAGTTGCTGCCATTCTGGAGTCCACCAGAGAGCATCTCAGGGAGCCAGTATCCACCCGCCCAAAGCTATTGATGATGAAGGCCACACCTCCCTCATCACAGAGGAAGATAGGGATCCCCTCTATAATCACTTCGAAATGTCTCCTCGATGGGTTAGGGAAGGTGCTTCTCACTGGCGATCATCGGAGGAGGCGAATGATAGCACCGCTCGCCACAAGGAGGGCGAGCTAGGACATCCGGTCCACAGCAGCCTCCAGCCCCACCACTTGAGCGACCTTTCAATTGCTCCTAGCAACCTCTATCAACCTCCGTTGGACCTCCGACGCATCTACCATCCCTTCCACCACAGAGACACAAAGGCATCTTCGCAGCCATCCAAGCCGCCCTTGCAGAAGGTCCGCCAAGAGCTCCCCTACATCAATGCACCATTTGCTCGGATGACTAGACGAGGGTAGGGGACCTCGGACAATATCTGCGAATGAGCAACCTCCTCCACGATCATCCTGCACCATACCCAATCCCAGAGCCTCGGTTCTGCAGAAGCACCGGATGTGGCCCCTCCGGCCACAACGGAAGCACGTCGGCAAGGATGTCATTATCGGTTTCGGGTACCGGTTTCGGCCAGTACCGAAACCGATACGTATCGGTTTCGGTATCGATTTTGGTTTCGGCCGAAACAGGTTCAAAACAGTCAGAAAAGGCAAAAATATTATTGAGCAGGTCCGGTTTCGGCCGAAATCGGACGGTTTCGGATCGAAACCGGACGGTTTCGGTCCGAAACCATTAAAAAATTAATTTTTATTGGTATCGGACTTGCTACAGTGACAAGGCCCGTTTCGGTTTCAATATAGACCGCGAAACGTATCGGTTTCGGCCGATACTGCCATCCATGCACGTCGGTGGGTCCCTACTACCTCCAACTGGCCTCGATGGATCCCCTCCCAGTTGTTTCCCCACTTATGGACCATGGTTGCCCTTCGTGCCGCCACACCCCCACCAAGGCCACTACCTCCCACAGTCTCTACCAGCGGCGGGAAGGCCCGCGAAGGCCGCCGTTCCCCGGCGAGAAGCGGTTGGGCCAGGACAGCTACATCAAACTCGCCAGAAAACCGAGAGCCTCTCACTCTAGAAGGCTAGCTAGAGTCCTAATCCTATTGAAGAGTATTCCATTTAGTTTTCTATTAGATGGTGAAGACTCAATTCGGCAAAAAATTTAAAGTGCTCCTATCAAATAATATAAAAGAATATTTTCAAGAAACTTCAATATATTCCTCAAAGATGAAGGGATCAACCATGGATTTTTATGCCCTTATACTCCTCAACAAAATGGAGTGGTTGAGGAAAAAAATTGGCACCTTATGGAGACAGCTAAAGCCCTTCTCTTTTATTACGAACTTACATACTGAACCGCATATCATCCAAGTCTCTTAGGAACAGATCCCTCATCTCTTTTCTATGTCCTGATTGCCCCTTGTTTGTTTTACCTCGAAAAGTGTTCTGTTGCCTTTGTTTTATCTATTGCTTGGGGCCCTATCTCCACCAAGCTTGACCCGAGATCCATAAGAGGTATATTTTTTGGGTACTCCACTACCCAAAAAGGATATAAATGTTTTGATCCTTTAACTGAGAAAAAACATTGCCTTAAAAATGTTTCCTTTATGGAGTCGGAGCCCTATTATTCCCAAGAGATATCTTCGCAGGGGGAGAAACCCCTTGATATTCAGCCCATGCCATCTTTTCCTTCGTGCAATCATATCCTTGCCTTTGTTCCTATTATTTAGATTGTGGTCCTTCTCTCATTCACACTTCCACAGCTGAAAATGTGAAACATGACTTAGAGGATAATTATCCTCCTCGCAGGCATGAGCAGCTATATATCACTTACTGTTGGTGAAGTGAGGTAAGTACCCTTTACAAAACTCCAGCTCAAGAGGAAGCCAGATCTGCAAGTTCTAAAGCTGAACCTCTCTTTGAGAACCAAATTGTGGATACCACCCTGCTGATCATTCAGGTGTTGACCTCCTGTTGAACCCCACAAAATTCATATTTTCTGATAACTACGGTAAATTTTAGAAATTAAGATGCCTTATGTTATGACATGAAGCGATGCAAGAGTATCGCTATCATATGCGTACCCATGGGTATTTCATCGAACATGAGAAGAGCGGCACAAAGTCAGGCACACTCACTCGATAAAGTCAAGTTATTTAGCTTTTAAAGACCCATGGATAGTTTGTCAAATAGTTGGTAGGCTATCGGAACCGTGTACCCACTCGTACAGTCTACACAAAGTCAAGTTTTTAGCTCCTTATGACGCGTAGATATTTCATCAAACACCTAGTGGGCGGCATAAAGTTATGCACGTCCGCTCAATAAAATCAAGCTTTTAGCTTATAAAGCCCCCATGGACATTTTGACAAGCGCCTAGCGGGCAGCAGAAAGTCACGCAACCACTCAACAAAAGTCCACACCAAGTCAAGCTCCTTAGCTTTTTATGACACGTGGACATTTATTAAACACCTAGTGGGCAGCATAAAATCATACACCCACTGGATAGAAATTTATATAAAGTTAAACATTTTAGTGTCATCGGAGTATTCCCATGACATTAAACAAATCTTTTTTACCCCGGAGTCAAGTGTCAAGGCGGTAGCAAGACAATATCAATAGCGGGGTCGACAACAAACAAACAAAAGAACTCCACGTGCCCGCTGCTGAAAAGGACTCCAGAAAATAATAAAAAACTCCAGAACTTGTGGGCCTTTTATAGTTTTGGACTGAACACATGGAGGGGGGGACCACCCTCCTCCTTTCTCTCTCTCCCTGCTGTGAAGAAGACAGGGGGAGGGTGCACCCTGGTCCACTCCACTGGGGGTGGCACCTCCGTCCCCCTCCTGTTGCTGTTCCTGCTGCACACCACCGGGGGTGGCATCCCCCTCTTCCTCCTGCCAGCTGCTGCTCAAGATTGGGAGGGGGGGACCATCGGTTCATCCCACCGAGGGTGGCACCCCCTTCCTCCTGTTGCTACAGTTGCTAATTGGGAGGGGGCAGGGACCCCTGGTCAGACCCACCGGGGGTGGTCCCCTTGCCTCTTCCTGTTGCTAACCGGGGGAGGGGGGGCCCCGGTCCATCCTACTGGGGGTGGCCTCCCCCCTTTTTCTCTCTCTCCTCCTGTCGTTGGTGCAAACAAGGAGACTCATGATCACCGGGGGTGGCTTCCCCCCTGCCCATCTGCTGCTGCTGTTTAAAAAAAACAACGAAGAAAGGGGGACCCCGGTCAGGCCCACTGGGGGTGCCCCTCCCTCTTCTATGCTGCACACCACCGGGGGTGACCCCCCTTGCCCTCATGCGCATAAGACAAAAAAGGGGGGGAAGAGATGAAGAAAAAAAGAAGAAGATGAAGAGATGGGGAGACGAAGGGTCAAGGGGTTTACCTCCACCAAGATCCTTGTGGGGTGCCTCCTCTTTGGTTTCTTCCACCACCTATAAAAAGGGGAGAGGACTTCTTCCGCGAGACGCTTGGAGACTCTTACCCGAAGAACACTTGAAGCTTGGAGAAGGAGTTGTGTTTTCTTCCCTGGAAGCCTGAAGATCTGAAGTGTTGAAGTCTTGCAACCTGCGCAAGAGGTGAGAGAAGGCGGCCCTCCTCCAAACTCAAGTTTTGTTAAAAGTTACACAAAAGCCCTCGTATTAGAGTACATTTGTAAAAACACCGTCATATGAGGGAAAGTTCATTCTATTCACCATGAATAGAAAAATGTATAAATCCCATGAACTTAATAGTTCTGGGATCCTTTTGATGTGTTATGATGGAGAAAATCCTACAAAAATCAGAAATTACAGTTATATCCCAAAAGATTGCGAAATTGTACAAATCCCCGAGAAAAATTTGGAAAATTCTGAAATTCAAGAAAGTCAAGGAAAAAGGTTCAAGGTGGCAGAAATGTTTGTTAAATGGGACAAAGTCCCTGTTTTATTCCAAAGTGCAGAAATTGCAAATTTACCTCGAAGATTTAGAAAATTGCACGAAAATCCATGCAACATGGGAAAATTCTGAAAAATCCTGAAACTCGAAAAAAATGGATAAAGTTATGGAAAGGTGTTCAAAATTGGAGAAATACCCCTGTTCTACTCAGAAATTTTAAAAAGTGCAGTTTTACGCTGCGCTTTTTGCAAAATTGCACGAATACCCAGAAAATGCAGGGAAATTCACAAAAATAAAAGAGGCACATAGTGATGATCTCCTCATACTGAAAATTACAAATAAACCCATCAAAGGAAAAATTACAAATAAGCACCTGTCAAAGGGAAATTTGCAAAAAACCCCTATCACAGGGAAGATTGCAAATAAACTCCTATCACAGGGAAGATTGCAAATAAATCCCTACCTAAGGGAAAATAGCAAATATACCCCTGTCTTAGGGCACGGGAGTCTCCCCCGGGGTAAACTCTCAATATCATAACCGATATCATAGGGGTAAAGAGGATTTTTGACAGTTAATCAAAGGTGTTCGGATTTGTACCTATGTAAATTAACACCGATTTCGGTCGGTGGGGAAAAGTCTAGTACACGAACCCTAAATCGTCTGATAAATCCAAAAGCGCGGAATTAACAAAATATGCCAATATATATGCATATTCATCCAACGAAATGGATGTCTGAAATTCCGCTTGTAAACACCTCCCTATAGCTTTGAGAAAAGAAACTAGTTGTGCCAAGTGTCCCATTTCTAAATGTGTTACTGTCGTGTGTCGTTGCTGTCGTGTGTCCCCTTGTTACTTTTCTTTTGTACTCTCCTTGGACTCAATTACTTGTTTTACTTCCTATAAGGAGGCAGTGAGAGATCCAAACTGGAGAAAGGCAATGGAAGAGGAAATTTCAGCCCATGAAAAGATTGGTCCATGGGAGCTGGTGGTTCTTGCAAGAGGGAAGAAACTGGCGGGCTTCAAGTGCGTCTATGCCATTAAGGATAGGGCTGATGAGACCATTGAGAGATATAAGGCAAGGCTTGTGGCAAATGGTTTTACACAAACATATGGTATAGATTATGGGGAAACTTTTACTCCGGTGGCAAAGTTCAAACTAATCTGAGTTATTCTTTCCCCTGCTGCATAGTTCTGATGGAAATTATATTAGTTGGATGTAAAGAATGCATTCTTAAATGGGGATCTAGTTGAAGAAGTGTATATGAGCCACTCACTTGGTTTTGATACTAGGAATTACGTATGCAAGTTCAAAAAGGCCCTGCATGGGCTAAAACAGTCACCACATACGTGGTTTAAAAGTTTCAGGCGTGCTATGGTTGGTTTTGGATACACAGGGTGATGCTGATCATACAATGTTTGTAAAACAGAAAGATGTGAAGGTTGCTGTCCTTATTGTTTATGTTGATGGCATGATTTTCAAAGCTGGCAATGGGAAGTAAATTCAACTATTAAAGGCAAACTTGGCTGCGGAACTTAAATCAAAGACCTCGGTAGCATGAGATATTCTGTAGGCAAGTGGCAAGACCAAGATCCAAAGAAGGCATTTATATTTGTCAACACAAATATGCCTTGGACCTGCTCCATGAAATGGGTAAATTGGGGTGCAAACCAGTAGGAACCCCTATTGAGGCAAATCATGGTTGAAGTCAGGATGATGGTGATTCTCTCTTTAACACTCAAAAGGGACAGTATCAACCGCTGGTTGGCAAATCACTCTACCTTACTCTCACAAGACCAGATATTTGTTTGCAGTGAGCTGTGGTGAGTCAATTCATGCACACTCCTCACACCTCTCGTACGAGGGCAGTAGAGAGGATTTTGAAGTACTTAAGATCTGCACCAGGGAAGGGTCTACACTTGAGGAAGACTTTCCACTTGCAGATTGAAGGATACATTTATGTTGATTGGGTAGGTTCACAGGATGATAGAAAGTCCACTATTGTGTATTGCACCTTTGGGGGTCACCTCTAGGAGTAAGAAACAATATGTCTGTGCATGATCCAGTGCAGAGGCTATATGGCCCATGGTGTTACTGAACTAATTTGGTTACAGTTCTTCCAGGACCTGGGAACAGAGTGTTGAGTTGCCAATGAAGTTATATTGTGATAATGAGGCTGCTATAAACATTGCAAATAATCCTAGCACATTAAGATGGATCGGCATTTTATTCGAGAGAAACTTGATGGTGGTCAGATATGCTTGCCTTATGTTCACTCTGAAGATTTGATTGCTGATGTTCTTACCAAAGGCCTGGCAAAGGAGACGTTCACATCTGCATTGGACAAGGTTAGCATGGCGGACATCTGCGCTTAGCATGGTGTCTCCACTGGGCCATCGCCATTGCTCACCCTCATCTCCGCAACCAGTGTTGAGGGGGGGTTGCATCGTCATTGGCAAGGTAGGTGACCTTGTGACGGCCGGCGTCAGTACAGGAGGGGGGCCTGCTACAACTGAGGTGGGGCTGCAAGGGGATGTAGCGCTGCTTGGTAGCGCGTTTGGTTTGGGTAAAAAATGGAACGGGTTCAAATCCTTTCATCCCTACCAATTACTTATCCTATGGGCGCTAAGGGAGACCTCGGGTCTTCAGGCGTAGGCTTTTTCCCAGCCTAGGAGCTCGGGAAAGAGCTTCTTCTCACCCTGGGCCAGCGCATCTTACTATACCTAATTCCCGCAAGCGCCTTCACTCAAAGGAAGCTCACGATGGCTGTAGTGGCGGGTGGAGGAGCAGTAAAGTAGTGAGCCCCATGAGGTGGTGGTCGCAGGGCAGTGAGCAGCAGGGCAAGTGAGCCCACAACAGCAACGATAGCGGGGCGTGCGAGCCTATGGTGACGGACGACAGTTGGGTGGGTGATCCCACAGTGGTGATACCTGGGCAGGCGAGTCCTCGATGATGACTACAGGGCTGGCCTGGGGCTTAGGTTTCCTCCTCCACCTTTGATGGTGGCAATGCAGGTGAGACCACAGCGGTGGAGGATGGGAGGTGGGCTAGTCCTCAACGGTGATGGCAGGGTGTGCCAAGGGTTTAGGGTTCCTCACCTTTGGCTGCAGCAGTGTGGGCGAGCCCGTGACGGTGGATGGCAGTAGGTGGGGGCGAGCTTGCGAAGGCGGTGGCAGCAGGTTGGGCAAGTCTCCCCCTACTGCTATCATGTTTCCCCTTCTTTTCACTCCTCTTCTTCCTCCACCTTGGAGTGGTGGACATGGGAGATGAGATGAGAGGGGAGACTTTGGGGTGCTGGGGTGATCTGAAGTTTGGGATTTCGGATCAACCGAAAGTATATAATTTTGGGTCAACAGTGTGGGTCCAATCCAATTGTTGGTTCGGATTCATATCAGATCTCGGATCCCAATGATTCATTGACAACCTGCTGCATTATTGTTGTTATCAAACATGTGTAAAGAGAAAAACTAGGAAAACCCAAGGAAGACCCTGATGCTTACTGTTGCTAAGGACCAATTTCTTGGGCATGAGTTAACACTAGCAAAGTTTCATAAAATTCTTTATGGAGAAACACTTGGTGCTAAATAGAAAGCACTTGTCAACCATGATCATTTTCTTCCTCTTTTACATTTAAGCTGTCCTTTTTCTGAAAGTTTTTATCACGAAGATGTTGAAATAGAAAGCTAGTCACCTTACTAGCCTGGCATATTCACAGAAGCGACTAGATGTGACTTTCTTCATGAACAGTATAGGTGAAATGATACTGGTATTTAGAGAAGAAACTTGCCTTACTTTTGGTGTTGGAGACTTGTAACCTTTAATGAAAATACTCTCATCGTGTGAGTGAGAAATGAGATATGGCCTGAAACACGAACTCCAGGAAGGATATATGTACACACAGATACATACATATCACCGTTTGTAGTAAATAGATGTTTTATGCCCCTACTTTGGACATTTTCCTTCAGGATGAGTAACTATCGGGCATGGAACCCCTACAGTAATTCTTGTGTGAATAAAACACATTGTATATAGAAAAATAATTGAAGTATTAGGAAGACTAGGCTTCGATATAGGTAATAAAAGAAATTCCAGTTGATTGTGGGTCTTCCCATATGAAGTGGGCTTCATACCAAATTTCAGAGTAATGTAGAAAACAGTCTTTTGTTGGAAAAGTTTGACTTTTGAGTTAATCCAAGGAATCAGGAATATGATCGGATTGGTCTGGATCCCAACCCACCATTCTGCGATCCCTGATTGTGGTAAGCTTGATTGGCTTGGATTGGACTGGATCAGGGGCTCAGGTTGAGGATTGGTTGGGATTGGCCTGTGTCAGGTCCATTCCCAAAAACTAGTCAAATTAGAAGTTGGGACTAGGGAATGCTTGGCCAATTCTTGCTAGGTTTCATCCTTGGGGCCTATATACCCAAGCTCCATAATTTCTTCCTCTCTTTCACTCGATCTCAGATTGCTATAAGCATCATGATGGCGAGCATTGCTGATTGCTACGGTATGCCTCATTTCTGTGAAATCATAAAACATCACAAAGTCTGGAAGAAAGTAAACTCTAGCAATACAAAAAAAGTGTGTTTGTTGATAGGAAGTTTTGCATAATTGCTCTTTTTGCCACAGTTAAGAAAAAAAATGCTGCTGTGTCATGCAAATTGAAGAAGAGTGCAGTTTCCCTCTGGTCAATGAAGTGTGGATGATGGTGTTCTCACATAAGGTCCACCTTTCCATGGCTTCAGCTGTGTAGCCTACTCAGCATATGTAAGTGTCCTCCTTGTTTCTGGAGTTGTAGAGTTCTCTTGGCTGGATATTTAATGAGACTAATAGCAGCACCTGTGATACCAACAAACCAGGATGGGTCCATTTCTCTAGTTAATTCCTGCTTGTACTTCTTGAATGTGATTTGAGAGGCTGTCTCTCTAACATGTTTGAGCACCAATTAGTTCTCAAAAATATTATTTCAATTGCTTCATTTGGAAACAGTTCTATATTTTGTGTTCTTGGCATTTATCATCTTCACTGCCCTGTGCTTTATCAAGGAACTTCTTGTTGGGATATGGATAATGTGGAACACACAGTGAAGGTAAAGGGTGTTGCCAAGTCGGTTTCCTTTTTCGTCTTTTGTTTTAAAGGTTGATGAACAGCAGCATATGGCCATTTTCGCCTTTAAAAGTACAATTTTGAATTTGATCAGTTAGGAAAACATCTGTTTATTCTCATTAGGTTTTAAATGAAATCCTTATCTAGCTTAAATAGAGGAATTCATCTTGAAATCTGGGCCATTCAGAGAGACAGAAATGCAGGGGGACCTTCCCATTGCCAGTATCTGCAAAAACAGCAGGTGCCATGTTCAGATCTAGACAGTTTCAGATGTTGGTTGTCTTATTTTGAAATATCTGTTACTATTTTTTCTTTACTGCAGTGTTAGAAGCCAAAAATTGATTGAAAAAAGTATATGTATATATATGGAGGCCGGCCACCCCCACTCTCTCAATTGGGGGGTTTGGGCCGGATCCACCCCTAATTGGGGGGTTTGGACCGGATCCAACCCCCAACTAAGGGGTTTGGACCGGATCTAACCCCCAATGGGGGGGGGGGGGGTTCGGACTGGACCCAACCCCCAATTGGGGGGTTTGGACCGGATCCAATCCCTGAATCCCTCATTTGGCTGATTTGGTCCGGTTGAAACCCCCGAGTGGGATATTTGGCCCTGTTAATGGCCCCAAGTGGGGTATTTGGACCGATTAAGAGCCCTAGAGGGTCATGGTTGGACTGAATCAACATGTAACCGTCCTTGGGCTCTATAAATACCCCCCAGTGGGACCTAGGGCGGGACACAGAATGGACACAGAATGTAGGGAGGAGAGAGTGCATGGGGTTGTGCTTGTGCTTCTGAAGGCCCATCCTTCGGGTTGTGCTTGTACTTGTGCTAACAGTGATGGTATGTTATTAAACTGTCCTTCCTTCAGTTCACACACGTCCTTGTGTTATGATTAATGTAATCTATTTGTAAATGATTTGGGGAAAATAATATAATTCTCTGAAATAATCAGGAATCCCATAAGCATCCCAACTTTTACAAAAGGGTCTGCATAGATGTCTTTGTGGTGATGTCCCTTGTGCCACTCCTTGGAGAGAGATTATAAGAAATTTTTCTTCCAGGGGACTCTGCCCCCCGGAACACTCCTGCAAGGGGCACTGCCCCCTTGACCCCCACAACTTGACCAGACTGGTTGATCCCTAGCGTTGCATTGATGGACGCATGAAGCTGGACCCCAACCCATGAGAGCTCGAGAAAGAAAAGTAATCTTCCGAGAGTCTTTGACCAACGCACCTTCACCAAGGAGGGACTTGCGTCTCATGTCAAGATTACACAAAAACCCCATGTTCAGTCAAGATGTTACAAAAGTATCCATGGTCTGGACAAATTACACAAATATCCCTGAGCTTTTTTAGAACCCTACTCAAGGGATAATCACAAATAAACTTAGAAAATGGTTCAAAACCTTAAATAAACCCAAGAATAGTTCAAGACTGCAAAAATATCCCGGGTCGGAAACTGTCAAAATATCGTGGAAGGTTCGGAAATTGTAAAAATGCCCTAGAAGGGTCGGAAACTGTCAAAATATCGTGGAAGGTTCGGAAATTGTAAAAATGCCCTAGAAGGGTCGGAAACTGTCAAAATACCATGGAAGGGTTGGATATTGCAAAAATATCCCAGAAGGGTCAGAAACTGTCAAAGTACCCTGTAGTAGTTGAAAACCGCAAAAATATCCTTGAAGGGTCAGAAGTTGTAGAAATATCCAGAAAGGGTTCAAAATTGCAGAGATACCCAGGATGGGTTAGAAATTGTAAATATACCAAGAAAAAGGGGTTTGATCTCTTTGAAACTCAAATTCAATGGTCTGTTCTGGTGGTGGAATGAAGGCCAAATATAAATCAAATGACCCGACTATGTGAAGGAGATTTCATGTATTTTATAAAGATGAATCCAAAGAATGAAATGTTTAATTTTCTCCTGCAAATGTGTATCTCTAATGGGTGATCTCTTTGATCAAATCTGTTAGATATAATCTCCAATATTACAACGGATATTGTGGAGGTCGAAAAGTGTTTCTTTGACAGTTAATCAAGGGTATTTGGACTTTACGCTGATATAAATAAACATTGACTACGGTCGATGGGGAAATGTACGTACCCGAACCCAAATCGTATGATAAACTTAAATTCGTAGAAATAATAATACACCCGTTACTTAAATAACCACTAATGTGTATTTTTTTCCTCAAAGAAGAAATGTTTATTTGTTTATTTATTACCGTGAGTTAAACATGCAGGCACAGTTAACCTCAAGCAATTACCACATTTTTTGTCAACCCTATTTTGTGCCTGTATGGTTCATTATATATGCCCTATTCAGGCATTTGTGAGATGTGATTCTTGATGTTTTCCACTATTTTATATATTTTTTCATACTATTTTAGGATTGATGATATGCCCTGATAATTTGTTTTTAACTTTGTTTCAGCCATATGGAGTACATTGGTGCCCTTTTAATAGATTACCTCATGTTTCCTCGTCATTTGAGTGAGTACCACCCCCTTTAGTACAGATAAGTTTTTGTTAAGTCGATTTGGGGCCCTAATTATTTTATGCAACTGTTCCATTTGGTTTTATTTGAATCTCTAAGTTGCTAAACTTTTGTCCACACTATAAAGATTTAAAGTTAGCCATACTTAATGTAATCTGGGACAAATTAAGGTGAAATGGACATACTTCATGTAACCTAGGACAATTGAGGTCTTAACAGAAGATATCTGCTACCTACTGTATAACATGCATGAGAGCAATGTGAAATAGTTTCTTTATTGACTTAACATATTGTTGGATGCTTTTAACTGTTGTTTTATTTTTTTTTTTACATTTTTTGGTGAACCGGGCTCTTGTTCTTAACAATGAATTTTCTATTAAGCATGTAGACACAAATGCAGCAATGTCCGTTAATCAGTTGGCTAGGAGAACATTTATAATCCTTTTAACCACTGTTGGTTATTAATTATTAAATTGTTTGGCTTAAAGAATTATGTGTTAGGTTTCCAAATGTGGCATATTAAATATGTGGTTCTATTCATCTTGAATGGGATTTTTCACATGTAGCAATCACCACTATTAAAGACTTAATAATGAATATACTGCTGCAAGAACTGTACTTGCCTGTATGCCCTTTTTTTGATATTTTTATGTGCAAATGCCATTATCATCCATGTGAGTATTCCTACAGCTGTTATACACTACCATGTAACAATAGTGTGCCTTTGGGTGCCTCATATCTAATTAAATATTTTTAGGGGTATTTATGACAAAGTCCAACACCATCTCTATTTCTCCTTGTTTACAGCATCATACTGCGAATGCACACTGGCCGTCACATTACCCCATGACCCCTGCATGGTGTAGCATCACATCACTGCTGAGAATTCTCTCCTCCCACTCTTTAGTTACAACATTGTAGGCCCTGTCGAGCAGCAACACCATGGGCTTCTGCAGGTGCAGAATCTATCCCACATTTGGTGTCCCTGATGTCATGGACATCTGCAGATATTCTGTGCACTCTGTTGCCTAACTGTTGGAGGAGCATCTCCACCAGTCCTATCTGCCAGCACATTTTAATGAGGTGAAGAGAGCAAGGATGAAAGGGGAAAAATAACTTGGGTGAGACTTGAGATAGATGACATGAAGAATGCATTTGTATGATGTAAGAGGTGGTGGAGGGTGTCTAAGCTTGAACGTCAACTTGTGACCGGTTAGTCTCCTTTATTCCTGAGAAGCAGATAGCTGGTCAGATCTGTGGGGGTGGGAAAAAAGAATCCCACTCATTCATATTCAAGTTGTACTGCTATGGAGGTTTTGGAATAGATTTGTAGGGTTGCATTGATTCAACGCTTTCAGATGGTAGAATGTTGATGGATTACTGAGATTTAGAAGTCAGAGTTTTGTCACCTTTCTGAGGATCAGCAACTATGGTCGAGATATTTACATGACAATCGATGGATGTTTTTGTCTGAAACAAGAGCTCACACCTTCTGGAAGGTTGCAAAAGATGGATGCCAATTAATTTGCTTGAGTGGGGTCTTCTGAGATGAGCTGGGCATTGACCTTTGGGGACACTAGAGGCTGATGCCTCCATTCTAGCCAGGATGGTCTACAGAGATGAGTGCACATCAACCAGGCTGTGGCTGCATGCATAAACACATAGGTCAAGCATGTACTGTAATTTATATGGTTTGGGGTGTGCTTGAGCTGAGAATGTAGCAACTTTTGTATAATTTTGCCCCGGCTTTTGTACATCATGCCATGAACTTACATGTTTTTCACAATTTTACATTCAAACAAATCATAGAGGGATTAGATTAATGGGCTAGCACTAGATTAGGAAGCAACTAGAGCAACTCTCTGTCAGTTTTTACTTATGTTACATTGATCTACCATATAGGTATTCTTAATACTAAAACAAACTTTGAACAAACTACAAAGTCTTAGAGGGGATACTTATAGTCATTCATTGACACAGAGAAGGCTTAGGATAGTGTCCTGGAATATTGTGCTGACTAGATCACTTTTGTCTGTGTTGATGTGATAGTAACAGGCAAAGAACGATCAATAGACAATGGAATGGTGTGTGCACATAATTGTAGTTCAATGGGAAACAGGGAGCACAGTGGGGGTTCAGACAACAAAGAGTACACAAAGCACTGACCTTGGAAAGCAGAAAGAAGTGAAAACAGATCCAGACTTCTTAAAAAACCCAAGTGTTGGTTCCATTTAAACATTCCATGACATCACTCCAGAAAGTAGCTGGTACACCTTTGCCATCTATGAGAAGATGTTAGGGCATTGTTCCTATGGATGCAAATAGTTACTGAAAATCTGATAATCCAGTTTATTTCCAATATTTTTAAGAAGGGTACTTTTGTTTTTAATTTCTTATGTTTATGTTGGAATATTACCTACATTCTCCTTATTTAGGATGAGAAAAAGGATGCACTAATTTGTGAATCTATTATCATTTATCTTCTGTATCTATTCTTATCATTGCTAAAAAGGAGCAATGACCTGTGGTTTCTAATACTTTAATTATAAAATGTTTCCACACTAATAGGGCGTTTGGAAGTAATTTTTTCTTTGAAACTATTTCTCTTAGAATTTATGTCTTGTCAATTTTTTACTTACTTTTTGAAAGTGATGTAAACTGGTCACTACTTGTTTGGTAAAAATTACATAATTTTTAAAAATGGTATATATCTGTTTGGTAGATAATTTTTTTTATTTTATTACGTCGACATGAACCACGGTATCACGTCTCAATGGCCAACACTACTCAAACCGCTGTTCATCTTCCCCATCCTTCTTTCTTCACGGTGAACCATGCCGCAGTAGGAGCCTTCCCTCCCCTCCGTGCACGGTTCTCACGCGAACGCCAGCCACCGGAGAACCCCACCGTCGACGTGGCATCAAGGCACCACCGGACCCCTTGTGACCCCATCGTCGCCTGGCTCTGCCCACGCCAGTCCTGGCGCCCGCGTCCCACGGCGAGAACCCCACCGTCGACGCGGCATCAAGGCACCATCGGACCCCTTGTGACCCCATCGTCGCCTGGCCAGCCCTCCCACGCCAGTCCTGGCGCCCGCGTCCCACGGCAACTGCTCTCGCCGTGGCCGTCGGCCGCCACCGCGAACCAGCACCGGCGCCGTGAGGGCCAAGGCCGTCCTCGCTTGCGCTGTTCCGCGTCACCCGCCCACCGCCGAGCCCGTCATCCCCGGCCTCCCCACCCCGCTCCGGCAGCCATCTGCCGGCCACCAGCAGTGGCTCTCCCCTCTCTCCGCCCCCCAACAGGCGGCCCAACCATCTCCGCCCCAAGCTGCTCAAGTCCCTTACTCCGCCACTGCTTCACCCCGTTCCGGAAACCCCACAAGCTCCGCTAGAACAAGGAGGAGGAGGAGGGGAAAAGCGGTGCAGACCATGTGTGCTGTGTGGCTCTTCGGTGGCGTTGTTGCTGAGGAGAGGAAAAGCGCCGGGACGGCTGCTAATGCGATGGTGAGGGAGGTGAAGGGAGCAGGGCCGGAGGTGCGGGACAGGGAGGTGGAGTTCGAGCGGACGGTGCACGCAGGGGGGAGGGGGGAGGGAGAGGCCGGCCGGCGGAGGGGGCCGGCGGACGCAGGGGGAAGGGGGGGGGGAGAGGGAAGGGGGAGGTAGAGGAAGGGAGAATACGTGAGAGACGTGAGTGATTTTTAATAAAAAATTGGTCCACCCTTGTTTTTATTTTGAGAGAGTTTTTCAAAGGGTGAAACTTCTTACTAAAAATTAGGGGAGAGTTACCAAACACGTCTAAGTGAGTCACTTGTTCCTATTTTTAAATTTGAGAGAAAAAAGAAGTTGAAAAGAGTAACCAAACACCCTATAAGACCCATGCATATAAAAACTCTCCCTTCTCTTTTCCACTTGTAGCTTGTTCTCTTCCTTTCCTCAATAATCTCCTGTCTTCCGCATGTGAAGTGCTTGAATATTACTTTGTTGAGATTTTTTTATTTGCATTATTAGGATCGAAGACTTATTTTAATGGTTTATATATGTTTGGAACTGGAACGTATTTTCATTTCTTTTTTATGAAAAGTCTATCCATGTTTGATAGAGAGATTATCCTTGCTTATGCATGCAAAATGTTATAGAAGGAGAAATTGTATTACATCAACTAAATTTCTAGAACTATAAAGTGAAGGTGTCAAGAGGAGGTGCTATGATTTTAACCCTTAGGTTTCTGGTTCTAGCATTCCTTTGTAGGATAAGGACATTGGTAAAGATAAGGAAAATGATATAAAGATATCATCCAACCTGATATGTTACCTTTGTATCTGAAATCATGCCAAGCACACGACACAATTTTCTTCAACCCAATGTTCTGTAGATCATCCTCTAGGTTTCAATCACTATTTATGTAGAAGATTACAAATCCTAATCACAGTAGAATTTTTTTTTAATAAATAAAAGAAATACATGCCAATTTATCTGATAGTCCCTAATACGCGAAGAGAGTGATTGACTGCATGTTACTCCTATAAGGTCCACACAACATATCAGTCATAATGGCTCTCCATTTCATACTGGTACATTGTGCATTTTGGATTTGATGCCAAGAACATTAGGAATGCTGAGATAGTTGAAGAGATTTTCTATGAGAAGTGATGATTAATGTCTGAATTTATGCTTATAACAAAGTAACCTCTCTGCTCAGGTTAAAAAAAGGAGTCATTAACATCAAATATCCAGGGCCCATGCAATTTGCTGCCCAGTTTCTAGCTTTAGAGAGTTTGTATAACCATAGATTTGCTATGAAGGATCTATCTAATAATGATACATTTAGAGGTTCAAGTACTCAGCTTAAAATTTAAGAATATTGGACCTTGTTCTGATGATATTTTCTGAGAGGGGTTCAAAGGTGTCAGGGTTTAAATTTTGGGAATGATAGTTGACGGTAACAAGATTGAGATCGGATAACATTATGATGAACTGAACCTAGTGAAGGAGAAGATTCATAAAATGAAAAGAATCGCAAAATCCTACAGGAAGAGGTGAGTTATAATTTACAGGAGATGGGCAGGCTGCAGGCCCACTTTATCATAAGCTGCATACAGCTTGCAAGTGCAAGTTTTAGTTGAATTATGTGGTAAGTTGCACCCAATTATGGATGCAAACAAGCCAAGCAAGCTTAGCTTTGCTCTTCTTAAGCTTGGTTCATTTAATAATTAATACCACGCCAAGCTTTTATTGACTTGAGTTGTTTGAATACTACACAAGCCAAGCTCCATTCTGTTCAAGCTTCTGGTTCATTTATAATCAGGCCTAATTTGGGCCTAATTCGAGTTTCATGAGTGCTAAAATTGTTAAGTTATTGTTTTTGAACTTCTCTAGCTCTTAAATAGGCCAAAAGATATATTTATCATGTTACATATAATTTGAGTTATTAAATGGGATATAAATGAAGTTTGAGTGAGCTATTGATTTTTGAGAAGTGGATAGTACCACGTGTGTATTAATTGAAAAAAGAGGTTGTGATGTACAAATAAGTCAATTAGCTCCCCAAAAAATCTCTATACAAAAAACTCCACACCGAAACGATGTATCCCTTGCTATTCCCCGGACAAAAGAACTCCACTTTACATAAATGCTTAGCCCAATCACTCACTTTCTCACGTATAAAGGAGACAAGTCTATCCTCAACTTTGCTCCGCCTTTGAAGATTCTACTATTTCTTTGACCCACAATGCCTATAGTGTATGAAGGATGAGCTACTAAGTAATTTTGTCCCCTTTTAGGTTCCACCTCTTGTTCCACTTGAGGAGGAGATGGCGCACACTCTCAAACAGCCCTAAGGTGTGGTGGATCCTCTTGCCAATCTTTGCCCACACCTCCATAGAGAGAGCATCTTGTGAAGAGGTGGTTTATGCCTTTCTCCACCTCCCTACATGAGCAGCATAGGGTAGGTATATCTTGCATGAAAGGTGCAAATCTGTCACATGTGAGTAGTCGTCCTTGTGATATCCTCCATATCAACAACTTCACTTTCAACGGGATTTTGGGGGCCTAAATATGCGGAGTAAAGTTGTGGTGCCTTCCCCCATCTGATATGAGTGAGTATGCAGACCTGACTGAAAAGCCTCCCTCCTCCCATCTCCACTGCCACCTGTCATCTTCTCCACCTGCTTATAATGTAGGAGGAATAGTAGGAGGTCCTCCAGCCGATCTATCTCATGTGTAAGGTTCCTTCTAAAAGTGGCATCCATGTGTCCCCAGATAGTTGTGTCAACCATGGTTTGCCGCATCGATCCAGTACGGGGGGTACCGCATGGGCCGGCTCGTGCTAGGGCAAAACCAATACGCTAGTATGGCGGTATGCATGCGGTTCGGCAAACTCGTTGACTGCCGACGACGGCGGCAACGACGGTAATGGCGATGACAACAGTGGTGCAAGGTTCGTCGTCGATAGTTGGTACTGCCACGGGGTGGGGTGGTAGGCCTGGCCGGCGGTGGCTGGTGTTGTCACGGGGGGAGGCCGATAGGCCGACAGATAGTCGTGTACGGGGAGAAGAGTAAAGAGGGAGAAGAGGAGGAAGAGGGAAGACTTCAGGTTCTAGGACCTGACCCTCAAGGTGTGGCGGGTCTTCGACCTCCGATGCCTTAAGTCCAAATTGGCGAGACACTGTATAGCGATGCTGGTGTTAGGTCCCGATCTCTGGCTCTGCTATAATATCTTTCTCTGATAAGTTGTAGCCATAAATCGTCGTCTTTTGTTCCAAGCCTCCAAGCACATTTACATAATAAGCCTTGTTGAAGTCTATGATGTTATTGATGCCCACACCTTCTGTATTCTTGCTCTTGCAGACTCCACCCCACGATATATCATACCAACCCTTGCCCTATTACCATTGTTGCGCTAGAAGAATCTAGCTTGAATGGACTTCAGCTTCTTTGCCATAGTTTTGGGGGTCCTGAAAATGGAGAGATAATATATAGGAAGGCTGTCAAGTACTTTGTTATGAGAGGAGGCTCCTTCCAACTTGCAAGTCTGGTTTTATATCTGCATCACAACTTGCCAATCACTATAATATAGGGCACTTGGGAACAGTGGTAGGCTCATGTAGGAGAAGGCAAGTCTCCTATTTGACAACCCAATATAAATGCTGCTCTCTTGAGTGATCTCTCCTCCATGATGAGCCTAACTGCATGGCATTTGTTGAAATTCACCTTCAGTCCACTAATTTCCTGTAGCAGCTCCATCATCAACTTGGCAACATATAACTGGCTCGCCTGATGTAGGAAGAGAATTGTGTCATCGGTGTACTGCGGATAGTTGATGATAACACTCTGGTGCCCTACCTGGAAGCCTCCGATAAGACCTACCATTTTAGCTTTCATCCACGTCATATTCAGAATTTGTGCAACTAGGACAAACAAGGGGGGGAGCCTAGGGTCTTCCTGATAGAGCCCTTGACCACTGAAAAATTGTGGTGGGCTGCCCATTAACAAAGATCGAAAAGGAAGCTGAGGAGATACACGTCCAAATCCACCCTATCTATCTCTGATCAAATCCCATCTTAGCCGAGGTCTGCAATAAGCACTGCCAGTTGACTTTATCATATGCCTTCTTAAAATTAAGCTTCAACACCACCCCCTCTTCCCTTGGTTCTTCATGGCATACAAACACTCACGAATAATTAGGAAGTTTTCCTGTACGTGTCTCCCCCTGATAAAAGTCCATTGGTGTTTGCTAACCACTCTACCAATCACCCTAGCTAGTCTCATGGCCAGTAGCTTAGTGATAATTTTGTATGTACTATTTAATAGACTGATGGGTCTAAAGTCCAAGAAGCCTAATGCACCTTGTTTCTTTGGGATGAGGGCCAATAGGGTTGTGTTGATGCCCCTCCAATGGGCCCTACTCTCTTGGAACTCTCCTAGTGCCTGGTACAGGTCCTTCTTGATAATATCCAAACACTTCTGAAAGAACACCATAGGGAAGCCATTTGGGCCCTTTGCTTTATCACCTGTAAGGGAAAAATTGCCTATCTGATCTCCTCCGTGAAGGGACTAGACAGAGCCTCACTTTCAACAATAAAGAGTTGAGGGAGTAGGTCATTTGCAATGCTCGGTCTGTACATCTGATATTCGGTAAAAAGTCTAGATTAAAAATATCTGGCACACACCTTCATCTCCTATTCCCTTGTGAATGTCTACTCTTCAACCTTGATAGGCACTATATGGTTGATCCTCTTTCTCCCCAAAGCTATCCTCTGGAAATAAGTAGTATTCCTGTCACCTTCGTTCAGTCATTTCGATCTCAGTTTCCAATAGGTCTCTTCCTGTGTGAGGATCTCATCAAGCTATACCCTTAGTGACTTTTTGCGCCTCTTGTCAGGTTCATCTAGTAGCCTGTAGCCCTGCCTCCTCCAAGTAGTCTAGACCCTCTAGTCGTTGTCTCCTTAGCCAGTCTACCAGGTAGGGTTTTATCAACCCCTTACTATTGGAGCACCTATGCCAGGTGCTTCAATTTCCTCACCAAAGTAGCCATGGAAGAGTGATCATGCCTTCGTACACCAAGCCCCCCCGACTGTCTCCATGAAATCTACCTCCTTGAGCCAAAACCTTTTTAAATCCGAAAACTTGTCTCTCTTCCTGGCGGCAGTTGGTCTTCAATAGAATAGGTTTGTGGTCCGAAATCGGCTGGGCCAAACAGGATGCTTGCATATAGGGGAAGTGATCTTCCCAATCCACCAATGCTAGGAACCTGTCCAGCCTAGAGCAGGCTGGTGTCACCCTCATCTTGGACTAGGTAAACTGAGCATTCACCAATCCAATGTCGATTAAGGTTGCCTCCTGTATGAAGTCACGAAAGTTCTCCATCTCCCCTGTGCGGGGGTTGACTCAGGTCCTCTCCCAAACCACTGTAATTGCATTGAAGTCGCCACCCCCAAACTAGGGTCGACTTAAGCTATGGTGATGGAGAAGTAGCTCCTCCCATAGTGATCTCTTCCCTTCCTTGGTTTGGAGGCCATAGATGCCCGTGAAGTTCTAGGAGAAACCATCCCCCACGCTGCGAAAGTGAAGGGAGATAGCCCCTGGGCCAACCTTTCTGTCATCCTCCACCTGTTCAACCTCGAACGGGTTCCACAAAATCATGATACCTTCTGCTCTCCCCTATATCAGGAGGCCATCCCCTTTGAGAGTCTGGCTCCCCCCATCCCCTCATGAACCTCTCCTCATCCCCTTCACATTTGATCTCTTGCAGACATAGGATATCAATCTTGCATCTTCTTGCCAACTCCTTCACTGCCTTCCTCTTCTCACGCCCGTATATCCCCCTAACATTCCATGAGATGATCCTCATAGGAACAAGGTTGCATTCCTCCCTCCCCCCTCGGACGCCTCTTCTCCCTGCACTCTTTCATCGCCCCACCCCTCTCAGCCTTCTTTTGTGATTTCATCCCCTTCGCCTCCCTGGCCATGCCGATCAGCTATTTCTTCTGGATCTTAATGAAAACCCCCCTATGGTCCCTCTTTACAAAAGAGACCCCAGCTTGTCAACCAACTCCCTCATCTGTGCCTCTGTCATCTTTTCTACTACACCCATCAGCTTCGCTCCCTACCTCCTCCTTTCCCAGCACCCCTCTCTTTGGCTTTGCCTTCTTCAGAGTCACCCTCTTTTGACGTAGGTGTGCCTGGGACCATCTCCTTGTCATTAGGTGGTAGGGTCCCCTACTCTCCTTTAGTCGTTGACGGGTTGGGGTCCTGAGAGCAGGCTGTTGCATCAACCAGCTTGAACGTAGCAGCTCCACTACGGTCTTGTCTCCGTTGGCCGCCTAGTCTTCACCGACACATTCACCCCCCACCAGCAGAAGCGTCTTGGGGAGCAGGCCAGCCAGCAGTTCAAAGCAATTTGACCCAATGGGTTTTGGACTCTTGGACTGTCTGAAATGGCTCGATGGAGGTGATTGGCTCGGGGGTTGCTGTGGCGGTTTTCGATGGGATGTCCCTCGGGGTCAGGGTCGCATGGCCACCCTGCGGCTGGAGTGATCGGCTTATGATGCCATCCGCCACCTAGGACCGCACGGAGTGCTGCCCCCTTGGCCCGCTAGCGACCACATTGCTGGGCCCTCCCTGGAAGGCGTCGTCTCATCTTGTAGCAACATCCAAGCGGAGCCTTGCGACTGTTCGATGGGGTTGGTAACTGCTCTAGGCTCATAGGAATCTATCGGTGCCGACCATCCAACGCCCTGTGCCCCCTACGGTCTAAGGAAGACTCCTTGTAGCAGCTTGCGGGCGAGGGAGAAGCATAGTATTGGGTCTGCGATACTCGGTAATCCCTCGCCCCTTGGATCCCGGTAACTCACGGGTAAGTAACTCTGAATCTGGGTCATGGGCGGAACTAGAGCCCACAATAGTAACCACTTTACGGCCCATTGGCCTGCTCTACCCAGCAGTGTTGCTAGATGCTCGGCCCACCATTGTGCTTGGCCCCCCTTGCCGATCTGTCACTTGGCCTGCTGATTCGATTGTCCGGCCGGGTCCGCCTGTGCGCCCGCCCCAATTCAAATTTGAATCGGTGCATCCGGACCTTTCTTGAACATCCACCCCTTCTTCCTCCTCTCAACGCCCATGGGGACGCCCTAGGGTTTTCAGCCGCCGCCGCCCTGGCGCTTCCATTCTAGCTAACCAGCACCCGGACCACGAAATATCATCCCCAATGGGGAAGGACAAGGTCGGAGGCACCGATTGGGGGCTGGAAATCCACATGGTGGCCTCTAATGTACTGACATCTCCGGTCGGGAACAACAGTAGACTGCCGGCCTCCACCCTACCAAAGGCACTGATGAACCTTTCCAACCCTTCCTCATTCCACATGAAGGTCGGTAGCCCGAGCAACCTGATGCACAGGCTGGATGCTCTTGGGTTGGGGATGGTCCCCCTCCGACAGGACCATCGTTTCATCTGGCAGATTCCTTCTTTGGCCACTAGGAACACTTCATCCGCAGCCGGCTCCATGGCTTCTGGGCATTGTCCGATGGCTAGAAACATATTCTTCGACATCGGGCAAACTTCGCAATGTTCCTTGCATGCCCCTCTAGTCTGAGCCTTGATCCCTTCAGCGTCCATCCTTCCTTTGATTGGGGAAATCCATAAGCACCGGCGGTGCCATTCCAGCATGTCTCAGATGAGGTCTGCCAAAATGTTTCCTACCCATGGTTTGTCATATCGGATCTTGGCTTCGTCTCGGGGGGGTTGGAGAGAGGAGATCTCAGAGAGATCTCGAAAAAATCTCGGGAGATCGGGTTCGGGGATTTCGAATCATTTTTTCATATATATAGCTTATTTTTAAGAAAATCTTAATTCTTTTATACTAACCACTCAATTTCACAAACATATTTTTGTAATTGACAACTCAATTTTACCAAATAAAGAGTAATGATAACAATAAGAATCTATTCACATGCACTAATATCAATATGCATCAAAAGTTACACAAATCTAAAATTATACCTTATAAAATTTAAATAATTCTTCAAGAATTCACTATTTTCCCAAGACTGCTACCACCTTGATCGCCCATTTCGACAAAATGAACTAAGACAATTGACACAAAAAATTAACATGAAAAAGTCAAATGAAGGCGTGACTTGTAAGGACTCGACGGGGGTCGGGGGGTGGGGGTTTAAGGCTTTTAGGATAATCGTCGAGATGTGCCTACTCGGGACGGTTTCGTGCCTCGCGGACGTGCCGAGACAGAGATCTCGGTGAGATCTCACCGAGATCTCGCGAGACTGCATACCATGTTCTTACCTCTAGACACTCCCCTTGCTAAGTCAGCTGTGCTGCCCTCCCCTGGACAACGTGGTGAAGGTTCATTTGTGGTGGAATCCCCCGCTAACCCCACCAGTCGTCGGACCCGACCCTGCCCTGCAGAACCTTTGCGTATGGCCTCTCCTCAAGCACAAGAAGCAGATCCCACTGAAAGGTCTGCGAGGAGGAGGCAGCTGGCCCACTCTAGGGGTGGTGACCACTGGGCACTGAGACCCTCCACTGCTGCTCCCAAGGGGGATGCGATTCGCCCACGTGGTGAACTCTGGCGGTCGCATGAAACCAAAAGCCCAGAGCTTCTCTGTATAAGGCTCTAGAGAGAGAAAGATTGGGTTCCTCGAGTGAGCTATTGATTGAACGTGAACAACCATGGAATATATGTCTTAGTTGAGCCTGCTCATGGCATAAACAAACCAAGCATGCCTGTCTTCAAGCTTGGCTCATCTTTTAATCCAGCCTAGAACCTGGTTGAAGCTTGAGGCATTTACCTAGTTGAAAGAGCCGAACCAAGTGTTTGATGAACCTGATCATGAGTTGTTCATCAAGCATGCTAGTTCACTTACATGACTTGATGTAAATGACAATGGACCAAAGAGAGGAAGCAGACAGCTTGGTAGAGACCATAGGCTACATTTATTATTTTTATTAAATGATTATGAATATATATAACGTTCTTTAATTTTTACATATGAAGGATGGGCATATAAGCATTGTTGGAGGTTTGGTGAACCCTAAAGGGGATGCGGTTCGCCCCTATGGTGAACTCTAGTGGTTGCATGGAACCTAAAACCCAGAGCTTCTCTCTAGAAGGCACTAGAGAGAGAGATTGGTTTCCTTGAGTGAGCTATTGATTGAACGTGAACAACCATGGAATGTATGTCTTAGTTGAGCCTGCTTATGGTATAAACAAACCAAGCATACCTATCTTCAAGCTTGGCTCATAGTTTAATCCACCCTAGAACCTGGTTGAAGCTTGAGCCAGTTACCTAGTTGAAAGAGCCGAACCAAGTGTTGTGATGAACCTGATCATGAGTTGTTCGTCAAGCATGCTAGTTCACTTACACTGAATGATTGCTAATCATATGTTAACTTACTACTGCAATACAAAATGTTCATAATGATGCGAGGCAGCATGGGTTATCAAGAGTGATGACCTGATATAAATGACAGTGGACCAAAGAGAGGAAGCAGACAGCTAGGTAGAGACCGTAGGTTACATTTATTATTTTTCTTAAATGATTATGAATATATATAACGTCCTTTAATTTTTACATATGAAGGATGGGCAAATAAGCATTGTTAGAGGTTTGGTGATAGTAGACTTTGGATATTGGACTATTGAGTTAAATTTATATACTGCCACTTGGTTACGAACTTGCACCACGTAATTGCTGGGTAGCCACGAAGAGATGCATGGGTATGGATGCCCTATTATATTTCCCCATTGGTGTTATCAATTGAAGCTCTTTCATAACCAGATTTAAGAAAAATGAGCACCACTCACCTACTTTCAAAGAAAATCTTGTCTTTATACATTCAAATGTTAAAAAATAGGTATGAAGGCCAATAAACCTGTATTCTGGTACTGTAATGCGGGACCAGGGCTAGAAAACTGAACATGTAAAGGATGTTAGAGAAAAAGACTAAGCTATTTAGAACTGAGATAGAAGAATATCTTGGTAGGCAGAATGGGCTACATGATCTATATTATGAGGAGTGTACTTTTGAATAGGTGGAGACACTGATTGATCTGACTAAATTTGTTATGTGCATAGGGAGAATTGGATGCTGATGAATTTCAACAGCCCAATAGAATGTTTGGCCTAGAGGAATGGTAAAGAGAGCTCTTTCACAGTCATCTACACGAGAGTCTTGTATCCTACGTCAATGTTTTGTATTTCAACCCTAAATGACTTTCAAGATATATCTTTTCTCATATTCAACCATTCAGGATGTCCAATCTACTATTTGGCCATGGTTAACAAAATGAGATGTTTAAGTATGTTTGCTGTTGTACACCTAGAGCAAATATGGAGAGAGTCTCCAGAGAACCTTTCCTACACCCACTACAGGAGAAGCCTGGTGCTTAGAGGATGTTGCTTTTTGATCATGATAATGACGACTCAGGTTGCTAAGTCAAAGAGAGATGGTCCTAGTTAGGCTCCTCCTGATCATGATGGATGAGTTACACCTAAGGCATGCTATATTATTTGGTACATTGGGATTGATAATTAGGAAGCGAGAAGGCAAAGGTGATGACTATGGTTACGTAAAAAACCTATTTAATACATGGGTGGGGGATCTGCAGTTTTGAGATGAAAATGAAAATGATCACTGGTAACCTGGTATCTTTATGATTAACGTTTCATTCAATTTCTGGATGTAGCCTTTAAAACCAAATTTTTAATGGGTTAGTTATCATGCATTAATTTTGAACCAAGTTAGAAAGGACCAGGGTGGTCCTTGGCCAATCAGGATTTGCCGATCCTGACCTGATCCAACCGATTGAGGGCCAATCCTGGTTGAGCTGAGTTGGCGACAATTGACCCACTTCTAGCCTATACAAATTCAAAAATTGATAAAAATCTTAAAACCTGGGAAGAGATTGTTACACTAAAAATGTATAGATGAAGCACGAAAAGCACAATCTTAGCCATAAAATGAATTGCTTCATTCCTACTGTCAGACTGTTCAACATAATGTAGACATTGATTGTTTTGTTTTTCTTTTCCCCTTGCAAAGAAAAAGGTCAAAGGAAAAAAAGCCACAATTACTAGTAACCATTGTGGATGGGAGGCAAAGAAGCCTTAGTAAAACCCTACACATATTGTAAACTGTCAATGAGTTGTGGAGTGAGTATTCATTGCTAGCTGCAGTGTTGCAAGTGGCTTTGTAGTGCTTTGCTAGGGTTTTCGCATCTTCCATTAACAACCCCCCTCCCTTAAAGCCCTCCTACTGTTGCTAGCCATCACCCAATGGCTAGTCCACTAGCTGTTAGGAGCTGGATCCAAGGTCTTCAAACCCGGTACCGGTTTTGGTACTAGACAGGGACGGTACTGGTACATATCGACCGGTACCGGCCAAGGTTGGTAGTTTCGGCCGAAACCTATTGGTTTCAGATTGAACCGATACGAGATCAGACCTGCTCACTGTAGGTTTCGACCGAAACGTATCGGTTTCGGACCGAACCGATACGAGATCGAACCTGCTCACTATAATAGGTCCGAAACTTAAAACAATAGCTTTTTATTCATTTCGGCGAAATCGATACCGGTTTCGCCCGTTTTCGCTCGTTTCGACCCGAAACTGGACGCGAACTCCCCTTAAGAGGGGAGTTCAGCTCCGCCTTGCAGGTTCAGGAGCTTGCTGCGCAGGTGGAGGAGCGCGTTGCCGTCGCCGCCATTTCTTGCTGTTTACAGTGTGTAGCTGCAGCCACCGCCGTTTCTTGTTGTGTCGAGTGTGTAGATTTCTCAAAGATCTTGTAAGTTTTTATTTTTTTCTTGGTTTGATAGTTTTTTTGGTTGTAGATAAGGTTCTCTTCAATCGTTTCAGTTTCATATGTTAAATGTGTTAAATCTTCAAATTAGGGCCTAATTCGCGATTTAAATTTGGGGCTTTTGTCTAATTAGGTAAGTTTAGCATGTATCGAAGTTTAATTAAACTTCGTTGAATGTTTTCGTGCGGATGCATGCTACTAATTATATTAGACGCTGGGTAATTAGAGTAAATCCCTAAATTAGGGTATAATTAACAGTTTTTATTTAGGACTTTTGTCTAATTAGGTTAATTTAGCGTCAATTGAAGCTCAATTAAGCTCATTGAATATTTCAGGGTGAGAGCATACTGCTAATTGTATTACATGCAAAGTAATTAGGGTAATTATTAAAATTAAGACCTAATTAGGTATTTAAATTTGGGGCTTTTATTAGATTAGGTTAATTTAGTGCCAATTGAAGCTCAATTAAGCTTCATTGAATATGTTAGGGTGGGTGCATGTTGCTAACTACATTTAATGAGGGGTGATTAGGGTAAATCTTCAAATTAAGGCCTAATTAACTATTTAAATTTGGGGTTTTTGTTAGAATTGGTTAAGTTAGGGTCAATTGAATCTCAATTAAACTTCATTGAATAATTTAGGACGGGAGCATGATGTTAATTACATTTAATGGAGGGTGATTGGGTTGAATCCCCAAAGGTGACCTTAATTAGCGATTAAAAATTGAGACTTTTGGCTAATTATTTCAATTCAACATAATTTGAAGTTCAATTATGCTTCATTGTATTTTTCATTGTACTTACAACCATTTGTCTTTGATTGTCTTAATGTAGCATCATGGATAGACGTGAACAAGGTCAGGAGCATCAAGGGCAGGACGATCTGAGGTGGGCCTACCTCTCCTTAGTTGATGCTGGAAGAAGAAAAGTGAAATATAATTATTGTAGTAAGGAGATACATGGCTGAACTACTAGTGGAAATCAACATTTGTTAGGGATAAGAGGAGAGGTCAAACAATGTGACAGATGTCCCCGAGAGGTCTGAGAAGAAATGCGTCAGTGCCTTCTGGGCAAAAAAGAGAGGATGCAACAATGGGCTGAAGATCAGGCTGAAATTGCTGAGGAGAGTTCAGGCAGAAGGGGAAGGAGGGATGATGATGAGGAAGGCATTGAGGATTCAAATCTAGTGCTGACTGAAGCAGTAGAGCGTGAGCAAGCAGCTCGAAGGAAAGAAAAAGTACTGATAGGTTCAGGGACATACTCCAGTACAGCTGGTGTAGCACGAGCTACACGACGTCCTGACACTGGTGTAGTTCCACAGAGAGTAGACCCCATAGACAATTATCTGCACAGAAGACAAAGTGCTACACAACCAAAAATCAAGCAAGCATGGAGAGGGGTCAAAAAATCTGCTGAAGTTGCAGGGCATGTTTTTAAAAGTATTTGCAAATGGTTTTTCTATCCAGGTGTGCTTACACATACAACTGAATTAGAATATTTCCAGCTTATATTAGATGCCATAGCAGATGCTTGACTCTGGCTTGAAGGCCTCGTCACGTTGAGATGTATACGGGCGTGGCCTTGAGGGAGAGGTTGAGGAGCTCCATCAGTGGTTTGAAAGTTTCAAATATATTTGGATGGAGAGAGAATGTACCATCATGTGTGATGGCTGGACTGGTACCACGAAGAAATCCATGATCAAATTTCTAGTTTATTACATCGAAGGTACAATCTTTGTGAAATCAATTGATGCATCAAATTATGAAAAGAATGTAAATTATTTGTTTCATTTAATGGATAAGATGGTAAACCAAATTGGAGCGGAAAATGTTGTGCAAATAGTCACTGATAATGAAGTCAGTTATAAGACTGCAAGGAAGAAGTTGATGCAGAAGTGCAGGCATTTATATTGGCTTCCATGTGCAACACATTGTTTGTATTTGATACTTGAAGACATTGGGAAGGAAAATAATGTGAAGACAATTGAGAGGGCACAATAAGGCACTCAGTATATTTATGGCCATACTAGGATATTGAACATGTTCAGAGAGCATGCAAGTGGGGGGCGAGATATCATACGTGCAGGGCCAACCAGATTTGCTTTGAATTTTATTTCTTTGGAGTCTTTGCACAGGTATAAGAATGAGCTCAATTCTTTCTACTTTATCTTTATAGATATCATCTGTATTTGATTCGAATTTCATTTCTTTGGAGTCTTTGCACAAGTATAAGAATGAGCTCAAATCTTTCATGTACCATGATACCTTGCGGGAATACATAGACAAATCTAATACTGATACTCAGATGGTTTATTTGGATGTCTGTCACATCGTGGAAGACAATAAATTCTGGGTCAGGGTCTCACGGTACATGAAAGTAGTCATACCTCTCGTGAAGGTCCTAAGAATGGTGGATGGCGATGAGAAGAATGATATGGGATGTCTGTACGAGGTCATGGACCGTGCCAAATTAGACTTGTAGAAATCCCTTCTCAAAGAATATGAAAAGTGGTGGAAAATTATTGACCACAGATGGGACAACACATTACACCATGACTTGCATGCAGTTAGTGACTAGTGAGCGATTAATTGTATTGATACAAAGTTCATTGTTTTTTCGGTTAATTTACATCTAACATTTGGTTAACTATACACAAATGCATGTTATTTTCTCAACCCTCGATTTATGTATAATCTCAATGTAAATGTTGATGGCGAGGTGCTTCAAGGCACTTTAAAAGTCATTGGTCATTTATCGAGGACACTAGAAAAGAGACTTCAGGTTGAAATAAAGGTTGACCTTTATTGATTTTATCAATAAGACACAAAGAATTTACTTACGTAGTTATGTTAATCTATTACTTTATCCTTATAAATGAACAATTATAGAATGGGGATTGAGATATATTCTGACTCCCAATTGCAATACACTGTGGGAAGAGTGAGCCCAGATATACTAAATCTTTGTGCCTAAATTGAGTCTATGTATTAGTACGTCATGGAGAATTGATCTTTATTTACATCTTACATTTATTTGTTTATTGGCTTTTATTGCAATTAGGGTGCTCAGTCAAACAACGTCAACAAGTTAATGTGAAAGAAATTGGAGCACATTTAGCTTTATACTCTAAAATGTTCGCAATCGGCTAAAGGCTGAATAGTTAGAAAAATTGGTTTACTGCCACTACAACATGAGACTGAGAATAAAGAACATGAAGTTGAGACAACAGCTACGGGACAAACGTGTCGCTGAGGATACAACTCCAAAAATTGATGTGGACGTATTATTTGTTGATAACAATGCCATGCAGTTTTAGGTTGATGTATGAGAGCAGGTTGATGAGTTCATTTTTTATGTTGATGACATAACATGGGCAGAGGGCATATTAGATGAAGATGAGCCAAGAGATCCAGAATTCAGAAGACCCATTAAGAGGGCCAGGGAGACTCGTGCTCCAAAGAGTGCCAGTGCCTTTGTTTGTTGACGACACCGAGCAACAGCCTGAGTTTGAGTTAGCTAGACACTCAGAATCAGATAGCAGGCAGTCACTCCTAGAATGGTCAAGCCACCTCCATCCTTAAGAAGAAGTACATCAGTGCATGAGATGTTTGAGAGGTCTAGTGTTACTGCTCGAGAGGGCCCAACAATTGAGTAGTTGAAGCAAATTTATGTGAAGCACACGCCAAGGGGAAAATGAGTCCTTTCAAAGATGAATAAAATTATCACACCAAAAGAGAAAAAAACAGAGCCAAAGGCTAGAAGGCGATTGGTTTTTTATGGTTTTGCACCAAGTGATGATCCCAGTGTAGCTGTAGGTGCTACTACTGGCAGTGGCACATATGCACCTACTTCCTCCTTTCACGTTGACGCGGGTAGAGGATACAATCATAGTGAAGGATGATATGATTCACAGAGTCAATGTTGACATCCAACAGGCTATGGAGGTGGCCAAGATGAAGCAAACATATATGGGTGGGGTCATCAACTAGAATTTCAATTCTATCCAGTTCCAGCCAATAGCAGTTATGGGTTAGCATCCTCTTCTCATCCTCAAGGTTCAGTTTCTTATGTTGATTCTGGATTCTAATCAAGCCAACAACCTTATACTCTAAGAGAGATCCAAAGAGGGATGCAAGATTTGGCTACATCATTATTTGGTTACAGTGAATATACATAATATATGCAGCCTTTCTATGGGTATCAACAACAGAAGCCAGACGATGAGGGAGAAGATTCTTCTAGCTATTATCCATACTAGTGCATCATTATTTGGGTAGGGATCATTTAATTTCTGTAACATTTACTGTGTTTGTAATGTTTATTGTACTACTTGAACCTACTTCATGTTTAATATGTACTTAAGAATATTAATTTAACATATCCAATGTCTACTTCATGTTTATTACATTTAATCCAATTTCTTTACAGTCAAGAGCATGTCTAATGAAAATTTCTGATCTTTATCTGATTTTATATATTTTATATATTTTTCTTGATTTTTTTCAATGTTTTGAACAGGTTTCGGCCGAAACTGAAGTTTCAGTTTTGGACTCAGCCGAAACCGAGTCCGAAACCGACACCGTCATCCTTGGTACTGGCATGTACAGCCCAATACATGAAGAAACTGAACACTACCAGCCAAGGCCGGTACCGGTATGTACTGGCCTGGTACGATACGTACCGGGCGGTACTGAATGCCATGGCTAGATCAGCCCGATCGTTGGCCTGATGCAGTCAATTCAGCAAGGACCGGGGAGTGCAGGGTCAGGAAGAACAAATATTATCCGATTATCTGATGCTCTATCTTACATCAATAATTTCATCAGATGCAATATTATGTACATTGCTTATGGGTTGAATGGGTTGTGGATAGAGGTACTGAATATTGTACATTGTCACAGATACACAATATATCAGTACTGGATTCACATGCCCAACTTGTATTTTGATGTCACAAGTTTATGAAGAGGGGAGAGAGAGAACTGGACTACTATAATGACAATGTTGATTCTCCATGTTGGTACCCACGTAGGTCAGTCTTGACAAACTTGAGCTTGAGGCCCATCCTTGGAAGAGTATCCCTGGGCAAGGTTTGCCGTGTCAGTTGTATCCATTGTAGTTGTATCGACTGTACTGGTTCTGGCTTGGTATGATCTAGCATAGTACAGGCATTATGGTACCATGCCGCAGCGTGCCCATAGGGTTTCTTTTTTTTGGGCCAGAAATCATGTTTTTTTTTGAAAACTTATTTATTTTAAGATTAACTTTGACCTTTTAAGAATAGTGGATTTAACTTGTAGAATAGTTGATTTCACTTAAGAATAGTGGATTTAATCCTTTTCTTTTATATATGGGCATCTTTAGCTACCCTGTTGAAGAGTGGAGCCTGAACTCAGTCAAAGGAAGCGACTTAGTTGGAAGGCTCAGTCGAAACCTGTTTAGATTGGGAACGTTGTTGCTGCTTTCGTTGGAAAGTTGGAACCCACTCCCCCTGAAGAAAAAATTTACTTAAGGGTATTACTATAATTGGTGCTTAGTGGTGCCCCCTTGGCCGTGGACTTAAGAATAGTGGATTTAATTTACCTAGCCAGAATCATCGCTAGCCGACCATCCCTCTGCGTAGATCCAGTGCCGGTCCGCCATCTGCCGGCCGGATCCGTCCCCTCGACTCCCTCATCAACTCTTTCATTCATAAAAAAATAAAATACTTGTCGTCAGAGATCTCCGCCTTGGCCTTGTCAGAGATCGCTAGAACCCTTGCCGCCTTGCCGCTTGGAACCCTCGCCGTCACCGGAACTGTTGCAGCTCTGCTCCTCGCCCCCCACCCACGAGCCCAAACCCTGGCCTCGCCCCCGTTTTGAAGACAACCCACACGTACCGGGTCCTCAATCGCATGTACCAGGTGCGTGCCGTACCGGATCGTGTGATTCGTTGTGGCACGCACCGGGTCGTGCGATTCAAAGTGACCCTTGTGCGTCCCACGGTACCACCGTGTTGCATTTAGGCTGGTACGATCCGGCATGTGCGGTACGTAGCATGCCGGATCGTTCCAGCAAACCTTGTCTCTGGGTAGTATGAATTTGAACAGCATTAGAGATGTGAAAGGAGTCTATCTGGAGAGGATGGGGTGGATGGGGATCATCTTTGTTTGTATATGGATATGTCCATTGTAGTGTCATCAATGTGGTGGACCACCCTATAAAGATGAAGGGGGACTTTTGTATTCTTTATCTGGCTTCTATCATTGTCTTTCCACTATGGTTGTCATATATTAGATGTTATATAATCATTGTTAAGTATTAATGATTTCTTATAGATCATTACTCTGTATCTCCTTAATATTAGTGTTGATGTACATTGTTGATAGGCTCAAATGAGACCCAGGATGAATTGTTGCTAAATGCTAGGATGGCAGTTTCGGTTTCGGACCCGGTTTCGAAACCGAAACAGTGTCGGTTTAGGTTTCGGCCCGAAACATAATAAAATAATATTTTTTAAGAGGAGTTGGTGTCTGGTTTCGCCCGGTTTCGGACGTATGGTTTCGGATCGTCCGGGTTCGAACCCGATACGTTTTGGCTTAAATGTATCGGTTTCGGCCGTAACTGTCATCCATGACTAAATGGGTATAGATTTGGTTCAAATTTCTAGATTTCTCTTCATGCTTGTTTATGTTATTTTAATATTAGTCGTCATTATCTCTTAAGTTTCATCTGCTTTCTGTTTCATACAATGTTCCATATTTGCCCTTCCGATCTTTATATCTTATTCCTCTTATTCTTCAACTTTTTTCTTACTAAGTTTAAACTAGGTAGTTCCTATTCCAAACGATACCTATTACTTGAAACCAAGGAAGGCGGAATCGGGGATCGGGATCGGATTGCCCGGTCCCAAACCGATCCGGGTCGGTGGGATCGGCCGATCCTGGCCGATCCCGGATCGATCCCGGTCGATCCCGGCCGAGTCAGACCAGTTGACTCGGCTAGGGATACAAATGTCTAAAAAATCTGGAAAAAATCTGAAAAAATAGATAATTTATTCTAACATAGATCTATATCAAATTTAATGTGAAATAGGTGACATTTGCTCATCATTTTGTGAAATAGGTGCATGCATTGATTACGTGCATAAGTCTATGTGCATCAGTCTTATGGACTAATTGGAAGCCTGCAGATTGTCTGACCCATTTATTGGTTGGGATTCAATAATTTAGCAGTGGAAAGATATCTAATGCATGCTCTTTGCTTGAACATCAAAGTTAGAGGGAACTATCAACAAGGTAATCTCAGATTTTCTGCATCTGTGGCCATCTTCCAAATTGATAATCATAAAAAATGAATGGTAATGAGGATACGATGTCATGCAGATGGGATGGAATAAATAATTGTTTATGGAGTCTTAGTTTTTCAGTTGCATGGATGCTGTAAGGTGGAGTGGTGGAATGCTGATTTGGTAGAAGCTCTCACCCACAAATGTGAGGATTTTTTACTGGAAGTTCTTATAGATTGCAGTGAAATGACTGGGAAGGCCTTGGAAGTTCCAAAGCCTAACTGAAAAATAGCAGAATATAAAAAGAAACAAAAAGGGTTATGAGGAGACATGATTAAGAAAGCTAATTTAAAAAAGTTGAAACTGCCATGTCCTATTCAGTTATAGTTGGTTTTTAGACCTTTGTTTTTTGATCAGACATTGACCTCTAACTAAAACTGTAGTTTGATTTTCTAGATCCTTGTTTGAAAATGCATTGCCATCCATATTGTTTCATTTTCTTGGATGATCTTTTCTGCATCATATCTTTGTTTCAAATGTGTGGATATGGTTTCAATCTACTTCTGTGTATGAATTGAGGGCATGTTGCATGCCTATTTTATTACATCCATTCGTTCATTGACATTACAATTTCCATTTCTGCAGGGAAGGTGAATCTACTTCTATACCTTGTAAGTTGGATATATATATATATATGTATATATATATATATATACATATGTACATATGATTTGATTTTGTTTGCAAGATGTATCTTTGGATTTTGGAAGGCTTTCCTGGTGATAAGCATTCTGCTGATGCAGATCATGATCTGGTGGGACGTCATGCTGTCTTTGCTGAACATCCAGTTGCACCATCATCGGCTCATTCATGCCCCTACGTGGCTTACTACCATCCACTGCGACCATCACCTTCAAGTTCCCAACCTTCCACTGATAGTCTCACTGATGGTCCCACTTTCCATCATCATTGGAGTAGCCTGTCTGGTTCTTCTGATATCCACACTTCCCATCCTTTCCCTGCTATTGATTTCCATTATCATAATTGGGAACCACATTCCCCTCCGTACTCAACCCCCAATAGCCGCATCAGTGGTACAGATCAGGCCTCAGCTTCTGCGACAATGCGGGCTACGATGCTCGACTTAGATGGGCATCTGAGGCCTGGATCTTTCTTGCATCCTTTTGTTATTGGGCATGGGTAAGTGGCCAATGACCTAAAACATTTCTGTTTCTCCTCTTTTCAAATATGAAATCAAGATTGAGATATGCTAACTGCACCACCTAGTGGCTCAGCAGACGTCATCTTGCAAAGCCCAAGGGCATTGGCCCATTTTGGTTGGAATAAGAACACTGATGCACATTGATGGCATAATTTGTGTTTTTTTTACCTGCGAAAACTGATGGAAAGAAATTTGAGTTATCCTATTCAACATTGCATGCTTATGGAAGCCGTCCTACATATTCTATGAATGCAATATAATATCTACCATTTGCATTAGAATGCACTCTAAGAAGATATATAGTAGCCATAGGGAATACATTGCTGTGGCACAAAATTTATTGCACTTTTATGAATGTAATATATTTTGTGTAGCTGCAACATAAATCCACATGGTTGGATACATCGCCCATCAATAATCTATTGCATTCTTCATGAACACATTGCCGTCTTTAGCTTGTAAAACCACTTTCTATAGCGCAATACAACTTTAGTGCAATTTTTCTACCGTCACATTTTTCAAAATCAGAAAGTGTTGATAAACCATTAATGTGCATCCAATTTTTTCTCTTTAACTTTTTGAAAAAGTTGATGGATTCCCATGGTGCGACAAACCTAGGGTGACCACTTGTCAACTGGCCCAATGTTAGGCATTGCAAGATGGGTAGGCTCTTCACCACTAGGTGATTTAACTAGAATTGACTCATAGCTCATCAATATCAAACTTCGGGGCGGGGGGGGGGTGCTCTAGTACTTTACAAACCAAATTCTCAAGATAACCAAGAAAAGGTCCATGTTCCAAGATACAAATTGAAAGTAATCTACATATTTCACAAGTTCTTGGGTATTGATTATTAAGGAAAGTCTTGGCCAGCAATTGTTGGGGGTGACTACACGGTGCTCACTCTTTCATTTCTCTGCAGGTCACCATCTGGAGCAGGCACATCAGCTGTCTCAGCGGGTCCACCCTACATTGGCAACTCTCGTGGTCAGGGCCGCATGCAGGAGCTCCATGGTACCTATCAGCATCACAACACACCAGGCACACAACCATCAATACGAAGATCTGGAGGCATGAGGAACTTGGTTCCTACAACACCAACGGTACCCGAACATACCAGATTTTATCTTTTCCCCCCAGTAACGACCTCCGGCCGGAGTCCTCAGGAAGGTGAGGCTGCTGGAGGCAACCGTTTCTATGCATGGGAAAGAGATCAGCTTGCCCCCTTCCCTTTGATGCCAGTAGAAAGGGATTCGACTTGGTGGGGCCCATTTCCACCAGCCAGCAGTTCTTCTGATTCCGGAAGCCGTGCAGGAATGTGGCACCGGCATGGGTCTGAGAGGTCATCATCAGATGGCTCTTCTCACCGGCTGATTCAACCTCCTCGTATGTATCCTTTCATTTGAAAGGTGGGAGGAGCCCGGGACGGCTCAGGGCTTTCGAAGTCTGTAAATTCCGACAAACATTTTATTCCTTCCTCCTAAATTTCATCAGTTGACCCCAGATGACTGAAACAGTTTATGGTGGTCACACCCTTGCACATGCTTGACTGTCTCCCTCTAATCTTCTTCCTCTGTGGATTCAAAATAAAACTCTCATGTGAGGTGGCAGAGAGGGAGATTTAAATATTGTCTATGTCAATCCGATTGTTCTTGCATCCATGGATATATCTATTTAAAGTGCACGCCTTTTCTGTCTGTATTGTTTGTTGTGCTCTTTCTGATAAAAGACTTCTGAACTGCATGTTTTTGGTTGACAAATAATCCTGGGCTAGAAATCGCCCATGGGATGGCTGTCCTCTTCTAGGTTATTCGTGGTCTCACTTTCAAGGAATGTATCAAGCAAACGTAGTAATGCTAGAGGAGAAAGTGAACGTGTAATAGGACTAAAAAAAGGGTAGGGAGAGCCCACGGCTTGACGTGGTGGTCTCACTATCCCCCCCCCTCCCCTCCCCCCCTTTTGGGAGGTCTCTGGTTCTCATCTCGGGTTCTCTCTCCTCATTATTTTTTTAAAAAAATTACCTAGCAAAAAGAAAGAAAAGAGTGGGAACAAAGATGTGAAGATTTAGAGTTATCCGCGCGTAGAACATCTATTTATCAGTGTGGATGCTTAGTAATGACTTTTATTAGTACTCGCATCAGAACTTACTCTGTTTCAGCTGCTTTTATTAATCCTACCTAGCTAATGGGTGATTATGGTTATGATATTGCCGTGAATTCTCAAATTACACTTGCACATTCCAGAAGCTCACCTCTGGTACACGAGATCTCCATGTGAAATCTTTTCAGACTGGAGAACATACAAACTCATGCACACCATGATTATAGACTTACCAGACATTCAACTTGGTTCTTAGTTGCCTTGCATCGACTTTAACATAAGCCGTGTTTAAAGAATTCTTTTCTTACAAGAGGACTTTGCCTTGCTGTCTGGTGGTAGACAGGGCAGCTTTGCACACACAGACGCGCACACACACACACATACATTACGGGGAGATGGAGAAGTTGGACAGCCACTTAGATTACTTTTCCTTACCACGTTACCTATGGCCCTTGATTGTGTTGGAAAGACGATATGGCATTGATATGCCCTACTGATCCCCGCCTTTCTGGCATAGGACAACATGTTCGATGCATCGATGCACTTATATCAGCACATAAGAACGGTGATTATGTCCTGCAAGCACAAAAGCTAAGAGCATTAGGTGACCATGGGTACGATGTTGAATTGCCTATGGGTATTTTCTTCGAAGGTTGTGCCTCCATCCTTAGCCAAATATCTTTAAAGATGCTGAGGATCAGCTGGATGGAAGAAACATTACCATGCTCACAAATCCTCGCAAAAAGCTCTTTCCAAACCTGCCAGATTGCTGATCTGAAAGCAAGCATCGAAAGAGTTGTTCCCGGGCCTGCCCTATGGAAGCTTGTTTGTAAAGCTGTCATCTTCATTGTAAGTGAGTCCTTGGGTTCTCCAACTATGCAAAGCCGCTTGAGCAACTCCCTCCAAATAAATTTGGAGTAGGAACATTTAAACAATAGATGGGACGCCCTCATTCTCATAATCATTTTTACGAAGAAATGCAGTGACTTGCAAGAGCAGCACCCCTCTATTTCAAGTGTCGTAGGTTGCAAGCTTACCAAGATCCAGGCACACAATGAGATTTTTTGCATTGTAGGCTGTGACCAGACCATGTCTGACCAAGCAACTGTACAATAGTTTACCCACAATAAATGCCAGACCTACTAAGCCGAGAAATTTCCATTATCATGAGCCCAAATGATAAAACCACTTGATTGTGGTGAATGGGTACAGAAGACAGGACTTCCCAAAGAGTTCTTGATTACTTGTGGATATGGTACCCATCTACCTTGAGACAAGAAAGTGGATGCCTTAGTGCTCTTATTTAGTCCCAATTTGATTTGAATATCATCACCATAACGCCCTTTGCATCGTGTACGTGAATGATGCTGGGCATTAGTCAAACCAAATAGCATGACAAGAAACTCACAATACTCGTATTTGGTCTTGAAAGTTGTCTTGCTCACATCTTGCTCCCGAATCTGCAAATGGTGGTAGCTGGACTTCAGGTCAATCTTCAAGAAGACCGTTGATGATCAAACAAGTCATCAATTATGGGTAAAGGGTACTTGAAGAGGCGAGATCTCGCGCGGGGTCCTGAGCGGGCTATGGACCACCAGAAGATGAATCTGCAAGAGAGGGAAACGTATCAGGGGGGCCCAGGGGATCTCCCTGGGGCAAAACCCTCCGATGGCTAAGTCAGTAGAGCTATGGTGGAAGTAATAATGGGGGGAGGAGAGAGCTGATGCGCGAGAATCCTCTCCACCAAGGGGTGAAGCGAATTGTGCTCAGGAGCTTAGGGTGTGTGAATGTTCAGTTTATCTTACCATCTTCCGGAGGGTATCCCTTGCTTAAATAGTGCGCCGCCTTCAGGAGTCCTGTAAGCTGAGGGGTTCCCGGCGGGAGTTACGTCTTTAACAGGGGCTTTCATGGCCTGATCGTGGGAACGTTATCCCCTTGGAGTCCGGTAGCTCCCATGACTCTCCCGCTGGCGGAGGACTCTGAACGGCCGCACCTGCAGATAATCAACCGGTCTTACCGAGCCTCGGGGATGCTAGCTCATGTCCGAGCGATAGGCATGGCCCGGCGAGGGTGGGGTCGGATAGGTCGGCTGGAGCCTATCTCTCTCGGATGGGGAGAGGGCTTTAGGCCGGACCTTCCTTGGGACCTGACCGTTGTCTCGGGCCCTCCGAGCCTAGAAGGCTGCCGGGGAGAGTTAGTTCCTCGAGTCTTTATTTATTGGGCTTTTCTCCCTAAGTGGGCCCTGTGGGCTATCACTTGGGTGGGCTCGCCTGGTTGGACCTTGTGGGTCTTGTTGGGCTGCCTTTGTGGTGGGCTGCGGAAATCCCCCTCTCCACTTGTCCCCCTCCTACTCCCGAGCCAAGGAGGCTCGGATGAGTATTTTTTCGAGGCTTTGGACCGGCGTGGCTCAGGTGGGTGAAATTCCGTTGGCGTTATGGAGCCGCTTATAGCAGTCGCCGAGGCCCGTAATGATGATCCTGACGGATTCGAAACGAAGGGGCCCCCCTTTTTCTCGGAGCACGGAACGGTCGCGCCGCCACCCACAGGGGTTTATAGGGGGCGCTGTTCATCGTTCTAGGCTTCCAGGGTTTTAGGCTTTCCTTGCTTCTTGATGCGCCGTGAGAGAACAGCGGAGACGCGGAGCCTTGCGGCGGCGTTCGAGGAGTTGGCGAGGATAACCGCAGAGGCGGTCCGGCAACTTCCTTCTCCCCCGGAGTCTTCAAGCTCGTACGAGGGATCTCTTCCTGACTCGATGGCGAATCAGAGTCCGGAGCTTGCGCCGGTGAGGCGGGAACCCGTCCCCAACTGTAGTGAGTTGGGGGAAGCGGAGGTGCGGAGGCTGGAGCATCGTTTCCGCCTGCCTCTCAGATACAGCTTCGTCGCCGCTACTCCGTACGAGACGAGTCTGGATGATCGTGACGAGCTCATTTGTACCTTCCTTCTGGCTTGGAAGAGTGAATTTCGGCTTCCTTTCGATCCTTATGTGCTGCAGCTTCTTAATTTTTTCCGGTTGGCGCCTATTTAGTTGTTGGCCAATTCGTATCTGCTGCTCTCCGCCTTCGGGATTCTTTGTCGTCAGCACAACATTTTTCCTTCTTTGGACCTCTTCCACTTCTTTTTTGAGTTGAAAGCGCACCAGTCGGCGGGGAAAGGCTTCTACTTCATCCAGGCGCGGAGGAATAGGAGCTGCATCTCGCTCGCGGCGAAGGACTCCTCGCACAAGGGGTGGAAGACCCAATTCTTTTGGGTGAAGGCGGTGGCGACGGACAAGATCTGGAGATGCCGGACCTCGCCCAACTTTCACCCGAATCTGCCCCCTCGCCAGGAGGAGTTCCCTCCCCACGTGGAGCAGCAGGCTGCCCGTCTGCTGGAGAACCGCCAATCGACCGAGGAGCTGGTGACGCCGGAGAACATTGAACGGTGTCTTCTCTCGCGGTTGACGTCGACAGGTACGGCTCTTGAGACTCTTTTTCGCGGGTGGTAGCTCTTTTCCTTCTCCTGACCGGGGCTTCTTCTTGTTGCAGACGTGAGGCGGGAGCCTTTGGAGGAGGCGGCCGAGGTCATCGATCTGGGAGATGACTCGGCAGCCGATGAGCCCGATGTCTCGGCGGGTCGCATCCATGCCCGAGATAAGGGCAAGGGGGCGGCCCCCGAGGGGACTTCTCGATCGACCGGCCTGAAGCGCAAGGATCCCCTGGCGGGGAAGTTGCGGGAGGCCGCGAAGGCCAGGAAAAGGGCCAAGAAAGCCGGCCTTCCTATCGCCGTCGGGGGCCATTCTGGCTCGGCGGCGCTCCCCCCTCGGGGGCAGGATGGGGCCGACCCCTCCGGGCTGGCTCTCCCATCCGCCGGGCGAGAGGGGGCCGAGGAGACCAGGGGCCCCGCAGAGGGAGGTAATGGGTCGGCTCTCCCATCTGTGGGGGCAGAGGGGGCCGATGCCGGTGTGGCCGGCGCTGGGACCGAGGGATTGGTCGGCGCGGATGGGGGTTCGCCCGCGAGGGCGTCGCAACCCCAAGTGCCGGCAGCTTCTGGTGCGATGGATCCCGCGGCGCCGGTCGAGGCTGGGGGTTCGCCCGGGGAGGCGTTGCAACCCCAACCGACCGTGGTGAGCGGGGCGGTTAGCTTTGCTGCCCAAACAGGGTCTTCTGGCGGGGTGCCCAGGGTGGAGCAGTCCCCTTTGCCGGAACCTCTGGTCAGGCTCGGTATCTCGGGCGACTTGTACCGGCTCTGCCGGTCGATCGCCGAGAGGACGAGAGGGGGAGAAAGGCGCAGCACTCCCGCCGGGGTCCTTGATATCCTGATGGAGGGCGGCCTGGTCATAGCTCGGACAGCGGCCATGATGGCAGAGGCGCACGCCCGGACGGAGGCGGAGCGGTCAAGGCTCGCCTGGACCCTTGGTGGATGCGAGGGGAAACTAGTCCGGCTCGAGGGGGAGCATGAGGGGCTCCGGCGGGAGTTCCTCGCATTCAGGGAGTTGGCGCGGTCGAGCCGACGGGAAGCCGAGGCGCTGGCCGAGCAGCTAGCAAGGGCCCGAGAATCGCTCGAGAGGAAGAGCAAACGTCTAGAAGACTAGCGTCAACGTCACATCGAGATGGACGGCCTCTGGGAGCTTGAGCGCGGCGAGCTGCAGGATCGGGCGGAGGACGCGGAGCGCCTTCGCGCTGAGGCCGAGGCGGACCGAGCTCGGGCGGAGGGTCGGGCGATCGAAGCCGAGCGGAGGATGACCGAGCTAGAGGAGCGTCTGGCGAGGGCGGAAGAGCGTGCGGCTGAGGCGGAGCAGGCTCGGGACGGGCATGTCGAGGCGGAGGCGATCGAGCGCTACAAAGGCTCGGAAGCTTACTCGGCCGACCTGATTGAAGCTGCCCTACCCTACTACGAGGTAGCGCTCTGCCGGGGTGCCCGAAAGGGATTCAGGTAGGGCTATCGCCGGGCGATGAGCTATGCCAATGAGCACCTTGCCGGGGGTGATTTTCCTTACGGCCAGAGTTATGACTCGGATGAGTCAGTTTCCAGCTCCTCATCCTCGGCCGGGGAAGAACCGGAGGAGTCACCTCCAGCGGGGTCACCAACTCCGGAGGCTCCAGGAGGGCTCACGACCGGGACAGTTCTCGCACAGGCGAGGTTAGTGTCCGGGCCGGCCGTCACCGAAGGCACCGGGGGTGACGCGTCCCCTACTGCTGTTCCCGAGCTTCAAAGTGGGCCCGAGGCCTGATGTATTATGCTTTATTTTGCCCCTTCCCCTTTTTGTCTATTTTTCCTTTTGTAAGAGGATTTCCTTATGGGAGGCAATAAAGGACTTACTTCGTTTGATTGTTATCTTTGCCGTGATTTGGCTGGCGTATCGGGGGCAGTTAGAAGGTGCCAATATTTTCTGCACCGTTCTCGCATGCCGATTCGGGAGACTTCTGGCGGGGCGTCCTTTCATTCCACCATGCTTTGAAAGTCGAGGCGCTTCGCGAATCCCGCTAGGGCGGGGGCCGATGAATTGGAGGTGACCTTCCAAGGGAGGTCCTATAGAGTGTTTTCGAGGGGGGAGTCATTTAAGGCGCGTGGCCTCCCTTGGCCTATAAAAAGGACCGAAGGATGCTCCTTCCCTCTTAACACTTAGGACTCTCGCCGGCGGTTTGCTCTTGTTCCCTCGTTTTCGCTCTGCGTTGCGCCGCCGCGATCGGAGCATGGAGGACCCTTCAGAAGATGACGCTGCAGACGACGGGGAGCGGCCGGTTCCAGCTGTCCTGGAATATCGGTCGGGTCCCACGGTCGCCGCGCGTGCATGAGACGGGTCCGACGGTCGCTGCGCGGATCTGGAGAGGGCTTCGACGTGCGGGGGCACGCCGTTTGCCCCCTCTTGGCTCCGGCGAGGCTTCCGGGCGGACGCCGAGATGGAGGGCGGATGGGGGAGTTAGGGATGCCGGCCGCCATTCCCCTCCGTGGGAGGGGAGGAGGCGGCTCCAGTCCCTTCCTCACCCCTGTCCGTAACCTCTTTCTCCCTCTTTTGTTCTTCATTTCTTTCACTCTTCGGGGGCTGCTTGCTTTCTGTTCGCCTCCAAAGAGTTGGTAGTTTGGCAGAGAGGGGACCTTCACGGCGCTCCTTTTTCCAGGTTGTTGCCAACTTGGAAGGTAGCCTTCCTCGCGTGAAAGGTGGCCTTCTCCTTGTTGTCCCTCTGTCACCTTTGTCACGGTCCACCCGAGCCAACTGGGTCGACCATCTCTTGTCCGAGCCAGTTTCTACGCGAGACAGAGTCAGTGGCTGGATGCGAGAAGGTCAAGACCGGGTCGGTCGGGCGATGGCCGTTTGCCGCGGTGCTAGATGGAATTTTGCTTTTCACCATGTAATGTACTGGCAGTTGCCTTTCTGATGTACCAACAGTTATCTTGAATGAATGCAAAAAAGGTGATTTATTTTACCCGATTTGTCGATACAGTTTTCAGAAATAAAATCTGCGTAGTGTGGTTGCGTTCCATGTCCGGGGAATGGGTTCCCCTTCCATTGTGGCTAACCTGTACGCACCTTTCCCGAGCGTCTCGATCACTCGGTAGGGGCCTTCCCAGTTGGGGGATAGCTTGCCCGCCGCCTCCAGTGGTCGAGAGGCTTCGGTCTTCCTGAGGACGAAGTCCCCTGGTTGAAATTGTCTGCCTCGGACCTTGGTGTTGTAGTACCGAGTGAGGCGGCGCTGGTATTCCGTAGCTCGGACGTTCGCGATCTCTCAGAGTTCGTCTGCCAGGTCGAGGTTCTCGAGCAACTTCTGCTCGTTTGCCTCGGGCGAAAAGCTGATCACTCGGAGAGATGGATTGGCGATCTCTAACGGAACGACGGCTTCGGTGCCATATACCAGCTGAAAAGGGGTCTCACCGGTTGCCGCCCTGGGGGTCGTTCGGTGCGACCATAGTACGCTAGGCAGTTCCTCGAGCCAGCTACCCTTAGCCTTGCCCAGTCTAGTTTTTATGCCCTTCAAGATGGTCTTGTTGGCATTTTCAACCAGCCCGTTGGCCTGAGGGTGGGCGACCGAAGTGAAGTGGTTGCGGATATTTAGGTCGGCGCATCTGTCTCGAAAGTACCGAGAGTCGAATTGCCGCCCGTTATCGCTCACTATCACTCGGGGGATGCCAAAGCGACAGATGATAGATTTCCATACGAAGCCCCAGACGACTGTCTCGGTGATCCTAGCTGTTGCTTCAGCCTCGATCCACTTGGTGAAGTAGTCGATGGCGACGATGATGAACTTCTTCTGGGATTGAGCCGTTGGGAACGGCCCAAGGATGTCGATCCCCCACCGAGCGAAAGGGTAGGGCTCGGTAAGGGTGACAAGTTCCGTGGCCGGCTGATGGACCAAATGGTCGAACCGCTGGCAACAGTCGCAATGTTGTACGTAAGCCGTGCAGTCGTGCTGCAGGGTCGGCCACCAGTACCCTTGCCTTAGCAGGATTCTGGCCAGCGACCGACCTCCTGAATGTGCTTCGCACAGGCCTTGATGAATCTCTTCAACAGCTTGGCTTGCTTCGTCGGGACCGAGACACTTCAGAAGGGGCCCGGAGAACGATCTTCGGTAGAGAGCGTTGTCGAGGATGACGAAGCGCCGAGCTTGGTATTTCATTCGGCGGGCTTCCCGAGGGTCGGAGGGCTCCCGGGAGTCCCGTAGCCAGGACAGGTAGGGGGAGCGCCAGTCGCCGGGAGTGGCCGAGTCAATGGCGAGGAGCTCCGAGTCTATGCTCGGGCGCTCTAGCTCTTCTAGGAGGACCGATCGTGTACCTTCCGGGTCTAGGGAGGAGGCCAGTCGGGAGAGGGCGTCCGCCCGAGAGTTTTGCTCCCGAGCTATTCGGACTACCTCGAACTCCTCGAACTGCTGGGCCAGGCTCCGGACCAACTGGAGGTATTTGATCATAGGTACCTCTCGAGCTTCGTACTCGCCATTGACCTGGCTTGCAACTAGCTGGGAGTCGGTGTGGATCCTGACTAGCTCGGCCCCCAACCGTCGGGCCATGCGGGCTCCCGAGATAAGGGCCTCGTACTCGGGAGCATTGTTGGACGCCAGGAAGTTGAACTTGAGGGCGTATTGCAACTCTATTCCTTCGGGGGACCTTAGGAGGATCCCTGCGCCGCTACCGACCGAGTTGGACGATCCATCGACGAACAGCTCCCAGGTTGGCCCGATTGTTGTCGGAGGCCTGTCCTCGACCGGAACGGTGCTCTCGGCGATGAAGTCGGCGAGTGCTTGTCCTTTGATAGCTGATCGCGGCCGATACGAGATGTCGTAGGCCCCGAGCATGATGGCCCATTTGACAAGTCACCCCGAGGCTTCGGGGTGGGCCAGAATCTTCTTCAGTGGCTCGCCGGTTAGCACGGTGATGGGATGCCCCTGGAAGTAAGGTCGGAGGCGCTTTGCGGAGGTAACCAACGCTAGCACGAGTTTCTTGGTTGCAGGGTACCTCCGCTCTGCCTCGTTGAGCACCTTGCTGGTGTAGTAGACCGGCCTCTCGATTCCCGAGTCATTCCTGACTAGGACCGAGCTGACCGTTGATGGCGTCGCCGAGAGATAGAGCAACAAGACCTCGCCCGGGACGGGATTGGAAAGCATCGGGGGCGAAGCCAGGAACTCTTTAAGCTCGGCGAATGCTGTTTGGCATTCCCCATCCCATGCGAACGTAGCAGATGCTATCTTGGGCCCCCTCATCAGCTTGAAGAAGGGCAAGCATCGTTCGGCCGCACGGGACATGAAACGACTGAGAGCAGTGACACGCCCCGTCAGACGCTGGACGTCTTTGATGCACGTGGGCGGGCGCATGTCCAGGATGGCCTGGACCTTGTCGGGGTTGGCTTCGATCCCTCGCTGAGTGACCAGGAAACCCAGGAACTTCCCGGATCTTACTCCGAAGGCGCACTTGGCGGGGTTGAGCTTCATGCAGTACTTCAGGAGGGTGCCAAAAGTCTCGGCGAGGTCGGTGAAGTGGTCTTGGGCCCTCGGAGTCTTGACGAGCATGTCGTCGATGTAGGCCTCGACGTTCCGACCTAACTGTACCTCGAACATGTGGTTGACCAGTCGCTGGTATGTGGCTCCAGCATTCTTCAATCCGAAGGGCATCCGGGTGTAGCAGTACACGCCGTAGTCGGTGATGAAGGCGGTCTTCTCGACATCTTTAGGGCTCATTCGGATCTGATGATAACCCGAATAGGCATCCAGGAAACTGAGTATCTCGTTGCCCATCTTGAGGAAACAGTCATAAGATAATACATCGGGGGCGCTCCCATTATCAACCAAAATCCTGTCTACATTACAGTGATTTATCGTGGCCGAGATAACGACGGCATCGTCATGCGGGGTGCTCAGCCCTTCCAGATCTTGGTCGGAGAAGACTATGACCTGGGGCTCCATCGGCGGGCCTCTGAGGGGCTCTAAGGCTTGGCTGGCCCGCTCGGTATGACGTTTCCTTCCTCGGCTGGTGTCGCCGCCCGATGCCGCTCCTCCGGAGATGACGTTGATGTGGACCCCTCGGGGGGCGTTGTCGATCTCCTCTGCGGCGTCTCGGTCTTCTTTGTGCCCGGTCGTGAACCGGGCTAGGTGCCCCAAACGGATGAGGCGCTCGATCTCGTCCTGGAGCTGATGGCAATCTCCGGTGTGGTGCCCGTGGTCACCGTGGAACAGGCAATGCCTGTCCCGCTTGCGGTTCTTCGACCTCATTGGCTCGGGCTGGCGGAGAAGTCCCGAGTCTTTGATGTCTTCATAGATCTCGTAGACTGGCGCGGTCAAGGGGGTGTACCGCTCGTACTTTCTTTTGCGCTCTCCTTCTCGATCGCGCTTCTTACCCGAGCCAGGGTTTGGCTCGGAGGTCCGCTTCTTGTCCCCCTCCCGACCCGAGCCGGTTGCATCTCGGCAGGCGCTGAGTACTTCTTCGCACTCGGCGTGGCGCAGTGCCAGAGTCACTAGCTCGGCAAGGGTCGAGGGAGGGTGGAGGACAAGCTCGCGGCGGAGATTCTCGTCCCGGGTGCCCCCGGTCAGCGCGGTTGTGGCTGAGGCCACATCTAGGCGGGGGATCCTGAGGGCTTCCGATTTAAATCGGTGGACGTAAGTCTGGAGCCTCTCCCCTTGCACCTGTTTGAGGGCCAGGAGCCCCACTACTGACCTTGGGGGGGCGCTACCGGCGAAACTCTCCTTGAAAATTCGCCCGAATTGCCTGAAGTCTTGAATGGACCCAGGGGCGAGGGCCCGGAACCATGCCTGAGCACCTTGGACCAGGGTGGCCGCGAAGGCTCGGCATTTGATGGGATCCGGCGTTCCATGAAGGGTCACCAGGGCGTCGAAGCTATCGTAGTGGTCGGCTGGGTCGCCCTGGCCGTCGTAGAGCTTGAAGGTTGGAATGGAGGCTCTGGGAGAGACCTCTGCCTTCAAGATGTACTCGGAGAAAGGGGATTTCTCCTCGTCCTCCAGGAGAGAGGTCTTCTGCAGGGCGCGGAGGGCGCGTTCTTGCTCTGCGAACCGTCTCTCGAAATCACGCAGCCGGAGGGACAGCTCTGGCTGCAGTCGCACCGTGGGGCTGGGGGGGGGGCGTCTTGGCGATCTCCTGGGGCACTAGTGCCCGGGCGCGGCGGCCTCGTCCCCTGCTTCCCTCTCCTCGGCGTGGAGGAAGCCTCTTGCTCCGCAGGCGGGGCATGCGAGGGTCCTCCGACGTCGTTGCGGAGGAGCTGTCGGCCGCGGAGGGTGAAGCGGCCTCCGGCGGTGTGCTGAGTCGCACTCCTTCGAGGGGGACTTCCTGACGGGGCGCGGGACCTTGCGTCCCTGGCCGCCTGGGCCCTCATGAGCTCCACGAGGACGTCCATCTTTTCGTTGAGGGCCTGGAAGGCGTTGGCGCCACCGTCGAGGGGTGCCCCTGTCTCCGCCGGGGGGGGGGGGGGTGGTGGCCTGTTGGTGGGGATGCTGGCGTTGGAGGGGGGGCTCTGCGAGACCCTAGAGGGGGCGCCTCCCGCCGCCGCCACAGCCTTACCTGCCCCACCGGCGGATCTCCTCCCTGAGCTTCTTCTCACCATCTCGACTTTTCGTGCATTTCCCACAGACGGCGCCAGATGAAGAGGCGAGATCTCGCGCGGGGTCCTGAGCGGGCTATGGATCACCAGAAGATGAATCTGCAAGAGAGGGAAACGTATCAGGGGGGCCCAGGGGATCTCCCTGGGGCAAAACCCTCCGATGGCTAAGTCAGTAGAGCTATGGTGGAAGCAATAATGGGGGGAGGAGAGAGCTGATGCGCGAGAATCCTCTCCACCAAGGGGTGAAGCGAATTGTGCTCAGGAGCTTAGGGTGTGTGAATGTTCAGTTCATCTTACCATCTTCCAGAGGGTATCCCTTGCTTAAATAGTGCGCCGCCTTCAGGAGTCCTGTAAGCTGAGGGGTTCCCGGCGGGAGTTACGTCTTTAACGGGGGCTTTCATGGCCTGATCGTGGGAACGTTATCCCCTTGGAGTCCGGCAGCTCCCATGACTCTCCCGCTGGCGGAGGACTCTGAACGGCCGCACCTGCAGATAATCAACCGGTCTTACCGAGCCTCGGGGATGCTAGCTCATGTCCGAGCGATAGGCATGGCCCAGCGAGGGTGGGGTCGGATAGGTCGGCTGGAGCCTATCTCTCTCGGATGGGGAGAGGGCTTTAGGCCGGACCTTCCTTGGGACCTGACCGTTGTCTCGGGCCCTCCGAGCCTAGAAGGCCGCCGGGGAGAGTTAGTTCCTCGAGTCTTTATTTATTGGGCTTTTCTCCCTAAGTGGGCCCTGTGGGCTATCACTTGGGTGGGCTCGCCTGGTTGGACCTTGTGGGTCTTGTTGGGCTGCCTTTGTGGTGGGCTGCGGAAATCTCCCTCTCTAGTACTTGTTCGTGTTCTTCATGGTTATTTGGTTCAACATTTTGTAGTCTATACATAGTTTGACTGATCCATTCTTCTTCTTCACAAATAAGATTGGTGCTTCCATCCTGAAACACCGAGTCAAATGGAGCCTTGATCTACAGCTGTGCCTTCAAGTCCTTCAGTCTGCTAGTGTCATCTGGTAGGATGCTTTAGACATTGGCACTGTTCCCTGCGACAATTCAGAACTCTATCTCTTGATGTGGAGGTAGACTTAGACAACTCATCGGGAAACTCTTAAACCACCTCAATCTCCCAAACACCACTTGACTCTCCGCTACATGAAGGGTCCACAGATACAATAGAAGTCAAAAAAATAGAACACCCTAACTCCACCAACTGTGAACCTGAAGAAAAGAAACAAAAGATCTCTTGGAGATGGGGAAGGTACCTCTAAAAGAGAAGGGTTCTTCGCCTGTCAGATAAAATACCACATTCCTCTTGTAGCAATCCATGTGGACCTGATATTGAAAAAGCCACTTCATGCCAAGGATCATGTTGAAGTAGGTGATGTCGAGCATGTACGAATCAACTGACAAGCGATGACCTTTAATGCAGATGTCCATGTCCTCCAAGCAATAGGTCAAAAGCATACCATCCCTGCTCAGAGTAGACACCTCAAGGCAAAAGCACAAAGATAAAATAGATGAACCCGATGTCTTTACAAAGTCTGAAGATAGGAACTATACTTGAAACCACCTAATCAAACGTCTCCGTAGTAGCTTTGGAGAGCGCGACCACAAGGCCTAACACCTTCTTGGACTTTGATTGCTACCCATGGTAGGAACGCTGAAGATGTGGACACAGCTCTTGAGTGAAATGTCTTGCCTGTGCACAATTTAAGCATCTGCCCAACCCTCTAAAAGACTCACTAGTAGGGTGGTTTTCGCCACAATGGCCACACTGCTACACCACACTCGGAGACTGACTCAGCATGAACCTTGGCTCTACCATCTTCTGTTGCTGTTGCTTCACCTTTTGAAAGCCTCCGTGAAGGAGCTCCTTCATCTTGGACTCGATTGAACATGAACTGGGAGATGACTTTAATGACATTGCCATTGACTTGTTGCGGCCAAACACTGGCCCCTTTGACTTATTCTACTATTTCTCTTGAAGATATTGCTTATGCTCCTTGTCCAAGGCACTAGCCACTGCAATTGTTGTTGCTAAAATCCTCATACATCCTGGATGTCACCAACTCTTGAAGCCTCCCTCACAACCTGCTCACAAACTTATGGGTCCTATGAAGCTAGTCAGTAGAGATGTGGAGAGCGAATCTCCCCAACTCTACTAACTTCCTATCATACTTCATCACAGTCATTAAACCCTGCACCAACTCCATGAACTCCTCCTCTTTGCGGTTCTAAGAACGAATCGTATACTACTGCTTGTTGAAGACCTATACAAATCTATGTCAAGGTGTATACCTCACTGTTGTACTTGCAAAGTGTATCCTCTTGGAGGTTTGCCATCACACATCTGTTAAAGAGAGCTTTTCCAAAACCTGAATCCACCTAATAGCATCCTAAAGAGCTCAAAGGGAGGGAGTCACTATAAGGATTCTATAACTTCATGCAATCAACATTTGGGCATGAATTCTAATCCCGAGATCTTAGAATTTCATGATTTTCACACTCATAAGAACGTTAAGGAAGTATACCTCGTTCCATTGCAATGTTCCCAAGAATCAAAACGTAGAGGAGATCAAGAAGAAGATGAAAAATCATGTTTCTCCCTCCAAATCCCTTCCTTTCTACACACCTTGTGATGGAGAAGATGCATACATCCCTTGGGGAGAGATATGACCAATTTCCCTTTTATAAGAGAGGTGTTCTCTTCCATCAAGGGATACTTCGTGAGAAACCATCCAACTTTTCATAACAACTCAATACGATTTAGCATTTTATTTATTAACCCTCAACTTTTATTAATGTCATTATAGGCCACAAACATTTAATAGGATATAAATCTTACCGTCACAACCCGAGGAAATAGTTCATTAACTCCTTCATTCAACCACCGCTGCCTTCTCCTCAATGAGCTATGTGGTGCTCTATAGTATTCTGCATAGCATCACAAAATTGCTCCATTTGAAAATCTCATGAGGGTTCATTGCTACTCCCTCCATCGTGGGATCCTCCACATCGAGACATCACAATCTTCAATTGAGAGTAGGCACATAATTCAAAAACAAAAAAAAACTCTTAGGGCTTAGAGTTTAGGGTTTAAGGTTCAGGCCTTGTACTCCAACCATGTACTTATTGGCCATGACATCCTAGGTTCTATCACTAGATACATATGAGCTAACTACATGATTTACATAATTCATACAATGGCATTTACTTAATTTAGAACTTTTTAATCTCAGATAGTGTGGGCCACATAATTCATAGACCAACTTTGCATGGCTAAGATCACAATGATAATTTATCAATGTAAAGCAAAAGTATGTAAATGCCATTAGATACCACAAAGTCGCATACATGCAACATAATGCCAAAAATCCTTGAGAGATGGTGAGATTACAATAACATCACTCAAGGCACAGATGCTAGCCAATGGTGCCTCCTGACACTTATATCTAGTTTCACTTTTTTTTAACTGAAAAATAATACTTGCAAGGTGGGAAACGAGGGAGTCCGTTCATCCCTTCATTGCGGAAGGGACAAGACGTGCCACCCCGGCCACCAGGCAAGCGATTTTCCATTAAGAAGTGCAGAAAGAAATGAACAGAACATATGGGGGGGGGGGTTACAAGGGACGAGTAAGATCCGGGGAAGGGGGAACACCCTGTCAAGGATGACAAGAGGGCCAATACAACACAACGGAAAAGTCCAAAAAATCAAAAGAAGAACACAACCAACAGCCAAACACGTGGCCAAAATAAGGAACCACAAACAAGAGGGCGACAGCAGTAGGATGAGCCCAAAACCAAGGGGCCCAAAGACCAGAAAACCCCAGGACAGCCAAAGGGAGGAGACAAAGAACAAAGGCCAACGACTCCAAAACTATTGGTCCGTGCGGCCCGACCGGCGAGACCTACAGCTCCTCCTGCGGGCAGGCTGGAAACCAAGGTCATCGAACTCCATGGCATGCTCCTCAACTGAACCATCAAGCAAACCCGGGGCAGAGGACACCGAGCCCACCATCTCAACGGAACCTCCAGAGTCGCCGAGAGCAAGCAAGGGGGAACCCCCCTCGTGAAGACGACCAGAAGACTGGACAGCCGGTAGCAGCACAGCCTCAAGCGAAGCTCTCTGGGAGAGGGATTGGCTGGAGGAGTCAAGAGCAGAGCCACCCTCAGCCAGAGAAGAGGCACACAGAGTCATAGGGGCAACCTCGAGGAGCTCAGCACGAAGGGCTAGAATCACACCGTGGGGCTCCAAAGCCGACAGAGACGGTGGTAAGGACCCTGCCGTGACGCAGGGCTGAGCAGGGGAAAGAATGACAGGCCGAGGGAACGTGGGGAGAGCAGAGACGCCATCCCTCAAAGCGCACAGCGAAGCCAAACGGGTGAGACGCACCGCTTCGTCAATAACGATGACGACAGCAGGGGGCCGACGAGCAGCAGCAGGAGAGGTGGCAGGTCGACGATGTTACACTCCTCCGGTTCCTATCCTGGAGCCTATTTTGAAATGGCGAACCGATCTGATGCCAGAGTAGCCACAGCAGACTTCTTCCGACCGTGAGTCTTCTGTAGAGGAGGGAAGGAGCCCAGAACTCCGGAAGAGGATAGAGGAATTATAGCTGCAGCAGAAGCATAAGAGAATGGGGGGAGAAACAGAAGAGGAGGGAGAGGAAGAGATCATAGCCAAAAGGGAGGCGGGAAAAGCAAGATTTTAATATTCTATTCAGTACTGGTCAAATACAGAGGATCTCTATTTATAGAGATCCTTCTCCCTCAGGTACTCCCGCTCACTTTTCTCGTACTGAAGTGGAGTTTACAATTTTATTTCCACATGTCTTATTATTACTATTAGTGTCCCCCGAACCGCCCCTAACTACCATAACTCCCCTGAATAGGTGCCTTCCCTATTTAGTCGTAGCTGGGTTGGGCTCCTTCCGTATCAAATACCCCCCCCCCCCTTGAGAAGCAAACTCGTCCTCGAGGTGAGTTAGGGGAAATTGAGCTGTGAAGGTTGAGTAGTCCATCCATGTGGCTTCGTGGTCGGAGGCATCCTTCCATGCTACCAGAACTTGGGGAATGGCTTGGTTGCTTCGTTTAACCATGCGATGTTGAAGGATCTATCGGGGTTCTCGATCCTGAAGACATAACAGATGCGGTAGAGGAAGAGGGTGAACAGGATGATCTCCATGCCTTTTCTTGAGCTGGGAAACATGGAAAGTGTGATGAATGGAGGCTTTTGGTGGGAGATTGAGCTGATATGCTGCCTTTCCGCATCGTTTGATAATTTTATAGGGACCAAAATATCAGGCAGAAAGTTTGTGTGAAGACCTCCTTATCACAGTCTGCTGTCGATATGGCTGAAGCTTGAGATAAACCCAATCGTCGATTTGATATTCGACCTCGGTACGATGTTTATTAGCATTTTTGATCATCCGCTGTTGAGCTTTGTCTAAATTAGATTTGAGCTCTTTTAGAATGTCAGTTCTGGAGCGGAGGTGCTTGTCAACCTCTGGATCATCTGCCAACCCAGAAACATAAGAAAGGGCAGTTCTCTCTATGTGCTCAGGTTTCATCCGAATTTCGTGATATCCGGATCTTAAATCAAGTTTGGTAAAATGTGCAGCCGGCCCCACCTCATCCAATAAATCCTCTATCACAGGAATGTGATATTTGTCTTTAATGGTTTTTCTTTTCAACTCTCTATAGTCCACACACAGACGCCAAGAGCCATCCTTTTTTTGAACTAATAAAACTGGTGAAGCAAAGGGGCTATTACTTGGACGAATGATGCCATTTCTCAGTGATTCTTGTAGGGACTGTTCAATGATAGTTTTATGATGAGGGGAATATCTATATGGTGTTAGAGAAATCACCTTAGTTTCCTCTATCATATGAATAGTGTGATCACAATTCCTGGGGGGAGGTAAGCCAATGGGGATCTCAAAAACTTGCTGAAATTCTAGCAGTATAGTAGCTAATTCTGAATTGTCAATTGTAGATAAATCCATATGAGAGTGAGTTGGTTGTTGAGTAAGTTGAACCTGGCATAAGTAGATGGCTCTGGCTACAAGAATGAGAGAAGAAATTGCTTGAGCTGATGCAAGATGAACATCCAAGTGGGTGAGTCCTTGCAAATGATATGTCACTCCATTTATAGTGAACTCCCTTGACAGTTTTGAAAAGTCCCAATGGATAAGTCCCAATGACTTGATCCAATTGGATCCCAGAATAACATCAAAAGGAGCAATATCCATAATAAAGAAATCCAGTATGAGGTGTAATTTTCCAATTGATAAAGGAACTTTGGAACAGAAGCCAATAATGGGATTGTTAATTCCGCCCACAACCTTAGCTGTCAGTTCTTCAACTTCTTGGATTGGTAGGTGCAACTGTCTAGCAATCTGAACATCAAGGAGATTATGAGAAGCTCCTGTATCAATCAATGCCAATACTGGAATATCAGAAATATTCCCAAGAAGTTGCATAGTTGGTTCTGCTGTCCAAAAGCTGCTATGCATAACAGTTGTGTTTGGTTGCAAAGAAAGAGAAATGGAATTGATAGTAGCAACATTGTCTGACGGGTGAGATATAGTGTGGTTGTCCAGAGGAGGTGTGTCTTCTGCCAATGGTGATAAGATATCCTCATTTGTCACCTCATCAGTAATAGGGATGATTTGGACAACAAAGGTTCGCTGGGGGTTACATTTATGTCCTTTCACCCATTTTTCATCACACATATAACATAATCCTTGTCTCCGTCTATCATCTAGTTGTTCCTGAGAGTAACGATGAATATTGGGTCTGCTCAAAGTTGTGTGTGTGGCCGGGGAGGTAGCAGGAGCAAAATGATAAGGGGAATCGATCCGTTTGGGTGTCGACCCCCATTGTGGCTTAGTTGCAGCAAGTCTAGCAGCAGCCATGGCTTCTTGTAAGGTATGGGGTTTTTGTAGTAGTACTTCATATCACAAACTCTCCTTCAAACCTCCCAGAAAATGAGCTACCAGGTGTTCATCAGGAATACCATCAATGTCATCACAGATGTGATCAAATTGGGACTCATATTCTTCAATGGACCCGGTCTGTGATAATTGTCTCAATTCCATATGTGGATTTTGCCATTCCTTCCGACTGAATTTCATCTCCGCAGCTGCCAAAAGTTGATCCCAAGAGCGTATTTACTGAGCTTTAGAGATCCAGCAAAACCATTTCATAGCACGATCTAGGAAACAATACTGAGCATGCATTAACATCTGCTCCTGACTAAGCTGATAGTATTTGAAATATAAGCCTGCCTTGAATTTCCAATCCTCGAAGTTAGATCCATCAAACATTGGTAATTCCAGGGGTTTAGGATGAGCCAGTGGAAAAATAGGAGGAGAAGGAGCTAATAGCTCTTGCTGGTGAATTGGTGGTATTGGAGGGATCTGCAGAGAATGTTGGACAATAACAGGAGAAGACCACAGTATAGCAGAATCTGATGCTAATATTCTGTGTACTTGTTGTTCCAGCAGATCAGTCATGCGAGAAGAAGAAGGATCTAGCTCTTGTACCTTTTGTGCTAATTGTTCCACTTTTGTTGATAGATCCATTGTTGATTGAGATACAACTTGTTGAATTGTTTGCTGCAGGGAATGCTGGAGAAGCCTTAATTCATCCGGTGACATGGAGCTAGAAGAGGGGGAAATTTCCAAGGAGGGCTCAGACACCAATTTGTTGCACTCCTCCGGTTCCTGTCTTGGAGCCTCTTCTGAAATGGCGAATCGATCTGATGCCAGAGCAGCCGCAACAGACTTCTTCTGACCATGAGTCTTCTACAGAGGAGGGAAGGAGCCCAGAACTCCAGAAGAGGATGGAGGGATTATAGCTGCAGCAGAAGCATAAGAGAATGGGGGAGAAATAGAAGAGGAGGGAGAGGAAGAGGTCATAGCCAAAAGGGAGGCGGGAAAAGCAAGATTTCAATATTCTATTCATTACTGGGCAAATATAGAGGATCTCTATTTATAGAGATCATTCTCCCTTAGGTACTCCCGCTCACTTCTCTCGTACTAAAGTGGAATTTATAATTTTATTTCCACCTGTCTTATTATTACTATTAGTGTCCCCCGAACCGCCCCTAACTACCATAACTCCCTTGAACAGGTGCCTTCCCTGTTTAGTCGTAGCTGGGCTGGGCTCCTTCCGTATCAGACGACCATGCGCCACGGCAGGGAGCGCCTTAGTCGACGTCCTGAGTTAACCAGCAGAGGCGTAGCCTGGCTCCTCATCCTGGCACAACCGGGGGGGAGGGCGCGAATCCACCAAAGGGGTTGGCCGAAGCTGGAGGAGGTGGAGGAGGGGCATCGGAGGATGGAACAAGGGAGGGAGCAACTCCAGCAGACCCAAGTGGGGGAGCAGGAGACCCACCTGCGCAGGCGCCACCAGGAGGGTGGGAAGACGGCACGGTAGCAGAAACGCCAGCGTTACTAGAACCCCCTAGGCATGGCGGAGCTCCTCCAGCAACACCGCTAGAGGTAGGGGGAACGATGAGGGCAGGTGATGGGGTCGAAGAAGAACCGGGTGCGGCGCTAGAAGGCGGGGGACCCCTGGGAGAGCCGTGGGGGGTCGCAGCTGGAATAGAAACGCTGCAATTACATGAACCTGAGGAAGTAGCTGGAGGTGGGAGACCTCAGTCAGGACCGGTGAGGGATGCTGCCAGAGCTGGGGGGGATGACCGACGAACGGCACCAACCGAAGGAGGGCAGCAGCCAAAAAATAGGGCACCGTTTCCACGAGCCGTCCCATCAGGAACAGGAACGATCAATGGAAGCGAGCCGATCGTGGGAGTGGAAACAAGCTGAGGAGAGGAGAGCAGGGCCGCACGGCTGGCCGAGGCCTTGGCCACAGGCAGGCTTGACGGGGTGGATGAGCCAGGAGGAAGCATGTGGCTGAAGGAGGAAGGAGACCGACCACATGTAGGGTGATCGAGCGGGGAGAAGGAAGGATGGCCGGCGGTCGACGAAGGAATGGGATGGGGGCCGACAGCGAGTGGAGGGATACATGGAGGTGGGATATTCGAAGGATGGGGATGGAAGCTGGGTGACTCAAACGTGGAAACATATGGTGGCATGAGAGAGTGGATAACAATGTGTCGTCCAACAAGAGGCTCAGGAGCGGCGAGAGGGGGGGGGAGTCTGCCGGAGGAAGCCCCTGGGGAGGTCGAGCCAGGCACACCGGAGGACAGGCCGGCAAGTGTAGCTCCAGCACCAACCGGAGCAGTAGGAGACGGGCAGCAGAGCTCGTTCAGACAACCGGACCAAATAGGCGAGGGGTTGCCCGTAGTGGCAGGGAAGCATGGGGCGCCGGCGGCAGAGAGTAGGGCTGAGGGGGAGAGACCAGAGGAGGGATGGGGAGGCACAGAGCCTCCCCCTACCACCGGCCATCGCCAGACCTTCAGGCAGGCCGCCTATCTAGTTTCACTTGACCCACATGTATTAAGCACCAATAGTCACATGATAAGAAGGCTCCATAATTAAATAAAATAAGGTCACTCTATGAAAGCTAAAATGCATTAGCCCCTGGGGATGCGTACATGGAAAACATGTCTCAACTGTTGGATGCCTTTACCACAAACGCGTCTGGGTAAGCTGTTGCGTTCTCTTGGTAATGCAACAAGTTGAATGGATGTTTTTGAAAATGCGTCTGAGATCCTTGATGTCTTTTCAAAAGAAGGTTCAGGTTTCCCATAATCGTAATAAATGAGTCAACATGCTCAAAAATTACTAAAATTTAAATGTGACATTGCCTAGATGATGCCTAACATGTAATACAAATTTTCATGCAAATTGGACAAGTATGAAAGCTATGAAAATTATAGGACTAATTTCTTATCTTGGAACATTAACCCAGACTTCCCTCACATATGATTACTCATGGAAGATTAGGTAGATTACTTGGCCTACAAACTAACATAGTTTCTTTTACAAAAGGCATGCTAAGTTTCACAGCAGGAATATATCTTATTTTCAAAACAATTGGTAAAGTATAGTGTCACGCCCCGACGCGGAATATTGAGGCGCGATGAGTCGAAACACTCAAGTCATTCAGAGCACGAAGATTGGAGTCCAAACCACAAGAATAGATAAGAAGAAATGAATACTCTTATTTCATCAAAATAAAGTTTTACAACATTCTTAAGCCTTACGAGACAAGGCAAGATACAACTTCAAATAAAAGTATAATTCTAGTAAGAACAACCGTTCATAAACCTAGGTAACTAAGGTAATCTTGATTCCTTGATCACTCTAGCTCATTCCCATGAGTTTGGGGTTCATCATTGGAATTACCTGAAATGTTAACCGGAAAACGTAGGGTGAGCGAAATGCTCAGTAGGACTTATATCTCTATACCAGGCAACTTAAAGTAATTAGCAGTTTGGATAAATGTATGTGCTATGTCGAGAAACGTAAATAAAATATGGAACAAGCATAGGAGAGAGAATAAAGTAATGCAGTAATTGGAATCACAAGTAGACAAGATATCAAGAGTAAAGTTCAAGTAGAGAATGATCATGTAGCAAGTAATATTATGGAATTGGCCATTTTACGCAAGTATGTACAAGTCAAGTACTTCATGTATTCAAGCAAGTCAGGAAATTCACAAACTGTGGAATGTCATAAATTAATCTAGCAAGTCAAGCACTTCGGTGCAATGCCACACCAGGTCATTCAACTCCCATGGGCACAAGTACTTTCGGGCGCTCCCCCCAGGACCAGACCGGGCCCCATTAACGCCAGGCATTGGGTTATGGATCATAGATCCCAAGTATATTTTTGACATCCACATTATATGTATGGCCAAAGAATTTCAAGGTAGAGCTTATGAAATAAAGTATAGATCTAGCAAAATTATCATTCGAGGGACTAGTAGTACAAGATTTCAAGTAGATGTAAGAGAAGTTCAAGGATGATTTTAAGACATAATGTTTAACGACATTAAGATAATAAGAAGGCATCATGTCTAATGTCATTAAGTTGATAAAAGAATTGGATTGATGGACACGGCTTGAATGGTTCTCTCGAAAAATCTTGTTAAATAGGCTTAGATAAAGTTTTTCACAGTCGGGTGCTTAATTAGAAAATCGAGGAATTATAGCCAGGTAAGAGGTGGGACAGTGGGAGGCTCCCCTCGCATTCGCGAGGTCCTAATTAATAAACCACTTATCCACTTAAAGCGTTTGCCCGTGGACCTCTTTCCTTAGACACCATTTTTCCTTGGAAATCTAGTTATTTACACGACTTGTTGAAAATACGGTAACGTGATATCATGAAAATCGTCAAAACTCACGATTATGCAACTAAGTCCATGTAATTTTAACAGATAATATCTACTCCATTTAGCATGCCAGAGATATAATATAGTCATGGAGATCAAGGATATCATGAAGGTAACAAGAACTAGGACGGAAATATAAGCTCATGGAATAGAATTATTATCTTTCATAACCTTAACTTAATCGTGTGTGAATTTAAATGATATGCAACTTAACATGACATATCTAAAATGCTAGATGATATATAACCTGAAAATATCACAATCGGGGTAGAGATCGCGCATCCGGAACACGGTCTTAGAAAGACACCGTGATCCGAGACGGATCTTCAAGCGGTTAAAAATCTCAGTTAAAATATTATGTCTAATTGTATGGATAGCATGATCAATACTCGATAAAATTTGGGAAAATGGTATAGAATCAAAGTAACCATACATCTACATCTAATGCATGCATTAATTTGAGTTTAGCCTGAGAGAACACCTACCTTTTTGAAGATCAAAGAATAAGAAATTTAAGAACGAAGAATGCTTTCGACACTCCTCCAACTTCGAGCTTTCTCCCTCTCTCCAACCAGCAATTCCTCCCAAGAGAGTTGTGATTTGAGTATGGAAGAGCATAGCCCTATTTATAGGCCAAAATCTCCCACTTACTTTCACTATTCCACCAACCTCATTCCATCATACCAACCTTGTTCCACTATTACACCAACCCCATTACACCAACTTTGTTCCACTATTACACCAACCCCATTACACCAACTTTGTTCCACTATGTGGATGACATAATCTATGACCTCATTTATTCAATGATGTAAGAATGACCTCATCCATTAATTAGGATTAGATTAAAGCTAATAAAAATCGGATGCCGACGTCTTCGTCTTTTCGAAATCGTATCGCGAATCTCGCCGTTTGTGTTAACACGTGGAATAGGGCTCATGTTTGCATAACAGAAAAATATTCATAATTTATTTTATTTTTAATTTTCATTATTTTATATATATATAAATGCATATAAAAATTTTCGAGTTGCTACATCCTCCCCCACTTAAAAGAATTTGGTCCTCCAAATTCACATCATGTAATAGTAATTTAAAATTTAAATGGAGGGTTCAAAATTCTAACCTGAGATCAAATCTGGGTACTTCTTCTTGATTGACTCTTCTAATTCCCAAGTAGCCTCCTCGAATCCACGCTTACTCCATTGGACTTTTACCATCGGTATAGCCCTATTCCTTAGCTGGTGAAATTTCGATCTAAGATCTTGATCGGTCTTTCTTCATAAGATAAATCCTTCTGGAGCTTCAAGTCATTGAATTGAATCACATGCGAAGGATCATACACATATTTCCTTAGCATGGATACATGAAATACATCATGGACACCGGCCAATTGTGGAGGCAAAGCCAGCTTGTATGCCACTTCACCGATTCGTTCTAGAATCTCAAAAGGGCCAATAAATCTTGGACTCAGTTTTCCATTGATACCAAACCTCTTAATTCCTCGCGTGGGTGAAATTTTCAAGAAGACATGCTCCCCCACTTGAAATTCAAGGTCTCTTCTTCGATTATCGGCATAACTCTTTTGCCGTGATTGAGCAATTTTCAGCCTTTCACGGATCAACTGAATATTGTGAGTTGTATCTTGAATAATATCGGGACCCATCAATCCCTTATCTCCAACCTCACTCCAGCATAGGGGTGATCTACAACTCCTACCATACAATGCTTCAAAAGGTGCCATCTGAATGCTAGACTGATAACTGTTGTTATATGCAAATTCAATCAATGGTAAGTGTTCATGCCAACTTCCCCCAAAATCTATCATACAAGCTCTTAACATATCTTCGATAATCTGATTTGTCCTCTCGGTTTGTCCATCTGTCTGAGGGTGGAAAGCCGTACTAAAATTCAGTCTAGTACCCAAGGATGATTGCAAACCTTTCCAGAAGTGAGAGGTGAATCTCGGATCTCTATCCGAAATTATGGAAGTTGGAATACCGTGCAGCCTTACAACCTCCTTGATATACAGGGCAGCTAGAACATCCACGGTCCATTTGGTTTTGATGGGCAAGAAGTGAGCAGACTTAGTTAGTCGGTCCACAATCACCCATATAGCATCAAATCCACTTCGGGTCTTTGGCAACCCAACTATAAAATCCATGCCAATACTATCCCATTTCCATTCCGGTATTTCTAGAGGTTTTAGCTTACCAGCCGGTTTGAGATGTTCGACTTTAACTTGTTGGCAGACCAAACATCGGCTCACGAACTCGGCTACCTCTCTTTTCATGTTAGGCCACCAAAAGGTTCTTTTGAGATCTTGGTACATTTTTGTAGCACCAGGATGAATAGTGTACCTCGATCGATGTGCCTCCTCCAAGATTTTATTCTTGATGGTAGAACAATCGGGCACACAAGTTCTTCCTCGGAAGAGCAGCCTTCCATCATCTGCCAAAAGGAAATCTGGTCGTTGATCTAATTTCTCTTTAATTTCAACAACCAATGGATCATCATTTTGTAACTCTTTAATTTCTAAGAGTAACTTAGATTGGAGACTAATATTTGCAATGAAGACTCCTTCTTCCTTCTCCTCCATATTGAGGTCTAAGTTTGCCATTTGTTCTAACAATTGCCACTCTTTAATCATTAGGCTTGATAATAATGCCATCGGCTTCCGGCTAAGAGCATCAGCTACGGCATTACCTTTTCCGGGGTGATATTGTATAGAGAAATCAAAATCCTTCAAGTATTCCAGCCACCGTCTTTGTCTCATATTAAGTTCCTTTTGAGAGAATAAGTACTTGAGACTCTTGTGGTCGGAATATACAATAAATGCCTCACCATAGAGATAATGCCGCCAAATCTTCAAGGCAAAGACTACAGCTGCAAGCTCTAAGTCATGCACGGGATAATTCTCCTCGTGCTTTTTCAATTGTCTTGAGGAATAGGCGATCACCTTGCCATGTTGCATTAATACACAGCCTAGGCCAATTCCGGATGCATCAGCATAAACTTCGAATCCCCCTCCTTCAGTAGGCAATGTGAGTATAGGGGCAGTAGTCAAACAATCTTTCAAAGTTTGGAAGCTTTTCTCACATTCCTCGGACCATATATAAGGAATCTCCTTTCTCGTCAATCTTGTCAAAGATACGGCGATCTTGGAGAAATCCTTAATAAATCTTCTATAATATCCTGCCAATCCCAAGAAGCTTCGAATTTCTGTCACACTAGTAGGTCTTTCCCAGTTTTTCACGGCCTCAACCTTTGAAGGATCGACCGCAATACCATTCCGGGATATTATGTGACCTAGAAAAGAAACTTCTTCTAGCCAGAAATCACACTTACTAAGCTTAGCATAAAGTTTGTGATCTCTTAATAACTGTAGGGATTTCTTGAGATGTTCTTCATGCTCCATCTCAGACTTTGAGTAGATCAAAATATCGTCAATGAAGACTATCACAAATTGATCAAGGTATGGCCTGAATACACTGTTCATTAACTGCATAAATGCGGCAGGCGCATTGGTTAGGCCAAAAGGCATAACAGTGAACTCATAATGTCCATACCTGCTCCTGAATGCTGTTTTGTGAATATCTTCCTCCTTGATCTTCAATTGATGATAACCAGATCGGAGATCAATTTTTGAAAAATATCGAGCTCCAGAAATCTGGTCAAATAGTTCATCAATCCTCGGCAATGGATATTTATTCTTGATTGTGAGTTGGTTCAATTGCCGGTAGTCAACACACAATCTCATTGACCCATCCTTCTTTTTGACAAATAAGACGGGAGCTCCCCATGGTGAAGTACTCGGTCGGATGAATCCCTTCTCTAATAACTCCATCAATTGTTCTTTTAACTCCTTCATTTCGATAGGGGACATCCGATACGGAGCCTTAGAAATAGGTGTAGCTCCCGGAATCAAATCAATAGAGAAGACCACTTCTCTCTCCGGAGGAATACCAGGCAACTCGTCCGGAAATACAGCAGAATAATCCCGAACAATAGGAATATCCTCCAGATTGGGTTTCTTATGCTTGGCCATAGTCATAGAAACTAAGAAAGCCGCACAACCCTTCTTCAATAATTTATCAGCTTTAAGAGCCGAAATAAGGGATATGTGTCTAGAATACCTGACACCAGAAAATAAGAGGTTGGGGTACTCACTAAAGGTTACCGTACCCAATTTACAGTTAACGCTAGCACCATATGTAGATAACCAGTCAGCTCCCAAGATAATATCATATCTTGCCATCTCCATGCATACTAAATTAGCGGGTAAGTTACAACCGCTAACTAGAACCTCACTAGCAGGGTAGAAATATTTAATCTTCGATCCCGCTCCAATAGGGGTAGTAATAACAAGTTTAGATTCTAATGGAACAGGCCTCAAAGGTAAAATATCCGCAAAGCTCTTAGATATGAAGGAATGCGTAGCTCCAGTATCAAATAAGACAGAGGCAGGCCTTGAGCACACAGAGAGAGTACCTTCCACAACGCCTCCATCTTCGGTAGGTGCCGTATCCATAAGAGCTTGAAGTCTTCCTTGCTTCTTGACAGCAACTGGAAGCTTTTCCGACGGAGCTTGCTCATTGAGAAGTGGACAACTCGGAATTCTATGTTCCCGACTTCCACATCGAAGACAGGCACCCAGTCTTCTCCAGCACTCATCTGCCTTGTGTCCGGGTTTCTCACAATATTTGCATAGTTCCTTTGATGATGTAGCGACTGGGATGATTTGTTTATCAAATGATCTCGGCCTCTTGTCCTTTTGAAAGTCACGCCCATCCTTATTGAAATTACGTCCATCTTTATTGAAGTTACGCTCATCATAATTAGGCCTCTTCTTTCCGAAGGAGGGCTTGAAATTACCTGATCCAGTAACTTGCTCCCTCTTGGCATCTCTTCCCGGATGCGATCAGTCAATTCCGTTGCATCTTCCAAGAGTTGGGCTCTCCTCACCACATCGGCATATACTTGGATATCCATCGGGGCGAGTTGAGTAATATATTGAGGCTTTAAGCCATTTAAAAATCTCCTTGCCTTCATTTTCTCGGTACTCACAAGATGTGGTGCATACCGAGATAATCTTGCAAATTGGGCTTCGTACTCCGCTACCGTCAAGCTCCTTTGTTTCAAGGAAGCAAATTCGGTAGCTTTCCTCTCTTGAACTCGGTCGGAGAAGTACTTGTTGTTGAAGTGTTCTACAAACTCTTCCCACAACACCTGGTCGTGTGGTAGAGTTGCTTCGACCGACTCCCACCAAGCACGTGCATCTCTTTCAAGCTGAAAGGTAGCGAGTAGGACTTTCTCCTCATCAGCACATTGCATGACTCGAAAAATCCTCTCAATTTCCTTTACCCAATGTTCGGCCTCATCCGGGTCGGTAGACCCAGCGAACTTAGGAGGGTTCATGCTCTTGAAATTCCTATGCAGATCTCCCGCTCCACGGTTAGCTCCTCCTTGAGCTACTTGTTGTAGTGCATGGGTTAAACCTTGCACCGTCCTTTGCATCTCGCGCCATTGAGCTCTCTCGGCAGCCATCTGCGAGCACAACTATAAAACTTAAGTGCTTTGTTTATTTCTTGATTAATCATTCTTTAAAGTTTAGCCCATAGCTCTACCCAATCTTACCGGGAAGGTTCAAGATCCTATCCAAATTTCTATGTCAACATCTAAAACCTATATCAAGGGAAACCTAGGGTTTATGAAACCTAGGCTCTGATACCACAAAGACTGTCACGCCCCGACGCGGAATATTGAGGCGCGACGAGTCGAAACACTCAAGTCATTCAGAGCACGAAGATTGGGGTCCAAACCACAAGAATAGATAAGAAGAAATGGATACTCTTATTTCATCAAAATAAAGTTTTACAACATTCTTAAGCCTTACGAGACAAGGCAAGATACAACTTCAAATAAAAGCATAATTCTAGTAAGAACAACCGTTCATAAACCTAGGTAACTAAGGTAATCTTGATTCCTCGATCACTCTAGCTCATTCCCATGAGTTTGGGGTTCATCATTGGAATTACCTGAAATGTTAACCGGAAAACGTAGGGTGAGCGAAATGCTCAGTAGGACTTATATCTCTATACCAGGCAACTTAAAGTAATTAGCAGTTTGGATAAAGGTATGTGCTATGCCGAGAAACGTAAATAAAATATGGAACAAGCATAGGAGAGAGAGTAAAGTAATGCAGTAATTGGAATCACAAGTAGACAAGATATCAAGAGTAAAGTTCAAGTAGAGAATGATCATGTAGCAAGTAATATTATGGAATTGGCCATTTTACGCAAGTATGTACAAGTCAAGTACTTCATGTATTCAAGCAAGTCAGGAAATTCACAAACTGTGGAATGTCATAAATTAATCTAGCAAGTCAAGCACTTCGGTGCAATGCCACACCAGGTCATTCAACTCCCATGGGCACAAGTACTTTCGGGCGCTCCCCCCAGGACCAGACCGGGCCCCATTAACGCCAGGCATTGGGTTATGGATCATAGATCCCAAGTATATTTTTGACATCCACATTATATGTATGGCCAAAGAATTTCAAGGTAGAGCTTATGAAATAAAGTATAGATCTAGCAAAATTATCATTCGAGGGACTAGTAGTACAAGATTTCAAGTAGATGTAAGAGAAGTTCAAGGATGATTTTAAGACATAATGTTTAACGACATTAAGATAATAAGAAGGCATCATGTCTAATGTCATTAAGTTGATAAAAGAATTGGATTGATGGACACGGCTTGAATGGTTCTCTCGAAAAATCTTGTTAAATAGGCTTAGATAAAGTTTTTCACAGTCGGGTGCTTAATTAGAAAACCGAGGAATTATAGCCAGGTAAGAGGTGGGACAGTGGGAGGCTCCCCTCGCATTCGCGAGGTCCTAATTAATAAACCACTTATCCACTTAAAGCGTTTGCCCGTGGACCTCTTTCCTTAGACACCATTTTTCCTTGGAAATCTAGTTATTTACACGACTTGTTGAAAATACGGTAACGTGATATCATGAAAATCGTCAAAACTCACGATTATGCAACTAAGTCCATGTAATTTTAACAGATAATATCTACTCCATTTAGCATGCCAGAGATATAATATAGTCATGGAGATCAAGGATATCATGAAGGTAACAAGAACTAGGACGGAAATATAAGCTCATGGAATAGAATTATTATCTTTCATAACCTTAACTTAATCGTGTGTGAATTTAAATGATATGCAACTTAACATGACATATCTAAAATGCTAGATGATATATAACCTGAAAATATCACAATCGGGGTAGAGATCGCGCATCCGGAACACGGTCTTAGAAAGACACCGTGATCCGAGACGGATCTTCAAGCGGTTAAAAATCTCAGTTAAAATATTATGTCTAATTGTATGGATAGCATGATCAATACTCGATAAAATTTGGGAAAATGGTATAGAATCAAAGTAACCATACATCTACATCTAATGCATGCATTAATTTGAGTTTAGCCTGAGAGAACACCTACCTTTTTGAAGATCAAAGAATAAGAAATTTAAGAACGAAGAATGCTTTCGACACTCCTCCAACTTCGAGCTTTCTCCCTCTCTCCAACCAGCAATTCCTCCCAAGAGAGTTGTGATTTGAGTATGGAAGAGCATAGCCCTATTTATAGGCCAAAATCTCCCACTTACTTTCACTATTCCACCAACCTCATTCCATCATACCAACCTTGTTCCACTATTACACCAACCCCATTACACCAACTTTGTTCTACTATTACACCAACCCCATTACACCAACTTTGTTCCACTATGTGGATGACATAATCTATGACCTCATTTATTCAATGATGTAAGAATGACCTCATTCATTAATTAGGATTAGATTAAAGCTAATAAAAATCGGATGCCGACGTCTTCGTCTTTTCGAAATCGTATCGCGAATCTCGCCGTTTGTGTTAACACGTGGAATATGGCTCATGTTTGCATAACAGAAAAATATTCATAATTTATTTTATTTTCATTTTTCATTATTTTTTTATATATAAATGCATATAAAAATTTTCGAGTTGCTACATATAGAAATCACATAAATTTTCGGATTAATCATGTTGTTCACGGGGTCAACCATGGACAAATAACATGAGTTAATTATTACCTGATCTCTTAGAGCATGAAAAATTCCCAAAATTTTACCGAATATCCTAGTCTAAGTGAGGCATTACATATTTGAATTTGTGGCCGATCCATGTAATTGCATTTAATAAAAATGGAGCAACAAGCAGATAACCTAGTTTTTTTGGTAATCTGAAATCTAGCACAATTGGTCTAGGACTTTGCTTGGGCACTTGACATCTTGATTGATTTCAAGACTTAGTAGGGCTACTAATTGATATATTATCTTTTTACAGCTAACATGTTAGCAAATTAGAGATGTACAATCAGGAATTGAGAACTGTACATCGAATAACTTTTCACCCCATGCCCAAATTCAAACACACAACCTCTCAACCATGCGGGAGGGCGTGTAACTACATAGCTACAGGGTTGTTCCCTACATCATCGTACTTTGATGACATGGCATTGCATCAAGGAATCAAATAAGGGCAAGGCGTGAAATGCACTTTGAGGGCTATAAGTCGGGATTCAGGGGGCCCAAAATGTACTGAAAATGATGGATTATAGAAGGAGAAATTGGGTGTCAACTTCATTATGCCCAGGGTTCCATAGTGATATACAAGGGGTTCAGGTCCCCTAGCCCAACTGTTCTATGAATTTCAAAATTGGAAATCAGATAGAAGACATGAGAGAGAGAGAGAGAGAGAGAGAGAGAGAGAGAGAGAGAGAGAGAGAGAGAGAGAGAGAGAGAGAGAGAGAGAGAGAGAGAGAGAGAGAGACTAAATAAAACTTAATAAAACTTAATGGATTTCACGCACATATCAAATAAATAAGGCAAGCACATGGGGTCCTAGAAGAGTCAGAAGCTCCTCCAACCTTGGGCCTTCAATTGCTCCTACCTAGCAAAAGTGGGCCTTGACATGGATGATCCTTCTCCAGAGGTCCTCCATCGTAAATCCAATGCTTCCTCCAACTCCACAGTGTAGGTAGAAAAGTTACACCCTTAAAAGGTGACGCAAACAACCACGATTGCTAGGAGTAGAAGAAAATGAAGAAAGATGAAGAACTATTCAAAATAGTAAAAGAAAGAGGACCATTGTTTGCGCATGCAGAATGGCGGGAGAAAAATGTAATTTGGGGTTGATGATGGTTTTTGCTGGGTGCTTTTTAATTTTGCGTGGGTGTACATGTTTTGCGGGCATGTCAATTCAGTTTTGATAATTGTCGTAGAATTATATTTCAACTGGGATGTGCCTCCATGACCCGACACATATGCCTAGACATATGGGCGACACGTGGATAAGGATATGTGTGCGCGTGGCAGTTGTTTCGTTAGCTGGTGCTTTGATTCTACGGGTGAAGGTGTATCAGACGATGTGGGGTTTAGGTGTAGGACATTTCCCCACTGACCGTAAGCAATACGTGTTTATTTACGTCAGGCATAATCCGAACGCCCTTATTTCTATTGCTAAAGGAAGAGAGTTAGAGACCCTGGGGGCTACGAAGTTAGAGAGGCTTGAGTTGTGCCACAATGACGAAGTGACAGTAATACAACAAGGATGAGTAGAGGGAAGAAGACTGGTCCTAATGTGGGCACTGGAGAGGACACTGGCTCTAAATTTATGGAAGTGATGTAATGGCTCGAAAGGTAGAGCGGCGGACATTGGCTCAACATGGAGCTGACAGGTTTTGGCTCAGGTGCAAAGATGCTGACACTGGCTTGGCTAGAAGTAGGTAGGTACTAGCTCAAGTGTAGGGTCCATGTCGTTGGATGGGTAGGGACTGAGCTATAAGGTGGTTGAAAGTCTGGCAGACGGTGTTGAGACAGGTGGCCAATGAAGATGGGAGTCAATTCCTTGACTGAACTTCATTGATACATGCTGTGAAAGACTTTATATGGGTAGTTAAAAGCCCAATTACAAGTTGTACGCAAGTCTTGGGATAATTTCATCATTTATGTCAGTCCCCGGGTCATTGCGTTGTTATGTAGGTACTTCCACCTTTGTACATAATGTCCATTGAAGGACTCGTGATTTAGTAGGACGCCATTTGGGACATGGTTATGTAGCATACCCTCGGCGTGCACTTGCCGATCACCAAACCGCGAAGGAATTTAGCGTCAGAGAGCTTAAACGCCCGTAGAGCCAGCGTTGAAGTGCGCTTGCAAGTTCCTTGACGATTGTTTGTTATGTGTTGTCAGAAATTCTGTATGTCTGGATGTTTTACCTATTTTTAGGGGACTTGGGTAGAGCAATCGGGGACCGGATAGAGTGGAGCAGTCGGGGATTGGCTCAAGTGGAGCAGTTGGGTGCGGCTCTTGTTGGAGTGGTCGGGCGGTTGGGCACGGCTCATACGGAGCAGTTGGATGCCACTATGACTGGAGTGGTTGGGTACCGTGGGCACTACAGTGGCTGAAGAGGTTGGACATCGTTGAGATTGGGGTAGTCAGGTTCCATGGGCACCGTTGTGACTGGAGTAGTTGGGTGCCATGGGCACGCTGTGACTAGAGGGGTCGGGTGCCATGGGCACTATTGTGACTGGAGTAATTAGACGCCATCTGAGGGTTGTTTGACGAAGATGAACTTTTCCAACGCGAAGGTCTTCTGTTGTGACTGGAGTAATCAGACACCATCTGAGGGTTGTTTGACGAAGATGAACTTCACCGACGCGAAGGGCTTGAATGCATTCTTCAACAGTGGTGCATTCTTAGATGAACGTGGTCTCCGGCAAGAGCACGTTCTGATCATGACTCCTAGATAGGGCACATTTTTTGAGATAAAAGATTAAGGCCCTATGTGTTTGTCGAAGTGTGTAGCCCTTGAGCATATGCTGCATGTTCTCATGAGACTTGTGACTTGTCTATGCACTAGGGTGCCATCATGACGTACCCTCGACGTATCAAAGACTAAAGTCAAAGCAAGTCTAATCACCTTCCTTGCGGAGCGTTTGCCGAACAACCTTGGACCCATTGGGGGTTATCCATGGGTGTGCACACTGCTACTTTTTGGCCCCCCTCAGGGGGATTTATAGGCACAAAATTGGCCAAAAGAGGGGGTACCTATAACAACCCAAAACCAGGATAATGGGAAGAACCTAATATCATTCAGACCCTGAGATGTCACCCAAGAGCTGTGAAGCTCTGAAGGGTTGATAGGTTGGTGTGGGTTTGTATAAGAATCTAAAATTACACTAAACAATATAATCTAACTAGAGAATTATGCTATAGAAGCTGCACTATAGATTATATAACAATATCACAGTAGTACACAGTCTAGAAGTTTATAAGTCTAAATCCACATAATAGTATAAGTACCAAAAGTACATAATCATGGGGCATACCCCGCCTCTAACAACACTGGCTGCTATAGTTGCTCACCAACTCTACATGGTACCTCAAATGACTGTCGTGCCTCACCTGAAAAATAAGGGTTGAGCCTCGTCTCATCGGCTCAGTAGGGGTCTCGCAGAGCCCTACCTCGTAATGAGAAATCCCGATAACAATAAAGAAATAACTACAGTAAATATCATAAATATTTACAATGTCAATAAGCAATAGTTGTAACATCAGGAGATGTGCAAGATTATCAAAATAAACAAGCAACTAAGTAACACAACTATCAATAATTACGATACAACCTATCTCTAAGCCAAACCACGAGTGTAACCACGGGGTAACCGTATAAATCAGTAGCGAGGAGTCACTACCTCTCTAGTGACAGGAGAAAGGTCCCACTAGAAGCAAGGCCAAATGTGTCCACTAACATCTTACACTACGCCTCAGGTGTCTCCCACTCACCTCAAACGCGAGAACTAAGACATAGTATCAAGAACCAAGGAACAAGGACTAGTTAGGGTCACGCTCGTCAGCGCGCGTCCACTGCCTCCGACCACATGTGCACACATACACTCACTACTCTAAGCCAGGTCCTCTAGCTAATTTTTCACGAGTCAGACTCAGACTGCAAAGGCAAGGGGCCCTATGGAAACTAGCTTAAAAGTCATCTCTCCCAGAATGTCTCGCCACCACTCCCAGGTGGGTCGACACTGCGTGTCATAAACATGCTATGACTAGTGGATAGTCACCCAGGAGGGAAAATATTCACTCTTACGATAACCATGAACCACGAAGCATGCGTATCATGATAGTTCAATATCACTAGGTCACAGTCACACTTAGAATACATCATAGAAATACATAGGATCATTATGAACCAGATACATATCAGCTTATAGAACCTTATTAGATCAAAAGAAGCATGCGTCAAATTCCTTGGATGAAAGTGGTTGGGGTAAGCACCGCGATAGCCAGAGATGAGTCGGTCATCAGGCCGTGTCAACACTGAACATGATCGACCAGAACACCACGTTCAGGCAAACTAACTTAGCTACCCCTCACCCTGGACGCGGTCTCTATTCATGCCGCGACCTATATCCAGAAGCTGAACGCGGTTGGAAGACTGACCGCATTTAGCCTTTCGATTTGGGTAAGGGTGAACTGCCTCAAACCCCATCTCACTCAGCTCAAACAAGGGGAAATATAATTGAAATCCCTATTTTACCCTTTCACACACCAAAATAAACTCATTTGGCCATGAAAATCTCATGAAACACATATATTCCACATCCACACCAAAAATTCAAACCATACTCATTTCTCGGTGAATAATTCATTCTAACATGCGATTAATAGTGCAAAACTGTAGGAAATCGCAACCTAAGGTGCTAGGGTTCCATCCATCTACCTGAATGGTAGGGAATACACCGATTCCTTTGCTCCTTTTGGTGCACCCAAAGGAGGCACTTGGTCCAGTTGAAGCTATGGGAGGGGCAAGCTGGTCCGGTTGAAGGCTTGCAAGGGAGCTCCTGGGCTGGGTAGGGTGGCCCGGTAGAGATGGTGAGCTCCCGAATTGGGTGGGTGCTCCGGAGGGGGCCAGGTGGTCCGGTTGGGATGTGATTGGCACGGGCTGGGTTCACCTCCCAAGGAGGCACCCTGGTCTAGTGTAAACAACACGGAGGTGAGCTAGGATTGGCAGGGGCGTGGTCGCCCAGACTAGGTAGGGTGGCCCATGGGGGCACCCCTCTCCAGTGGCAGAGGCGCAGGAAGGAGCTGGGCTGGTGGCGACGTGGCCACCTGGACTAGGTGGGGTGGCCCATGGGGGCACCCCTGTCTGATGGAAGAGGCGCAGGGAGGAGTTGGGCTGGCTGCGGCGTGGCCACCCCGACTGGGTGGGGTGGCCCATGGGGGCACCCCTGTCTGGTGGGGGAGGTGCAGGGAGGAACACTGCTGTGCGTGAGTATGGGTGAGGGAGAGGTTGGGGGGGAGTGACGCCCGCGATTGGGACACATCTATGGACTTGGGTCTAGTTGCCCTCCCAATTGAAGAACTAGTTCATCAGCGATGTCGTGGACGGGAAGGGGCGGTCAGGCCTTCGAGTTATAGGGTGCATCACGGGGGTGTAGACACGCTATTTTTGACACCATTTTAGGTACATCTTATGTCACACCGTAATGCCCTAAAGTGGCTCTCATGGTTGGCTTATTTGAGTGATTTTCTTATTTTTCTGGAGTTTTTCTATTTTTTTTTGCATTTATTTAATTGACGCCTAAGTGAGGAGGTGCCATTTAATTTGGTGTCCATTTTCCGAGGTGTTGATTTTGAATCCTATTTTCCCGATTTCAAAATTTATTTCGACCAAATTTTGTAATTCCTTGAATCAGCGCCTACATTTGAGGGTGCCAATTTGAATTGGAGTATCCTCGTCCAGACGTCATTAATTTGCCTGTCGATTTTTGGTTATTTTATTTCCTTAATTTGATTTTCCTGTAGACGTCCAAGCTTCTGAACACCATTTTAAATGGCACCTTTCTACTTAAATGCCATATTGCTTCCGTGTTCCTCCGGAACCCAGCTTTTTCCTACTCCATTTTACCCACCTTTTCCACTTGGGAAAGGATTCTTATGGTCTTCTATGGCAACAAGAACACATGTAGAAAGATTTATCCCACCAAATCCTATTGAAACTCCATTTTCTATTTTTGAGAGACTTTTGAGCTCCGAATTTCTACCCTATAAATACCCCCTCTTGTGTCTTGAGCCCCCTAATGCTTCTAAGGCCAAGCTAATGCTCAATCCTTATATGAATGCTTCAAATGCCAAGCTCATGCTATAATGCTCAAGTTAATACTTATGTGAGAACCTAATGCTGGTATGAAGAGCCCAAGATGCCAAGAAGGATCTAAGAAGAAGCCCACATCCTTTGGAAGCTCTGCATCTTCTCAAGCCATGGAGACAAAGAGGATCCTCTTCCTCTTCTTCTAAACTCTTTTCCTCTCACTCTCTCTTCTTTATCTTTTTAGTTAATTGCAAGCTTCATCACATCGTCTCTCTCTCCATTGATCCTCACATTAAGGATTTCCTTTAGTGCACTTTGCACTTTATTCTCTTTTCTTTTCATATCACTCATATCATCCCCACCCTTTGCATCAAGGGGTTTAAAAGACAGCCAATATGTGTGTTCTAGTTCATGTTCTTGATTTATTTTGCATTAGGAATTTGATACTACACTCTTGGTTTCTAATCCATATCTTTTATTTGTCTTTATATTCTGTTTAGGGTAATCAAAGTAGACTCTCTCCATCGGCCGGCCGGTTGGAAGAGAAAAGTGCAATATGCATCTCCCATTTAAGATATTTATCGTGATCATCCTTTCTTTCTTTTATTTTGAGGTTTTTACCTCTGGCGATCACACTCCTCCTTTAACATTTTTCACGCTTCCCTTCCCCTTAGTTTCCCACATCACATCATCTTATTTTCTATTTTCTATTTTTTATTTTTCTCTTTGTGACATCCTCAAATTGGAGATCACGGTGGGACATTTTTTGTTTGATTACCCCCTCCATCGGCACTCACATGTGCCCCTTCCTTCGGCATCTACACGTGCCCCTCCTCGGTGCTCCACATAGCACATTTATTCTTTTACCTTTTACTCATTTGTGCACCACATGCACTCCTTTTCCCAAAGTATTGCCAAATTAATTTTGTTTCTAAAAGAAAATAAAAAGAGAGAGAGAGAAGAGAGTGTGAGATTTCTAAGGTTCCATCTTACTATCACTCATTCTATTTACTTAGGTTATTTGCTGGTGTGGGTATCTGCCTTCCTTTCCTTCATTTTTGTGGAATTAAGTGTGTTTCTATTTACTGTGAAAAATATGTGTCTGCTCATCCAGACGTCGTTTTGAGATCAGCATCCCACTGTGGAGACGCCAATCTTCCGTTATTATATTCGTTTCTGTTTGCTGTCCTGATCAGCGTCCCACCCACCGGACGCTATCTAGGGATCCGCATCTGTCTGCATAGATACCATATCCTTTTGATTTCGTATTACTTTTCATTCATGCTGTTCAATGTTCACATGTTCATATATTGATTGCTTTTATTTGCATTTGATTGCATTTAGGGCATCCCTAGTTGAGAGACCTCCTCTCTCTACACTCTTAAGACCCATCACCCTTTCTTGGTGACGGAAGGATCCTCCGATTGATTATTCCTCTCATCGGATCGGAATCTCCTTTATTAAGAACTTTGTAGCTCCACGACATTGAAGGATTCCCTATTTGATCACTGGGTTGGTTGTACCTTTGAAGAACCCAAAATTTAGTCATCCTATTCGTGGTGAGAGAGAGAGCCTAGTTGACACTAGAGTAAGAAAACTAAATTGAACTACATTTCAACCTTGTTTGAGAGAATTCATAATTTGATAAAACACATGTAATTCTATAAGGAAATTTTGAATCTAGCGTAATCATCCACTTGTTTGCCCAACTCATTGATTGCTTAACCCTTGCAAACTTGTGTGAGTAGTTGTTTGATTAAATTTCCATCATGATATTACACTCAGGTAGAATTGTTAAAATTGCGGACTATAGTTATGAAGGCTATGAGGATGGTCAATTTGACACATCTTATGATGATCTCCCTCAAGAGTCCCCCCATAATCAATATGAGGGGTATTATCAACACTCTGTTGCCAATAACTCTGATGTCCACGTTGTGGACACCACTCAAGTTAATCAAGCCATTGAGTCTTCACCTCAGGCTCAAGCTACTCCCGGGAAAGCTTCCCCTTCTATTGATCTATCCGCCCTCGTGGATGTTTTGTCTAGTCTTAGCCCCCAACAATTCTAAGTGGTTCAAGCTGCTCTCAAAGAGAAGTCCGTTCCCTCTACTTCTCAAAATCCCCCTCAGACCACGGGTGGCCTCAATGTCAATGTTTCTAAGGGCTAGGTGGGCCAGCAAGCACCACCCCAAAGCCCATTTGCTCAACCCGTCACGGATCAACAGGGCCACTTCTTCATTAAGCCCAATTACCCATCTCCATCGCAAGTTTCGGGAAGGCCCCTTCCTAACCAAGCCCATATTCCTTCGGCTCTTATCGATTCCATTACACAAGCCCTCTTCAATAAGGTGAGCCAGAAGGAGGAGCAACTCAAGAAGGTTGTGATGCGGGACGAGCGCGCACATGGGAATGTCGACGGCGGCTTCTGGAGTGAACCTGTGAGTACAACCTTATGGCACTACGCTCCACGCAGGGAGGGGATCACGGGGATGGGAATGATCAACACAAAACTACCCTCATACAGGAGGGGGGGAGCAAGGGGAAGGGAGATGGGCCTACTGCCCTGTGTCTATCCTGCTGGACAGGGCCGACTGCTTCCGATGGTACGCTGCACACAGAGATCAGAAAAGGATGCCTCTTGTGCCTAGACAAAGCTTGATAAGTCCAGAGGTGCTCCTGAAAGTTTGGCATCGTTCTGAGGTCGCTGGAAGGCGTGGCCGGCTGAAGAAGAGGTCCTGCGCGGTTCTATCCTGTAGGATAGGTTTGCGTAGTTGGCGTACGTAGGGTGGCATGCTCTCCACAAGACTCATAACGATGCAAGACCAGTGGGGTCGGATAGCAGACAAGCGGATCTACAGACCCTCAAAAGATGAGCACCATCGGGTCACCGAGCTGGGCGTTGTCGCAACTGTGGTGAGCTTCAATTTTCTGGGCGAGCAGATAGATAGGGGTGGGATGGCAGTGGTGGTATTCTCAGCACAGAGCTCGGAATGCAACGGAACCACCTGGGTTGGTTTCAGGGCGCCGATAGGTACAACTTCGAAGAAGAAAGCTTGGCCAGAAGACCGACAGGGAAGGCGTGGCATGATCTGCAAGCCGGCTACACACCCTGGGTGGACTGGTTCGCACAGGTTCTACGCAGTCGTAGGAGAACGGGCACCACGATCTGAGCCGAAGTTAAAATGATACGAAACCACCTCTGAAACGAAGAGGACTCGGAGAAGAACAAACCCACAGAAGGGGGTTTGGGCTGATTCACGTCGTGGACGTCGGGGTCACCTCTGCAAACCGAGCATCAGAATCTGCCACAGATCTGTAAGCAGTAGATCAAGGTTCCACTGATGCTGAGGGGTGGGCGACATCAGGGGAACTCCGGGACTGCCGTGGATAAACTTGGGAGGGGTGGTGGCGTGGGCAGCAATGGGGGAAGGGTAGCAGGAGGCTGGGGATGTGGAAGGCTGGACTGGGGTGATTAGGGTTAGGGTTTTGGGTAGGTGCGCAGGGTTTGGGGAAGAGAGGAGGGGCGCGGCCAAGCCTTGGTGGTGGGAAAATATTTTTGGTTTTGGTAATTTTCCTTGAAAGGGGGAGGAATTCTAGGGGGATTAGAATCTCTTTGAGGGATGATAGGAGGGATTGGAGGGCTAGGATTTGATTTGGAGTGGGATTAGGAAGGTGATAAGAGAGATGGGAGGTGGGTGCGCTAGCTTTCCCTGGGAGGGGGAGAGAAAATAGGAAAGAGGGAGATATTCTAGGAGAGATGGGAGGGAAGGTGGCTGATGTAGCAAGGAGGCTGGGAGGAGGAGAGAGAAGGCTGCGACGAAGAGAGAGAGAGGAGGGAGGTGGCTGCAGTCTCTTGTGAGGAAGAGAGAGAAAGAGAGAGAGAGAGAGAGGAGGTGCGCTAGTTGGAGAGAGGATGAGAGAGAGGGGCTCACAAAAATTCTGCTGAACTCAAATTTTCAAATTCTCCATCAACTCCAAATAAAACCGTTGGCACCCTATTTATAGGGGAAGACCAGGGTTACAAATGACCAAAAATATCTATGACAAATTAAGAAAAGACCACGCTATCCTAAGTGGTGAACATATGCTACCTACGACCATTAATCGAGCTACTAAAAGACTAGTCTTTTGGGCCTTATTAATTGACCCAATAAGGATTACAAACTCAATAAAAAGAAAAATATGGCATACTAAGAAAAATAAATATCCGAACCATTGCTGAATCCATCTCGAGGGGCCGACGTTGAAGCCAGGGCATGGAGGGTCGCGGATGTCCCCATCAATTCCCCCGGGGTGACGAGAACTCAACTCCATCGAGTGCTGATCTGGTGGAACCTGACGGCGCAGATTGGGGTGCTACATCTCTGTCTGGCTTTCCCATACGTGGTCCAATCTAGGACGTCCTTTCCTTCTGACAAGGCAGTAGTGAACTGCCCTGCTCCAGTTGATGTGGACCTGCTCGTCTAGTATCTGCTCTATGCGCTCATGCCAGTCACTCCTTTTGGCTGGTGGTCGCACCGGATGTGGTTCACTCATGAAGGAGGGCGGGGGCTCGAAAGTCTCACTAGGAACCGCTGCCTTGCCCTCATTTGGTACTTGACCTACCACGTTGAGCAAGGGACTCACTCCATGACCCTTTGGTCGGTCCCCTTTGTAGGCAACTGGGCCTAACCTCTTCGCGATTCGAAACGGCCCTATTCCACGGGCTCTCGCCATCCACACCATTGTAAGGTCACTTGATTGAATCTTTCGATAACACTCACGGTCCTTTTCCTGCCATATGTAGGATCTATGGCTCAAGTAAACGTGCATGCTGTTTGGTTGCCGTCTGAATTGACCATTCCTAGACTCTTTGTTTGAAGGATGGGAGAAGTGGTGGAGAGTGTTGGGAGATTGGAAAGGAGGGGATTTCTATTGGGTGGGGTCAAAAGGATCATAGAAGTTGAAACTCTTATGGAGGTGTTCCTCTATGTCCTTGGATAGGTTGACCCAAGTAGGAAGTTCCTCGGTGCATGTTAAACCTTCATCGACAAGGGACAACAATGAGAGTGTGGACTCACTAGGAAGTGTGACCTTGAGGAATGGATAGCTATCTTCCATGGGGCTCATCGGGTCAGGTTCTTCAAGGGTTGGTAGGAAGATTAAAAGCCCACTAGTGCATTGGCCTATAGTGCAAATAGATGTAATAGAGCCAATGGAAGGATAAACGAAGATAAGGTATTTGGGCTTAATGGGTTCCATGGCCAACATGCTAGTCAACCCTATTTGACAACTCAAACTCCTAAGTAGGTCTTCAAGGTTTCCACAAAGCAAAATGATTGATAAGTTGTATGAAGAGAATGACATGGCACTATTTGGAATTGCTCCATGGGGAGGTTGCATGGGGTTGAAGGGTACAAGATGGGGCCATTTTTGAGCCAGATAGCTAGGGGCTCTTCTATGGTTAGCTCACCAGTGGGTGGGATGAGTTGCTCATGTTGGGGTTTGGGTTGGTTTTGTGCAATGGAGATTTGAGGGTCGTTTTCCACTTTAGCTAACCGCTTTTGAATGGCTTGCTCAAACTTGGAGAGGGCTTGGTAATAAGAATTTGGGAGGTGGAACCTCTTCTTATCTTCCAAAGATTGTACAAGACACTCTTTTCCTTCGGGATCTATGATTGCATGTTGTTCTTCCATCCATTCTTTTCCCAAGCTAATTGTTGATTTATTTTTTAATTAGATTCCCATCCCGCCCCCTTTAAATACATACATGCATAAACATGTGAATCAAAGACAAGGGGGATGAAAGGATGAGAAATAATAACCGTGATCGCCACCAAGGTTCCAACAACGCCAGAGGATGAAGTAGTGTAAAGAACGGCGCCGTGTACCTTGGAAAGAAAACTTGATCGCGCTTTGACAAACGAGGTGCGGGGAACTTGTGGATTCAAACCTCCTCTCCTTCTAGCCGGCTAGATGAAGAGGGCCTCACTTTATATTCATGCTCTCCTGCAAAACAAAGATGAAACATAAAGGTAAAAACCCATTAGAACATGAAGTGTAGAAATTTGCCGAAAGTGATAAAATAGCATGAATAAAAGGGGGAGAACACACCGGGGGGAGGTTTTTAACCCCTGTGGAAGGGTGAAAAAGATAGGTGGGTGTGTTGTGCATGCATGAGATTTGAAATCATGAGATTTGATTGAGAGAATAGAGTGAAAACGATGAAGCAAAACGGAGAAAAACGCATGTGTAGCAGAAAATGCAGAAAACTGTGATGATTTGTGATTTTGAGGAGACTAGAACTAAGAGTGTAGACCATGAAATCAAGCCCAGAAGGATGGAATGAAAAGCCAATACTTCCCTCTTCAAGCCAAGGTCGAAGTTGTGAGTTGGAGTTGCAGCATGGCTTCGCCCCACGTCCGGAAAGAGCCCCCCTTCGCGACTACGAACTGGGCAGTTTTTATAGAGTTTTGTAAGAAAGTCTCATATTCTTATCACGATTCTCAGAGATAGAGTCCAAGATAAATTGCGTTCTCTAGATCAAACTCAAGATAATACTAAGGACAAGAGATAGGAACGAACGGGGATCAATTCGGAGAAGGATTCTAGAAGATATGGCTCTTGGAAGGTAGCCCCGGAGCCTTATCTACAGAGTTTGAGTTGAACTAGGATACTTAAATCCTGATCTTGCGACCCAGATCCCGATAGATATAGCCAGTGAAAATTTGGAGTTCTTTAGACTGAATTCGAGATAATAGCAAGGAGAAACCATAGGAACAAACGGCGCTCAATTCGGAGTAGAATTCAAGAAGTTATGGACTCTGCAAGAGGGCCACGTCGCATAGAAACGGAGCAGAGTCCAGCACGAATTGGACTCTCAGGTGCGTGTAACGGTCTATCGTACGACCGTCAGAGTGATGTAACGGACTAGGGTAGGACCGCCACGTTCTGGGGGTCAAACGGGATGATTTCAGATAAGTTTCGGTGTAACGCACCTATACTAGACCATCACATGGCTTTAACGGTCTAGGGTAGGACCGCCACGCTCTAGGGGTCGAACATGGTCATTTCAGACAAGTTTCGGTGTGACGGTCTATCGTAGGACTGTCACAGTGCTCTGGCGGTCTTCACTGGGCCGTCACATTGATGCTCTAACGCACCTCCAGTAGACCTTCACACTGATGAAGGTAGATTCTGGGCAGACTACGCGTGACTTTGGAAATTGAAGTGTATCGCTCAAACGGTGTAGAACTAGAGAAAGTGGTAGAAGAAGAAATTGTAGATAACTGAGAGAGGAACAACTTTCATGAAGAAATAAATTTGAGAAAATGATTGGAAGAGAGAGAAAATGGGGCTGGAAGAGAGAGAAAAATTCTGGGACATATGTGAACAACACAGCACACCGGAAAAAACAAATAGCTCACAATCGGGGCAGAACTGGCCAACGGCGTAGAAGAAGAAGTTGTAGATCTTTGAAAGAGGAACAACTTTGGTGAAGACAACTTTTTGAAAAGAGGAACAGAAGGAGATGAAAAAGCACCACTTTCAGGACCGTGCAGTGAGAGAGAGCCGATTACTTGAGAGAAGCCGGCCTAAATGGGCCGTAAGTTGACTTGGAAGCCGGAATTTGATAAGATAAGCTCCAAGGCTCTAAAAAATCATGATCTCCAAGACTCAAAGGATAGGGAATGGTAAAAATGGGCTCAAAATCTATCCAAGGAAGCTCCAAAATAATGGCTAATTCGGGACATCAAAAATGATGAATAAGAGAAATGACACAACTTGTGGGCTAAAACGGGTGTCAACACTAATGTGTGACCCAAGGGGTCGAATTTTGCACCATGCTCCACTAACCCATGTAAAGGACTTGGATGGAATGTGGCTTACACAAGGTAGGTATAACTCTACGAAAACCCATTCTCCATGGATGACAATTTTCCCTTCTTGTGACAAAGAGTTCACAAGAGCTAGGGAGACATAATTTCCCGATTGGCCCTCATCAAGGAACACGGTTGTGAGTTTGTTGTGGGGTAGGACTACTTCGAAGCTAAAGAACATGGTGAACATGAGATTGCTAGGACCCCAATTTGGATATAACAAATCGGACGACTTGCTCTGATACCAAATCTGATGCGGGACGAGCGAGCGCATGGGAATGTTGACGGCGGCTTCTGGAGTGAACATGTGAGTACAACCTTATGGCACTACGCTCCACGTAGGGAGGGGATCACGGGGATGGGAATGATCAATACAAAACTACCCTCACGCAGGAGGGAGGGAGCAAGGGGAAGGGAGATGGGCCTGCTGCCCTTTGTCTATCTTGCTGGACAGGCCCGACTGCTTCCGAACGGTACGCTGCACACAGAGATCATAAAAGCATGCCTCTTGTGCCCAGATGAAGCTTGAGAAGTCCAGATGTGCTGCTGAAAGTTTGACGTCATTATGAGGTCGCTGGAAGGCGTGGCCGGCCGAAGAAGAGGTCATACGCGGTTCTATCCTGCAGGACAGGTCTGCGCAGTCGGCGTGCGAAGGGTGGCACGCTCTCCACAGGACTCCGAACGATGCAAGACCAGTGGGGTCGGATAGCAGACAGGCGGATCTACAGACCCTCAAAAGATGAGCACCATCGGGTCACCGAGCTGGGCGTTGTCGCAACTGTGGTGAGCTTCAGTTTTCTGGGCGAGCAGATAGATAGGGGTGGGATGGCGGTGGTGGTATTCTCAGCACAGAGCTCGGAATGCAACGGAAGCACCTGGGTTGGTTTCAGGGTGCCGATAGGTACAACTCCGAAGAAGAAAGCTCGGCCAGAAGACCGACAGGGAAGGTGTGGCATGATCTGCAAGCCGGCTGCACACCCTGGGTGGACTGGTTCGCACAGGTTCTGCGCAGTCGTAGGAGAACGGGCACCACGATCTGAGCCGAAGTTAAAATGATACGAAACCACCTCTGAAACGAAGAGGACTCGGAGAAGAACAAACCCACAGAAGGGGGTTTGGGCTGATTCACGTCGAGGACGTCGGGGTCACCTCTGCAAACCGAGCATCAGAATCTGCCACAGATCTGTAAGCAGCAGATCAACGTTCCACTGATGCTGAGGGGTGGGCGACGTCAGGGGAACTCCGCGACCGCCGTGGATAAACTTGGGAGGGGTGGTGGCGTGGGCAACAATGGGGGAAGGGTGGCTGGAGGCTGGGGATGTGGGAAGCTGGGCTGGGGCGATTAGGGTTAGGGTTTTGGGTAGGTGCACAAGGTTTGCGTAAGAGAGGAGGGGCGCGGCCAAGCCTTGGTGGTGGGAGAATATTTTTGGTTTTGGTAATTTTTCTTGAAAGGGGGAGGAATTCTAGGGGGATTAGAATATCTTTGAGGGACAATAGGAGGGATTGGAGGGCTAGGATTTGATTTGGAGTGGGATTAGGAAGGTGATAAGAGAGGTAGGAGGTGGGTGTGCTAGCTTTCCTTGGGAGGGGGAGAGAAAATAGGAAAGAAGGAGATATTCTAGGAGAGATGGGAGGGAAGGTGGCTGATGTGGCAAGGAGGCTGGGAGGAGGAGAGAGAAGGCTGCGACCAAGAGAGAGAGAGGAGGGAGGTGGCTGTGATCTCTTGTGAGGAAGAGAGAGAAAGAGAGAGAGAGAGAGGAGGTGCGCTAGTTGGAGAGAGGATGAGAGAGAGGGGCTCACAAAAATTCTGCTCAACTCAATTTTTCAAATTCTCCATCAACTCCAAATAAAACCGTTGGCACCCTATTTATAGGGGAAGACCAGGGTTACAAATGACCAAAAATATCTATGACAAATTAAGAAAAGACCCCGCTATCCTAAGTGGTGAACATAAGCTACCTACGACCATTAATCGAGCTACTAATAGACTAGTCTTTTGGGCCTTATTAATTGACCCAATAATGATTACAAACTAAATAAAAAGAAAAATACATCATACTAAGGAAAATAGATATATGAACCATTGCTGAATCCGTCTCGAGGGGCCGATGTCGAAGCCAGGGCAGGGAGGGTCACGGATGTCCCCATCAATTCCCCCGGGGTGACGAGAACTCGACTCCGTCGAGTGGTGATCTGATGGAACCCGACGGTGCAGATTGGGGTGTTGCATCTCTGTCTGGCTTTCCCATACGTGGTCCAATCTAGGCCGTCGTTTCCATCTGATAAGGTAGTAGTGAACTGCCCTGCTCCAGTTGATGTGGACCTGCTCGCCTAGTATCTGCTCTATGCGCTCATGCCAGTCACTCCTTTTTGCTGGTGGTCGCACCGGATGTGGTTCACTCATTAAGGAGGGCGGGGGCTCGAAAGCCTCACTAGGAACCGCTGCCTTGCCCTCATTTGGTACTTGACCTACCACGTTGAGCAAGGGACTCCCTCCATGACCCTTCGGTCAGTCCCCTTTGTGGGAAATTGGGCCTAACCTCTTCGCGATTCGAAATGGCCCTATTCCACGGGCTCTCACCATCCACACCATTGTAAGGTCACTTGATTGAATCTTTCGATAACGTTGACGGTCCTTTTCTTGCCATACGTAGGATCTATGGCTCAAGTAAACGTGCTTGCTATTTGGTTGCCGTCTGAATTGACCATTCCTAGACTCTTTGTTTGAAGGATGGGAGAAGTGGTGGAGAGTGTTGGGAGATTGGAAAGGAGGGGATTTCCATTGGGTGGGGTCAAAAGGATCATAGAAGTTGAAACTCTTATGGAGGTGTTCCTCTATGTCCTTGGATAGGTTGGCCCAAGTAGGAAGTTCCCCGGTGCATGTTAAACCATCATCGACCAGGGACAACAATGAGAGTGTGGACTCACTAGAAAGTGTGACCTTGAGGAATGGATAGCTATCTTCCGTGGGGCTCATCGGGTCAGGTTCTTCACGGGTTGGCAGGAAGATTAAAAGCTCACTAGTGCATTGGCCTATAATGCAAATAGATGTAATGGAGCCAATGGAAGGATATGCGAAGATAAGGTATTTGGGCTTAATGGGTTCCATGGCCAACATGCTAGTCAACCCTATTTCACAACTCAAACTCCTAAGTAGATCTTCAAGGGTTTCCACAAAGCAAAAGGATTGATAAGTTGTGTGAAGAGAATGACATGGCACTAGTTGGAATTGCTCCAGGGGGAGGTTGCATGGGGTTGAAGGGTACAAGATGGGGCCATTTTTGAGCCAGGTAGCTAGGGGCTCTTCTATGGTTAGCTCACCAGTGGGTGGGATGAGTTGCTCATGTTGGGGTTCGGGTTGGTTTTGTGCAATGGAGATTTGAGGCTCGTTTTCCACTTTAGCTAACCGCTTTTGAATGGCTTGCTCAAACTTGGAGAGGGCTTGGTAATAAGAATTTTGGAGGTGGAACCTCTTCTTGTCTTCCAAAGATTGTACAAGACACTCTTTTCCTTCAGGATCTATGATTGCATGTTGTTCTTCCATCCATTCTTTTCCCAAGCTAATATGTGACCCAAGGGGCCGAATTTTGCACCATGCTCCACTAACCCATGTAATGGACTTGGATGGAATGTGGCTTACACAAGGTAGGTAGAAATCTACGAAAACCCATTCTCCATGGATGACAATTTTCCCTTCCTGTGACAAAGAGTTCACAAGAGCTTGGGAGACATAATTTCCCGATTGGTCCTCATCAAGGAACACGGTGGTGAGTTTGTTGTGGGGTAGGACTAATTCGAAGCTAAAGAACATTGTGAACATGAGATTCCTAGGACCCCGATTTGGATATAACAAATCGGACGACTTGCTCTCATACCAAATCTGATGCGGGACGAGCGCGCGTATGGGAATGTCGACGGCGGCTTCTGGAGTGAACCTGTGAGTACAACCTTATGGAACTACGCTCCACGTAGGGAGGGGATCACGGGGATGGGAATGATCAACACAAAACTACCCTCACGCAGGGGGGGGAGCAAGGGGAAGGGAGATGGGCCTGCTGCCCTGTGTCTGTCCTACTGGACAGGGCCGACTGCTTCCGAACAGTACGCTACACACAAAGATAAGAAAAGGATGCCTCTTTTGCCCAGACAAATCTTGAGAAGTCCAGAGGTGCTCCTGAAAGTTTGGCATCATTCTGAGGTCGTTGGAAGGCGTGGCCGGGCAAATAAGAGGTCCTGTGCGGTTCTGTCCTGCAGGGCAGGTCTCCGCAGTCGGCGTGCGAAGGGTGGCACGCTCTCCACAGGACTCCGAACGATGCAAGACCAGTGGGGTCGGATAGCAGACATGCAGATCTACGTACCATCAAAAGATGAGCACCATTGGGTCACCGGGCTGGGTGTGGTCGCAAATGTGGTGAGCTTTATTTTTCTGGGCGAGCAGATAGATAGGGGTGGATGGCCGTGGTTGTATTTTCAGCACGGTGCTCGGGATGTGACGAAACCAGCTGGGTTCGTTTTGAGACACCGAGAGGTACAACTCCGAAGAAGAAAGCTCAGCCAGAAGACAGACAGGGAAGGCGTGGCATGATCTGCAAGCTGGTTGCACACCCTGGGCGTATTGGTTCGTACAAGTTCTATGCAGTCGTATGACAACGGGTGCCACGATCTGAGCCGAAGTCAAAATGATGCAAAACCACCTCTGGAACGAAGTGGACTCAGAGAATAACAAACCCACAGAAGGGGGTTTGGGCTGATTCGCGTTGTGGACGTCGGGGTCGCCTCTGCAAACGGAGCCTCAGAATCTGCCACATATCTGTGTGTAGCAGATCAAGGTTCCACTGATGCCGAGGGGTGGGTGACGTCGGGGGAACTCCGAGACTGCCGTGGATGAACTTGGGAGGGGTGGTGGCCTGGGCAGCAATGGGGGAAGGGTGGCTGGAGGCTGGGGATGTGGGAGGTTGGGCTGGGGCAATTAGGGTTAGGGTTTTGGGTAGGTGCACAGGGTTTGGGGAAGAGAGGAGGGGCGTGGCCAAGCCTCGGTGGTGGGAGAATATTTTTGGTTTTGGAAATTTTTCTTGAAAGGGAGAGGAATTCTAGGGGGATTAGAATCTCTTTGAGGAATAATAAGAGGGATTGGAGGGCTAGGATTTGATTTGGAGTGGGATTAGGAAGGTGATAAGAGAGATAGGAGGTGGGTGTGCTAGCTTTCCTTGGGAGGGGGAGAGAAAATAGGAAAGAGGGAGATATTCTAGGAGAGATGGGAGGGAAGGTGGCTGATGTGGCAAGGAGGCTGGGAGGAGGAGAGAGAAGGCTGGGACCAAGAGAGAGAGAGAGAGGAGGGAGGTGGCTGTGATCTCTTGTCAGGAAGAGAGAGAGAGAGAGAGAAAGATGGTGCGCTAGTTGGAGAGAGGATGAGAGAGAGGGGCTCACAAAAATTCTGCTCAACTCAATTTTTCAAATTCTCCATCAACTCCAAATAAAACCGTTGGCACCCTATTTATAGGGGAAGACCAGGGTTACAAATGACCAAAAATATCTATGACAAATTAAGAAAAGACCACGCTATCCTAAGTGGTGAACATAAGCTACCAACGACCATTAACCGAGCTACTAATAGACTAGTCTTTTGGGCCTTACTAATTGACCCAATAAGGATTACAAACTCAATAAAAAGAAAAATACATCATACTAAGGAAAATAAATATCCGAACCGTTGCTGAATCCGTCTCGAGGGGCCGACGTCGAAGCCAGGGCATGGAGGGTCGCGGATGTCCCCATCAATTCTCCCGGGGTGACGAGAACTCAACTCCATCGAGTGGTGATCTGGTGGAACCTGACGGCGCGGATTGGGGTGCTGCATCTCTGTCTGGCTTTCGCATACGTGGTCCAATCTAGGCCATCCTTTCCATCTGACAAGGTAGTAGTGAACTGCCGTGCTCTAGTTGATGTGGACCTGCTTGCCTAGTATCTACTCTATGCGCTCATGCCAGTCACTCCTTTTGGCTGGTGGTCACACCGGATGTGGTTCACTCATGAAGGAGGGCGGGGGCTCGAAAGCCTCACTAGGAACCGCTGCCTTGCCCTCATTTGGTACTTGACCTACCACGTTAAGCAATGGACTCACTCCATGACCCTTCGGTCGGTTTCCTTTGTAGGCAACTGGGCCTAACCTCTTCACGATTCGAAATGGCCCTATTCCATGGGCTCTCGCCATCCACACCATTGTAAGGTCACTTGATTCAATCTTTCGATAACACTGATGGTCCTTTTCCTATCATAGGTAGGATCTATGGCTCAAGTAAACGTGCTTGCTGTTTGGTTGCCGTCTGAATTGACCATTCCTAGGCTCTTTGTTTGAAGGATGGGAGAAGTGGTGGAGAGTGTTGGGAGATTGGAAAGGAGGGGATTTCCATTGAGTGGGGTCAAAAGGATCATAGAAGTTGAAACTCTCATGGAGGTGTTCCCTTATGTCCTTGGATAGGCTGGCCCAAGTAGGAAGTTCCCCGGTGGATGTTAAACCTTCATCGACAAGGGACAACAATGAGTGTGGACTCACTAGGAAGTGTGATGCGGGACGGACACGTGACCTGGGACTCTAGCTCGCGATCGTCCCTAAGTGAGAGAAGACGTGGGACCATGCGCGGTTGAGAAACCGACAGTAAGTCTCGGGTATCGGCTTTTCCGTGTTAACTCGGGTCGAGTCACGGGACGGGTTACACTCACTCTCTCGCAGCGGTGATAGAATTGATATAATGGGCCGATAACCTATCACATGCAGCGGCATATACGAATAAATACGAGTAAAGCGAAGCCGAGTAAGAGAGCGAAAATGATACCTCCACGCTCTGGGCGTGGGGAAGACGTTCCCGGCCAAGTGCGGTAACTCCCGGTAACAACGGTTAAAAGTTAATTACAACAGTGAATTTTATTGTCCACTCCACGCAGGGAGGTAAAGGGCTACATGTGAGACCCGGGAGGACCGACCCTGCGTTGACGGGCAGCAATCTGGAGGTGCGTTCGGGGTGAACTTGGCCTACTGGTCCGACTCAGTACTGCGCCAACTCGGTTCTGACTCGCTGGACAGCAAGGCGCGGTTTCCAAAGGAACGTCACCCTCCTGAGGTCTTATGAAGGCACCGCTTGGCAGGGACGATGGCGGGATGTCCTTGATCGACTTCCTGAAGTGGCGTTTCCAAAAGTTGACTTTTGGTATTTTTGCACGAATTATTCCCAGACTGTAATTTCAGGCCTACACAGGGAACAGATCTGCACGTCTCGGCTGTAAGAATTATGACGCTCAGATCCGGAGGCCGATCGAGGCGTGGCTGGTACCGTTGGAAAGAGAACTCCCAGATCTACAACATATAATTTTCACAACTCCATCCAGTGGACGGATTGAAAATGAGAATGGCTGTCAGACTATTTATTTTTTTGACCCGGACTGACAGACACACAGGGCAGCAAGAGATCTTCCTGGAAACTAACCTTTGACCGAAGGGGAAATGATTTGTCTAGACTCCACGAAAATTATGGTGGAAGGGGGTATATGTAAGGAACACTGATGAATTTTTGTGATGTTTTTGGAAATTTATAGGTGGGTGGGAAAAATACAACAAGGTGACTCTCTCCCGTAGATTTGCAGAATGGCAGATTACATGGGGAAGAACAATAAATATGAGAAAAATACCAAATGACGTCCAAATGACACGAAATTTGAACTGAAGGTTAAGGAAGATGGACAAAACAAATCCTCAAAATTAGGGCTCAAACAGACAACAAGAACAAAAGATAAAATTTTGGAGAAGGGGTTATGTCCTGATGGAGATAGAACTCCAACGATGGTGGCGGCGGCGGCAGAAATGGAACTCAGAGGGGCTAAGGAGAATGGGCTTCACACCCTGGAGGGCTGGAGGAAGGAGAAGAACCAGGGAGAGAGGGAGAGGGGCGCACCCTTCCTTGGAGCAAATGCCACAATTTTTTCTCATTAATTCATGTAAAATGAGAATTACAAGCTATTTATATGAAATGTAAAAAAACTAATACTAACCTCGGATCTAGGGTTTGGGAGGGGTAATCTAGGGATAGAACTAATTAGTTCTAACATGTTTTTTTCAAAAATCAAAATTAGACCAAAAATGGGGGGCGCCCCCTTGACTAGTGTAGGTGGAATCTTGGACTTTTTAGTCCATTTGTCCCCCATGTGTCTAATTGACATTCAACCCTTCTAGAAGCCACCTAGGATGGTTGATCAGCCCCACATGGCTTAGGTGGACCAATGGGGATGGACTGGGGGCCCCTTGTTGGACCTACTACACTTTTGTACAAAAACCCAAAGAATCCTAGGGAATGACAAAGTGACTTTATGAAGCCTTACAATTGCGTACATAGTTTCCCAAGGATATACAATCAAACTAAAAGGAAACAAGTGCAAAATAAAAATGTCAGTGCTCGGCGTCGATTCCCATCAACTCTCCCCGGGTGGGAAGAACTTGACCCCGTCGAGTAAGGGGTACGGCTGCTCGAGTAGCTCCGGCGGATCCATCATCGTACCTGGAAGCACGGAGTACGCTCCACTCCAAGTAATCGACACCTGCTCATCCTGTATAGATTTGATATGCGCACGCTGTCATGGGAATGAGACTAGAGGTGGACACTCCGGGGTGGGGTCACTCTCAAATGAGGGAGGCGGCTCAAAGACTCACTAGGAATCACCGCGGGTCCCTTATGTGACTAGATCCGATATGTGGAGTAGAACCGATCCCAATAGTCTGACAAGTCTCATACTCGAAAGGGAGTAACAACGCGAGCGCATAAAACTGACTCGACTCAACGTATGCACAGACACACAATGCACTCGACAAACAAACCGGACGAAACAAAGACTCACACAGACTCTAAATAAACATAATGTTAGTCCAACCTGTACGTGTGTGACGGCAGACCAGGACACCCGAATATGTGCCATGCATGCATGTTATGCAACCGGTGGTTGGTGGCATAGGGAACACCTAGACGTCTAAGTATGACCCAGTCATGTATGGACGGCCCTTTGGATTTGGGAGACTTGAGAGGGCTAGGAGAACTGGGTATAGGTGTATCGAGAACGGGCTTGGTGAGTATAGACGACCCAGCCCGTAGGGAAGGGGTGTGGTAGTGGACTCCCTCGAAGAATTGAAGTATATATGGTGGGTCAAGGGGCCCACTAGGGAATGGGTCAAAGGGATCAAAGAAGGTATGACCTCTTGTGGTGGGTTCCCACAAGTCACGGTCCCATGTATGGAAGTCTTGGAGGTGTGTATGGTCACCTTCATACATTGTGGTAGGTGGGACGGTGAGCATATGTAGGATGTATGGTTCCTCCCTTGGGCAAAATGGTATGAAGTCAGGCTCGGCCGAAATAGGGAGGAATAGAAGAATATTCATGGTGACACAACCCATGGTGCATACGGAGGTAATGGACCCTAAGGCCGGATGGGTGAAGCTAAGACTAGTGGGTTGGTCGAAGCTTCGGGCCAAGGAGTGCGTCAACTGCCATTGCGAGTCTAATCCCATAACAAGGTCATCCAAGGTATCAACATGGTGACTAGACCGGAATGTAGTGTGGAAGGAGTTGACGGGCACTAGAGGTAAGGTGGGGTCCATGGGTGGGTAAAGAGGTGGGACCAAGCCATCCTTGAGCCAACTAAGAAGCGGCTCGGTGATGAAAAGCGTACCCGTTAGAAACATGGGTGGCTCGGGCTTGGGTGGCTCCAAACAAGAGGGTTCCGAATAAGGTTCGGAAGTAGAGGGTGGCAAAGGAGCACTCACGGGTGGTGAAGAGGCACGTGTCCTTTCTAACAAATCCGAAAATATTTTCTCGATTTCATCAAAGGTGCGGGTTGGAGTAGGGACCTCGTGGTGGACTCACTCCTCATCTCTCGGCTCGAGTGTGGACCTAGGCTCAGCTAGAAGCGGGGCTTCCACTTGGTGGGAGGTGACTGGGTGGACCACTTGATTGGGGTTGCTTTGGAGGGCTTGGATGGGGGTGAAGGGGCGGGGTTGGTTGGAGGTGTGGCCCACTTGATTGCGGGTGAGTTGGTGGGGCCGACTAGTGGTATAACCCCCATGGTTAGAGGTAGGTGGATAGGAAAGGTAGACCCTCCTAAGCGCTCTCTTCATATCCCACCATGACTCGATGGGCCTTAGCCTCCTATCTTCCCGGAAGTACTTGATGTCCCTCCATGTTTCGGCGACTTCATAGAAAAGTCACCTTTTGGCAAAGTCGACTTGCACGGGACCGGACATAAGGTAACACTCAAAGTAGTCGTCCATAATGGCTTCCCACTCTTGGTAGTCACCTGGGTTTTCGGATCCATAGAAATCCCCGGCTACGGGCCTACGGGGGTGGTCCGGGTGGTTCTCCCATCTTAGATAGTATTGCCACCATGCATAAGATCCGGGCGTTTGGTAATCCATGGGACACGGGGACACTAGTGGATGGACATGCCGACACTTGGACAAGACACTAGACCAACTATGTAAGGTTGGAATGCATGCACACTAAGGACCCTAGACTTAAACCAAGACTCGGTACGTGGCGGAGTTAATCGATCCGAAGATCACTCGCTCAAGTGTGCGGCCTTTCCGATAGGCGTAGCCTAATGTTCGGACAACACCTTTTGATATACCGATTAATGGTATGCAAATGCGACACTTAGACCGACTTAGACTTAGACTCGACTTAAACGACTCTTTTTTTGTTTTTAGACACCCTAGACTCAACTGGCGCTCCGATACCAAATTGATGTGGGAAGGACACACGACCTGGGACTCTAGCTCACGATCGTCCCTAAGCGAGGGAAGACGTGGGACCGTGCGTGGTTGAGAAACAGGCAGTGAGTCTCGGGTATCGGCTTTTCCACGTTAACTCGGGTCGAGTCACGGGACGGGTTACACTCACTCTCTTGCAGCGGTGATACAATTGATATAACGAGCTAATAACCTATCACATGCAGCGGCATATACGAATAAATATGAGTAAAGCAAAGCCGAGTAAGAGAGCGAACACTATACCTCCACGCTCCGGGCGTGGGGAAGACGTTCCCGGCCAAGTACGGTAACTCCCGGTAACAACGGTTAAAAGTTAATTACAACAGTGAATTTTATTACCCACTCCACGCAGGGAGGTAAATGGCTACAAGTGGGGCCCGGGAGGACCAACCCTGGGTTGACGGACAACAATCTGGAGGTGCGTTCGGGGCGAACTCGGCCTGCTGGTCCGACTCGGTCTTGCGCCAACTCGGTACTGGGCCAACTCGGTTCTGACTCGCTAGATAGCAAGGCACAGTTTCCAAAGGAACGTCACCCTCCTGAGGTCTTCTGAAGGCGCCGCTTGGCTGGGAGGATGGCGGGATGTCCCTGATCGACTTCCTGAAGTGGCGGTTCAAGAAGTTGACTTTTGGTATTTTTTCACGAATTATTCCCGGACTGCAATTTCAGACCTACACGGGGAACAGATCTGCACGTCTCGGCTGCAAGAATTATGGCGCTCAGATCCGGAGGCCGATCGAGGTGTGGCTGCTACCGTTGGAAAGAGAACTCCAGGATCTACAACATATAATTCTTTCAACTCCATCCAGTGGACGGATTGAAAATGAGGATGACTGTAAGACTATTTTTTTTCTGACCCGGACTGACAGACACAGGGCAGCAAGAGATCTGCCTGAAACTGAGCTTTGACCGAAAGGGAAATGATTTTTCTAGACTCCACGAAACTTATGGTGGAAGGGGGTATATGTGAGGAACACTAAGGAATTTTTGTGATTTGTTTGGTAATTTATAAGTGGGTGGAAAAAATACAACAAGGTGACTCTGTCCCGTAAATCTACAGAATGACAGATTACATGGGGAAGAACAATAAATGTGAGAAAAATATCAAATGACGTCCAAATGACACGAAATTTGAACTGGAGGTTAAGGGAGATGGAAAGAACAAACTCTCAAAATTAGGGCTCAAACAGACAACAAGAACAAAAGATAAAATTTTGGAGAAGAGGTTCTGTCCTGATGGAGACAAAACTCCGACGATGGTGGCGGCGGCGACGCGACGGCGGCAGAAATGGAACTCAGAGGGGCTAAGGAGAATGGGCTTCACACCCTGGAGGGCTGGAGGAAGGAGAAGAACCAGGGAGATAGGGAGAGGGGCGCACCCTTCCTTGGAGCAAATGCCATAATTTTTTCTCATTAATTCATGTAAAATGAGAATTACAAGCTATTTATATGAAATGCAAAAAGACTAATACTAACCTCTGATCTAGGGTTAGGGAGGGGTAATCTAGGGATATAACTAATTAGTTCTAACATGTTTTTTTCAAAAATCAAAATTAGACCAAAAATGGGGGGCGCCCCCTTGACTAGTGTAGGTGGAATCTTGGACTTTTTAGTCCATTTGTCCCCCATGTGTGTAATTGGCGTTCAACCTTTCTAGAAGTCACCTAAGATGGTTGACCAGCCCCACATGGTTTAGGTGGACCAATGGGGAAGGACTGGGGGGCCCCTTGCTGGACCTACTACACTTTTGCACAAAAACCCAAAGAATCCTAGGGAATGACAAAGTGACTTTATAAAGCCTTACAATTGCGTACATACTTGCCCAAAGATATAAAAGCAAACTAAAAGGACACAAGTGCAAAATAAAAATGTCAGTGCTCGACGTCGATTCCCATCAAAGTGTGACCTTGAGGAATGGATAGCCATCTTCCGTGGGGCTCATCGGGTCAGGTTCTTCAAGGGTTGGCAGGAAGATTAAATGCTCACTAGTGCATTGGCCTATAGTGCAAATAGATGTAATAGAGCCAATGGAAGGATAGGCGAAGATAAGGTATTTGGGCTTAATGGGTTCCATGGCCAACATGCTAGTCAACCCTATTTGACAACTCAAAATCCTAAGTAGGTCTTCAAGGGTTTCCACAAAGCAAAAGGATTGATAAGTTGTGTGAAGAGAATGACATGGCACTAGTTGGAATTGCTCCATGGGGAGGTTGCATGGGGTTGAAGGGTACAAGATGGGGCCATTTTTGGGCCAGGTAGCTAGGGGATCTTCTATGGTTAGCTCACCAGTGGGTGGGATGAGTTGCTCATGTTGGGGTTTGGGTTGGTTTTGTGCAATGGAGATTTGAGGCTCGTTTTTCACTTTAGCTAACCGCTTTTGAAAGGCTGGCTCAAACTTGGAGAGGGCTTGGTAATAAGAATTTGGGAGGTGAAACCTCTTCTTGTCTTCCAAAGATTGTTCAAGACACTCTTTTTCTTCGGGATCTATGATTGCATGTTGTTCTTTGATCCATTCTTTTCCCAAACTAATATGTGACCCAAGGGGCAGAATTTTGCACCATGCTCCACTAACCCATGTAATGGACTTGGATGGAATGTGGCTTACACAAGGTAGGTAGAACTCTATGAAAACCCATTCTCCATGGATGACAATTTTCCCTTCTTGTGATAAAGAGTTCACAAGAGCTTGGGAGACATAATTTCCCAATTGGTCCTCATCAAGGAACACGGTGATGAGTTTGTTGTGGGGTAGGACTACTTAGAAGCTAAAGAACATGGTGAACATGAGATTCCTAGGACCCCGATTTGGATAGAACAAATCGGACGACTTGCTCTGATATCAAATCTGATGCGGGACGAGTGCGCGCATGGGAATGTTGATGGCGGCTTCTGTAGTGAACATGTGAGTACAACCTTATGGCACTACGCTCCACGCAGGGAGGGGATCACGTGGATGGGAATGATCAACACAAAACTACCCTCACGCAGGAGGGGGGGAGCAAGGGGAAGGGAGATGGGACTGTTGCCCTGTGTCTGTCCTACTGGACCGGGTCGACTGCTTCCGAACGGTACGCTGCACACAGAGATCAAAAAAGGATGCTTCTTGTGTCCAGGAGAAGCTTGAGAAGTCCAGAGGTGCTCCTGAAAGTTTGGCATCGTTCTGAGGTCGCTGGAAGGCGTGGCCGGCCGAAGAAGAGGTCCTGCGTGGTTCTATCCTGCAGGACAGGTCTGCGCAGTCGGCGTGCGAAGGGTGCTACGCTCTGCACAGGACTCCGAACGATGCAAGACCAGTGGGGTCGGATAGCAGACAGGTGGATCTATGTACCCTCAAAAGATGAGCACCATCGGGTCATCGAGCTGGGCTTGGTCGCAACTGTGGTGTGCTTCAATTTTCTGGGCGAGCAGATAGATAGGGGTGGGATGGCCATGGTGGTATTCTCAGCACGGAACTCAGAATGCGACGAAACCACCTGAGTTGGTTTTAGGACTCCGAGAGGTACAACTCCAAAGAAGAAAGCTCGGCCAGTAGACTGACAGGGAAGGCGTGGCATGATCTTCAAGTCGGCTGCACACCCTGGGCGGACTGGTTCGCACAGGTTCTGCGTAGTCGTCGGAGAACGGGTGCCACGATATGTGCCAAAGTCGAAATGATGCGAAACCACCTCTGGAACGAAGAGGACTCGGAGAAGAACAAACCCACAGAAGGGGTTTTGGTCTGATTCGCGTCGTGGACGTCGGGGTCTCCTCTGCAAACTGAGCCTCAGAATCTGCCACAGATCTGTGAGCAGCAGATCAAGGTTCCAATGATGCCGAGGGGTGGGAGACGTCGGGGGAACTCCGGGACCGCCGTGGATGAACTTGGGAGGGGTGGTGGCGTGGGCAGCAATGGGGGAAGGGTGGCTGGAGGCTGGGTACATGGGAGGCTGGGCTGGGGCAATTAGGGTTAGGGTTTTGGGTAGGTGCACTGGGTTTGGGGAAGAGAGGAGGGGCGCGGCGAAGCCTTGGTGGTGGGAGAATATTTTTGGTTTTGGTAATTTTTCTTGAAAGGGGGAGGAATTCTAGGGGGATTAGAATATCTTTGAGGGATAATAGGAGGGATTGGAGGGCTTGGATTTAATTTGGAGTGGGATTAGGAAGGTGATAAAAGAGATAGGAGGTGGGTGCGCTAGCTTCCTTGGGAGGGGGAGAGAAAATAGGAAAGAGGGAGATATTCTAGGAGAGATGGGGGAAGGTGGCTGATGTGGCAAGGAGGCTGGGAGGAGGAGAGAGAAGGCTGCGACCAAGAGAGAGAGGAGGGAGGTGGCTGCGATCTCTTGTGAGGAAGAGAGAGAGAGAGAGAGAGAGAGAGGAGGTGCGCTAGTTGGAGAGAGGATGAGAGAAAGGGGCTCACAAAAATTCCGCTCAACTCAATTTTTCAAATTCTCCATCAACTCCAAATAAAACCCTTGGCACCCTATTTATAGGTGAAGACCAGGGTTGCAAATGACCAAAAATATCTATGACAAATTAAGAAAAGACCCCACTATCCTAAGTGGTGAACATAAGCTACCTACAACCATTAACCGAGCTACTAATAGACGAGCCTTTTGGGCCATATTGATTGACCCAATAAGGATTACAAACTCAATAAAAAAAATACATCATACTAAGGAAAATAAATATCCGAACCATTGCTGAATCCGTCTCGAGGGGCCGACGTCGAAGCCAGGGCATGGAGGGTCGCGGATGTCCCCATCAATTCTCCCGGGGTGACGAGAACTTGACTCCGTCGAGTGTTGATCTGGTGGAACCTGACGGCGTGGATTGGGGTGCTGCATCTCTGTCTAGCTTTCGTATACGTGGTCCAATTTAGGCCATCCTTTCCATCTGACAAGGTAGTAGTGAACTACCCTGCTCCAGTTGATGTGGACCTGCTTGCCTAGTATCTGCTCTATGCGCTCATGCCAGTCACTCCTTTTGGCTGGTGGTCGCACCAGATGTGGTTCACTCATTAAGGAGGGTGGGGGCTCGAAAGCCTCACTAGGAACCGCTGCCTTGCCCTCATTTGGTACTTGACCTACCACGTTGATCAAGGGACTCACTCCATGACCCTTCGGTCGGTCCCCTTTGTAGGCAACTGGGCCTAACCTCTTCGCGATTTGAAATGGCCCTATTCCACGGGCTCTCGCCATCCACACCATTGTAAGGTCACTTGATTGAATCTTTCAATAATGCTGACGGTCCTTTTCCTGCCATACGTAGGATCTATGGCTCAAGTAAATGTGCTTGCTGTTTTGTTGCCGTCTGAATTGGCCATTCCTAGACTCTTTGTTTGAAGGATGGGAGAAGTGGTGGAGAGTGTTGGGAGATTGGAAAGGAGGGGATTTCCATTGGGTGGGGTCAAAAGGATCATAGAAGTTGAAACTCTTATGGAGGTGTTCCTCTATGCCCTTGGATAGGTTGGCCCAAGTAGGAAGTTCCCCGGTGCATGTTAAACCTTCATCGACCAGGGACAACAATGAGAGTGTGGACTCACTAGGAAGTGTGACCTTGAGGAATGGATAGCTATCTTCCGTGGGGCTCATCGGGTCAGGTTCTTCAGAGGTTGGCAGGAAGATTAAAAGCTCACTAGTGCATTGGCCTATAGTGCAAATAGATGTAATGGAGCCAATGGAAGGATAGGCGAAGATAAGGTATTTGGGCTTAATGGGTTCCATGGCCAACATGCTAGTCAACCCTATTTGACAACTCAAACTCCTAAGTAGGTCTTCAAGGGTTTTCACAAAGCAAAAGGATTGATAAGTTGTGTGAAGAGAATGACATGGCACTAGTTGGAATTGCTCCATGGGGAGGTTGCATGGGGTTGAAGGGTACTAGATGGGGCCATTTTTGAGCCAGGTAGCTAGGGGCTCTTCTATGGTTAGCTCACCAGTGGGTGGGATGAGTTGCTCATGTTGGGGTTCGGGTTGGTTTTGTGCAATGGAGATTTGAGGCTCGTTTTCCACTTTAGCTAACATCTTTTGAATGGCTTGCTCAAACTTGGAGAGGGCTTGGTAATAAGAATTTGGGAGGTGGAACCTCTTCTTGTCTTCCAAAGATTGTACAAGACACTCTTTTCCTTCGGGATGGATGATTGCATGTTGTTCTTCCATCCATTCTTTTCCCAAACTAATATGTGACCCAAGGGGCCGAATTTTGCACCATGCTCCACTAACCCATGTAATGGACTTGGATGGAATGTGGCTTACACAAGGTAGGTAGAACTCTACGAAAACCCATTCTCCATGGATGACAATTTTCTCTTCTTGTGACAAAGAGTTCACAAGAGCTTGGGAGATATAATTTCCCGATTGGTCCTCAAAAAGGAACACGGTGGTGAGTTTGTTGTGGGGTAGGACTACTTCGAAGCTAAAGAACATGGTGAACATGAGATTCCTAGGACCCCGATTTGGATAGAACAAATCGGACGACTTGCTCTGATACCAAATCTGATGCGGGACGAGCGCGCGCATGGGAATGTCGACGGCGGCTTCTGGAGTGAACTTGTGAGTACAACCTTATGGCACTACGCTCCACGTAGGGAGGGGATCACGGGGATGGGAATGATCAACACAAAACTATCCTCACGTAGGAGGGGGGGAGCAAGGGGAAGGGAGATGGGCCTGCTGCCCTGTGTCTGTCTTGCTGGACAGGGCCGACTACTTCCGAACGGTACGCTGCACACAAAGATCAGAAAAGGATGCCTCTTGTACCCAGACGAAGCTTGAGAAGTCCAGAGGTGCTCCTGGAAGTTTGGCGCGGTTCTGAGGTCGCTGGAAGGCGTGGCCGGCCGAAGAAGAGGTCCTACACAGTTTTATCCTGCAGGATAGGTCTGCGCAGTCGGCGTGCAAAGGGTGGCACTCTCTCCACGGGACTCCAAACGATGCAAGACCAGTGGGGTCGGATATCAGACAGGCGGATCTACGTACTCTCAAAAGATGAGCACCATCGGGTCACTGAGCTGGGCGTGGTCGCACTTGTGGTGAGCTTCAGTTTTCTAGGCGAGTAGATAGATAGGGGTGGGATGGCCATGGTGGTATTCTCAGCACGGAGCTCGGAATTTGATGAAACCACCTGGGTAGGTTTCAGGACGCCCGAGTGGTACAACTCCGAAGAAGAAAGCTAAGCCAGAAGACTGATAGGGAAGGCGTGGCACGATCTGCAAGTCGGCTGCAAACCCTGGGCGGACTGGTTCGCACAGGTTCTGCGCAGTTGTAGTAGAACGGGCGCCACGATCTGAGCCGAAGTTGAAATGATACGAAACCACCTCTGGAACGAAGAGGACTCGGAGAAGAACAAACCCACAGAAGGATGTTTGGGCTGATTAGTGTCGTATACATCGGGGTCACCTCTATAAACCGTGCCTCAGAATCTGCCACAGATCTGTGAGCAGCAGATCAAGGTTCCACTGATGCCGAGGGGTGGGCGACGTCGGGGGAACTCCGGGACCGCCGTGGATGAACTTGGAAGGGGTGTTGGCATGGGAAGCAATGGGGGAAGGGTGGCTGGAGGCTGGGGACGTGGGAGGCTGGGCTGGGGCAATTAGGGTTAGGGTTTTGGGTAGGTGCACAGGGTTTGGGGAAGAGAGGAGGGGCGTGGCCAAGCCTTGGTGATGGGAGAATATTTTTGGTTTTGGTAATTTTTCTTGAAAGGGGGAGGAATTCTAGGGGGATTAGAATCTCTTTGGGGCATAAAAGGAGGGATTGGAGGGCTAGGATTTGATTTGGAGTGGGATTAAGAAGGTGATTAGAGAGATAGGAGGTGGGTGCGCTAGCTTTCCTTGGGAGGGGGAGAGAAAATAGGAAAGAGGGAGATATTCTAGGAGAGATGGAAGGGAAGGTGGCTGATGTGGCAAGGAGGCTGGGAGGAGGAGAGAGAAGGCTGTGACCAAGAGAGAGAGAGAGGAGGGAGGTGGCTGCGATCTCTTGTGAGGAAGAGAGAGAGAGAGAGAGAGAGAGAGGAGGTGCGCTAGTTGGAGAGAGGATGAGAGAGAGGGGCTCACAAAAATTCTGCTCAACTCAATTTTTCAAATTCTCCATCAACTCCAAATAAAACCCTTGGCACCCTATTTATAGGAGAAGACCAGGGTTACAAATGACCAAAAATATCTATGACAAATTAAGAAAAGACCACGCTATCCTAAGTGGTGAACCTAAGCTACCTACGACCATTAACCGAGCTACTAATTGACTAACCTTTTGGGCCTTATTAATTGACCCAATAAGGATTACAAACTCAATAAAAAGAAAAATACATCATACTAAGGAAAATAAATATCCGAACCATTGCTGAATCCGTCTCGAGGGGCCGACGTCGAAGCCAGGGCATGGAGGGTCGCGGATGTCCCCATCAATTCCCCCGGGGTGACGAGAACTCGACTCCGTCAAGTGGTGATCTGGTGGAACCTGACGGCGTGGATTGGGGTGCTGCATCTCTGTCTGGCTTTCGCATACGTTGTCCAATTTCGGCCATCCTTTCCATCTGACAAGGTAGTAGTGAACTGCCCTGCTCCAGTTGATGTGGACCTGCTCGCCTAGTATCTGCTCTATGCGCTCATGCCAGTCACTCCTTTTGGCTGGTGGTCGCACCAGATGTGGTTCACTCATGAAGAAGGGCGGGGGCTCGAAAGCCTCACTAGGAACCGCTGCCTTGCCCTCATTTGGTACTTGACCTACCACGTTGAGCAAGGGACTCACTCCATGACCCTTCAGTCGGTCCCCTTTGTAGGCAACTCGGCCTAACCTCTTCGCGATTCGAAATGGCCCTATTCCACGGGCTCTCGCCATCCACACCATTGTAAGGTCACATGATTGAATCTTTTGATAACACTGATGGTCCTTTTCCTGCCATACGTAGGATCTATGGCTCAAGTAAACGTGCTTGCTGTTTGATTGCAGTCTGAATTGACCATTCCTAGACTCTTTGTTTAAAGGATGGGAGAAGTGGTGGAGAGTGTTGGGAGATTGGAAAGGAGGGGATTTCCATTGGGTGGGGTCAAAAGGGTCATAGAAGTTGAAACTCTTATGGTGGTGTTCCTCTATGTCGTTGGATAGGTTGGCCCAAGTAGGAAGTTCCCCGCTGCATGTTAAACCTTCATCGACCAGGGACAACAATGAGAGTGTGGACTCACTAGGAAGTGTGACCTTGAGGAATGGATAGCTATCTTCCGTGGGGCTCATCGGGTCAGGTTCTTTAGGGGTTGGCAGGAAGATTAACAGCTCACTAGTGCATTGGCCTATAGTGCAAATAGATGTAATGGAGCCAATGGAAGGATAGGCGACGATAAGGTATTTGGGCTTAATAGGTTCCATGGCCAACATGCTAGTCAACCCTATTTGACAACTCAAACTCCTAAGTAGGTCGTCAAGGGTTTCCACAAAGCAAAAGGATTGATAAGTTGTGTGAAGAAAATGGCATGGCACTAGTTGGAATTGCTCCATGGGGAGGTTGCATGGGGTTGAAGGGTACAAGATGGGGCCATTTTTGAGCCAGGTAGCTAGGGGCTCTTCTATGGTTAGCTCACCAGTGGGTGGGATGAGTTGCTCATGTTGGGGTTCGGGTTGGTTTTGTGCAATGGAGATTTGAGGCTCGTTTTCCACTTTAGCTAACCGCTTTTGAATGGCTTGCTCAAACTTGGAGAGGGCTTGGTAATAAGAATTTGGGAGGTGGAACCTCTTCTTGTCTTCCAAAGATTGTACAAGGCACTCTTTTCCTTCGGGATGTATGATTGCATGTTGTTCTTCCATCCATTCTTTTCCCAAACTAATATGTGACCCAAGGGGCCAAATTTTGCACCATGCTCCACTAACCCATGTAATGGACTTGGATGGAGTGTGGCTTACACAAGGTAGGTAGAACTCTACGAAAACCTATTCTCCATGGATGACAATTTTCCCTTCTTGTGACAAAGAGTTCACAAGAGCTTGGGAGACATAATTTCCCGATTGGTCCTCATCAAGGAACATGGTGGTGAGTTTGTTGTGGGGTAGGACTACTTCGAAGCTAAAGAACATGGTGAACATGAGATTCCTAGGACCCTGATTTGGATAGAACAAATCGGACGACTTGCTCTGATACCAAATCGGATGTGGGACGAGCGCGCGCATGGGAATGTCGACGGCGGCTTCTGGAGTGAACATGTGAGTACAACCTTATGGCACTGCGCTCCACGCGGGGAGGGGATCATGGGGATGGGAATGATCAACACAAAACTACCCTCACGTAGGAGGGGGGAGCAAGGGGAATGGAGATGGGCCTGTTGCCTTGTGTCTGTCCTACTGGATAGGGCCGACTGCTTCCGAACGGTACGCTGCACACAGAGATCAGAAAAGGATGCCTCTTGTGCCCAGACGAAGCTTGAGAAGTCCAGATGTGCTCCTGAATGTTTGGCATTGTTATGAGATTGCTGGAAGTCGTGGCCGGCCAAAGAAGTGGTCCTGCACGGTTCTGTTCTGCAGGACTGGTCGGCGCAGTCAGCGTGCGAAGGGTGGCACACTCTCCACAGGACTTCAAATGATGCAATACCAGTGGGGTTGGATAGCAGACAGGCGGATCTACGTATCCTCAAAAGATGAGCACCATCGGGTCACCGAGCTGGGCGTGGTCGCAACTGTGGTGAGCTTCAATTTTCTGGGTGAGCAGATAGATAGGGGTGGGATAGCTGTGGTACTATTCTCAGCACGGAGCTCAGAATGCGACGAAACCACCTGGGTTGGTTTCAGGACGCCGAGAGGTACACCTCTGAAGAAGAAAGCTCGGCCAGAAGACTGACAGGGATGGTGTAGCACGATCTGCAAGCCAGCTGCATACCCTGGGCGGACTGGTTCGCATAGGTTCTGTGCAGTCGTAGGAGAATGGGCGCCAGGATCTGAGCTGAAGTCGAAATGATGCGAAACCATCTCTGGAACGAAGAGGACTCGGAGAAGAACAAACCCACAGAAGGGGGTTTGGTCTGATTCACATCGTGGATGTCGGGGTCAACTCTATAAACCAAGCCTCAGAATCTGCCACAGATTTGTGAGCAGCAGATCAAGGTTCCACTGATGCGGAGGGGTGGGTGACGTCGGGGGAACTCCGGGACCGCCGTGGATGAACTTGGGAGGGGTGGTGGCGTGGGCAGGAATGGGGGAAGGGTGACTGGAGGTTGGGGACGTGGGAGGCTGGGCTGGGGCGATTAGGGTTAGGGTTTTGGGTAGGTGCGCAGGGTTTGGGGAAGAGAGGAGGGGCGCGGCCAAGCCTTAGAGGTGGGAGAATATTTTTGGTTTTGGTAATTTTTCTTGAAAGGGGGAAGAATTCTAGGGGGATTACAATCTCTTTGAGGGATAATTGGAGGGATTGGAGAGCTAGGATTTGATTTGGAGTGGGATTAGGAAGGTGATAAGAGAGATAGGAGGTGGGTGCGCTAGCTTTCCTTGGGAGGGGGAGAGAAAATAGGAAAGAGGGAGATATTCTAGGAGAGATGGGAGGGAAGGTGGCTGATGTGGCAAGGAGGCTGAGAGGAGGAGAGAGAAGGCTGCGACCAAGAGAGAGAGAGAGGAGGGAGGTGACTGCGATCTCTTGTGAGGAAGAGAGAGAACGAGAGAGAGAGAGAGGAGGTGCGCTTGTTGGAGTGAGGATGAGAGAGAGGGGCTCACAAAAATTCTGCTCAACTCAAATTTTCAAATTCTCCATCAACTCCAAATAAAACCCTTGGCACCCTATTTATAGGGGAAGACCAGGGTTACAAATGACCAAAAATATCTTTGACAAATTAAGAAAAGACCCCACTATCCTAAGTGGTGAACATAAGCTACCTAAGACCATTAACTGAGCTACTAATAGACTAACCTTTTGGGCCTTATTAATTGACCCAATAAGGATTACAAACTCAATAAAAAAAAAATACATCATACTAAGGAAAATAAATATCCGAACCATTGCTGAATCCGTCTCGAGGGACCGACGTTGAAGCCAGGGCATGGAGGGTTGCGGATGTCCCCATCAGGTTGCCAACACCAAAGATGCTATGGAGGTCACATTACCGATTCTTCTAGTCTTTCATTTGGCTCCATCCGAGATGTCCAACTATCACCGTTATAATGGCACGAGCAATCCATTCATCCATTTGATGGACTTCATGTATGAATCGTCATTCTGGCAAAATGATAAGAAGTCTTTAGCTTATCTATGTAGAAGGTCATTGGATGGACTAGCATTTGAATGGTTCTATTCCTTGGAGCCGAGAGAGGCTGATGATTTTGATATGGTCCAAAGGACATTCTTGCAAAAATACAGAGACCGGGTTCATCCCTCTTTATCCGTTACAGATCTTGTTGCTGAGAAAATGAAACTTGAAGAGGATTTTTTTTAGTATGCAGACAGATGGAGATCTATGCCAGAAAGGTTGCGGAAAACATTGTTCGAATCAGAACAAGTCAAGATGATCATGGCTAATGCTACCCCTCAATTTAGACACATCTTGGCTATGAACAAATTGTCAACAAGGGAGGAATTATATGAGAGAGCCCGTTACATACAAACTCAACTTAAGGACTCTCTGATAATGAATATGTTTGAACAAAATCCAAGGATAATGAGGAAGAATGCTAATGCTAGTGCCAATGGTGGAACAATGGAGGGAATTGTAACTAATGAGCAAGTGGACACGGTTGGCAATCCCGGTCCTCTCTATAACCCGCTCACCAACCAAAAGCCTCCACAACAGCAAATTCCCAACAACCCCCCGCAATTCCACTTGTTGAACAATCTTTAACAATAGTTCCGTCCTCCAAACAACTTCCAGTTCCAACCTTAATAGCAAAATCCTCAACCTCTTCCACAATATAACCAAGTTCCTCCTCTTGCAAACTATGCCCCTCAACAACCAAGGAGACCACCTGGCCCGAAAAGAGCTCAATACCCTCCACTTCTAGAAATCCTCCCCGACATCTTTAATGCCCTCATGGCCACCAATGCACTCACATTGCCAAAAGAGTGGGAAGTTTTGCCCTAAAATGTCGATAGCTCCCGATATTATGTGTTCCATAGGCAGCTAAGCCATAACATTGAGACGTGCTTTAATTTCAAGGACTACATAAACGATATGAATGATCAAGGAGGAATTGATTGAGATGAAATGAGGAGGTATATTGCCACGTTAAAAGCTAGGAGACCCCATAGGCCACATCAACAACAACATCAACAACAAGTTCAGTAACCTCTGGTGTCTCAGCAACAACCAAACATGGGAATTGTGCAAAACCCACTCTTGGAGCATCAAGCACCAAATCAGCAAGTGAATCTAGTCACCTCTTTCCAAGAAATTGGAAGAGGGCAAGGTTGGCATACAGAAAGCACCTCCTTCCTCTCCACTAACCACACCTCCAATCAACCTCCTCGTCTCATCTGAACAATACCCCCCTCTCCTTGACCAACACCACAACCCGCTCCCAGACCTTCTCCATTCCCACAACCCTCTTGCCCCCTCATCTACCAACCTATTAACCCTCCATTAATCCACACATCTGTGGATGATAAAAATCAATTAATTAGAAATAAAAGGGGTATAAAGCATGAAGATGCTAATAAGAGGGTGTGATCGTCAAAGATACACAGACCTCGAAGGATAATAACAATAAAAGAAGGAGGAGAGATCGCGTTATAAATACCTTTTAAAGCGGGGGAGATTGTGAGGTTTAACCTTCTCTTCCAATCGACCAACTGATGAAGAGAACTTTATTTGAATTACTCTTGCAAAGAAAATAACAACCAACAATAAAAGATATAGAATAGAAACATGAGGTGTGTAGCATCAAATTATTAATGAATAAAATAATAAAAAAGTATGACGAAGAGCACACCTTGTTGGTGTTTGGCCTTAAACCCCTAAGCAAAGGGTGGATAAAAGCATGATGTTATGAGGGAGGATGCAAGTGTTGCACTAAGGAGATCTCAATATGATTGAGATAAAAATAGAAGAGAAGGAGAAAAGAGAATATGATGCATGCAATGAAATCAATCTAATGAAATAAAAGGGATAAGGGGAAGAGATAGGCTTATTGATTGGTTGGGGAAGCTTCTCCAAGATCTTCAAAAAAGGGCTTTAAAACTCTTCAAAGAATGAAGGAGCTCCAATGAATGTAGCCTTTAAGCATGTGGGAGCCTCCTCTCCTTCCTTCTTGGTACCACTTTTCAGCAGAGTTTCCCCAAAGATGTAAAAATTCAACCCCTTTAGCTCTTGAGAGAGGGGTCCTATTTATAGGGGAGGAAATTTAGAGTTGTAATTCTCTCAAAAATAGAAAAGGGAGTTCTAGTGAGATTTGGAGAGGGAAATCCTTCCTTCAAGTGTCCTCATTGCCATAGAAAGTCATAGGAACCATTTCTTAAACTAAAAAAGTGATCAAAATGAGGTAGATAGGGGTTGGTTTCCAGAATGGATTTATGGAAGAAATGGCATCCGACTGAGAAGGCGCCATTTAAATAGAGTCTAGGCCAGAAGATGCTAATTTGTAATCAAATTTAGGAAAGGATGAAGTTATCAAAATTGATACAGAAATGATGTCTTGCCTCCAGACACCAATTAAAATTTGGTGACCTTCTGGAAAGGCGCTCATTCAAGGAATGATGAATTTTGGTCGAATTAAGTGGCCAAAATAAGGAAATTAAAAATGGTGTTTGGGGTCCTACCACAAATTAGAAAATGACGCCTCTCCGGAGAGACTCCAATTCAAAAAATGATGCCCTGGGCTTGGACACTAATTTTCTGAATGTGGTTGACCTCCCGACCGCGATATGAATGAACACAGTCACTTAGGGCGCTACGTTCAGAGAAAATGCCAAGAAATATAAATGATTTCAAAATTTAGAAAATGGCATCTTTGAGGCTGATGTTAATTTAAAAATGGTGTCTGAGGGGGCTGACACCAATATAAAAATAGTGCCTTTGTCCCAGATGCAAATTTCTTGGACGTGGTTGCCTCCCTGACCACGATCTGATGAACACGATCGCTGAGTGCATCACGTTCAGGGAGCTGCTAAGAACGTGGAAAAAGCCCAAAATGAAAGAAAAATCTGAAAAAATATGAAACAAATCTAGAAAAAATAGAAAATGGAGATAATTAAGAAAAATATGGATAATTACTCAAATAAGTTGATTTGAGGGTCACTTTAGGACATTATGACATGATAAGAGATTTACTCAAAGTGGTATCAATTTTAGCGTGTCTACAGCGGCCCCGCCTTGGCATCTATTTTGCAGGGGAGTGGCACGGAGTGGAATGAAATAGAATGAAATGGAATGAAGTGTAGAGTAGTGTAATGAAATGAAGTGGAGTGTAATGTAATAGAATGAAGTGGGAGCGGACTGAAAAGTAGACACTAAGGTGTGATGAGACACACTATCAACACCACCTAATAAGAATTCTTTTCCAAAGTTTAAGATGAAGCAATCTTGAGAAGGTTCAATGAAATCAATAGTTGTTTGGATAGAGGAAAGATAAGTGTGCACGTGGGCACGAAGGAGAGAAAAAAAATTAGATCAACTTCCAGCGTCGGAGAAGTACCCCAGGTCGTGGAGTTGTAGGTTTCACCATTGGGAGCAGTTACCAGCCCTATGGACATGCTGCAACCAAGGTGGGTGGATCTAAGGGAGTAGAGAACAGAGAGGATAAGATCCAAACAAAGGAGTTTTCAAAAAAAATAACTCAGAATGACAGCAAGGAGAATTGAGGACTCAATTGAGAATGGAATATCTTGTATCACGAGAATTAGAAATCGAGTGGCTCTCAAAATTGAATTACAAGAGGGATTTTCCATAGTGAAATCAAAGTCCTACATGAATGCATGCTGGGTTTAAAGAGAAAAATTAAAACAAATAAAAAATAGAAAGTAATCAAGGATAATATTATTAAGCTGCCTAGACTGGCTCAAGATATCGATTTCATGAGTTGATACTAAGCCGAAACCCGTTTATCTACGCACCAACCCATAAAAATGAACTATCGTCCCCAGTCTTAGATGGCTCAACGATCTATCCATGCGACTAAGATTTCTTTGAAATTATTATTATTTTTGATGAAGGAAAACTCAAACTTCAGATTCATCAAAGTCACAAGGTCCTTGATATGATCTAATAGTGTTAGATAACATATAATAAAATGCATTCAAGGAAATAGTGAAGGCAATAATCATGTTGGGAACTGAGGAATGAAATATAATGCAATGGAATCACCGTGGGACTAGAATGATGGTGTCCAGATTGTGGGACCAAATACCTTCTTTCTTGTGCTAAAAAATTGTTAACTAAGATATCATGAAACTTTACAAGCAATGAATGAGAGGCAGTTTAAACATAGCATGGGTCATAGCATCAAAACTTTAAAACACTTAAGAGATGATATGGATCAAAGCATTCAAACATTTAAGCACTTAAGGAATCAAAGAACAATTGTTCATTGTTTGCTTTATAGATTGTGAGGATGACAAACTTAGCCAATGGCAAAGACTTGGACTTTGAAGGATCAGAGTGATAATGCCGAGAATGGCAGGAATAATTAAAGAGATTGATAATTAATGGCGCTATTTGGGAACAAAGGGAAGAATCATAAAAATTGATATTAGTAAAAGAGAGGACACATCCCATATTCTTGGTCCTTCTTGTAGTAGTTGTCCATGTGTGGCACCATCTGAATAAACAATTAGTGTGAAAATATAATGTATTTTTTAATATATTTTTGAAATATGTAAAATTTTATGGATTTGGAAAATATTTAAATATTTATGAATTTTAGAAATATTTGATTTTTTTGAAAGTTTGGAAAAATATTTGATTTTTTTAGATATTTAGAAATATGCATTTTTTTTATTTTTGGAAAGCATTCAAATTTTTTAGATTTTAATTTAGACATTGTTAATTGCAGTACTAAGGATACTTCAAACCATAGGCTATGGGTCCTTGTTCCTTCCCCTTTCGCTAAGAACTACCCAAAGCAGGGCGTGGATTTAGGGTGACGCCCTATAGCCAGCTGCCCTTGGTTAATGGTGCTCCTACTAAGGTCATACATGAGAAACTGATGGAGGCATCATCCACAATTCCCTTTGGCTAGGGTCTTCTTCACACTTCGGCACTGTTTGAGTTCGGGTCTCTCTCTATAAAGGCCCACTTATCCTTTTATGCTATGTACTTGAGTCATTTGATGTAATTTGCATTTTATTTGAGTCATGTCCCTAGGTCTTGCGTTTATTTTCCTATGTTTGAGTGTCATTAGAATGTGTAATGTACTAATTGGGCCCATTTCTTCGGGCTTGGCCTAATGAGCTCCCCTACCCCTTCGGTTATTTGTCAATGAGTCTTTTGTCAGGGTCTTATTGTAAAATGTGGGTTTCCTATAGATAGGGCCCCATTTCCTTCATTTGGAGGTAATGAATCAATCAATGAAAAAATGTCATTTGAGAGTCCAAAGCTTAGTTTAGTGGAGTGATTCCAACATTTTTTGGGTGAGAAACCCTAGGGGAGAGATTCCCCACCCTTCCCTCTCTTAATCCCTCTTTTTTACTCCACTTTCTCTCTCCTCAACACCCAATTTTGAATTTTCTTCTCTCTCCTCCCTTCCCAACCACCTCAACCCCCACCTACCATCATTAAAGCCCTCCACTTCCCCATGACCTCCATTACTCCACCCCCCTAGTCCCAAGGAGATCCCTCACCATTCCAACACAATCTTCTCTATTCCAACACAATCTTCCCCCATTCCAACACACTCATCCCTCTTCCCCACACAATCCCCCACATTCCAAAGCCATTTTGAATTTGAAATCCTTTCCCTCCATATCCTTTGGCCGCCCCCCTCTCCTCCTCTCTAGCCTAGTTCGCCCCCCTCTCCTTCCATTCTCCACCACCACTTGCCCTCACACCCTCCATCCACCAGCTGAAACCTTCGCCCCTCCTCTTCTTCATCCACCTCCCCCCTGCCATTAGCAACCATCCACCTATTCCATACCTCCCCTCCACCTTTCTTCATCCCCCTTCACCATACACCACTCTCTCCTTCTAATTGTTAGATCCCTTGGGGGCTTTGTCAAAGTTGCAGGTTGCTGTTCAAGAGATGCAGTTGTACCCGAAGCTTGCAGAAGGTACCACGGTTTGCTACCTACGATTCTGAAGGCATAAGAGGCATCCACGGCAGCGTCTGCCAGTCCTCTTCGTCTCGAAAGTGGTTTCGTCCTCATCGGAGCTCGGTGCTGTCCGGGACCTCCATTCTCCCACAGCTGCGCGGTTCTGCCTCGGCTGAGGACCTGAGCCGGCTTAGAAGCTCTGCCACGACCCACCCCAAAGGAATCAGTCCTCAAGTCCTTCTTCAAAGTTCTTCATCGGCCTATCTACTTTCAGAATCAAGAAGCAGAAGCCCATTCCGCATCCGGGAACAGAAGTTACCAATTTTCTTCCACGGTCGCGCGGCTCTGCCTCCCCCAGTCTGCATTGACACCTCCTCACTCTTCTGGCTCCACCGATCGTCTCCGTTCTCTTCTGGCATTCCCGTTTCTTTTGCTGCAAAGAGGACTCACCCAAGGTTCTAACGGAGCTAACGGCATCAAATTTGAAGTTCGGGAGCGGCCAGAACAGCCTTTGTATCCTACTGTTGGTGACCTACCCCTGCTAGTCCGAGAAACAGAGGCCCTGTTCAAGCTCCTGCCCCGATCTACAGCGACTCCAGAAGAAATTACAAAAATTCTGAGGAATTCCCCTTCTTGTTACGAATATTTCGCCGCTGGTCTCGCCATCAGAAAACTTCCTGAGCAATATCTACAACAGCAACACCGACCCTCTGTCCTGGTTCGCAGACAGTAGGCAGATTCAGCGTCCACCCTTGTTCCTTGTTCTTTGCTTTGGTTTCCCCACCCCGCTTGGCCGGCTGAAGGCCCCTCCCTGCGTGGAGGTAGTATTGATGTAATATCAATAACCCCCACCCCAAGTTCCCCCTCCTGCGAGAGGTGTAGTGGTGTACTTTGTTTGGGCAGGTCAAGCGACACTGCCGCGGCGTGTGGGGATCCACTCGCCTCCCCGCTCGCCCTCGTCTCCGACCGGGACCGGTTTCTTCAAACCGGTCGAGTAAGTGCTCAAACCTTCACTCCAATTAGTGCTTGTCTTTCAATATTAGTTCTTAATTCCGCTGGTTATGCGAGTGAGAGCCCGATCCTCAAGCCCCATAAACTTGAGTGATCACCGTGGGAATATTGTAACCGTTGCCGTTGGCACTTTGTCGGCCCCCTTGATTTGGGTACCCATACCCATTGGGAATCATTCTTGGCCTTGCTGGCCCTCTACCAGTAAGGGCCCAACCCCACATCCTCCCCTTGGCATTGCCAAGTCACCCCGGGCTTGGGTGAGTGACGATAGAGCGGTGGCCCAACTTGGCCCGTTTTGAATGCGATTGTGCTTGCTTGCATTAGGTCCAAGGTTGTGTCACATCAAGTGGTATCAGAGTAAGTCTTTGACTTGTCTCTATCAAGTCTAAGTCCTAGGACCATTGCATTGTGTGTCCCTCATCATTTACCCCTTGTCTTGCATGTCCACCCGTAGTGGTGCTAGTTACCGATTTGATCCTTCATCCTCCAATCCACCCATGGATCCCAATCCTCAACCCAATAAAGATGCTCCTAGGGAGGAACCCCAAAGCCAAATGAATAGGGTAGATGGTGCCCTTACCAACATCCTTGCCCAACTTGCCTCCCTTAACACTCGAATTGCTCGGTTAGAAGAACATGAGGTCCACCCAAGGGACAACGAGCCTAGAGTCCACCCTCCATATGTTGACCTTCATAGGGAAAACCCTCACCCAAGGAATAATGAACTAAGAGGCCATCCACCACATGGTGAGTTGCCTAGAAATGAGTTCCACCCAAGGAACAATGAGCCTAGAGTCCACCCTCCACATGTTGAGCCCCATAGGGATGATCCCCATCTAAGGAACAATGAGCCTAGAGTCCACCCTCCATATGTTGAACCTCATAGGGAAGATCCCCATCTAAGGAATTATGAGCCAAGAGTTCATCCACCACATGGTGACTTGTATAGGAATGAGTTCCACCCAAGGAACAATGACCCAAGAGTCTACCCTCCACATGTTGAGCCTCATAGGGAAGAGTTCCATCCGAGGAATCATGGACCAAGAGCCTATCATCCACATGCTGAAATCTATAGGGAGGACTTGGACTTTGACCCCTACTATAACCATGAGAGACCCCGCCATCATCTAATTCATGAAAGGCGTCCACGGGACGACCCGGATGACCCCCTCTTAAGGATGATTAAAGTAGAGGCCCCAAACTTTGATGGTTCCCATGAACCAAGTGTCTACTTAGAATGGGAGACCGCCATGGATCAATACTTTGAATGGTATCCTATGTCCGACCAAAGGAGGGTAAGGTTGGCCAAAAATGCATCTTGTCAAATTAGCCAAAACATATTGGTTAAACCAAGAGGGTCTAAGAAGGATTAGGCGGGGAGAGCCTATTGAAACTTGGGCGGGAATGAAGAACCTACTTAGGAACAAATACCTTCCCCAATCCTACCATCAAATGCTCTTAGATGAATGGCAAAGCCTCACCCAAGAGGGGAAGACCGTAGTAGAATATATTGAAAAGTTTGACTCCTACCTTTTGAAGTGTGGAGTTCATGAGGACCCGGAAGTTACCTTGTCCCGCTTTAGGAATGGGCTTCAAAGTCACATCAAAAGAGAGCTTTTCATGAGAGATGTTGATAACCTTGAGATAGCTTATCAAATAGCTAGGGATGTAGAAAGATTCTCTAGGATCCCTCGATTTGCTACTCCCCGATCGGTCGACCCCAAAAACATGGGATCACGACCCATTCCGGCCACTCCCATGAAAGCCCATAACCCAAGTGGGAACACCCCATTAAGGTCTTACAACCCCCCTCCCACCATCACTCCAAACAAACCCACTCCTAGTCACCCCCTCCCACGGAGGGAAGACATTCCCAAAGGCCCAAATGTAGGAACTACTTCGGGTAGTGGGCACCAAAAGTGTTTTAGGTGTCAAGGGTTTGGCCACTTTGCGGGGCAATGTCCATCCAAGGGATCATCTAACTTGTTTATTGAGGAAGAAGCTCCACCCCAAAAAGAGCTTGAAGATGTCGTGGAGGACCATGAAGCCTCATTAGATTGGGAGGAAGAGTATGAAACCCAATACCAAACCCAATACCTAGAATCAGGTCTAGATCACACCACTCCATCTACCAACTCTCATCTAGGAGTGATTAGATGCACCCTCACCAAACCTCAAGAAGAGGATTGGCGTCGAACTTCAATCTTTCACACCTTTGTCAAAATAGGGAATCATGTAAGGAAAGTGATCTTGGATAGTGGGAGTTGTGTCAATGCCGTGTCACCCGATACCGTCAAGCTTCTTGGGCTAACTATCACCCCTCACCCAAGTCCATACCGGGTCTCATGGATCAACAACAACTCCATCTCGGTCAACACTCAATGTCTTGTGCCCCTCACCTTCTCCTCATACCATGGTCAAACATGGTGTGACATCATACCCATGGAAGTAGGTAGCATCCTACTAGGAAGACCTTGGCTTTATGATGTAGATGCCACTATCTTGGGTAGAAGCAATAAGTGCACCTTTGAACATGAGGGTAAGACTATCCGTCTTAACCCCTCCCTACCTCGTCCCATGACCAAGAGGGACACTCCCCCTCAAGGACAACACCCCACCCCCACACAAGTCTCGGGGAACTCCACCCCTCCAACCCCATCCCCTACCCAAACTCCCAAACAAAGTGGGACCTCGGGGTTGGCCAAGGGTCTTCATCTCATCACTAGAAAAGAACTTGAAGAGGAGATAGTTCGAGGAATACCATTTTGTGCGGTGGTCATTTGTCTAGGAGAACCCACTTCCATCAATCCACATCCCATAGAAATCCAACAACTCCTAGAAGAATTTCATGATGTGTTCCCAAAAGAGCTCCCGGACAAACTCCCTCCCATGCGGGATGTGCAACATGCCATCGATCTAGTCTCGGGAGCCACTCTCCTAAACCTTCCTCATTATCGCCTCAATCCCACGGAATATGCCGAACTTAGGAGGCAAATAGAGGAACTCATTAGGAAGGGCTTCATTCGCATTAGCAAAAGCCCATGTGCCGTCCCGGCCCTTCTAACTCCCAAAAAGGATGGGTCATGGCGAATGTGTGTGGATAGTCGGGCCATTAACAAAATCACCGTCAAGTATAGGTTTCCCATCCCTAGGCTTGATGACATGCTTGATATGTTAACCGGAGCCACCATCTTCTCCAAAATTGACCTTAAGAAGGGCTATCACCAAGTTAGAGTAAGGCCCGGAGATGAGTGGAAAACGGCTTTCAAAACCAAAGATGGCCTTTTTGAATGGCTAGTCATGCCTTTTGGGCTTTCAAATGCTCCAAGTACTTTCATGCGTCTTATGACGGAGGTCCTTAGGCCCTTCATTGGGATCTTTCTAGTGGTCTATTTTGATGATATACTCATCTATAGTCAAACCTAAGAAGCCCACCTTGATCACCTTAGGTAAGATTGTATCATCCTTCGTCGAGAGAGCCTATTTGCCAACTTAGGAAAGTGCCACTTCATGACCACATCCCTCACCTTCCTAGGATTTGTGGTGTCAACCAAAGGCGTCTCCATGGACCCCGAGAAGGTCCAAGCTGTCATTGATTGGCCGGAACCCCACACCCTACACGAGGTCCGAAGTTTTCATGGATTGACCACATTCTATAGGAGATTCATTCGAGGGTTTAGCACTATCACTGGCCCAATCACCGATTGTCTCAAGAAGGGGACTTTTGTATGGACCAAATCAGCCTCCAAAGCCTTCCAAGAACTTAAGGAGAAGTTGACCCAAGCCCCGGTCCTATGCCTTCCCGATTTCTCTAAAGTCTTTGAAGTCACATGTGATGCATCCGGGATAGGGATAGGAGGGATTCTTAGTCAAGAGGGACACCCGGTAGCCTTCTTTAGTGAGAAGCTTTGTGATGCTAGGACAAGATACTCCACTTATGACAAGGAGTTCTATGCCGTGGTTCAGTCCCTCCGACATTGGAGGCACTACTTGTTGCCCAAAGAGTTTGTCATCTTTTCCGATCATGAGGCCCTCAAATACCTCAACTCCCAACAAAAGCTAAATGCCCGACATGCCCGATGGGTTGAGTTCATCCAATCCTACACTTTTGTCATCAAACACAAGGCCGGGAGTGAGAATCGAGCGACGGATGCCCTTAGTAGGAAAGTTTCTTTGTTATCCACTATCCAAGTGGAAGTGACCGGATTTGATAGAATCAAGGATGAGTACCCTAGCTGTCCCGACTTTGGGCACATCTATACCACCTTGACCACCCCTTCTAGTAAGGAACATGAGGGATTTATCTTAGAGGATGGGTTCCTCTTCAAGGGACCCAAGCTTTGCATCTCACGGACCTCACTCCGTGACTTCTTGATTTGGGAAATACATGCGGGAGGGCTAGCTGGCCATTTTGGAGTCCACAAAACCATTACCCTAGTTGAGGGACAGTTTTATTGGCCTAGTCTCAAGAGAGATGTAGGCAAGGTTGTGGGTCAATGCCGAACATGTGCCTCGGCCAAACAAGTGAAACAAAATACCGGCCTATATACCCCACTCCCCATCCCTGACCGGCCATGGCAAGACCTAAGCATGGACTTTGTGCTAGGATTACCCAAGACTCAAAGAAGGCATGACTCCATCTATGTGGTGGTTGATAGATTTTCAAAAATGGCCCACTTTATCCCATGCTCCAAAACCTCCGATGCCTCCCATGTAGCCCGATTGTTCTTTGATGAGGTTGTCCGCCTCCATGGACTACCCAAAACCATAGTCTCCGATAGAGATGTCAAGTTCACTAGCTGGAAAACTCTTTGGCACATGATGGGTACCCTCCTTAAATTTTTCACTGCCTACCACCCCCAAACAGATGGCCAAACCGAAGTTGTCAATCGGAGTCTAGGGAACCTCCTTAGGTGCCTTGTTGAGGATCGACCGGGAAATTGGGATCTCATCCTACCCCAAGCTGAGTTTGCATATAACAACTCCATCAATAAGTCCATAGGGATGAGTCCATTTGAAGCTGTGCATGGGTACAAATCAAGAAAACCTTCCAATCTCATTCCCCTTCCCCAGCATGCTAGAATGTCCATTTCAGCCGAGTCTTTTGCACAACATATTAGAGAATTGCATGAAGAAATTCGCAAGCACATCAGCAAAAAGAATGAGGCTTATAAAAGGCTGGCCGACTCTCATCGGCGTCACCAAGAATTCCAAGTGGGTGACTTTGTGATGGTAAGGATGGAGAGGCTCTCCCCGGGAGCCAACTCTAAACTGAGGCCATGTGGGGCTGGTCCCTTCCAGGTCTTGAGGCGCATAGGTGCAAATGCCTACGAGTTAGATCTCCCTGAGGAGTATGGAATAAGTCCCACATTCAATATTGCCGACCTAGTGCCATATAAGGGACCCACGGTGGTACCTAGTGAGGAGATTGAGCCTACCTCTTCCCTTGAGAGAGCACCCACCCATGATGATAAACCACCAGCCAAGAGAGTCCAGCGTGAACAAATTGAACGAATATTGGATGAACAAGTCACTACCACTCGGAGCAAGGTATATGAGCGCTATCTCGTCAGGTGGAAGGATCGGCCTCCTTCGGAGGATTCTTGGGTGAGTCGGGAGGATCTCCAGCGGTTGGATCCGGACCTCCTCCAGCAGTACCACAGTCGGATGGACCCATACTCGACGGAGTCGAGCTCTTCACAGCCCAGGGGATTTGATGGAGGCATCATCCACAATTCCCTTTGGCTAGGGTCTTCTTCACACTTCGGCACTGTTTGAGTTCGGGCCTCTCTCTATAAAGGCCCACATATCCTTTTATGCTATGTACTTGAGTCATTTGATGTAATTTACATTTTATTTGAGTCATGTCCCTAGGTCTTGCGTTTATTTTCCTATGTTTGAGTGTCATTAGAATGTGTAATGTACTAATTGGGCCCATTTCTTTGGGCTTGGCCGAATGAGCTCCCCTACCCCTTCGGTTATTTGTCAATGAGTCTTTTGTCAGGGTCTTATTGTAAAATGTGGGTTTCCTATATATAGGGCCCCATTTCCTTCATTTGGAGGTAATGAATCAATCAATGAAAAAATACCATTTGAGAGTCCAAAGCTTAGTTTAGTGGAGTGATTCCAACATTTTTTGGGTGAGAAACCCTAGGGGAGAGATTCCCCACCCTTCCTTCTCTAAATCCCTCTTTTTTACTCCACTTTCTCTCTCCTCAACACCCAATTTCAAATTTTCTTCTCTCTCCTCCCTTCCCAACCACCTCAACCCCCACCTACCATCATTAAAGCCCTCCACTTCCCCATGGCCTCCATTACTCCACCCCCCTAGTCCCAAGGAGATCCCTCACCATTCCAACACAATCTTCTCTATTCCAACACAATCTTCCCCCATTCCAACACACTCATCCCTCTTCCCCACACAATACCCCACATTCCAAAGCCATTTTGAATTTGAAATCCCTTCCCTCCATATCCTTTGGCCGCCCCCCTCTCCTCCTCTCTAGCCTAGTTCGCCCCCCTCTCCTTCCATTCTCCACCACCACTTGCCCTCACACCCTCCATCCACCAGCTGAAACCTTCGCCCCTCCTCTTCTTCATCCACCTCCCCCCTGCCATTAGCAACCCTCCACCTATTCCATACCTCCCCTCCACCTTTCTTCACCCCCCTTCACCATACACCACTCTCTCCTTCTTCTTGTTAGATCCCTTGGGGGCTTTGTCAAAGTTGCAGGTTGCTGTTCAAGAGATACAGTTGTACCCGAAGCTTGCAGAAGGTACCACGGTTTGCTACCTACGATTCTGAAGGCATAAGAGGCATCCACGACAGCGTCTGCCAGTCCTCTTCGTCTCGAAAGTGGTTTCGTCCTCATCGGAGCTCGGTGCTGTCCGAGACCTCCATTCTCCCACAGCTGCGTGGTTCTGCCTCGGCTGAGGACCTGAGCCGGCTTAGAAGCTCTGCCACGACCAGCCCCGAAGGAATCAATCCTCAAGTCCTTCTTCAAAGTTCTTCATCGGCCTATCTACTTTTAGAATCAAAAAGCGGAAGCCCATTCTGCATCCGGGAACAGAAGTTACCAATTTTCTTCCACGGTCGCACGGCTCTGCCTCCCCCAGTCTGCATCGACACCTCCTCACTCTTTTGGCTCCACCGATCGTCTCCGTTCTCTTCTGGCATGCCTGTTTCTTTTGCTGCAAAGAGGACTCACCCACGGTTCTAACGGCGCTGACGGCATCAAATTTGGAGTTCGGGAGCGGCCAGGACAGTCTCTGCATCCTACTGTTGGTGACCTACCCCTGCTAGTCTGAGAAACAGAGGCCCTGTTCAAGCTCCTGCCCCGACCTACAGCGACTCCAGAAGAAATTACAAAAATTCTGAGGCATTCCCCTTCCTGTTACAAAGATTTCGCCGCTGGTCTTGCCATCAGCAAACTTCCTGAGCAATATCTACAACAGCAACACCAACCCTCTGTCCTGGTTCGCAGACAGTAGGCAGATTCGGCGTCCACCCTTATTCCTCGTTCTTTGCTTTGGTTTCCCCACCCGCTTGGCCGGCTGAAGGCCCCTCCCTGCGTGGAGGTTGTTGGAGTTAGATGGAAGGCTCTATCACCACAGGATGTGGATCTAGAGGGGGGGTGAATAGATCAACTGGCTATTTTAAAAATTTATGCCTAGAATCAAATGCGGAATTAGAAGAGCAGTAGATGAACACAACCAATGGGCTGAAAGAAACACACAAGAGGCACAAGGCTTTTAGGTGGTTCGGTCAATCCGACCTACGTCCACCCCACATTCAACTCGAATGTGGATTACTGCTGATACACAGCTTCAAACCGCTGGGCTTTACAGCTTGCCAACAACGGCTGGGGCTTACAGCTTATCCCGACCAGAGGAACACCCTCTGCAACAGCTGAGTATCACAGCTTGCTCTGCTGGGCACTATAGCTTAGCCGACCAGAGGAACACCTCTGCAACCCGCTGCCTCACAGCTTGAAACTGCTGACTAACAGCTTGATCGAACAAGAGTTTTCAAAGAAAAATAACAAAGACTGAAAAGCAAACGAAACATACAATCGAATGGAAGAAAGCCAAAAATGACTGTAGCTCAAGGTTGAGCAATATCAGCTCTGGTAACTGGACCAAGAGACTGATTCACAAACTCTCACGATAACTCTCTCAACTCATCTCTCTTCTTCTTCTTCTCTCCTTTTCTTCTTCTCTGCTTTTCTTCCTCTCACAGTGGATCTCGGTGGCTGCTTGTTTCAGACTGGATGTATATACTTCGCCAACTTCGATCAACCTCTATAGAAGATGAAGACTGATATTTATAACAGCAGCAGCTGGATAAGGGCGCGTGGCTTCCACGTTTTCCCGCCCAAGGAATTCTCCAGACTCGAGATGCTTCCATCCACGTGGTAGCATCTGGTCACCTTGTCCTCCTGGGATCACGAGCCATGTCAGTAATCTCAGTAGAGAATCCCTGTCAGACAGAGTATCGGATGATCAGGTTAAAGAACAACTCTGTATAGACTTTATATAAGTGAAAGCTATGTACAGACTTGCTGTATGAAAATGCAATGTGTAGACTTCACAAATGAAGATGCAATGTACATACTTGCAATGTGAAGGAGTTGATTGTGTAGACTTCACGATGTGAAGACTTATCAACAAATGACTGTACAGACTTGACCAAGAGCCTGAGACACTAACGAAGACACTGGACTGACACCAACTCTAAGACGAAAGACAACACTGACACGAAGTGTAGTTATAAAACAGGAAGGACACGAGGTCTTAGGAAAACAACACGAAGACAGAAATAGAAACGAAGACTCAGACGCAGAGACAGCACGAAGTGAAACGAGAACGACACGAAGTGCAGTAGTGACAAAAACACACACTACACAGAGAACGACACGAAGTGGCACAGAAAGCAACACGAGGTGCTGCGATGTCCTGCACGCAATAGAACAAAAACGACACGAAGACGATGAAAACGACATGAGGTGAAGTCACAACGCGACAAAGACACGAGGTGTAGGAAACACGACACGAAGACATGAAACAACATGGAGACGAAACAGTAATCGACACGAGTTGAGAACAACACGAAGATGAAAACTGAATTCGACACGGAGTGTGGTCAAAGCGAGAAAGACACGAAGTCTAAAGCGAGAAACCAACACGAAGACAGAATAGAAACCGTCACGAGTTGAAAACAACACGAAGACGACACAGTAATTGACACGGGTTGAAAACAACACGAAGACGAAAACTAAAATAGACATGGAGTGAAAACAACACGAAGACGAAAACAGTAATTGACACGAAGTCAAGGAGAAAAACATCACGAAGACAATGTATTCAACAGTGCAATGTCTAGACTTTAAGTCCAATGCAAACGGCTGTACAGACTTGAAATTGTGAAGCCAATGTACAGACTTACTATAACAGACTGATGTGCAGACTTTGAAGAACAGTCCAATGTATGGACTTGCACTGCAAACAACAATGTATAGATCTCATGTAAAAGCCCAATGTATGGACATTGAAATCGAAGACCAAAGTACAGACTTTGGCGAGGCAAAAGGCTGTATAGACTTTGCCTAAGACAATGCATGAACTGACGTTGTATATACTTAGCCTATGCAGACCAATGTACAGACTTTGAAGAACATAACGTTCAGCAGTGTATAGACTTAGCCAATGCATTATGGATGTATGGACTTTGAGACTTTGAGTGTGTGTTCAGTGTGAAGACAAGATAAAATGCATATAACACACAGATAATCTGATAAAGTGATATCATCAAAACATAAACAGTGTTGCCAATTCATCAAAACAATGTGTTGCCATATGAAGTATAGTTACATGTCAACATCATCAACATATAGGAGTCACAACAATCTCCCCCTTTTTGATGATGGCAACCCCCTATTATGTAGATGAGCAACATCCTGTCATACAGATGCATTTTTGATGAAAGACATGATTTATTATTCAGATTGTTATGCAAATGCATGTAGATGCTATGAATGACATGCTGCATGCTACAAAATGTAAGCAACTCCCTGCTAACAAAAATTTCCCTCTTTGCCATGCCATGATGTAATACACTCCCCCTGAATACACTCCCTCTGAATCTAATATTCAGACAATATTCTCCCCCTTTGCCATCAACAAATAGGAGGGAAAGTGAAGACAAGTGAAGAGAAAGAAAGTTTAGCTGACTGGCATTCTTGGCAAGTAGTTCAAAAATTAGGCAATTAAAGCACAAAACCTTCAGTCATATGAACTGAGAAACTGCTTAGAAATTGAATTTCTGGTTTAAAAGTTATAAAAATGAAAGTTCATGCACTACATTCATTGGATAAGGTTGATGTTCATGATAAAACAATAAACCAGAGTCATATGGACATGAGAGATTCAGTTTCAAAATATCTTACTTTAATAGACTCAGTAAAATGTGTTAAGAGAAGCTAGGGCATGTATTGAAATTAAACAATTGACATCCATGAAATTTCTTTTAAGGAACAGCATTTTCAATATTGTTTCATTTAGGGCATTCTGGTACCAAAAGTCTTTTTGCGTAAGGGTATACGTTTATCAGACGCCAATATCCCTAGATACTCAACATGATGGACCATCTTGCCTATGATCAAATTCAATAGAATTGATTGACACCTTTTTGTGTGAGGGTACACGTTTATTAGACGCCAGTTACCCCCAGGTACTCAGTGAAAAAACAACATACTGTTTTGATCATTTTATACAGAGATAGCTGATACACCTCATGACATGAGTGGTGTCCACTTCTTTGATGGATCACTCAATTTCTCAGTGATTTACCAGTCATTGCTCTGTCAATGCTATTTCTCAATTGATTTTCAATGTTTTTCAAAAAGCTTTCTTAGCTGCCCTTTATTTGTTTCAGAATGACTTGTTTAAGGACAATACACATACTTAGCTTCTTTGACATGAATTCAGATGAGTTTTCAGATTTCAGATATAATTAGCTTTGTCTGACATGAAATAAGATAAGGGTTGAGAGCTTTATCAATTTTCAGCATCCTTATTTACTGATTGTAGTCTTTCAACTCTAAAGATTATAAATTTAAACCATTAAGTCAGTCTTTAAGCAATTAAGGTTCTTATGAAAGAAGAAATCTATTTTCTATTGCTTAATATTAGAACTGACTAAAAGATTACCATATTGTCAGACTCAACCATTCAGAGTCAAGGATTGAATAGACGCAGCAATTCACCTCGAAATTCTGACAAGACTCCCCCTGACTATATGCATGCGATTTTGCAAAAGATGACAAATCAGATGATTTTTGAAGTTCATGCTTAATCAGACTATCTTTATCGTGCAATATGACCCATGCAGAGGTATAGACATATCATGCATCTAGACATATGTATGCAATGATGATCATGAGTGCAATAAAGGATATGAGAGTCATGCATTATCACAAGTCTGTTGCACAATGTTTATTCAATCTATCAACAGCAAGTCCAAATCAGAAATTTACTCAAAGCAGCTCAAAAGTTTTATTCAAGTCAACAGAGAGTTCATTCATTATGCTGAAATTTACACAAGCCAAGTTCTCTTCTAAAAAATTTAAAATTTTCATTTCCAAGTGGCTTAGTAAAATATCAGCAACTTGTTTGTCTGTTTCAATGAAGTCCAGTTCAATTTCCTTTTTGTTCACAGCATCTCTTAGAAAGTGATGTTTTATTTCTATGTGCTTAGTCTAGAATGATGAACAGGATTTTTAGCAAGGCATATGGCACTAGTATTATCACATAGAATTGGAATACATTCCAATTTTATCTGATAATCATCTAGTTGGTGCTTAATCCAAAGTACTTGAGCGGCACAATTACCTGCTGCAACGTATTCAGCTTCAGCTGTAGACAAGGCTACAGTGTGTTGCTTCTTAGATGCCCAAGATACTAGACAGCCACCAAGGAATTGACAGTAGCCACTAGTGCTTTTTCTATCTACTCGACACCCAGCATAATCAGCATCAGTGTAGGCTAGAAGCTCTAACTCACACCTAGCAGGATACCATAATCCTAGCTCCTGGGTGCCTAGCAGATATCTAAAAATCCTTTTCACAGCTTTAAAATGATTTTCCTTAGGACTGGCCTGAAACCTAGCACATAATCCTACAGCGAATTGAATATCAGGCCTAGATGCTGTTAAGTAGAGAAGGGATCCGATCATACCTCTGTATAATTTCTGGTCAAATGGGTTACCTTTAGTGTCTTCATCCAAGCTTGTAGAAGTACCCATTGGAGAAGCTATCTCTTTAAGGTTATCCATCTTGTATTTCTTGAGTAGATCCCTTGTGTACTTGGACTGAGTAATAAACATTCCTTCCTTTGTTTGTGTGACCTGCAGTCCAAGAAACAATTTGAGCTCACCCATTGAGCTCATTTCAAACTCATTAGTCATTGTTTCAGAAAATTCCTCACACAATTTGGGGTTAGTTGACCCAAAAATGATATCATCCACATAAATCTGTACAATAAGAATTTCAGAGTGACTCACCTTTGTAAACAAGGTCTGATCAACTACTCCTCTAGTGAAATTTTGATCAGTGAGGAACTTGCTCAACCTGTCGTACCAAGCTCTGGGAGCTTGCTTAAGACCATAGAGAGCTTTATTTAATTTGTAAACATGATTAGGGAAATCTAGACATTCAAATCCAGGGGGCTGTCTAACATAGACATCCTCATTAATTTCCCCATTCAAGAATGCAGATTTTACATCCATCTGCTGGAGGATTATACCTAGGGAACATGCATAAGCTAATAAAATTCTAACAGCTTCTAATCTGGCTACAGGGGCAAATGACTCTTCAAAGTCAATACCAAACTCCTGGTTGTACCCCTGAGCAACAAGTCTGGCTTTATTTTTAACAATATTCCCTAATTCATCAGATTTATTCCTGAAGACCCACCTAGTCCCTATGACTGTTCCATGATCAGGAGGTGGGACCAAGTTCCACACCTTGTTCCTGTCGAACTGATTAAGCTCCTCATGCATGGCATTAATCCAATGCATATCCTTGAGGGCACAGTCAATGGACTTGGGTTCAATTTGAGAGACAAGAGCATATGCATTTAGTTCATGTTGAATTCTAAGGAGACCTCTAGTCCTAGGGGGGTCATGCAGATTTCCAATTATATTATCTACAGGATGATCTTTAAGATATCTAATGTTCACAATTGAATTGTCATGTCTTTGATTTACCTCCCCCTGAACTGTAGACTCCTCTTCATTAAGTTCTGTATGTCCTTCTTCATCCTCTGAATTGTCTTCAGGATCTCCTTCCTTCAGATTCCACCATTGTCTTCATTCCTGCATTGACCAACGTTAGAATTTACCAAGGATTCATCAAAAATTATGTGTGGAGATTCTTCAACAGTTTTAGAGTTCAGATTGTACACTCTATATGCTCGTGTGTTTTCAGAATAACCAAGAAAGATTCCTGGTTCACCTTTAGGTTCAAATTTATCAAGGTCTCTTTTATCATTTATATGAATAAAACATTTGCAGCCAAAAACCTTGAAATGAGCAATAGAAGGTTTCTTACCCTTTAAGATCTCATATGGTGTTTGCTGGGTAGAAGGTCTTACCATGACTCTGTTAATTACATAACAGGCAGTGTTAACTGCTTCAGCCCAAAATTTCCTTGGTAGACCACCTTCAGTAAGAAGTGTACGACCCATCTCCACTAGGGTTCTGTTCCTTCTCTCCACAACCCCATTCTGCTCAGGTGTCCTTGGTGAGGAGAACCTATGGTTGATTCCATTTGACCTGCAGAGTTCATCAAACTGTGAGTTTTCAAACTCACCTCCATGATCAGTCAAAATATTTTCAATTTTCTGATTTGCTTTAACATAGAACTCCTGAAATTCTGAGAAAGCATCACTCTTATTAGATAAGAAATAAACCCAAGTATACCTAGAAAAGTCATCTACCATGACAAACCCATACCTCCTTCCTGATAAGCTGACAGATCTGGTTGGCCCAAAGAGATCCATGTGTATCAGCTCATAGGGTTTGGAGGACAGATTTTCAGTTCTAGACTTAAATGACTTTCTAGTTATCTTTGATTGAGTGCATGCATCACAGAATTTATTTTCTTTCTTGAAGGAAATTTCAGGAAGTCCTCTAACCATGCTATGCTTGTTTAGTTTATGCAAAATGGTATAACTAGCATGGCCTAACCTACGATGCCATAAAAATGCTAAATCTTCTCTATTGGCAGTAAGACATAGGTTAGAATGCTGAATATCATCTAGATCTATCATGTATGTGTTATTTATTCTTTTTCCAGAGAATTTTATAATTTCTGAATCAGGTTCAAAAACCTTGCAGCATTGAGAGTCAAATAAAACCTTATGACCCTTATCACACAACTGGCTGATACTAAGTAAATTGTAAGCTAACCCTTCAACCAGCAAAACATCATCAATGCAGCAGGTAGAACACTTACCTACCTTACCTGATCCAATGATCCTACCCTTTGTGTTGCTTCCAAAGGTGACAAGGCCTCCTAGCTTTTCAGTTAGCATGCAAAACTTGGCCTTATCTCCTGTCATATGCCTGAGCAGCCACTGTCCAAGTACCACAAGTTGCTCTTGGCTGCCAGGCATACCTGCATACACAATTAGGGCAAAGAGTTTGGAACCCAAGTCTGATTGGGCTCCAATGCAGATGAAGTGCAAGTAAAGAAAGAAAGCATGGTTTTGGGAATCCACATTTGTTTGAAGCAGTTCTGTTCAGTGGATTTTCCAGATTTCTTTTTGTTTTGCTTTTTCTTGTTGACTTTCTTCTTATATGCACCAACAGAATTATTCACAGAATTTTTGTTATTGTGCCAATGCTTCGGCCAAGTTGCATTCATAAAGTTTTGGCCATGGTAGTTCCTGGGCTGGCTGTGGAAATGATGGTAATTTCTAGGCATCCGACTACCATACCCATTTTCCCAATTTCTGACATAGGGTCTGTAAAGGTGTGTAGGTTGATGATCATACCCTGTGTACATCCCTTGAGTTCTAGTCCACCCACGCCCATTAGAATAGATTGGCTGTGTGGGGTAGTAGAACTGAACTCTAGATGGATTGAATTGGTTGGGCTGACTTCTGAAAATATTTTGTCTTCCCTGCACCCTTGACCCTGCTGACCTATTCATAGGTTTTGGTTGGGTCCTTTTCTGTGATGATGGTGGTGAAGACCTTTTGACATTGACATAGGGTTTGTTTACCTGAACAGGCTGACCCCTAACCTTGGGTTGAGCACTAGAGCTAGGTTTGGAAGTCCCAATTTTACTAGGCTCACCTACTTTCTGTTTGCCCTTCTCCTCTGCATTTAGCCTTTTCAGATTCAAATTTGTCTTTACAGCATTATTAGAATTCATGTTGATCAGAGGTCCTTTCTCCTTTTGTGCAACAAAGGAAATAGTTTTCATTCCAAAGCTTTTGGTTGCACTAGAGTTGAATCCTAGGCCCTCTCTTCTGAAGTTTACCTTTGACCCCAATAATGCATCTAAATTTTCAGATCCTTGGGTCATTTTCTCAATTGTTTTTAGCTTATCCTCATTGTCTTTCTGAACTTCATCAATAGATTTTTTCAACTCATTATTCACATTGAGGACAGCTTCATATTTTTCAGAAACAATTTTTATCTCATTTTCATAATTCTGAATTTTCAGTTTCCATGCATCAATTTCATTGTCTAATCTCACATTTTCTTCCTTAGACATTTTCAGTTCTTTATTGATTTCTTCAAATTCAGAACATGTGAGTTTCAGATTACTGTTCTCAGTTTCTAAGCAGGTAATTTTATCAGACAATGAAGTATCATTTTGCATGATTTTAATTTTTCTTCGTAGATGCCTGTTTTCTTTTCTGACCTCATCTACTCTATCAGCAAGTTCATCATAAGCAACCATCCAATCAGTAATAGTAAAGTTTTCATAGCGAGAGGATACCTCATCAGATTCTTCCTCTCTATCTTCTGAGCTGGTTGCCATGAGGCAGATTGGCTTCTCAGCTTCAACTTCGCTGTCCGAAGTGACGCTCAAGGATCCCTCGTCCTCATCACTCCAGGTACTCACCATAGCTTTCCCTTTTGTGTTCTTCTTCTTGAACTTGTCCTTGAGGTTCTGATTTGTCGGACATTCAGCTTTAAAGTGACCCGCCTTCCTGCATTGATAGCAAACATTAGTTTCAGCTTTCTTTACAGGGTTTGATTTGTACCTTGTGTCTCGGCGGCCACTGTTGGGATTTCTTCGGCTGAATCTTCTTCCTTCCTTCTTGAGAAATCTCCGGAATTCCCTAGTAATCATGGCAATATCAGCATTTGCCACTTCTTCTTCAGACAAGCTCTCTTCTGTTGATGATCCGTTGGGGCTGGATCGACTGGATCTGCTAGCACCAGCCTTCAGAGCTATAGGCTTCCTCTTTCTGTCAGCCTCCTCTATCTTTGGCATATTCATCTCATAAGCCATTAGAGATCCGATCAGCTCATCTGCCTTAGTATTATGCAGATCTCTTGACTCTTCCATTACTGTGGCCTTGGTGTGCCAAATTGGAGTCAAGGATCGCAATATCTTCCTGACTACTTCATACTCAGAATATTTTTTCCCGAAGCCTCTGAGACCATTTGTGATAATAGTCAGCCGAGCATACATTTCCTTGATGGTCTCATTAGGCTTCATCCTGAAGGCTTCGTATTCTGAAACCAGTAGATTGGTCTTAGTCTCTCTGACTTGTGAAGTCCCCTCATAGATGACTTCAAGTGCATCCCACATTTCCTTCGCTGAGGAGCAGGCAGATATTCGTGAGAACTCGGTGGGATGCAGAGAGCACTGGATTGCATTGATTGCACTCCAGTTGAGCGTGGATCTTCTGATTTCTTCCTTGGTCCATACGTCTTCATTTGGAGACAGCTCGAAAGGTCCCTTGCTAACTACCTTCCAAATTTCATAATCTTTAGCCCTCAAAAATACCTGCATACGATGCTTCCAGTATGCGTAGTTGGTTCCATCGAAGTACGGGGGCTTGGATGTAGATTGCCCTTCAGCTATCATCCCTCTTCCGTCCATCTGTGCTTATCCTCTTCGGGCGGTAAGTCCCTGTAGAAGAGTCTAGCTCTGATACCAAGTGTTGGAGTTAGATGGAAGGCTCTATCACCACAGGATGTGGATCTAGAGGGGGGGGGTGAATAGATCAACTGGCTATTTAAAAATTTATGCCTAGAATCAAATGCGGAATTAGAAGAGCAGTAGACGAACACAACCAATGCGCTGAAAGAAACACACAAGAGGCACAAGGCTTTTAGGTGGTTCGGTCAATCCGACCTACGTCCACCCCACATTCAACTCGAATGTGGATTACTGCTGATACACAGCTTCAAACCGCTGGGCTTTACAGCTTGCCAACAACGGCTGGGGCTTACAGCTTATCCCGACCAGAGGAACACCCTCTGCAACAGCTGAGCATCACAGCTTGCTCTGCTGGGCACTACAGCTTAGCCGACCAGAGGAACACCTCTGCAACCCGCTGCCTCACAGCTTGAAACTGCTGACTAACAGCTTGATCGAACAAGAGTTTTCAAAGAAAATAACAAAGACTGAAAAGCAAACGAAACATACAATCGAATGGAAGAAAGCCAAAAACGACTGTAGCTCAAGGTTGAGCAATATCAGCTCTGGTAACTGGACCAAGAGACTGATTCACAAACTCTCACGATAACTCTCTCAACTCATCTCTCTTCTTCTTCTTCTCTCCTTTTCTTCTTCTCTGCTTTTCTTCCTCTCACAGTGGATCTCGGTGGCTGCTTGTTTCAGACTGGATGTATATACTTCGCCAACTTCGATCAGCCTCTATAGAAGATGAAGACTGATATTTATAACAGCAGCAGCTGGATAAGGGCGCGTGGCTTCCACGTTTTCCCGCCCAAGGAATTCTCCAGACTCGAGATGCTTCCATCCACGTGGCAGCATCTGGTCACCTTGTCCTCCTGGGATCACGAGCCATGTCAGCAATCTCAGTAGAGAATCCCTGTCAGACAGAGTATCGGATGATCAGGTTAAAGAACAACTCTGTATAGACTTTATATAAGTGAAAGCTATGTACAGACTTGCTGTATGAAAATGCAATGTGTAGACTTCACAAATGAAGATGCAATGTACATACTTGCAATGTGAAGGAGTTGATTGTGTAGACTTCACGATGTGAAGACTTATCAACAAATGACTGTACAGACTTGACCAAGAGCCTGAGACACTAACGAAGACACTGGACTGACACCAACTCTAAGACGAAAGACAACACTGACACGAAGTGTAGTTACAAAACAGGAAGGACACGAGGTCTTAGGAAAACAACACGAAGACAGAAATAGAAACGAAGACTCAGACGCAGAGACAGCACGAAGTGAAACGAGAACGACACGAAGTGCAGTAGTGACAAAAACACACACTACACAGAGAACGACACGAAGTGGCACAGAAAGCAACACAAGGTGCTGCGATGTCCTGCACGCAATAGAACAAAAACGACACGAAGACGATGAAAACGACACGAGGTGAAGTCACAACGCGACAAAGACACGAGGTGTAGGAAACACGACACGAAGACATGAAACAACATGGAGATGAAACAGTAACCGACACGAGTTGAGAACAACACGAAGACGAAAACTGAATTCGACACGGAGTGTGGTCAAAGCGAGAAAGACACGAAGTCTAAAGCGAGAAACCAACACGAAGACAGAATAGAAACCGCCACGAGTTGAAAACAACACGAAGATGACACAGTAATTGACACGGGTTGAAAACAACACGAAGACGAAAACTAAAATAGACACGGAGTGAAAACAACACGAAGACGAAAACAGTAATTGACACGAAGTCAAGGAGAAAAACATCACGAAGACAATGTATTCAACAGTGCAATGTCTATACTTTAAGTCCAATGCAAACGGCTGTACATACTTGAAATTGTGAAGCCAATGTACAGACTTACTATAACAGACTGATGTGCAGACTTTGAAGAACAATCCAATGTATGGACTTGCACTGCAAACAACAATGTATAGATCTCATGTAAAAGCCCAATGTATGGACATTGAAATCGAAGACCAAAGTACAGACTTTGGCGAGGCAAAAGGCTGTATAGACTTTGCCTAAGACAATGCATGAACTGACGTTGTATATACTTAGCCTATGCAGACCAATGTACAGACTTTGAAGAACATAACGTTCAGCAGTGTATAGACTTAGCCAATGCATTATGGATGTATGGACTTTGAGACTTTGAGTGTGTGTTCAGTGTGAAGACAAGATAAAATGCATATAACACACAGATAATCTGATAAAGTGATATCATCAAAACATAAACAGTGTTGCCAATTCATCAAAACAATGTGTTGCCATATGAAGTATAGTTACATGTCAACATCATCAACATATAGGAGTCACAACAGAGGTAGTATTGATGTAATATCAATAACCCCCACCCCAAGTTCCCCCTCCTGCGAGAGGTGTAGTGGTGTACTTTGTTTGGGCAGGTCAAGCGACACCGCCGCGGCGTGTGGGGATCCACTCGCCTCCCCGCTCGCCCTCGTCTCCGACCGGGACCGGTTTCTTCAAACCGGTCGAGTAAGTGCTCAAACCTTCACTCCAATTAGTGCTTGTCTTTCAATATTAGTTCTTAATTCCGCTGGTTATGCGAGTGAGAGCCCGATCCTCAAGCCCCATAAACTTGAGTGATCACCGTGGGAATATTGTAACCATTGCCGTTGGCACTTTGTCGGCCCCCTTGATTTGGGTACCCATACCCATTGAGAATCATTCTTGGCCTTGCTGGCCCTCTACCAGCAAGGGCCCAACCCCACATCCTCCCCTTGGCATTGCCAAGTCACCCCGGGCTTGGGTGAGTGACGATAGAGCGGTGGCCCAACTTGGCCCATTTTGAATGCGATTGTGCTTGCTTGCATTAGGTCCAAGGTTGTGTCACATCAGAAACACTCGGTCTTAGAGGGAGAAGAGAAGGTGATTGGGGATAAGCCTGATATGAGTGGGGAGGGAATTTTCTTTGACTCCATCCCTCATACTTCGGCCGAATAGAGAAGATAAAAGACTTTGTGTCCTCGAGCATGGCCCAAGCAGCAATGGTGTTTTTGAAGGAAGATGGCTAAGGACGCCATGAAGTTGTAGACACGCCAAAATTGACGCTATGATGATCAAATCTCATGTCACTATGATAATACCCCAAAGTGAACTTCAATATTTCCATAAAATAAAGATTTTCTATTTTTGTGTGTTTTCTTCGCATTTTGTGCATTTTTTTTGTGATTCACGACGTTGCCTAGGGCGTGTTTTAATTAACGGCCTTGCCTTAGGTGCGTTCTAAAGAAAGGACGACCAATTGTAAGGGCGTCAATTCCTGGTGTTTTACGAGTCACACTCCAATTGAAAATCAATGATTAACGTCCTTCCATAGGGCGTGTTTTGTTTAACGCCTTTGCTTCAGGCGTCTCTTCATAATTTTCAAATAAAGAAGGTTTTTATTACCAAAATTGAATCCAGGAAGTGACACCTTAAGCCTGGTCGTGTTTTAAATTAACGTCCTGGGGCAGGTCGTCAATTCTAAATTGACGCTCTTGAGTAGGTCGTGTCTCACCCTTTCGTGTCCTGCTTAAACTCATCTTTCCTGAAGAGTTCCCTGTCTTTCTTGGTCACCTTGCTCGATCTGGGAACTAGAGTCCTTGCCGTTAACGATCACTGCCTATTGTTATCTTCCCAAATCTGTGTTTATCTTGATCAAAACCTTATAAAAGGATTCCCTAGTTAATCTCGCGCGAGTTGACGATTGCTGGAGCCATTAACCACGAATCAGGAAAAGAGCAGAGAGCAGTTTTTCTTTTGCGCAGAGAAGAGTTATTCTCTTCATCCGCGTGATCTCTTCATCGTCTTCTTCTGCTTCCTGCTGCTCCAGTGGTTCTCCCCTTTACTGTTTACAGGAACAGCAGGGGTTCCCTCTCCCTTGTGTGTTTGTCTTCATCGTGTCATCATCGATCATCATACTTTTCTTCTTTTGCATTAGTATTGCATCTCCCCTCCTCTCCCTAATTCTCTAGGGGTTTTAAAACCAAACAAAAAGGTGCGCATGCTATATTCTTATTTCATCATACTGTTTATTTGGATTGATACTACACTCACTCTCGGCTGATCCACTTTTCTTTTACTTGTTTGTTCTTCGTTCAAGGTAATCAAAAGGAAGAACCCCCTTCATCGGCCGGCCGATAGAAGGTGGAGGAAGGAACTCACATCCATCCCGCGTCTTATTTTTCACCAGGTATTCGCGATCATCTTTTCTTCTTATTGAGGTAACCCCTCTGGCGATCACACTCCTTAGTAGCACCACGTGCTCTTTTACTCCCTTTTTCATCATTATTCTTCTTTTCTCTTATGCATATATATATTATTATACATATATTTTCCTTTAAGAGTGGATTTTCCATGATTCACAAATTGGCGATCACGGTGGGACTTCCACTGTTTTTCTTTTGATTACCATCTCCTTTTGGCACCCACGTGTGCCCTTTCCCCTTTGGCACCCACGCGTGCCCTTTCCCTTTGGTACCCACGGTACCCCTCCTTTGTGCCCCACAGGCACCCTCCACTGTGCACACTGCACACTCCCCGGGATCAGCCATCTTGTGATTAAATCTACTGCTGTTGTTGAATTAACGCCTTTCGTAAAGGCGCCTTTCTATTTAACGCCTTCATCCAGGGCGTCTTTTTTCTGTTTAACGTCTTCCACGAAGGCGTCTTTCATCATATCTGCTGCTTCTGTGAATTTGCGCCCTCTCCTTGGGTGTCTTTTTATTTGGCAGCGCCTTGCACCAAGGCGCATTTTTCTTCGATCTTGCGCGCCACTTATATTTGACGCCCTCTGTCAGGGGCATCTTTATCATATTTAGAGCCCCACATCGAGGCACGTTTTTGCATTGTCTGAGAGCCCCTCCCAGTGATTCACGACAGCCATGCTGTCGTCTCTTTTGTTGGTAGCGACTGCCTCCAGGTCGCCTCTTTCCTGTGTGTTTACAGAGCCTTACTGTTTCTGTCTATTCATGCTGGATTCATACGTACATTAAGTATTTGATTATATTACTGTGATTGGCTTATCCTATACTGCATTTTGTGACATTTGGTTGAGAGACATCCTCTCTCTACACTAGGATTCCACACATCTCTCTTGGAATCGGGACAACCCTCCATTGAGCATTCTGTCTCTTTGGACCGGAAATCCCTTTTCCAAGACCTCCGTAAGTCCCCGCACCCGTGGATTCCCTCACGGACGCTGGGCTGGTTGTACCCTTGAAGTACCCGGAGTTTAGAGAACCTATCGTTGGTAAGAAGAGAGAGAACCTAGTTGACACGGAGGCTACACTTGGATCCAAACTAGGTTTCACTTTGCAAAGAGGAGTGAATTATTCTGCAATTTAACTCACTCTAATCTCAAACATAACACTAAAATCTTGCCTTCATCTCAACTTGTTTGCATAAATTTGGTTGGGTTGATTTGCTTAAGCTTGTTTTGATTGGGTGATTGATTGTGTGATAATTCATTCATAAAGCTTTCTCTCTTTTTAAGCATGCAACTCCGTTCAGGTAAGATTATCAACATGGCAAGCTACGGATATTCCTATGATGATGTGGAGGAGAACGTTTTTGGTCAATCATATGAGGTTCCCCAAGATTCTATCTACCATGAAGGAAATTACCCTCCTCCTCATTCTCATTATCCTCAAGTTCATGTGGTTGATACCACTACTCAAGAGGTTGTGCCCTCTCAGGCTTTACCCTCCAACACTTCGGGGAACCCCTCCCCATCTTTCAATGTTACTGATTTGATTAATGCTCTATCTCAATTAGATGACTCCCAGCGACAGGCAGTTCAGGCCGCTTTGAAAGGGAAGTCTGTTCTCTCTTCATCCTCCAATCCCCCTCCGGCCGAGAGTGGTCATCACCTCACTAATGACCAAGCGATCTTGCACAAATCCCCCTCTTGTCCACCGACCCCTGGTGCGGCCATGCCGGCCCAACAGGCGAGCTACTCAGCGGCTAGGCCCCAATTCTTTCAACCTCCCCAAATTCTAAGGAGGCCTATGCCAAATACCTTCATTCCAAATTCGGCCCCAGTCGAGTCAGACACTAACGCTTTGCTCCTTCAGAAATTGGCTAGCATGGAAGAAAAACTCAACAAGGTTACTGCAGCCAAGAATGCCCCGGAGATCTCTCTCCCTACATTGCCAGTTTTCCATTTAACACCTTCTGAGATGCCGAACTTTCGGCGATACAATGGAACTAGTAATCCGTCCTTTTGGCAGGGCAACAAAGCCTCATTGGCTTATTTGTTTAGAAGATCTTTAGAGGGGCCAGCCCTCGAATGGTTCTACTCCTTGGATCCGGCAGATGCTAGTGATTTCGATGTGGTTCAGAAAAAATTCTTGCAGAAGTATAGGGACCGGGTTGGACCCTCCCTTTCAGTTACAGATTTGGTTGCAGAGAAAATGAAGCCCGAGGAGGACTTCATCATATTTGCTGATAGATGGCGGTCAATGGTCGAGAAGTTGAAAGATACCTTATCAGAACCGGAACAGGTTAAGATGATTATATCCAATGCAACCCCTCAGTTCCGGCATATACTGGCTATGAACAGATTGACCACCATGGAGGAGCTCTATGAAAGAGCTCGTTATATTCAGACCCAAATGAAAGATTCGCCCATCATGGGCATGTTTAAGCCAAAACCAAGGTTGGTTAAAAATAATACGAATGTCAACAACAGCGGACCCACGACTGAGGGCACCGTCATAAATGAGCAAGTTGGCGCGGTCGGCAACCCCACACCTTTTCGCCAATCTAACCCACGACCCCCGCCACCTCCATCACAAGGCACCCTCTTTACTTCACCCCCACAACACCGATTTACTCCTCAACCTTCCTTTGCTCCACCACAAAACCAAGCACCCCGCGCTGACTCTCCCGCTCCGCAACAATACCACCAAGTACCGCCACCCACTAATTATGGACCGCAACAACAACAGCAAAGGAGACCACTTGGCCCCAAAAGGGCCCATTATCCGCCATTGCCAGAAAGTCTCCCGGATATTTTCAATGCCTTAATGGCCGCCAACTTGCTCATGCTACCAAAGGAAAGGGCAGCGTGGCCCGCTAATGTTGACACATCCCGCTACTGTGTCTTCCACCGCTCCCCTGGTCATAACATTGATCGTTGCTTCCACTTCAAGGATTACATTTATGATTTAAATGACCAGGGTGGCATTAATTGGGATGAGATGAGGCAGTTTATCGCCGCTATTAAAGAAAGGAGGCCTCCTCGGCAACAGCAGGCTCAGCAGCCACAGCAACCGGCTCCACAAGTACAACAGCAAGCTCCGGCACCTCAGCAAGATATGGGGATTGTCCACAACCCACTGCCGGAGCACCCACCAAATCAGCACGTGAACCCTGTCACATCTCTCCGTGAGGTGGAGAGAGGACAGGGGTGGCACGAAGAGAACGCCTCTGTCGGGGCATTTAATCATAACCCAAATCAACCTCCGCGCCTCTTGCGAACGCTTCCTTCTTCTTCTACTCCCCAATTGAGCCGAGCTCTTCTACGCCCCGTTAATCCACCTGCTCCCACCAATTCTCCATCAACCCGATCTCTCCTTACCCACTTACCGCCTCCGCAGCCTACCACGCAGCAAACCCCGCCATCCACTACTAACCCTTCACCTTCGCCGTCTAGACCACTCCTTATCCGCCTGTCGCCAACGCACGCTACACCCACCACCACTACTCCTCCATCGGCAAGGATCCCTCCACCATCAGTTCCTCCACCTTTTGTGCCCAGATCTCTCCTCATCCCACTCGCTAACTCTCGGGCACCCCTTCCTACTCCTATGCCTCCTACGGGGGCTTCTTTGTTGAACTCCTCACCGGTACTCCCTACGGGAACTTCCCCTTCTTCAAACGCCCCTCCACCACTTCTTAACACCAACATACCTTCTTCTTCTTCCAATCCTCCCCCCACACTTGTCCCGACAGAGGCACGGCAGAATGTGGCACCGCTCCGCAGTGGACGGATGTTCCAGCGCATCTTTCCCCAAAGAGAGCAAGAGCCCGTGCAGGGGCCTAATGAACAAGAACAGGAGCAAGAGTCCATACCCGGCACTTAGTATGATTTGTTAAAGCATCTTGACCGAACTCCAGCAAGAATTTCCATTTTAGAACTGATCAAAAGGTCAACCACTCATCAGATGGCCCTGAAAGATTATCTGCAGAAAGTTATGGTCAATGAGGATATTCCGGTCGAGCAGATAACCACAGTCTTAATGCCCGCAAGCAGTCAGCCGGCGATTACTTTTCATGAGCATGAACTGGCACCACTCTCAGCAAGGAAATATGCTCTGTGTATCACGGTTGATATTAATAAGGTGGCGGTGAAACAATGCTTGGTGGACACTGGGACATCCATCAATGTCTTGCCCCCTAGCACCTTGAAATTATGTGGCATTCCAGAGAACCAGATGCGGCCATCTACCATAACAGTCACTGCCTATGATAATACCAAGAAGCCTCCTCTAGGCATGATCACACTGAAAGTCAGTTTGGGTCCAACCACCATCACAGCAGATTTCCATATTTTGGACATGGATCCAACATTTAATGACATTCTGGGCTGCCCCTATATTCAACAGCTCGATGCAGTGCCCTCTACAAATCATCAGTGCCTCAAATTTCCACATAAGGGCCGCATTATCAAAGTTACCAGTATGCCTATTCTGTCGGAGGAAGATATACACTTGGCTTCATCAGTTCCTTCTATTTGGCCTGCCAACAAGCCGTTGCTATCAATGCTAGACCTCCCTCACCCACGGCCAATGTCGCCTGAAACTGTCACGACAGTTGCTATGACACCCTTGCCTTCCAAGGGGAGGAAGAAGAAAAGCATGATAAACACCCCTGGCTGGAAAATTCTAATGAAAATGGGGTATCAAAACGGCAAAGGTCTGGGTGCCAGTTGTCAAGGCAGGACTAGGCCTATTAAGCCTCAGAAATTGATTACACGAGGCGGCCTGGGCTACAAAGGGCCGGGCAAAAATGAAGATGAACCATGGGAAGTTATGACATCCACCTTGAAGACAGATCGCCAGCCGCTTACTTGGACATTGAAGACACATTTTGTCACGGGTGGCGTTCAGAATCATGAGCAGACTATAATAATCACCTCCATTCTAGACTGTCAAGATGTTCATGCAAGACAGTTTGCTAGCCATATTGCACCATTGGCCACTTATAAAGCCCTGGAATCTCTAAGGCCTGATAAAAAAAGGAAGATGGATGATCCAGAGTGTGATTGGTACAGATGGTTCGATATGTATGATATTACTATTGCCTTGAGCCGTCTTTTTATGCCGACTGATCCGGAATGGCCGCCTCTAATACATGAACTGATTGAAAAGCCGGCTGTGATTACAGATAAGAGGCAGTTGCTGAGTGATTATACGGACACTGGAGAACCAGATGTTCTGTATGAAGAAGGATTTACAATAGACAGGCTGTGGGCCGGCCTCTTTTCCCTCACTTCCATGCATCCGCCTCTTCTAGCTTCTCTACATTCTCAATTATTCTCTCGCGTGTCGAGACCGCCGCCAATTATGATCAACTTTTCTCCAGATTCACTGCAGATTTCTCTCCCGATTCCTCCCTTGCTCCTTGAGCAATTCTCCAAATTCTCCATCACAACCCCACGCGGGTCATCTCTAATTCAATCTTTTTCCAAACTTTCAATCTCCACTCCTCCTGCTATTCTCCCTTCACATTGTTTTCTTCTAGAAAAGGAAAATAAAAATGAAGTTAAAGATAAAAATGAAAAAAAAATGTCAAAATTCCAACTCTTCAGTCCTCCATCTCCGTTGAGGAGACTTCCTATCTCTTTTCCGAGTGTGTCCCGACCCAGGGGCCACTCTTCCATGACTCATTAATAAATCTTTTCTCCCCCTCTGGTGAGGGGTCTCCTCCTGTATCACCTCCTGTATCCACTTTTTCACCTCCTTCCTTCAATCAAGCTAGTTGTTCTTCTTCTTCTAATAAAATTCATGGGGTAGATTTTCATAAGAAATCCAAGGGTAAGCAGATTCCTCATAGGTTTCTGTTGGAATTAGCCAGAAGGTGCCAGGCTTGTTTAGCTCTTCCTAAATTTGTAGAGAATCCGATTATTCTGCCAGAGTTGGAATATGAGGGTACTAATGTTTCTTATGAGGATTTTGGTGTCTATGAGATTATGAATGATGAAGACCCTGTTGAAGAGGGGGATGAAAGTTATGAAGAATATGAGGATGAGGCTGATGCTTTTGCCAGTGGTATGAGGAGATTTGATGAACCATCAGCCTCTGTAGAAGAGCCTACCAAAGAAGTTAATTTGGGTACCAAGGAAGACCCTAGGATTGTCCTCATCAGCAAGAAGTTGCCGCCCTCCGAAGAGGAGGCGCTTATTTTGGTACTTCAAGAATACAAGGACATGTTTGCGTGGAGTTATGAAGATATGCCTGGATTGGACCCTGCGCTCGTTGAACATCGGCTTACACTTAAGCCAGGGTCTATCCCGGTCAAGCAACGGTTGAGACGTTTCCACCCTAACATGGCTTTAAAGATGAAAGAAGAGGTCGACAAGCTCCATAAGGCTAGATTTGTTAGAGTTGTCCTCTATCTGAATTGGGTGGCCAACATCGTCCCGGTCATGAAGAAAGATGGAAAGGTTCGAATTTGCATAGACTTTCGGGACCTCAACCGTGCGTGTCCTAAAGACGACTTCCCCCTCCCTCATATCGATGTTTTGATTGAAAACACGGCAGGATTTGAGACTCTCTCCTTCATGGATGATTTTTCGGGTTATAATCAAATTCGTCTGGCTGAAGAAGATCAAGAGAAAACATCATTCACTACGCCATGGGGTACATATTGTTATGTGGTCATGCCCTTTGGACTCAAGAATGCTGGAGCCACCTATCAGAGGGCAATGATGGCAATTTTTCATGATATGATTCATATTTATATTGAGGTGTATGTGGATGACCTGGTTGTGAAATCAAGGACAAGGATTGAGCATCCTGGGGTTCTAGCTAAAGTCTTGCAAAGATCACGAGAATATCAATTGAAGATGAACACCAAGAAGTGCGTATTTGGCGTTTCTTCAGGGAAGTTGCTTGGATTCATTGTCAGCAAAAGGGGAATTGAAGTTGATCCCAACAAGGCGAAGGCCATTAGAGATATGCCTCCTCCCAAGAATTTGAAGGAAGTTCGAGGATTGATCGGGAGGTTACAATTTATTCGCCGCTTCATCTCCCAGCACTCACAACGATGCAGGCCGTTCTACAAGCTTACTAAGCCGGGAGTCAAGTTTAATTGGGATGACAAGTGTCAGGCAGCCTTTGACGGATTGAATGATTATTTGGCCAATCCTCCTGTCCTGAGGCCGCCGATCCCAGGCAAACCACTTATTCTCTATGTTTTTATCCTGGATGACTCCGTAGGTGCTGTCCTAGCTCAGGTGGATGAAGAAGGAAAGGAGAGGGCAGCATACTATTTGTCTAAACTTCTCAACCCTTGTGAGTAGAGGTACTCAGCCATGGAGAAGACTTGCGCTGCTTTGGTATGGGTAGTTCAAAAGTTAAAACACTATTTCCTAGCTCACGAGGTTCACCTCATTGCTCGCATGAATCCGATTAAATTCCTTCTTGAAAAATCTGTTCTCACTGATCGATTAGCATGCTGGCAAAGCTTCCTTTCTCAGTTTGATATCACTTACATTCAACAGAAAGCTATCAAAGGTTACGCCATTGCCGAACATCTTGCTCACCACCCTCTCCCTCGATTTGATCCTGTCAATTCGGAGTTTCCAGATGAAGAACTGATGTCCATTAATCGACCCCACGATTCTATGTGGACATTACATTTCGATGGAGCTCTAAATTCCCAAGGAAGAGGGATCGGCATGGTTCTTTTAACACCGGAAGGGGTCACCATCCCATTTGCTGCTCGGCTTACTTTCCCTGTCACAAATAATATAGCTGAGTATGAGGCTCTTTTGGCCGGCCTTCAAACCGCTCATCAATATGGTGTTACTCACTTGCGAATTGTGGGTGACAGTCAGCTTATTCTGCGCCAGGTGCTTGTCAAGTGCCGCACTATCAATCCTAAGCTCAAGCCCTACCAGGAACTTGCTTCAGCTTATGCCAAACTCTTCACCAAGTTAATCTTTGTTCATGTCCCTCGTAGCCAGAACATCCTAGCCGATGCTCTTGCATCTTTGGCCTCTGCTCTAGTCTTCCCTCCTGAGCGTGATTTTCATGTCCCTCTGATTCATCAGCGTGACACTCCAGCTATTAAGGATCGTGCATTCCTCGATATTAGGGATAAGGTGCTCGAGAAGGTCAGGCAGAAGGAAGCTCTTAAAGGCAAAGAGGTCATGCTTTTGGATTGGCAAGAAGAATTGGCTGACGAAGAGAAACCTTGGTATTATGAGATTGCCAGATATTGCAATGATCAATCCTATTCTGAGGAGGCCACAGTGGAAGAAAGGAAAGCAATTAGAAGAGTGGCTCAACGTTATATTTTGGTTGGAGGTGTGCTCTACAGAAGAGGGCTCACAGGTGTTTTATTAAGATGCCTCGACGATGATGAGTCCTGGAAGGTTGTGGAAGAGGCGCATTTAGGAGTGTGTGGTGGTCATGTGAACAGCCAGATGCTAGCTAAGAAGATCCTTAGGCTAGGCTTCTATTGGCCAACTCTAGAAGAGGATTGCTCCATCTACGTTCGAAGGTGTGTTAAGTGCCAACTGCATGTCGACAAAATTCATTCTCCTGCTTCCTCACTCCATCCCATGTCCTCCCCATGGCCTTTCTCCATGTGGGCTTTTGATATCATTGGACCTCTTGGTGATTCGAACCTCCTGACCAAGCAAAAGTTGTTCATCCTGACGGCAACGGAATATTTCACCAAGTGGGCGGAAGCGGAAGCTTACGTGGAGATTAAAGCGTCAACAGTCTGCAAGTTCATAATGAAGAACATCATCACGAGGTTCGGCATCCCGAGTACCATCGTCACCGACAATGGACCTCAATTTATCTCCCAAGAGCTCAAGGATCTCTGCAACAGGTATAACATTGCATTGCATCATTCTTCTCCCTATTATCCGCAGGGCAATGGCCAGGCAGAGGCCACTAATAAGACTTTGATCAAAATCGTTAAAAAGACGTGTGAGGCTAATAAATTCTCGGATTGGCCAGACAAGCTAGTCGAAGCTCTCTGGGCCTATCGCACTTCCATTCGTACCCCCACTGGGCAAACCCCTTTCGCCCTTACTTATGGAATGGAGGCGGTAGTCCCTTATGAGATTCTCATTCCATCTTTGCGAGTACAATTGGACAAGGAACTCCCTATTGATGAGCGTCGCGATTCGCTCCTTGCTCAATTGGAACTCCTAGATGAGAAGCGTCTGGTCCCCGCTGAGCATGCGCGTGTTTATCAAAATAGGCTCTCACGTTTTTATCAAAAGAAAGTAATTGAGAGAAAATTCAAAGTCGGTGAGATGGTAATCAAGAGAATCTTTGTAAAGCCTGGTGGACCCCGCTCAAAACTCCAACCAAATTGGGAAGGACCTTTTGTTATAAAAGTTGTTTATCCTGGAAATGCTTACAAATTAATTAATGCTGAGGGAGAAGAGCTAACTCACCCTTGGAATGGTTTGTATCTTAAGAAATACTACCCTTGATTCCAAAATCCAAAAAAAATATATATTTCCAAAATCCAAAAAAAATATATATATTTCCAAATCCAAAAAAAATATATATTTCCAAAATCCAAAAAAATAGAAATTCTCCAAAAACCAAAAAGAATGAAGGTTTTCCAGATGGTTGCCACGGTTGTAAGGACGCAAGGTCCGAAAGGTTAAAATTCAGAATTCATTCACCCGTCTTGTTAGCTTAAAATGGGGTTGACACCCGCACACACTAACACGCTTTATTCTTGAACTCAAGCGGTGCAAAATCCGACGGAAAGTCGAAACCTGACTAAAGGTGAAGACAATACCCGTTCTTTCCTTCTTCGGCCCATAAGGGAGGAAGGGACGCCTCGAGGTAGATACGCCAAGCCTACTCGTCGCCCTAGTAGGTGAAAGTCAGGCCCCAAAAGGGAACACAAATGTCACAAAAGCCCAAGTACAATTAGGTTTTTTTTTTTATCAATGCAAATCAATTCCAAAGTGAAAGTCAAATGGTGAAAAGAAAAGCATGTCAAGAGGGCAAAGTCCCCGCAAGGAAAACCTTGGGCGTATGCATGCAATATAAAAGAGGTAAAAGGCAACAAAGTTTCCCTACGCCAAAGACCGAACCTCAACGGGCATAAGGCAGGGGAGGTAGCTTTGCTTCGGGCATCTCAGAATCTCTTATGGGCTTCCTTATATCTTCTTCCATCCCTTCCTTTGTGGTAAATCATAAACCAGCAGAATGGTCGAGACGGACCTAGGAGATTGCACCGTGCGAAATCTTAAATATAAGTTAATCATTATCACGTCAACTCCCTTTTAATTACTCAAGAAAGGTTCATGAATTTTTAATGGTAACCGTGTAGGACCCACAGTCTGGGTAGCCTTGTCAACCCAATTTGGAAAATAAAGAAAAAGAATTAACGCCTTTGATTAAGGCACTTTTTATTTAATTCACGCCTTTATTCAGGTCGTCTCCTTCAAAATAACGTCCCCTCCCAGGTCGTCGTTTTCTCAAAATTCAAAAACATTTTTAAATTCACGCCATTACCTTGGGCGTCTTTTATTTGAATAACGACCTAATCTAAGACGTGTCTTTTGAAAAATAAAGGAAAAAAATAATAAATATAAAAGGAAAAGAAAAGAAAAGAGGAAATAGGATTTATTCTTCATGTGTGTGCTTGTATTATGGCATAAGGCATCTTGATTATTATTTGCATACGTATGCTTGCGTGTTGCATCTCCCTTTATTGGTTATTTCATTTACCTTGTTTGATTAAAGGCTTGGCCCCTTGACCCACTATCCAGGTCAAAAGTAAAGGCACCCCTTGCTTATGGAGTAAGGGGCCAAGTCGAACAGATGAATTAACCTGTTTATCCAAGTGTGAATCACAGCTGCAGGTACGGGACATATTAAGGTAAAACAAAGAACGTGGAAAAGAAGCAAAATACACAACCACAAGTACACAACTACACAAGTGCTCAGGTAACAAATATGTCAATCTCATATATATATACATCATAAATATCTGAGTACAGGTGTGAGGGTGGAGGAGTACAAGTAAGTCTCTCAGCTCTCGCCTCCACCCTCCTCTCTCCTACTCTCTACCTCGTCCTCGCCGTCCCGAGGAGGAGCTGGTGGAGGAGGCATGGGCCCCCGAGAAGAAGCTGGAACTCGAGCCTGGCCCCCTGCCTCTCTCCTCTCTCGAAGAGAAGACCCCGCCACAAAGGTGGAGCTGGTGAAGGAGTACCCCGCAGCACGAGCTTGCTCACGCCCTCGCTGGAGACGCTCCTCAGCAACTCGTAGCCGCTCCTGAGAAAGGATCAGCTACGTCCTCAGGTCTGTCAGATCACGATCACGCGCCGCCACCTGCTCCTGGTACCGGGCACGGTCTGTCTGCTGTAGCTCGTGGTGACGGGCACGGTCCGCCAGGTGCTCCTCCCGCTCTCGAGCGCGCTCTCGTCGCTCCAGCTCAAGGGCAACCCGCAGCTCTGCCACGTCCTGAGGTAGCTCCTCCCGTCGCCTCAGGGACCGCTCCAGCTCTGTAATCCGCTGCTCGCGGATTGCCAGCTCTGTCCCGGCCAGGGCAGCCTGGGTACGTGCCGCCTGTAACTGTCTGGTCTGTAAATAGGTAAATAAATCATCAGTTCCACAGTTCAATAATTCATGAAATAAGCAATACATGATGAAAAGTAAATCACTCACCTGGGCAGTCATCGCCTGCTGTCCCTCGCAGACGCAATCAAGAGCGGCTCGAAGCTCCTCAGTCTGAAAAATGAATTTCATCAGTGCACAAAGCAATATATAATCAATAATTGAATGAGGTTTGAGTTTTGGAATTTACCCGTGAGGCGAGGTCACGCTCTGCAGCCTCGGCCCGTGTGACCACTCCCGCTAGCTGCTCTGCTAGTGCGGTCACCTCTGCACTGGGTCCCCTCGAGCTGGAGGCTTCCCCTACATCTCTCCCTACGGCTCCCTACTGGGCACGCTGCATTTATTGAAATTGTCAGTGGCTAATCATCAATAATTCAACAAAGATTCATTTGCATATAGAAATAATTTAAACACTCACCAGGGTCTCGAGGTCGGCTCGTGTGGCAGCTAGCTAGTCCTCCAGGCTGTGTAGATGTGCCTGTGCATCCATAGCCGCTATGTCCCGTGCATCCTGCATTCATTACACATTAGTCACATGATAGATACATAAGCATTTGCATTTAATTTAGAAATAATTGCATTCATACATACCCCTAAGACCCTCATCTGGGGTCAACCGGCGTAAACCTCCCAGTAGCGTCGGAGGTACTCGGAGCTGTCAGTCGCCTGGGAAGTGACTCGGGTCCCGCCTCGCCGCCAGTCGGCGTACTGCTCCTCGAACTGCACCCTCCAGTCGATCGCCTTCGTGCGACCGCGCGTCTTCTTCCCGATCCCTCGCGGTTCCCCTACCTCTATCCACTCCTGGTGTAGGCCCAGGGTCCTCATCGCCAGCCTAAGCCGTAATGGCTCGATCTCGCTCAAGCAGTCAACCCAAAGCTCATGCTCAAAGCGAGGTCGCCCTGCTACGACCCATGGCTAGCCCTCATCAGTCATCCCCTCGTAAGGCCTCCATCGCACCTGCATCCATGAACATGCATGTCATCTCATCTTAATCATAATAAATTCAAATAAACACAAAAAAATGCATCATTCATACCAGCGAGGGAGGGAAGTCTTGGAACTCTCTCCGTAGCACCCACAACTCGTAGCCGAGTGGGGCGCCGAAAATGACCGGCAGCCAGCGCCGTGCTAGAGGGAAAGCACCCTCACCTCCTGGCCGTGGGTCGGCGCGCCCCATCGGCATGTACAGATGGCTCCAAACCTACGTCCATGCATTACATTAGTGAGGCGTTCACATGCATACATAAAAAAGGAAAAAGAAAGGAAAATATATAAGTGCATACCTGAAGAAAAGGTGAGAAGCCACTGACGGTCGTCTCTCGTCCTATCCCCGTGGACAGGTCAGCCATCATGTGCGCCAGCAGTGTCGCTCCCCAGGCGTATCTGCCGACTTCCTCTAAATCCTCGAGGATCCCTAGGAACCAGCAGTTGATGACATCGCCCTTCGTCCCGAGCAATAGCCTCCCGAGCAGCAACAGTAGGAACCTCCTCAAGTCTCGGTCTGCTCTCTCCCTGTCAGCTGGGTCCTGGCAATAGACTGCCCTAGCCCCATCGATCAATCTCTGTGAGAACTGCTCTAAGGACTCCCCTGACCTATGCCTAGCGTCCCCTAAGCCCATCACTGTAGTCAGGTCGGTGCGGAAGATAGTCCTACACTCGCTAGGTGTCTCGTAGACCATCTCTTGCCCTAGCAGCCTCTGGGCAAGCCCGGTATAGTCTGGTAAGGTGATCCCGCTCACTGCCTCCCCGTCTACCCTAAGTCCCGTGATCCTAGCCACATCCTCTAGGGTAGGAACCATATGCCCCCAAGGCATCAGGAATGCCCGGCTAGTCCTATCCCATCTCTCCCTCAGAACCTGGATAAGTGGTAGGTCGGGTCTGACTGGCTCTATGCTAAGGAAGGCCCAAAACCCCATAGCATCTACCCTGGCTCTCTGGAACTCGGGGAGGCCGTAATATGCTGCTCGGACCATGACCCAGGAGATCCGTGTCCTCATCAACCCCTGCACGCATAAGAAAGAAATTTTGGTTTAATTGTTCAATTATTCTCGTTGAAATTTACTTAATTGCCTTGGTTTGAGATGTTGATGTTTGATTTAATTAACGACCTACCCTAGGTCGTTGTTTATCTAAGAAACGTCCCGGTGGGAGGCGTGGTTCTGAGGTTAATTTCTAAATTCCTAAAAGGTTTTCTAATAGACGCCCATCCCAGGGTCGTCATTTCATTAAGTAACGCCCCTGTAGGGCATTTTTTGTTAAAATGGATTTTGGGTTTTAATAATTTATTCTGGAATTAATGAAATGGACGACCATCCCTATGGTCGTTATCTGTTGAATTGACGCCCCGATGGGGGGCGTTGTTTTCCAGGGTTGTGAAAATAAAATAAAAACAGCATGCGATACAAATCATGGAAAAAATATATAATTGAACAAATGCACGAAATTAACAGCATGATTGATATGAAAAAAATGATAATTTGAATGGACGACATGCTCTAGGGCGTGTTTTCATGATGATAATTATTTTTTAAAAAATAAAATGAATTCACGACCCAAGGTCGGGCGCCTTATTTTTAATCCGCGACACCCCTGGGGGCGTCTTCTTTCTGAGTTACAGGTTCTCTAGCCCGAGGGCTATGGAAATTGAGGTAAAAATAAAATAAATTTCAAAAAAAATGGAGAGTGGGTTGGAGGCTTACCTTCTGGCGTTTGGGTCCTGTCAACTCTCCCCGGAGTTCGGGCCGTGGCTGACGTGGCCGCTGGAGTTGGCCACGGCGAGGCACGGCCACCGTCGTCGTTTCTTCTTCTTCATCTCCCTCCTCTTCGTCTTCTCCTTCTTCATCCTCACCGCCTTCACCTTCTTCTTCTTCCTCATTTCCTCTTCCTTCACCTTCGTCTTCTTCATTTCCCACGGCCTCGTCGCCGTGTTCTTCTTCGTCGCCGGCCATCGCCGCCGGACCTTCCTCGGTCGCCGTCGGCGGAGCCTCCACGGCGTCTTCCTCGTGGGCGTCTTCGCCCAAATCCACTACCTCCGGTGCCGAGACCCTCTGCCGCTTGAGTCCACCGGCCATGGCTAGGGTGTAGAAGAGAGAGAGATAGAGAAAGAGAATGAGAGAGATGGGGGAGGGTTTCTTTGGTTAGGATTACAGTGGGAGAGAAAGAGGGAAAGAGAATGAAGGAAGAAGAAGAAAGGAGGGAAAGTTAAGTCGAACGGTCAAAAAGAATTAACGACTTAAGGAAGGCCGTGTCTTATGGAATTAACGACCGAAACCAGGGCGTTTCTTGATGATTGACGACATTTCTTAAGGCGTTATTTTTTTGTTTGCATGGGGAATGATAACCGTCGTCAGATGCATTCAATGGGGATTGATTGATGTGATGGGAGTGATGATTACTGTTTCTGAGTAACGACTATGTCTGAGGCGTTATTTATATAAAACGTGGCTTTACTGAAGGCGCTACTTTTGGAATTTCAACGAATACTTTTTGGAATATAAATCGAATTAATGCCTTATCTTAAGACGTTATTCAGTTAACGCCCATATGTGAAGGCGTAAATTATGAGAGATCAATCATTGAAGACGACGTATGCTGAGGCGTCATTTATGGAATTAACGACATTGACTGAGTCGTTATTTGCAACAGAACCGCAAGTTATTGGAAGATTTGATCAGAATCACTGTGTTATTAGCTCAATCAGAATATTATCATTGATCTATTGGAAGAAAAGATTACATTGCAATTTAATGAGCTATTTTGGGCCTCAAGCTTCTTAAAGCTATTACATAAGACTTCCACTGATCTCTGTCTTCTTCTAAGTTTTCCACAGGATGATGTGTCTTGTTGATTTTCCACAGAGCTTGGATAGTTGTGCATTCTTCTCCATCCTCATTGCTGCCAAGGTCCCGTGTCTTTATCGGAGGGAGATGAGATGGATCTTCGAGTACTTGCCGTGGAAGCCCGAGTTGAGGAAGGCACCGGTGTGAGTTGTACAAGATAAATTCTGAAGCGCCTATGAGTCTAAGGTCCGTACCGGGAGAAAATCTTGCACAGAGTTCTTGAGTCTTGAGTATTCTCGGGGCGCAAGTGAAGAGGTTCTTTGGCATTACTTTGAGGTGTTCTCTCCATTCCGCTCTCTTCTTAATCTGAGGAATCCGGTTCGTCACCCTATTGCTTATCCCAAGTGAACCGGTCATGTAAGAGAGTGGGCTCTTTGAGAAGATTCTTGAGGATTGTTGGGCCTCATCACATGGATCGAACTTGAAGTGGAGATCTACCCAACTAGAGAGAGCTAGCATGCATCCGTAGATGGGCCTTCCCATCGCCGCCGAGGTAAGCCCACTATAGAGATAGGCTAGGATAGCCGGTCCAACTCTCTCTCCTTCCCATAAGCTCACTATTGCGCTTAATTGGGCCTCCTCTAGGAAATCCTCCGTGGATGGGAATAAGAGTGCTCCTGCTAAGCATACCACGAAGGCCTTCGTCACCCGTTCGATCTCTTCTTCTTCTTTAGCTTGATCCGCTCTCTTGTACACCCATGAGGCAAGCTTTAGAAGATTAATTCCTTTAGTGACCTTGATTTGGTTCACTAAGTTTGGGCTAGGTATCAATGTGGTTAATAGTTCATGTGAGGAGATTGGTTTTGGCATGATGGCCATCTTCTCTTCATCCCCTTGCTTCATCCTCTTCAAGCCCAAGATCAACTCTAATTCTGACAATAGGATGGTGGCTTCAAAGGTTGAGAATAGGAAGGTGTGAGTGGAGGGGTGCCATATTTCAGTTAGAGCTCCTATGGCAGCCCAATCTAAGTGGATTTGGTCATAGTGTTTTGCATGGGTTATTAGGCCTAGAAGATGCCATCTAGAGAAGTAGACCCTCATATCTGAAGAAAACTTGGAGAGAATAAGAGGCAGCCACTTAATTTTGATGAATCTCTGGGCTCCTGGGATATTAGGATATTCCTATGGAAAAGAAAGGAAACAGAAAGGACAAGCAGAGCAGTGGATGAGAAGAAGTGGAATAGCAGAACCGAAGAAAGATAAAACAGAAGGGACATCAACCAGTTAAACTTACCTGATTTAATGTAATGCGGTTGCTGATGTGCCCGTTGATCTCAGATAATCTGGGAGTTGAAATCTTGGATTTTTTGATGGCTCTCTCCATCTTCGGTCTGCAGGAAGGGCTTGGACAGTTGCAGTGCCTGTAGAAGGAACGGAAGAAGCAGAAGAAGCAGGATTCGATGAATTTGTTTTGATTGATCTAGAGAGGTTCCTTCCTTTTATAGAGGTCTGAAGGGTCTTAAGGCTGTTCGGAGTTGGAAGATTGATTGCCATTAGGATTGGGTTTTGCTTTCGATTTGGAATCGGAAGCGGGTGGTTAATTAACGTCTTCTCTTGGGGCGTCAATTGTTTAATTGATGACTTGACCGAGGTCGTGTTTTATTTCACGCCCCTGTATGGGACGTCTTATTCTTGAATCTCTCGGTGCATTTAACACCTCATTGGAAGGGCGTGTTTTATCTTTTGACGCCCTGATATCAGACGCCTTTCATGCTTTTGACGCCATTCCCTCCAGTCGAGATTTTATTTGCTCACATGATTAACTCCTCTATATGCTTGAATGAACTTAAGTGCTATTCTTTGGTTGGAATTGCTTTTTAATTAAGCACTTATGATCATATCTTGAGGGATATTTCTGATCATTGTTATGAGGGCTAATGAATTTTCAAGTGCAGAAGAGTGCAGGTTTTGAGGAACATGAGTCACTCGTCGGAGTAACATCATTCTATTTCTTGTATTTGTTTCCTGTAAGCATTGTTACTATATGGTATTTTACGCTATTATAACATATCAAGGACCTTGTGGTTCTGATGAACCTGGAATTTGAGTTTCCCTTCATCAAAAACAGTGATAGTTCCAAGAGAGTCTTGATCACACAGATAGGCTGTTGAGTCATTAAAAGTCTGGGATGATGGTTCCACCTTCTGGGTTGATGCGCGGACAAACGGGCTTTGGCTTAGTGTCAGCTCAGAGATCTGGATTCTTGACCAAATCTAGATGGCTTAGCAATATTATCCTTGATTATTTTCTATTTTTAGTTTGTTTTATCTTTTTTCTTTTAGCCCAGCATGCATCATGTAGGACTTTGAGCTTCATGCTGAAAATCTTCATATTATGGTAATAATGAAGGTCACTCGCTCTTGATTGAGTTGACATGAGATATTCCATTCCAAATCAAGTACTTTATTCTTTCTGAAGCCGCTCAGGCTAGTTCTTTGAAAATGTCCCTTTGCTGGGTCTTCATCTCAATTCTCTTTATTTTTCTGCAAATCTACCTTGGTTGTAGCACGTCCACATTGGCTGGTAACCGCTCTCCAATGGTGTCTCCCTGTCGTGCCCACGTGCACATTTTTCTTACTTAGTTTTAGTCTCCTTTATCCGGCAAATCGATGCTTCCTTGGAATTACTCGGAGTTGTTTCACTCAGAATCTTGGAAAGATTTCCAATACTTAGTATCTGAGGCGTGTCACATCACACCTTGGCATCTACTTATCAGTTCGTTCCACTTCATTCCGCTTGTTGCACTTTCTCTCCATTTTGTCTCACTCCCTTGCAAAGCAGACGCCAAGGCGGGGCAGCTGTAGACACGCCAAAATTGACGCTATGATGATCAAATCTCATGTCACTATGATAATACCCCAAAGTGAACTTCAATATTTCCATAAAATAAAGATTTTCTATTTTTGTGTGTTTTCTTCGCATTTTGTGCATTTTTTTGTGATTCACGACTTTGCCTAGGGCGTGTTTTAATTAACGGCCTTGCCTTAGGCGCGTTCTAAAGAAAGGACGACCAATTGTAAGGGCGTCAATTCCTGGTGTTTTACGAGTCCCACCCTGATTGAAAATCAATGATTAACGTCCTTCCATAGGACGTGTTTTGTTTAACGCCTTTGCTTCAGGCGTCTCTTCACAATTTTCAAATAAAGAAGGTTTTTATTACCAAAATTGAATCCAGGAAGTGACGCCTTAAGCCTGGTCGTGTTTTGAATTAACGTCCTTGGGCAGGTCGTCAATTCTGAATTGACGCCCTTTAGTAGGTCGTGTCTCACCCTTTCGTGTCCTGCTTAAACTCATCTTTCCTGAAGAGTTCCCTGTCTTTCTTGGTCACCTTGCTCGATCTGGGAACTAGAGTCCTTGCCGTTAACGATCACTGCCTATTCTTATCTTCCCAAATCTGTGTTTATCTTGATCGAAACCTTATAAAAGGATTCCCTAGTCAATCTCGCGCGAGTTGACGATTGCTGGAGCCATTAACCACAAATCAGGAAAAGAGCAGAGAGCAGTTTTCTTTTGCGCAGAGAAGAGTTATTCTCTTCATCCGCGTGATCTCTTCATCGTCTTCTTCTGCTTCCTGCTGCTCCGATAGTTCTCCCCTTTACTGTTTACAGGAACAGCAGGGGTTCCCTCTCCCTTGTGTGTTTGTCTTCATCGTATCATCATCGATCATCATACTTTTCTTCTTTTGCATTAGTATTGCATCTCCCTCCTCTCCCTAATTCTCTAGGGGTTTTAAAACCAAACAAAAAGGTGCGCATGCTATATTCTTATTTCATCATATTGTTTATTTGGATTGATACTACACTCACTCTCGGCTGATCCACTTTTCTTTTACTTGTTTGTTCTTCGTTCAAGGTAATCAAAAGGAAGAACCCCCTTCATCGGCCGGCCGATAGAAGGTGGAGGAAGGAACTCACATCCATCCCGCGTCTTATTTTTCACTAGGTATTCGCGATCATCTTTTCTTCTTATTGAGGTAACCCCTCTGGCGATCACACTCCTTAGTAGCACCACGTGCTCTTTTACTCCCTTTTTCATCATTATTCTTCTTTTCTCTTATGCATATACATATTATTATACATATATTTTCCTTTAAGAGTGGATTTTCCATGATTCACAGAAGTATGTGTGGTGCCCATGCTTAAGGTTGCCCTTAATGAGTGGGGAGGGAATTCCGGACTCCCAGCATGGAGTTTTTATAGCCTAAAGTGCTGCAGAAGCAAGCCTAAAACTCCTTAAGATTTATTTAACTCAAGTTAGAACCTAGACAAGAGCTATACCACTCTTAATCATGTTAAGAAGCACTTCATGTTAAAGACCATGCACAATGATGAGTGAATTAGATGGAAAATGAGAATGCATACTTTTGCAAATAAATTACCTTGCGACCCTGTCATATAAGTAGATGTCAGTGGCATGATTCACTTGGTAGATAAATGTTGTGCATCGGGGATCAGTAACTAGGATGAGGGAAGGAATAAAGCGGAAAGGGAAGACACAGGAGTTTGATATATCTCGGGTATCCTCCTTGATAGTCGTATGCCTCTCACGATAGCACTGGGCACTCTCCTTTTTCAGAAAGTCGAGAAGGGTCGAATGGCACGAGAGGTTTCTGGGAGTGTGGGTTAACTGAAAAGGGTGCGGGCGTGCCAGTCGTTTTCTCAACAATCACCTATGGAACCAAATGTATACTGGGGAAGCGTTGCCAGGACCCGACATGTGGGCTCGAGAGATTGGGCGACACTTGGAGAGAGGAGGTTCCATGGGTGCGAGTGCGCAGGCGATTGTAGGGAATGGTGTGCTGGACGTCTTTCCCCATCGACCGCAAGCAGTCGGTGTTTATTTACATCAGATTGAATCCGAACACCTTTGTTCTGTGCTAAAGAGAAGTCGGTATATGTCTGAAGCTGTGGATAGGGGACCGGGGGAATCATGCAGCTATAAGGGCACATTTGACTGAGTGGTTTGGTTTATTGGAGTGAGTGACGCTGGACACACACTGGGTAGTGCGGGAAGAAGCTGAAACCCGGATACGGGTGTGTATTCAACTGGTTTTATGCTTTATGATAGCCTCTTGGGCTTTACAAATAGGCCAAGGAGGCCAAAGTACAAATGGTGCAAGTCACGGGACAATGCTGACACGTGGGTCGATTCCTGGGTCAATGCATAACAAGGTAGATATTCACGTGTTTTTACAGAGATCCTCCATGAGGAGATTGAGACGGGCCCTGAATTGTCAAGAGGGCCAGACTGGATGGCAGGGTGGTCGTTGGCTAGCGCTTGAAGGAGGTGGGACGCGGCTTGAAATGAGCAGTCGGGTCCGGGTCCTGGGAGGTGATTGTCTTCCTACTGGGGAGTCAAGGCCGGTCCTAGGAATGCTACTTCTGGGGCTGGGTCCGGCTAACAAGAGTTGTCGGTAAAGGCGATCAGTGGCCGGCTTGGGATGAGGGGTAGGCACACAGTTCCGTGGCGACAGTAGGTACGGAATTATGGCGTATGCATAGCCACCGTGGGTTGTCATACGCGGGCGGACCCGGCATGCGAGCGTGTTTGCCGTTTATCATAATGCCTTACATGCGACGGGGATGGGCTTGTGTGTGATGGCTAAATGCCGTATGAGGGAAGTGCGAGCGGCATACCCTCGGCGTGTGTGAGCCGATCAACAAGCCAACCATGCACGCACACTTAGCTCCTTGCATCCCATATCCTTGCTGGATGCTTACGGAAGTCCGAGGGTGCAGTAGTTAGATCATAGGTTGTTGCCCTTATTGCCTATCTCCCCTTGAGCCCCCAAGGGGGCTTTTATAGAGGAAGGTGAAGAGTCAGGGAAGGGTTTAGGCGGACCAAGTTGAGGGTCAAGCTTGGTCCGCGTAAACCCTTGCAAAAACATTTTTTTTGGTTTAAGGAGTGGGGGAGGGAGGGTTTAGGCAGACCAACCCAGGGCCTTGGTTTGGTACGCCTAAACTCCTCCCCGGAGGGGTTTACGCAGAGCAAAAACTAATTTTTTGATTTTAAAAAAATCTTCTTTTTTTATTTCTAGATGGGGTTTAGGCAGACCAACCCCAGGGGCTGGGTTGGTTCGCCTAAACCTAGGGTTTAGGTGGACCAGGCTGGGCCTCCAGTCTGGTCTACCTAAACCCCAAGGGGGTTGGTGCGCGGACCAAGGCTGGGCTGGGGTTTTTGTTAAAATTTTTTTTTATTGAAGCAGGAGTTTAGGAGGGCCAACCTGGGGGGCTGAGGTTGGTCCGCCTAAACCCCCCCAGGGGTTTAGGCGGAGCAACTAGGGAGAGAGAGGGGGGGCGGGTGGGGGGGTGCTCCCCACCTCTATAAAATCCCATTTTTTTCTATTTTTGTCCTACCTTGACTAACTATGACCGCAAGAGGACAAAAGGATACTGGAGGATACTAGAGTTAGACTGGCTTGCTGATTACTTGCACGTGTTGACCCCGATGGTGGGCTTTGCGCTCTCGAGGCTCTGTCGTTGAGTTATTTGTCAACGAATCCTTCCACGCACGGTATGCCGATCAATTTCATAGGGAAGTGGGAGATACTGGGCTGGAGAATGGCCGTGGGCCATCACGCTGGGAGGAGGGCGCCCCCCCCAAGGGGGTTTGCCCTCCCAGGGGTGTGGCCGCGCCCGGGGTGAACTCCCCCCCGGATGAGCCGTGACCTAGAGGGGTGGCCCCCAAGGTTCTTCCTTTATCGTCCGGGGGTGTCCTTTGAGGGACGGAGTGCTCCGGGATGCTGTGATTGGTCCGTGGGGGCTTGTTGTCATAGTGTTGTCGCTGCCACTCGCAAGGTGTTCGGGGAAATTCTCGACACAGCTTGGGTCATCGATCGGCTTGGGCAAGTGACTGGGGGGCCTTAGATTCGGCCTTGGGATGAGGGCAGGGGCTCATAAGAGCTGAAAGAGTGACTCTCGGGTGTGTGGGTCCGACTTTCATGGTGTGTGTCACGTAATACAGCAAGTTGACAGGCAGTCTCGGGTCAGCCCAGGAACTGAAAATAAGCGGCTTGTCATCGCATGTCTGAGGGTCGGGGGTGGCCCCGACTTGCTGGAGGGTCGTCATAGGATGTGGCTGGAGTGCTGGAGCCATGGGTTGGCCCTTAGCTTGTTGTAGAATGGCTGGGATAAGCGCGCTCGCAAGGTGTTTGGGAGAATTCCCGACACTCGTGTATGGGCCGCATACGGGTGCTATGGAATTCTAAAGCCCGTGGTTGACCAAGATAGGTCTCCCTTTGACCTTAGAAGGCTGGATTGAGTCATCTTGGAGGTAGATCCTAGCCTCGTTGCTGGGTGCCATGTGTCGTGGCATGTCATCGGGGTGCCCCCGAGTTGGCCCGGGTGGTCATGTAGAACGCGGGTGAACCCGCAAACTGAGTGATCGGGGATAACCCTAATCAATTGCTGAGGTCGCCATGGGTCCCGGCTAGCTGGTTAGGACCCTTGGTTTGGCCCAGTGGGCCATAGGAGGGGCTGGGTAGCCTACACCTTAAAGGTGTTTAGGGAAATTCCCGAGCCCTTATTTCTTAATATTTTGCTGGGAAATTATCGGGGTGAAAAAATACCCCCCACGGGGTGTGCGTCGGGGGCGGAGGCGAGGGCGTACGGCCCGTGAGGTCCTCATTCTGGGTTGTTGTAGTTGTATTTTGACACTTCATGTGTCTTTATTTTGCTATCATGTATATGTTGATTTCTGGTATGCTTACCATTCTTGTGCAATTTGCTTTGCAGCTATGGCAAGGTTCAACAGAGATGAGCGCGTTCTGAGGCGTGTGGCCCATGAGGAGGATCACTGGGTGAGGAGGATATGGCGGCCCTTGCCTCCTCTGGGCCCACCCGTTGTCACTGTGGCCAGTGTAGGCCAGCTCGACCTGGGACGTTCACTAGTAGCTGAGGGCCCCATTGGAGAGGGGGCTGGTGGAGCAGGGACAATAGAGTTGCCACGGATTTCAGAGACATGTAGGATTTACAACTATGACCGCACTGGAGGCTACCCGGTAGAGTTCCCGCTGGATCGCCATTTGTTCGAGTTCATCCAGAGATTTGTCCCGTCTGGCATGGAGGAGGGAGACTCCCGTGTTGCTGGAGAGCGCCGCCGACTAGAGCGGGCCATTCAGGTGGGCAGGGACAGCCTGCACGGGGGTCGCCCTCTACGGCTTCCCGAGCTTTTCGATGGATTACTGGAGGCAGCGTCAGTTTCCCAGTGTTGAGTGCCTGGGTTTCTAAAGTAGGGCGGACCAGTTCAGGGTCTATGTCGGAGCACTGGGTCCTGCCTCCTGGGACTTGCACAGTTACCACCTGGTGGAGACAGAGGGGACCCTGGGGTTGGTGTTGGAGCCGTTAGGGCTACAATACGCTGGAGAAGGCTACGACGGCCACAACCTTCTGGACGGGATTCTCCGGCAGATAGTCGTTAGCTGGTATGGCCGCTGGGCGGTGATCCCCTCGCACAGGTACCATCAGGGGGTGACCGAGTGGCTGATGGGGATCGTGCACCATTATATGGTGCTTCTGGACTAAGCTGATATCAGATATGCAGTGACCACATCACTATATGGGTACCCCTACTACACGGGGTTGATACATGCACTGGTGGAGCGCTTCAATCGTCGATGGACCTTGGTGGCGACAGCGGAGGGAGAGACTTCACTGGATCTGTGGTCGCTTTTCCAAGTTTCTGGTTTACCGATCAGCGGTGAGGGTACGAGGAGGTAGTGCTGGATGACCTCCACCGCAGCCACACCGGCGGACAGGGACGATACCGAGTTCCTGATGGGACATGAAAGCAAGGCCACTAACATTTTATTTACATTTATATCCTTGAGTCAAATAGGGTTGTAATTGTAAGATAATTATAAGATAATGTGTTAGTTCTTAGGAATTAGTGAGTTTCTTTGCAAAAAGGCCACGTAGGCCCAGCGAGACCCCCACCCTCTCTCCCACTGGGCCACCTAAATTCTCTAGGGCCCATAGGGGTGGTCCAGGGTCCAAGGTGGACCAAGCCACCCTTGTTGACCACCAAGAGGGGGGTGTTGGCACTCAAAATATTATTAACGTCGATCAAGCCTCAAAGACGAATGACACGGCCCACTGAAGCACAGAGGATGATGGATATCAACATATTGAAGCCCTCTCATGCTGCCAGAGCCTCATGTCACCCTGTATGAACACCAGGGACTTCACCTCAGGAGAATCAAGATGAATTCATAACCAACCGACAGTGCGACCAAGCCTGCCCAATGAACCGGCATCGACTCCGTCATGCCGCATACACTACACCCGCTGTCCGACCAAGGACAACGGTCTACCCGGTGGCCCACCACCTTATGAAAGACTCTCATGAGATGAAAGAATGCCCGTAGCTCTTCAGAATGGAGGACCGAGGGCTCTGTCGGTAGAAGATCCCAATTACCCGGCACGGGTATGGCTTCTCACCAAGTTGGGTCCGTTAGTGGCCGAATGATCACCCAGCTGGGACAGAACTATCCCGGGTGTTATTCCACCCTTCGAGAAGCTTTGAACACAAGTCAGGCCGAGCTAGCAGCACGAATCATAGTGCCGAAAGCCGTGTCAGTGGAAAACCCGCGTGTTCAGACCAAAGATACTCGAAGTTCCGAGAGGGGCCATACGTCATCTCGAGAGCTTCGTCAAGGCTTCTTGTCAAGGTTTTGAAGGACTGCGGCGAGATGAATGGTCAAGGTGACTCCCAGGACCATTCTCGGACTCACCGGCTAACCCGCGTCCAGCGGAAGAAGTTAATACGATGCGCCCCTCACCAGCGCGCCCCCCTTATCCGGTGCCCTCAATTCCGGAGCTCCCAAAAGCTTGGAGGATCCCTTATCTGGCGCGCTATTGCCCACGCCGGATTAGACTCTTCTATATAACGAACACTTGGTTCGACTAAAAAAAAGAGGATGAGAGGAGGAGAATGATCGAGAAGAGGTCGAAGGCATAGAGACTGAGTGATCGCCGGGGAGAGGGTGACCACCAATCAGAGCCAAGAGAGAGAGGGTTTCTTTCTTGGGGAAGACGGGTTTCCTTTGGAGAGCCTGTTTGCTGCCGCCGTCTCCCTTTCGTCTGCCTGAAGCCCTCCGGAGCCGGAGAAGAAGAGGGGATTCCGATACTCTGTTTTGAGTATAGGTGGGTCGTGTGGTTTTCTCCCGGCCGTCTTCCCCATTTCTTTTTTTTCTCTTGATCTAATGTAAGCGAAGGGGGGGGGGGGGGGGAGGGGTGATGATATGAGCCCATCCTCCCCCCACCATCTGCGCATCTATTTCTTCCTCTGTCATCCCTTCTTGCAAGTAATGAAACGGCCGCCGAGCATGATGCCGGGTCGTGCCGAACTGTTGTAATAATGTGTATTTTCCCTTCCCATTGATGGAATAAATAATACACAATGCCATGTATGCTTTTCTTATATCTCTTAGTTCATCTGTCCAATTTCATCGTGTGTACGAATATCGGGTTTCTGATTCTTGACGTCGAACATGCCCTGGTTCTCTTCAGGGCTACATTGATCTCACCCCCCTCCCCGGGGTTTTTCTTTACTTTGATACGTTTATACCGGGCTCTCCCCCCATACCCATTTGGGACTCGTGATGCCAGGAGCATATAGAAGTGTGCTTCCATGGCCTACCTCGAGACCTATCCTTCTTTACTTTCCTTCTCTCAGATCATAGACTGGAAGAAGTAGGGCCATCCCTACTAGCTGGGGAAAGTTTCCCTCTGGCATCATTGCCGAGCATATATCGCACGTTGATTGTTCAAGCGTTTGCCTTTGTCAATCCATGTAGCTCGTATACTAAATTGCTGTTTCAGAGGCCAGGATATCGACATATTCTGGCACATCAATTATCCACTTCCCCTTAGCCCATGACCAAGTGTAGGTGGTGTGACGATTAAATAGCTTTCCTACCCCATATATACATCACTCACCCTATGTTTTGTGCTCCTCAGAACGACCATCTGCGACCGGGGAGGGGGGGGAACACACCCCATTGATATCTTAGAACCACCGTTTGGTCAAAGGGTTCCATCTGTAAGTGATGGATTCCCCACGGACCATAAGGTGAACATCAACAAGGGCTTCAGCCCGACAAATTCAAATCCATAGTCCTTCAGGACCCTGTGGTGACTAAGGGATGTGTGCCCCTCGTAGGCTAGTCCTCGGGGCTCCCTTCCCCAACAGTCATCCCTCCTTCGGATATGGTGTTGACTATGGGTCGTGTGCCCCTTGTAGGCTAGCCCTCGGGGACCTCACCTCCCTCATTAGTCGCCTTGTCCGCTTGTTTCAACCCACGGAACCATGGTGCCCCTTGTAGGCTAGTCCTCGGGGTTTCCTGTCCGATTGAGATCTACTGGCTGCCGTTGTGCCGACCGGCTAGTTAGGGGCTTACTCCACACGTGGGTATGACCCCATTTCTCCCCTGCAATCCTTCAAGGATGGGGGAGATGCTGCCCAATTTCCACCAGGTTTCTTAATTAATCAAGTTACCTCTAGTCAATTGGTCTCAATAAAACATATGTTCTTAGTTAATAAACTCTCGTGCTCGAGTATGAACCTCGCACTAGCTTATAACTTTGCTCCTGAAGAGTCATGGACTCTAATTCAACAGGCAATCAACCTAATTAACCTCAAAACCCTCAATAGCCTCTTAATAAATCAAAATAGTTTCAAAATGTTTCAAAAATCAACTAAAACAGCGTGGTCCTAATACGGCGCGGTATCCCCCGCGCCGGATTAACATTAGACTCATAACTTCACAGTCTGGCTTGGCCTGTTCCTGACGTGCCCTAACCCGGTGCGCCCCTAAGCCACCGCGCCGGTTTAGCATATACTATGGCCGCGCCGGATTAAGAACCTTCTGCCTACGCTTGGCCGCACCAGGGAAGCCTATCCCTACGCGTGGTCACGTCGGTTTTGAATTATTGCTCTCTTCTAATCACTCACTCGTCTTTGGAGCGATCTTCACCTCTCGCGGTTGAGATTAATAAACCCCAATCAATAATAAACTAAATAAGGAAAGGGCTATTCAGATCTGAACCATCTTATTATCGTGCTTCTACTGTCATGTCTGTCAGCATCATGCTTTCGCTATCGTGCCTATGCTACCACTTTCATCTCCCTTGGGGGAGATTAATAAACTTGATTGATCATTGTCTATCTTCATAATTCTATTACCATGCTTAGCATAATCATGAGCATCACGCATGCATGCTTGCATAGACCCTCGGGTATATCAAATGGCACTGACGGAATTCTGGGTTACGCCCGATCGGAAGTCTTTGCCATGCGCGATGGTGGTCTTCAGACCTATGTCCTCCGCCACATATCGAGGATCTTCAACTTAATGAACAATGCCTCTCTTGCATGATATATGAAAGCATTTCACGTGACCTCGTCACATTCATACTTGTGCAGCTTGTTTCGGCCTTGAACGGCCCGCTATCTCGGTAATTAATCAAAGGTTTTCTCCCTTATGAGAGATGTAATTAACGTTATAGCCTTTATGGTATGGCGGACTGCTGGTCCCGACCCGAATCTCACTCTCGCCCACAAGGGTCAGAATGAGCACACAATAAACTTGTCACTCACGTGACTAGCATGCCTACGTGGTCAACTAACCAGTGGTTATTTATTATTTAACTGGTTGATTGACCCAAACAAAATGACCCAATAAAAATAAACCGTCCCAACAAGTCTGGCATGCCCGGTGAGACCAGTGTCACCTTTCATCTCTTTGCCGAAATATGTGGGCCCCAAGGCCTTCCCAAAGACTGCTTATCGTTGCTTGTTTTGTGTTTACAGGCAAACACTGGCATCAACTGGACTAACTGGCATTAACTTTGGCCCCACGATTATCGCCGGCCACGCTGAGCATGGGTACCTGGCGGTGCCCACCGTCTTCGGGACATTCCTTGCTGCTGTAGGCTTCCCCAACTTCTTGGGGTTGGCCTTTGTTGCCATGCTGCAAGTGGAGTCCTCGGAACCTACCGAGGAGGTCGTGAAGAAGGCCGAAGCTTTGAAGGCTTGATGCTGCGCGGGCTCGCTCAAGAGTCTAGTTCCGGTTGCCAGCTGTCTGGTGCACCACATCCCCCATGGGGCCCGCCCCATTCCTGCCAAGAATGCCAGAGGACGCCAGCGTAGAGGCTTCCGGCGGAATACTGCTACTGTCACCGGATGTCTCTCTATATCCGGTAAATCCATGCTAATCGGTGGAGTTCGCGTCTTCCTGGATGGACGCGACGCTCAGGTGGTCCCGGATCGGGTCGTCCCTGCCGTACCGGTTCACAACTCCTATCAGGCCCTCTCTGGAAGGAGAGCTGAGAAAGAAGAAGCCGGCCACCATGGCCGTGAGAAGCTGGCCCCTAGGCCGAAGAAATTCAAGCAGGTTTGGGTCCCTAAAATGACCCAGCCCACCTACCAGGTCACACCAACCTGTCACCGCTCTGCATGTGACGGAATGGGAATGAAGAAGGAAAGGGGCCCCGCCCCAAGGAATGAAGAGACGGTTGTGGACTTTCCACGCCGTGGAAGCTTCAGGGCCTGCGCCCGACAAGCCAACAACCCTACAGTGGGTAGAAGATTCCAGTAGCTTGTTGGACGAGCCCGGCTTACTTATATCCCTCTCGTGGGAGGTCGACAACTATCCCCAGTTCTACATCAGGGACTGAGGCAAGAAGAAATGACCAACATGGTCAGGAGCTACTTCAGGGGTCTAGGCAACCCCTCACTGGGCCAGCAACGGCTACTACAAGCAGCCGTGGCTGAAGAAGACTATTGCCCGCCAACGGCAATTGAAGAAGAAGAAGAAAAAAGGATGACGTCGTCAGTCGACGACAATGGTTATGAAGATGGCTTCGATGCTGAAGCCGATGAGAAAGCCCCTCAGCGGGAAGAATGAAAGAGAATCTCTGTATTTGAGAGATTGACCTTCCCGGAGCATGTAAGGAGGAAGGTTCATAGACAAAGAAGAAGAATGCAGGTCTTCACCTGTAACATGGCTAGCATATCTGGCCAATATGGAAGGCTTCCAGAAGATCCTCATGAGTTGGCCCAATTGGCCGGGAGGCCGGGGCTGAACACTCGAAGGGTAGAAGCTGCAAGAGAACTGTTAGCAGCAACTAGAGGGGAGAAAACCCTAGCCCACATCCAACGATGTGATGGATCTGCTGTCCTGACTACCAATGTGGTGACAGCGGAAGAAGAAGAAGATGTCTTGCTCGACATCCTACCTGAGGGTGCATCTGGGGAGACAATAGAAGCCATTCCTAGTACTGCAGCTATGGATCCGACATACTAATGATACTACAAAGGTACCGCCAGGAGATAGATCTGCTGAAGAAGCAACTGATGGAGAAGACAGAGCAGTCTTTAGCCTCTAAGCAAGCTGAGATGCATAGCGAATCGTCACGGGGAGCCATCAATCGGCGTGACCCCTCACCACATTATGCCGTGCCCCAGCCGGTAGAACCAAGCCTAGCGATGACTCAGCAACGCCCACCACAGCCGCTGATGCCGTCGATGCTACCACAGGTGCACCAGACACCTCCATTACTGCGTCCTCCACCGCAGGCGACCACCCTGGTCACCCCCTACCTGAAGCCGACACATTTCTACCCAGAACTGGCTGATCCAACTGTCATGAGCAAAATGATGGTGGAAAGAATGATCAAGTTGAAGCTCGCTGAAAGAAGTGAAGGTGACTACGTCGCATTTGATGCATACAGGGTCCCATACCCGCCGCATCATGCTGCCAAGCAGCTCCCTCCCGGGATTAGCAAGCCGCCAAAATTCGACAAGTTCAACGGGAAGGGATCCCCGAAAGAACATGTCGCCTACTACATGACCGTCATGGGTGATCTGGCCACCGACGAGTCATACTTGCTAAAATTTTTCAGGTCCTCACTGACGGGGCTAGCTTTTGAATGGTACTCCAGCCTCTTGGTCGGGTCGATCAGCGACTGGTCGGATATGCAGAGGAAGTTCAGAGAAAGATTCCATGTTACAGAGAGGGAGGTCAAAGTGGTCGAACTCTACTCAACAAGACAGAGGGCGGATGAAATAGCCCTTGATTATATCAAGAGGTGGAGGAACCTCAGAATGAGATGCAAGCGGCCCCCGCATCAGGAGGACGCTGTATAAATATGCAAACAGAACCTCAGAAGAGAGTGCCTAGAAAAGATGATAGGAATAGAGATCCGGTCGTTCGACCGATTGAACAACATTGTGGCCGAGGTCGAGGCTTTCCTGTCCAGACCTGCCCCTGCATCAACCGCTACTGCTACATAAAAAGGCAAGGCAGTAGAATGGCCCCAGGCGCCTAAAGAAGCAAATGCCCTTGACATTAAAGCATTTGAACAACAGAAGGATAAAGGCAAGAAGGCGGATGCTCCACAGCCTACCAAAGCCGGAGATGTCAAAGAAGGTCCCTCACTACGGGATAAAATGAAGAAGGCCTATTCTTTTCCAAAGGATAAGACCAGAATTCTGTTCGATTGGGTAACCCAATATGATAAGGTCACCCTACCTGAGCCAAAGAGGTCGGAGGACCTGAAGAGAAAAGACAGTCCAAGGTTCTGCCCCTATCACCAGATGCTGGGGCACCCAGTTGAAGACTGCTATGTCTTCAAAGATATTATTGAAGGCATGGTAAAGAAAGATGAAATCGACCTGGGAGAGTACATGGTCAACCCTCCACAACCTCATGAGGCTCCTCTGAGGAGGGCCACAACCAATATGATCTCCGTGTACCAGGAACTGCCTGAGGAGATCTCTGAAGCCAGCACTCGGCGCACTTATGAACTCTATTTCCTGGCGCCCAACAGGGATGGTTACAAGTCCCTGCAAAGAACAAGAAAAAGACGGCACCTCACCCAACAGTGGGGGCACACATTCGTGGCATCACACCACGACCTACCCCTCCGGTGGCAACACCGGTGTGGACCAATCCACCTGCAGCCATCAGGATACCTACACATAAGCGGAGAAGACAAACTCCCCTGCCGACGGTCAAGGAGATTAGTCCAGAGGCCCGGCGGCTGCAAGAATACATAAATGGGCTAGATGAATATGTACAACCCGAATTAGAACCCTTGCTGGTACGGGATCATGTCCCATGGCAAGAACTGGAGCAGCTGTCACTCAAGCAAGAGCAACAAGCTGACACAGCATCCGACAAGGATGGTAGCTTGTTCTGGGGGCAGGCGCCAGCCGAAGAAAAGAAGAAAGAGAAACAAAAGAAGAAAAGAAAGACCGCTAGGGTCAACGAAAAGCAGATTGTGTCCTGCAATACTCTCTCGGCTCTCTTCAACTTGCCTGGTGAAGAGGATGAGGAAGAAATATGCTTTGCACCTGTCGCAGGGGCAGGCCAGGCTGAAGCAGCCTCTGCAGCACATGCAACCCGGTCGGGCCAGAAATGGGGGCGCCAGCCACCCGCTAACCATAATATCATATTCAGGGGAGAGCAACCCTACAAGATATCTCCCCCGGAGGTCAAAGGGGTCCAGATCCCTCCTCCGTCAAGCCTTTATAACCAGAATGGGGGCAGTACTACTACCCCTTCCTTCCTGGAATTTCTGAAGATGTCCAAGGGAAAGCAGCCATGTCAGGATGCCGATCTTGCAATCGGGGATATCTACCCGCAACCCCAGCAATCTTCTGAAGCTCTGGATGTAGATAAAGCTTGTCCGGCGTTAGCCGATGAAGGGCAACAAGAATATGGCACCAAGCAGAAGGATGCAGAATTTGAGCCCAATGAGGCGGGATCGTCAGAGACCGCAGTCCAAGACTCCTCGAAGCCCAGATGGGCCGATGAAATGAAGCTGTCCAATGTCCGAGCAGGGAGCCGTGTAGTTAAATTGCTGAAAAAGCTCCCGGCAAGATTCACTGTTTGGGAAATTCTCTCTCTTAGTGAAGAGACCCGACATGTGATATCACTGCTTTGCAGACGCCCGCCCAATATGAAACCTACTTGGTTGAAGCATTGCCAGAGGCCAGCATGACCTTCACTCAGGAGGACATGTTGCTCCCTACTATCAGCCACAATAGGCCGCTCTACATGAGGGGGCACCTAAATGGATAGGAGCTGAACAGGATCCTAGTTGACCCAGGCGTAGCCATCAACATTCTGCCATACAGAATATACCAGAGGCACCACTTTAATGTACGCCTCGATAAGACTGGAGAGATGCGTATCACCGGCCTCAACCAAAAGTGTGAAGTATCGCTGGGAGTAGCAGAATTCATACTCACTCTAGAAGATTTTTACCACAAAGGTGCAGTTTCATGTCATCAACTCCCGCACCTCGTACAAGGTGTTGCTTGGCCGCCCCTGACTGCATGAAAACATGGTGGTGCCATCCACGCTCCACCAGTGTGTTGGGATCGGTGCGATGGATTCAGAGGGGGGGGTGAATGAATCTCCCCTTTGAAAATTACTCCCAATTAGAAACTTAGAACACTTAAAGATATGAAAATAAAAACAGATTTAGTTCTACCGAAATCCAGTGATGTGTTTAATCAAACACAGAACGTGCAATCAAATCTCTACTAAACTGAAGAAATAGGTCGGCCTAAGCATTCATCTAGCTGAAGCATAAATGAACATTCAAACCACAGTGCAATAAGAGTTTTTAGGTGGTTCGGTCCTCCAGACCTACATCCACCCCACACTCAATCCTGAGTGTGGATTCCGCTGATACACAACTTAAACCGCTGGACCTCACAGCTTGCCTACAACCGCTGACAAACAGCTTCAACAACTGGGCATTACAACTTCTCCGACCAGAGGATACCACACCTCTGCAACCGCTGGGGATTACAACTTAATCCGTCCAGAGGAATCCTCCTCTGCAAACCGCTGAGCTTCACAGCTTGCTGTCTGAGGTATTCACCTCACCCGCTGACAAACAGCTTGAAGAAAGGTTAAAAATGAAAGCATGAAACAAGAACTAACAGTGACTGAAAGCTGTAATCAATGAAATGCAAATGTGGCTCCCATGGAGCTGACTGGATTGGATTTGATCCAGATTCCAGTGAAAACAGATCTTCTGATGGAGTCTTCTATCTTCTTTTTCACGAACTCTCTCTCTCTATTCTTCTGCAACTTCTTTCTTTCTCTCTCTCTCTTTTTCTTTCTCTTTCTCTTCTTCTGGATCGTGCAGGCTCTCCCTATACTTCTGCTCTTTTAGATAAGTTCTCCTGCTTCGACCCCCTGCTCTTCAGGAAGAAGCTTCTTATTTATAGAGCAGTGAGGTAGGGCGTGTGCTTTCCATGATTCCCGCCCAAAGGCCTTAGTCCACGTGGCGGTATCCCAGCACAATGGTTCCATGTGTCACGATCAGGGTTAGACCTCCATCCTTGGATCACGTGCCCTTCTTAAGCTTCTCGAACAGATGTTCTGTCAGGTTGAACATATTATCAGTTTGAATCAATATGAAGGAAAAGACAAGGATGCATCGAGTAAGTTTTATATTTGAAGTAAGCCTATACACACTTGATGCACAAAATGCAGTGTGCATATAAGAAAGTATGTACAACGAGAATGAATGCACGGACATGTCATCCACGAGTGTACATACTTTGAATGCATGTAATGCATTTTGCACATGGAGAAGTATGCACATTGAAAACGAATGTACAGACATGCCAGCAACGAGTGTATGGACTTAGCGTGTATTCGACAACGATGTATAGACTTGTTGGTGTGATAACCACTCGTACCAGCAATGGAATGTATAGACTTTGAGCGTCATGCCAGCAACGAGTGTATGGACTTAGCGTGCATTCGATAACGATGTATAGACTTGATGGTGTGATAACCACTCGTACCAGTAATGGAATGTGTAGACTTTGAGCGTGTGAAATGCAGTTCGCATCTATCAATGTATGCACATCGAAGATGAATGCTCAGGCATGCTGTTCAAAGAATGTATGGACTCGCTAAGTCACCATGTGCAGACTTAGTGCATGTGTGAGACAAATCAATGCATAGACTATGTATATGCATGAGGAGCACTGGCTGAACTGACTTGTTCGAATGAAACAATGGAGGTTGTACAGACAGCCACCGAAGAATGTACATACTTGAGTTGATGCAGTCTAGGCAAAACTCTGTACAGACTTTAGGTGCTTGTGTATGCATGAGGGCGATGCACTGACTATGTATATGTAATGAACACGCATTGACTTCGAAATAAAGCCCTGATGAATGCACCGATGCAGTGTATGCATATGGCAGATATTGAACTGATGCAATGTATGCAGGAGAACTAACAGTATAGTCTATTTACCAGATCATGCATCGACTATATGACATGCAACAACAGTTAATGTACCGATGCAAACTACACTTGCTATGCAGGAACTAGAGTTACACCAATGCAGAGACAGACAATGCAATGAGATGAATGTGCCCACTCTCAAATCAATCAATCAATCATGCTCATAGTGCTTGCTGACATCAAAGCCACAAATAAGATGCTCAATCAATCATTCATATGCAAACACATGGTGATCAATCATTCATACTCATAGTGCTTGCTGACATCAAAACCACAGGGGCACAACAATCTCCCCCTTTTTGATGATGGCAACACTATGAGTCACACAGACCCAAACTATTCTCCCCCTTTGACTTCATAAAAAAGAAAAGAGTTTGAGAGAGAAAAATTAAGCAGGTATAAAAAGATTGAGATAATATCTCCCCCTTTGACAAATGAAGGCACAAGAGCTATTCTCCCGCAAAATGAAGTATGCAGGATGAGCACTAGAAGAATAAAATATAAGAACTCCCCCTATCAATGTGAATGAGTGACTACTCTCCCTTTAAATGTAGATAACCCAGAACTCCCCCTGAAGTGTAGGAATGAACTCTGGTTATCCAATGGAGCAATGTGAAATCTGCCACCACAATAAAACAGTAATGGTTGTGGCACCTTATGATTGTATGGACAGAACAATGCAGGTGAAAAGCCCACAGAACCAGAACTGGTTACAGAAACAAGATGGAAGATTCCAGCATTGTGGACAAGAGTAGGGGTGAGAAACAGTTAAAGCACAATACATCTCAAGGAGCAATCAATCAACTAATAAGAGATAATTGTCAACAAAGGTCCTGTTGATCAAGTTGTCAGGAGTGAATCAGACCATGAGGGATTGTAAGGCATGCACCACTACAATAAGTCTTAATCATGAATAGACTCTCCTATCATAGAGGGTTATGAATTGGCAACTTGACCAACCTGATGATGTATATCAAATTTGTCAATTAAACTCAATACTTATATCTGAATTCAAGTTTTAATAAAGATGAACCAAATTATCAGATAACACTCAGGACCAATCATTTTTGTCTTACACGCATGATTTCAATGACTCCTTTGAGAGTTACACATATTAGTATTGAGATTAAACATTTTTACAAGAGCATGAGTTGACAGAATTTGCAAGATATTTTCATTTGAAGCGCATTATACTTTTCCTGAGTAATTTAAGTTAATCAACACCTTTTTACGTAAGGCACAACACGTCTTAGGTGAAGTGACCCAGTTACTCAGTGTGATAACTGTCATTGCCTCTCAACATTGAGACCAGAGTTAGCAATAGAAATGTCTTTTTACGTGAGGAGACACCTTGATTAGAGGCCAGACTCCCCAGTTACTCAACACAAATATGCCATTGCTCTGTCAGGGTTTTCAGTAAATTTTCACCAGAGATAACTATGGCACTTCATGACATAGGTTTACTTTATTTCATTGATAGAGAACCCAGTTTCTCAGTGACCAAGTCATTGCTCTGAATTCAAATTTTCCTTTTAGTCAACATTTTCCAGGCAAGTGTTTAAAACAATACTCACTCTATGTATCTCAACCAAAGTAGCCATGATTTCAAATTTTCAGATTTCAGATGAGTGAATCTAAGGTTTTCATGACACAAATGGTTAAAGTCTATTATAACTTATAATTCAGATATTTTCAAGTCATTTAAGTGCAAATCTGAGAATACATAACTCTTACATCAGTCTGATTTAGTGGTTATTCTTAAACCTATATGATAGGAGTTTCTACATGATTCTTAGACTGAATTGCATGGTCTGCTACTAGTGATCCTCAGATCAGATCAGAAATACAGCTGACTAACTTATCAACAATAGAAACACATCAGTCACACCAGCTAAAAAGAGTGTGAAGGATGAGTATAAGCTGGTGGTAGAGTCAGCAACAAGAGAGAGGAGCATTAAGGAGAGTATATCAACAAGCAGTAGCTGAGTCTGGAATTCAGACAGATCAGCTATTTCAATAGTGACAGCAGAGAATTTAGGTGAACCACCTAAGTGTAGCAAGTAGATCAGATAGCTAGATAGAGAGAGTCCAAGAGGTGAAGAGATGAATCAGGAAAGCTCCCCCTGTCTAGATACAACGGAATATCTTTTTAGGTCTTTCAAATTTGATTACATGCACTACTCTTCAAATGTGCAGTATGCAGCAAATCTAATAAAGAGATAAAGAGTAGCATGATCGTTAAGCGTCGACAGATAGACTCTCCCTGATGCAGTGCATGATATGCAATGAAAGCACAGTTCAATGCTTTTAAAGTTTAATTTTCAGAAAGTTTCAACTAAGCACAAATCAAATCAACAAGATACTTAGCCATCTCAAACAAGCAATTTTCAGATGATGGAATTTAAACAGATTTTTCAGAGCTAACCTGGAGAGCAGGATCATGAGGTCTTTCAATTTTTGAGTGCCTTGGTTTATTGACCCCTCTTTATTCATCCCAAGGCACACCTACAGCAAAGTAATCAGTTTGATCCTGCAGGAACCCAAGCCACCTTGGGTCCTGTATTATACCTAACAGGAGTTATAAACAGTCTTTTAGCAACATCGTCATCAAAATCCATCAAATAACAATTAGTCATGGAATGTCCAATTCTACCACAATATCTGCATGAAGCAACATGTTTTCTGGTCCTATAGTGCATATCAACAGCAGTATGAGACCCATGAACATAATCATGAAATGTTCTGTTGGATGCATGGACAGTTTGTTTCTTATTGCCCGTCATCCAACAATTTGCATACTTATGACCTGGTTTGCCATAGTTGAAACATGAAAAATTCACAGGTCTTTTGGCAGAGTATTTGAAGTTTTTGTCATTACCATTGCCTCCTTGGGCATGCCAACATTCCTTGACTGTGTGGCTGATGCGGGACGGGGCTGAAAAGGGCTAAGACCTACGACTACAACGAAGTGCGGCCAGCACTCGCACGCCAAAGGCAAGCCGGGCGGCTGACCTCCGTAGCGTTCCTCCGGGTGGAGGCGTCTCTCAACAAGAAACTCAAGCCCAACGACCGTCCCTATGAGGGAAGCGCGGGGATCTCAGCGGCTAAGGAACCGCCGTACGACTAGGGGAGTCTAGTCCGAGCTCGGCGCTCGACTAGGGCCATGGGACGGGTGCTCTCAACTCACAGTCACGCGGTGACTAAAAGACTAGCTAGGATTCTAAACACTCACGCGGCATACTAGAAAGCATACTAGTAAAGCAAATGCCAACAAGAGGAGCGTCGCACGTACCTCCACGCCTAGGCATGGGGAAGAAACCCCGGCCGAGATCAACAACCCCGATACATAAGATGAATAAAAATACAATCCCAGCCAAAATGCCCACTCCTCGTAGGGAGATAATAGGCTAAAACAGTAGAATTCAGGGCTGCTGATGCACGGGCTGACGGGCGGCACTCGGTGAAGGGTTGGCCGCGAGGAGGTTCCCGAACGGTAATCTGCCGGTTCGCAGCAGTGCGCAGGTCGCCGGCGAACTCTACCACGAGCCGGTCCAGAATCCGAATGGGACGCCGTCAGTGGGGGTGTGAAGCCAGGTCATAGGAGGACGCGTCGGCCAAAGCGAGTGTGCAGATTCCCACCGTGGTGGCCGTGAGGTTGTCTGCAATCCGTGACTGGTTTCCTGCACATAGAACAGCGCGCTCGAGCGAGAAAATTAATAACTTAATGCTCCGGCGTGCGAACGTGATTCTGCCTGTGGGAGGACGACGAGGACTCGTAGCAGAAACTTCTGATCAAAGGGTTTGACAAGATTGCTTCGAGGTAAGCCGTGGTGGCTTCTGCAACCTGTCGCTGGTACTGGGGTCGGACTGCACAGGATCAGTATGCGCGGTCCCACGAGAACGAACGCCACTCACAGCACGATCGTCAAAACGAGGCGAGGCTTACGGCGTTGGAAAGAGGACAAAAAGTTGTTTGAGCCATCAGAAGATGAGCTTCATCACGTCACCAGGATGGGCGCAGTCGCAATAGTGGTAAGCTTCTGTCCTCTGGGTGAGCAGTCGGGCAGAGGTACGACGGCCGTGGTGAAATTTTTTGAAACGAGGTCAGAATCCAACGAAACCACCTGGCTTGGTTCCGGGACGCCGAGGGCTATAACTTTGAAGAAGAAGACTTGGGCAGAAAATGGATGGAGAAATCGTGACAGGAACAACACCCAACTGCACCCTCTGGACGGGTTGATTCGAATGGATTCTGCGCAGTCATGGGAGAACGGGTGCCACGAACAGTGCCGAAGTCAAAACGAGGCGAGACCACCTCTGGATCGAAGAAGACTCAGAGAGGAACAAACTCACAGAAGAACTCTCGGCCTGATTCGCACTGTGGACGTCGGGGTCGACTCTGCAATTAGGGCTTCAATTCTGCCTCGAATCTGCAGGGGTGCAGATTGCTTGTTCTTCACACTTGATGATGGAGATGGCGACGAAGGATGGCGATGGAGACGTGGATGAACGCGGAGGATAGATGCTTGGCGTCGCACCAAGGGGAAGGGGAGTCACACCCGGATTGATCCCGTTGCAGGAACAAGGAGGATGGATGCCTTGGCGTCGCACCAAGGGGATGGGGAGTCGCACCCCGGGGTTGATCCGTCGCAGGATCAAAGAGGGAGAGAGATGGGGGGCGCAGCCACCATGGAGTCTTGCTCACAAATATTATTCATTTCATCATTCTCCAAAGAAAAATACATGAGGTTTTATATGTGGGGAGGGGAATTAGGGTTCAAAACCCTAGCAAGGGGGGGGAAATTCAAACAAAAAGGGGCGCACTTCTTTCTTTGGGAAGGTGGGGTGCGCTCCTTTCCTTGAATCAAGGAGGGGGGCGCACTCCACTCCTAGAAAGTAGGAGTGGGGGTGGCTGCCACCTCCTCCTCTTGGAGGAGATGAAGGGGGCGCCCAAAACCCTAGCCCACAAGGGGGGGGGGGACACAAATCCCAATGGGCCAACTCATGTGGGAAGGTGGTCAGCCCAAATGGGCCAAGAAGGGTGGATCACAAGGTGGCCCAGTCTCCCCTTTGCCTAACTAATAAGCCTAACATCACCCAATGGAAGCCTAATTGGCCCCAATTGGCCTACAAAGGTCCATAATAATAATAAAAGTGTCCACGCAGGGACTAAACCAAGGCCCAGCATGGCCTAAAGTATAGAATAAGTGAAGATAACTCCGCTAGTCTGCCAAGTGTTCGCCGAGCCAAAGGGATGCCAGCGTGCTCCGTGTGCTCCGTCGAGTAATGCGGCGCGTGTCCTCACCAGTGGCCATACTTCCCACACTCGTAGCATCTTAGGTGCTTGCCTCTTGAGTCATTGTATCCCCATGAAGACCCAAACCAACACTCAACAGCTTTATGACCACGTTTGTTACAGTTATAACAGATGTTGTGTTGGTTTGAAACAAATGTGTTTCTTTTGGGGTGGTGATGATGATTTGAAGTAAATTTATCATGCATCACATCATCACTTTTCATAATACTACAGTCATCCATATAATGACCATGCCTACCACAGTAGTGACATGACACTTGTGATACCCTGGCAACATGGTTACTAACAGACTGACTAGATGCATGCGAATGAGTACATGAGGCATGAGCAGTGTGCGTTGACCCATCAAATTCAGCCAAGCTAGCAAATCTTGGGTCATGAACATGAACATTCTTTACCTTCTTTGTTTGACCCTTCTTTTTCAATTTCTGACTATTCTTTATAATTTCGTTTGTTTTTCATTTTTCTGTGCTTTGAATTGAAATGCAGATGATGAGGGTGTTTTCAGGTTTTTGTTTTATTTTGGGGATTGACATGAGGTACCAGCTACATCAGAGCTTTGCACAAAAGTGGTGTATAGCTGGTTTCTCACACTTTCCTTAACATCAGAACTACAGCTTATCCCCTTCTTTGAGTTCTTATCCTCACTTTTTATGACAACTTTCATTTTTCTCTTATTTTCAACAGACTCAGATGTTGGTTTTTCCAGATCCTGAATTTTTTCTTCCAGAGATGCAATGTGAAGTTCATAACTGGCTATCTCCTATTCACTGCAATTAACGCATTCACTCAGGACCTTGTTTGTAATTTTATATTTCTCAATTTCTTCTTCCAAACTGCTCAGTATGTTTGTTTCTTCATTGCAAGCAGTTTTTCCTTTCTTTAACATGAGAAGTTGTTCGGACATGCCGGTTTTTAACAGTTTTAACTCCTCAATTTCAGCTTTCAATTCGTGGTTCTCATTGTCGAATTTTCCAGCTTGAATTTCACTGCCAGCACATCTTTCTCTTTCTATAGACAGAAGCCTCTATGAAATAACAGTGTTTAGGAATTTGAGGCTTTTGTTTTGTTCCTTCAGATCTTTATTCTCCTCAATCAACTTCTCAAATCCTTCACTGCATTTTTCACTACTGGATATCAAGTCCAGTCTTTCAATCAGTTTCTCTTCCCTTTGTTCAAAATCAAGTTTATCTTTCAACAAATCTTTGTTTTCCTCTCTAAGGGAAGCAATCAACTTCCTCTGCCATTCATTTTTATCATACAGATCTTAATTACGCTCTTTTAGAGCCATGAACTTGTTGCAGATCGATGTTAAAGAGAAACCCTGCATGCCTTCCTTGCTTATTTTCTCTATTTCAGCTTTAAGATTTTCATTATTCCTCTGAGTTTCTCCATTCTCAGCTTTCAATTTCTCCGGATCGGAATTAATCCTTTCCAACTCTTCCAGATTTATCAGATGTTCATTAGTTTTTAGCTTTAACTGACTTTCTAGTTCAGAAATTTTGTTGGCACATTCTTTATTTTCATTTATCAGCATGCACATTTGCTTCATATTCACGTGAGTTTCAGATAGACATTTATCATATAATTCATTGACCTTCAAGCACTTTTCACATGATGAATTAGAATCATTTTTATCAATTTTCTTTTTCATCTTCTTATATTGCTTTCTTAAATGATCATGAGAGTCTAATAATTCATTATATGCAGTAATCCAATCATCCAGGGCATAGTCTTCAAAGATGTTTACCTGATCATAGTCCTGTTCTCTATCTTGATTGCTGCTGTGTTCACTTCCTTGAGCCACCAAGCATCGATTATCATTTTTGCAACTCCCTTCCTTCAGTTTGTTCAAAATTTCTTTGACAGTCCTGCAAGATGAGACGTATGAGATTAGTGTTTTGTCAATTGATGCTTTCACCATGTTCAGTGCTTTATAATTGATGGAGTCTTTCAATTTATCTTCCTCGGTCCATTTGGATTTATCTCTCGATAATTTGTGTGGACCGTGAGTCATTACCTTCCAAAGATCAGGATCGGTTGTTCTTACATGCTGATGCATCTTTTCCATCCATAAATCAAAATCGTCACCTCTGAAGTTCGGTGGATGAGCCATCAAGAAATAACTTGATCAAATGAAGGAGATGAGAAATGCACTGGAGTCACCAGCGGTACAGCCAGGCACCGACTTAGTGAGACAGGAGCACCGAGAACGATGACACCAGACCCACTCTGAAATGCACCACTGAAGTAGCAGAATCCTATGTAGATCGTTGGATCTAAATGCACAGAGACCTGCTCTGATACCAATTGTTGGGATCGGTGCGATGGATTCAGAGGGGGGGTGAATGAATCTCCCCTTTGAAAATTACTCCCAATTAGAAACTTAGAACACTCAGAGATATGAAAATAAAAACAGATTCAGTTCTACCGAAATCCAGTGATGTGTTTAATCAAACACAGAACGTGCAATCAAATCTCTACTAAACTGAAGAAATAGGTCGGCCTAAGCATTCATCTAGCTAAAGCATAAATGAACATTCAAACCACAGTGCAATAAGAGTTTTTAGGTGGTTCGGTCCTCTAGACCTACATCCACCCCACACTCAATCTTGAGTGTGGATTCCGCTGATACACAACTTAAACCGTTGGGCCTCACAGCTTGCCTACAACCGTTGACAAACATCTTGAACAGCTGGGCATTACAGCTTCGCCGACCAGAGGATACCACACCTCTGCAACTGCTGGGGATTACAGCTTAACCCGTCCAGAGGAATCCTCCTCTGCAAACCGCTAAGCTTTACAACTTGCTGTCCGATGTATTCACCTTGCCCGCTGACAAACAACTTGAAGAAAGGTTAAAAATGAAAGCAGGAAACAAGAACTAACAGCGACTGAAAGCTTTAATCAATGAAATGCAAATGTGGCTCCCATGGAGCTGACTGGATTGGATTTGATCCAGATTCCAGTGAAAACAGATCTTCTGATGGAGTCTTCTATCTTCTTTTTCATGAACACTCTCTCTATGCTTCTGTAACTTCTTTCTTTCTCTCTCTCTTTTTCTTTCTCTATCTCTTCTTCTAGATCGTGCAGGCTCTCCCTCTGCTTCTGCTCTTTCAGATAAGTTCTCCTACTTCGATCCCCCGCTCTTCAGGATGAAGCTTCTTATTTATAGAGCAGTGAGGTAGGGCGTGTGCTTTCCATGATTCCCGCCCAGAGGCCTTAGTCCACGTGGCGGTATCCCAGCACAATGGTTCCACGTGTCACGATCAGGGTTAGACCTCCATCCTTGGATCACGTGCCCTTCTTAAGCTTCTCGAACAGATGTTTTGTCAGGTTGAACATATTATCAGTTTGAATCAATCTGAAGGAAAAGACAAGGATGCATCGAGTAAGTTTTATATTTGAACTAAGCCTGTACACACTTGATGCACAAAATGCAGTGTGCATATAAGAAAGTATGTACAACGAGAATGAATGCATAGACATGTCATCCACGAGTGTACATACTTTGAATGCATGTAATGCATTTTGCACATGGAGAAGTATGCACATTGAAAGCGAATGTACAGACATGCCAGCAACGAGTGTATGGACTTAGCATGCATTCGACAATGATGTATAGACTTGCTGGTGATAACCACTCGTACCAGCAATGGAATGTATAGACTTTGAGCGTCATGCCAGCAACGAGTGTATGGACTTAGCGTGCATTCGACAACGATGTATAGACTTGCTGGTGTGATAACCACTCGTACCAGCAATGGAATGTATAGACTTTGAGCGTGTGAAATGCAGTTCGCATCTATCAATGTATGCACAGCAAAGATGAATGCTTAGGCATGCTGTTCAAAGAATGTATGGACTCGCTAAGTCACCATGTGCAGACTTAGTGTATGTGCGAGACAAATCAATGCATAGACTATGTATATGCATAAGGAGCACTGGCTGAACTAACTTGTTCGAATGAAACAATGGAGGTTGTACAGACAGCCACCGAAGAATGTACATACTTTAGTTGATGCAGTCTAGGCAAAACTCTGTACAGACTTTAGGTGCTTGTGTATGCATGAGGGCGATGCACTGACTATGTATATGTAATGAACACGCATTGACTTCGAAATAAAGCACCTGATGAATGCACCGATGCAGTGTATGCATATGGCAGATATTGAACTGATGCAATGTATGCAGGAGAACTAACAGTGCAGTCTATTTACCAGATCATGCATCGACTATATGACATGCAACAACAGTTAATGTATCGATGCAAACTACACTTGTTATGCAGGAACTAGAGTTGCACCAATGCAGAGACAGACAATGCAATGAGATGAATGTGCCCACTCTCAAATCAATCAATCAATCATGCTCATAGTGCTTGCTGACATCAAAGCCACAAATAAGATGCTCAATCAATCATTCATATGCAAACACATGGTGATCAATCATTCATACTCATAGTGCTTGCTGACATCAAAACCACAGGGGCACAACACAGTGCATCAAATACAGCCTCGAAGGGAAGGAGGAGAGGATATTTGCTGATCTCCACCCATTCGAAGTGTCCGAGTGTCACCTGGCAGATGCTCATCTATATGCAGAACGATCCTAAGGGACCCCTGAAGCCAAGACCCCTACAGGGACACCCAAAGGCACATCCGGTGACAAATGGTTCACACCACCGCCGCGCGGATATGTCAAGCCCAAGGTGGTCTCTCATATTACCATCACTAGAGACGTGGGTAGGCTAGCACCTCCCGCTATATACCCCGAAGCTAATGGAGCTGAGGTCGATCTGCAGCACGACCATATATGTAATATCCCAGACCTTTCGGATCCTTCTTTGTGGGTCCCGAATCTGGTTTCTCAGAGTGTCTCGCTTCGTTGTGTCTGAAATTTTATTTCAGACATCTTTTGTGATCGGGTCGGCACGATCCAGAGTTGTTTCGGAGGCCCAGAGTGCGTCCGTGACTTTTCCGCGTGTGTTTTCTGATTCCCGGTGTGTGTTTCGGCAATTCCTTCGGAACCTCGTTGCGGGTGAACCGGGTCGTTCACCTACGCGAGAGTGGTACCATTACGATCGGTGCGTTTCGAGGATAGCGAAAATGTAATTTTTAATTTTTTGGTATTTTCCAGAATTTCCTGATTTTTTTGTAAATATCACCCTTTTTCTTTCTCTCCCCCACCCTTCTTCTTCTTCTTCCTCTTCTTCTTCCTCCCACCGTGACCGCCCCCTCTTACTCTCTCTCTCTCCCATTTCGACGCAGCGGGCCTCTCTCCAGTTGCAGACGGCTGCAGGGCGACGGCGCGGCGACGTGGGCAGCGGCCTGGCGATCTCGTGGGCGTGCGGTGCTTGTGGGAAGCGTGAAGGAGCGGGGTTTTTAAAAGCATTCTTCATGGTTTGAGCTCGATTCGGCGGAGCTTTCGCTCTGTTGAGGTAGGGGGACGAATCCCTATGCTCGTTCCGTCATCCCCCGCGATTTGTAGGCCGAATGAGAGCCGAGAGGGGTGCTTTTGAGCGGGTTAGGGCAAAATCATGTTTTGGGGAGAGTTCGCCCGATATATGGATTTGAGTCGCGATTCAGCGTTTTGATGGCCTAGAAGCATGCTAGGGGTCCCCAGGGGTCTTCCCCTTTGATTTCCCCCTCTCTTATGGAGGCATGGGGGCGTGGTCGATGTTTTTGGGCATTTCACGTCGTTTCACCGTTGGGTCGGTGTGACGGTCCTTCCAGTGACTGTCACACAGTGTGACGCGCCCATGAGGGTGCATTACAGCCCTGTTTTAGCCAAATGGGGGTCTGTGGGCTGTGACGGTCCCACGATAGACCGCCAGGGCACTGTGACGCGCCTGGGTTGAACCGTCAGGGATGATTCGACCGTTAGTTTTGACCGTTGGGGGTCAAGGCCTGTGACGCACCATGACTAGCGCGTCACAGCCTTCTGACGCACTAGGACTGGCGCGTCACAGCCTTGTGACGCCCCTGTGTGGGTCCATCAGAGCGGATGCATTCCCACCCTGTAATGCACCAGGGTTGGTCTGTTACAGTCTGTGATGCACCGAGTGGCACGCCTCATAGTTTCTTCCTTCGTGCCTTGTGACGCACCAGGCTGGGTGCGTCAGGGCCTGTGACGCACCAGGGTAGGCACGTTATAGTCATTTTTGCACCGAGGGCCTGACGCCCCTGTGTTGGGCCGTCAGGTGGCTGTGACGGTCCAGCCATAGACCGTCAGAGCCTATGGCGCGTCTAGAGTAGACCGCCAGACTCAGGACTGTATCGGGTGGTTCCCAGTCCCGTTTCTTCTCTGACTGTGGTCACCGTGCGACGGTGCTAGTACGTGGGACGGTCCCCGTACATCGTCGGACGCGGACGTGGTTTTCCGTTGACTTGAGAGTCTACTCCTTTAGTGACCCTCCACTAGTCGTAGCCCACCAGTACGCGTGTACTGGTCTCACCTGGGAGTAGGTGTACGGGCTTACCCTGAGGCCGTTTTTAGATTGGTTTCCGTCAGGTCCCATGTCTTACAGCCAGAGTCCGGCTGAGGGGAAAACCGGTCAGAGGGCCAGACCAGGGACGCGCGGTCTGTGTGTGCACACATGGTTGGGGCCGGTTGGACCCACACTGACGGGCGTGACCCCAACTAGTCACTTGTTTGTGGTTACTTGTACAGTGTCTCAATTCCCGCTGGGCCGGAGGGAGACACCTGAGGCACGGACTAAGACGTCAGTGGACACATTCGGCCTTGCTTCTAGTGAGAGGTACTCCTGTCGAGTCGGGAGTGACAGACTGTCAGTCGTTGCGACTTCAACCTTTGGGGTTTTGTCGTATTGGCCGTGGTGTTCCGGTCATTTCACCGTGGCACGTGTGTCGGTCTTCGTGCCGTGAGACCGATATTTTGTAGATGGCAAGGCTTCCCTTTTCGAGGTACTCGCTTACTGCTAGCGTAGCAGTTTCTCCGTTTGCAAGGTAGGGTTCGAGTGATCCCTACTGAGTCTTGTTCCGAGACTCATTCCCTGCGTGTTTTCACCGTGTTTCAAGTGAGGCGCGGCTTCAGGGGAGCGCGTCTGAGGCTCAGTGCGGTTCAGGTGTCCAGCGTTAGTGCCAGAGGTCAGAGCCGGGGTATGCCCCATGTAGCTGTACTTTTCTTTCTTGTCTCTGTGCTCATTGTGGACTACTACTGTTGTTATTTTATTATTGTCTTGTGGACCATGTATCATGTAAAATGTTAATTTATTTTTTGCTTAATTTTATAACTGCTTATTTTTTGCATTTATTTGTGATACTTGTGTAGTCTCCACACCATCCTTTTAACCCTTCCGAGTCTTCGGACTCGTGGGTGACGGTGCGAGTCTCGGGTTATCGGGCCTTCCCGGTAATCGGATTCTCGGGTCCTTACAGCTGGTATCAGAGCGCGGTTGTGGAATTATATGAGAATCATAAGTAATCGTAGTGGTCCACTAGTCCACAGCGATGATGTACAGTTGACACTGGCATCGGGCATCGTGTGTTTTGCTTAACCTTGCTGTTCCGTGTTTCCTGTCTTTTGCTTTAGGAGCGAGCATAGCGTCGAGGCAGGGCACTCGCTCTCGACAGGGGCAGTCGCCTGGAGGTCAGGAGATCCAGCAGGAGGTTCAGCAGGAGCAAGAAGAGCAGAGTAGAGTGCCACTAGCGGCCACCGAGGTAGCGGATGCTGTGAGGTTTCCGTGGGCCGAGGATTTATTCCGTGGCATGTACCAGCTTATGTGGTTATAGTTCGATGGAGAGGCTGGTAAGGGCTCATCAACTAGGGGTGGGCCAGGCCGAGCAGTGAGAGATTTCATGCAGTTCCATCCACCTTACTATGACGGTCAGCCAGACCCTGATATGGCTCGGAGTTGGCTCGACGAGATGGAGCGGGTGTTCAGTTCCATGCGGTGAACTGCGGAGGACAAGGTGATGCTGGCCTACAACCAGTTGCACGGCACGACTCGGGAGTGGTGGTCTTCCGAATGGAAGACGTCTTTCCAGCTTCGTCCACTTGATCAGATTGCGTGGAGTGACTTTGTTAGTGCTTTCGAGCGTACATACTACCCAGAGTATATTACTACGCAGCGGATGCGTCAGTTTTTGGAGTTGGTTCAGAGCAACATGTCCGTGTTGCAATACATGGCCCGATTTGTTGAGCTAGGTCGGTATGCACCTCATATCATGAAGCATGAGAAGGTGAAGACCGCACAGTTCATACAGGGCTTGAGGCAGGAGTTGAGGCACCATTTGATCGTGAATGCTGCCACCGATCTGGAGACAGCTTCTCGTGTAGCAACGTCCTTGGAGATGGATATGCAGAGGACTCGAGGACTGATCAACCAGGGGCAGTCTTTGTCAGGTCGTAGCCAGCAGTCGGCTACCCAGCAGCATGGTTCTTTTTAGCATGCGTCGGGTGGTTCAGGAGCGCCGGCACCGACAGCGTCAGTGACAAGATATGTGTCGTTTGGCTCAAAGGTCAAGAAGTTTCTCAAGAAGGGTTTCGGTAAGAAGTGCAAGGACCAGAGGCAGGCGTCATCGGGCAGTGTATAGTAGCCGGTCCCGTTTCAGCGTCAGGGATCAGTGGGTGGATCGCGAGGACCGTGTCCACGGTGTAGCGAGTTCCATCCAGGCAGGTAGTGCACGTCGCCGATAGTTTGTTTCCGGTGTGACCAGCCAGGGCATATGGGGTATGACTATCCTCAGAGGCAGCAGCAGCAGGTTCCCCAGCAGCAGAGGCCACAGTAGCAGCAGCAGCAGCAGGGACAGTATCTGCCGCTACCCAGGTCAGTGAGTGTAGGAGGCAGGCATAGAGCTCGAGGCTATATTACCCACATGACCAGGGCAGAGGCAGTGGCATCGCAGCTCATGGAAGGTACCGTTCAGATTTTGGGTTGTGCGGCTCAGGTTTTGTTTGATTCTAGCGCGTCTCATTCGTTTATTTCGGAGGACTTCGTGCTGAGTATCGAGGAGCCGGTGACCCAGTTGTCCTATGATTTGATAGTGGAGTTACCTTTAGATGATTTTATGATCACTCCGTATTGTTTCGATGAGGTTCCTGTGTGGGTTAAAGGGCGGAGTTTGCCGGCTAGGCTCTATTTGTTGCCGCTTCAGGACTTTGATGTGATTTTGGGCATGGATTGGCTCGAGGCACATCATGCTTTGGTGGATTATGGCTCGAAGAGAGTTTACTTTCGGCGACTTCGTGGACCCACCTTCTATTTTCAAGGTATCAGGTCTTCCTCTTCCCGCTTTCTTATTTCTACGATTCAAGCTCGTCGTTTGCTTGAAGCGGGTTGTCAGGATTTTCTCGCCTCGGTGGTTATGGCAGACCGGATGGAGCCGGATGTCGAGGACATTCCGGTAGTGTGCGAGTTTCCTGATATTTTTCCGGAGGACTTACCTGGATTGCCTCCCCATCGGGAGATTGATTTCGGGATCAAGATTGTACCTGGTACAGGACCTTTGGCGAAGGCTCCCTACCGTATGGCCCTCGCTGAGTTGAGGGAGTTGAAGGCGTAGTTGCAGGAGTTGTTGGTCAAGGGGTACATTCGTCCTAGCTTTTCCCCTTGGGTTGCGCCCGTGTTGTTCATGAAGAAGAAGGATGGTAGTCTGAGGCTGTGCATTGACTACCGTCAGGTGAACGAGGTAACCGTTAAGAACAAGTATCCGTTGCCGCGGATAGATGACTTGTTCGACCAGCTTCAGTCTGCTCGAGTGTTCTCGCAGATTGATTTACAGTCCGGTTATTATCAGCTAAGGATTCGCGAGTCCGATGTGGAGAAGACTGCGTTCAGTATGAGGTATGGGCATTATGAGTTCTTGGTGATGCCGTTCGGGCTCACCAATGCCCCCGCAGCCTTCATGAACTTGATGCAGAGGGTGTTTCATCCTTACCTGGACCAGTTTGTGGTCGTGTTTGTTGACGACATCCTTGTGTATTCGCGGTCTGCTGAGGAGCATGCGTACCATTTGGGTGTGGTGCTACAGACGTTACAAGATCACCAGTTGTATGCGAAGATCAATAAGTGCGAGTTTTGGCTTCGTGAGGTGCACTTTTTGGGGCACGTGATTTCTGGTGATGGTATTTCCGTGGACCCCGCCAAGGTCGAGACAGTAATGCAGTGGTCGAGGCAGTAATACAGTGGCCGAGGCCGAGGTCTGTGACAGAGATCTGAAGTTTCTTGGGACTTGCGGGCTATTATCGTCGATTTATCTAGGATTTTTCTCGCGTTGCGGCCCCGATGACCAGGCTCACACGGAAGAATGTGCCTTTCGTCTGGTCTGATGAGTGTGAGCAGAGTTTCAGGGAACTGAAGAGAGTGCTCACCTCGGCTCCGATGTTGGTTTTACCTTCTGGATCAGGAGGTTTTGTGGTGTGTACAGATGCTTCCGGGGTCGGATTGGGTGCTGTGTTGATGCAACATGGTAGAGTGGTGGCGTATGCATCTCGACAGCTGAAGCCCCATGAGGAGAACTACCCTATCCATGACCTAGAGTTGGCTGCTGTGATCTTCGCGTTGAAGATCTGGAGTCATTATCTCTACGGTGAGAAGTTCGAGGTGTTCACTGACCATCAGAGTTTGAGGTATGTGTTCACGCAGAGGGACCTTAACCTCAGGAAGAGGCGTTGGATGAAGTATATGAAGGATTATGACTTCACCCTATCTTATCAGCCAGGAAGGATGAATGTCATCGCCGATGCTTTGAGTAGGAAGGTCGCAGTCAGTGTCTTGATGTTAAGGAAGTGGAGGCTCTGGTAACAAGTGCCCAAAATTTCTTTCAGGCTCAAGATTCCTCAGGAGCCAGGGTTAGCAGTGCTTGCGAGTCTGACTATCACGCCTGCTATCCGCCGCCAGGTGATAGAGGCTCAGCATGCAGATCCTGAGTTACCCTGGACTTTGGCTATGGCTGATGTGGAGCTCGGCGAGGATGGAGCAGTGAGATTCCGTGGTTGGCGGTACATCCCAGCCGAGGAGCAGGTTCATCGTGCGGTGTTGCGCGAGGCTCATGGGAACAAGTACACCGTACACCCGGGTGCGATGAAGATGTATCGGAACTTACGGAGGCAGTTTTGGTGGCCTGGCATGAAGAGAGATGTGGCCGAATTTGTGGCCAGGTGCCGGACCTGTCAGCAGGTGAAGGCGGAGCATCAACGGCCAGGAGGTACTCTTCAGCCCTTGGATGTTCTTACGTGGAAATGGGACCACGTGACCATTGATTTTATGGTGGGATTGCGGAGGACTCTGAGTGGGTAGGACATTGTTTGGTTGCTGGTGGATAGGCTGACGAAGGTGACTCGGTTGTTACCGGTCAAAGTCAGCTAGAGTATGCCCAAGTTGGCTCATCTCTATGTGGAGCGGATCGTTCCGTTGCATGGAATTCCGACCTCCATTGTGTCGGATCGGGATCCGCGCTTCATGTCTGGATTCAGGAGGAGTTCCCAGCGAGCTCTTGGCACGGATTTAGCTTTTAGCTCAGCGTACCATCCTCAGTCAGATGGTCAGTCAGAGAGGACCATCCAGACCTTGGAGGATATGCTGAGATCCTGCTGCATGGAGTGACAGGGGAGTTGGATTCACCACCTGCCGTTGGTGGAGTTTGCCTACAACAACAACTATCATTCAAGCATCGGTATGGCTCCTTATGAGGCGTTGTATAGGCGTCCGTGTCGGACTCCACTGGATTGGTTCGAGGTTGGTGAGCATATTTTGACGGGACCGGAGTTGGTGCTGTAGTGTGTGGATGTTGTGCACCTGGTTCGTAAGAACATGTTGGCGGCCTAAAGTCGGAAGAAGAGCTATGCTGACCGTAGGCGGTAGCCTCTTGCTTTCGCCGTTGGTGATCGTGTGTTTTTGAGAGTTTCTCTGACGAAGGGGGTGATGTTCTTTGGACGGCGTGGGAAGCTGAGTCCCCACTATGTTGGTCCTTTCCTCATTGTGGAGCGTATTGGTGAGGTAGCCTATCGACTGTAGTTGCCCTCTGAGTTGGCATTGGTGCATGATGTGTTTCACGTCTCGATGTTGCGGAAATATATGCCCGATGACTCTCATGTGCTTGAGGATTCTGTGTGGCCCGAGGTGACTCCAGATCTTTCTCTCCCAGAGTTTCCCGTCCGCGTTGAGGATAGGCGAGAGCAACGCCTGCGGAACAAGGTCATCTCCTTGGTTAAGGTGCTGTGGCAGCGGCACTCTGGTGGTGAAACTTCTTGGGAACGTGAGGACGGGATGCGTGGAATTTCATGGGAACGTGGGATTTCATCCCTTACCTGTTTGAGTGAGTCTTCCGCTTCTTTCCCCTTGGGTTGTTCTCAATTTCGGGGATGAAATTCTTTTAAGGGGGGAGGGCTGTAATATCCCGGACCTTTCAGATCCTCTTTCGTGGGTCCCAGATCTGGTTTCTCAAAGTGTCTAGCTCCGTTGTGTCTAAAATTTTATTTCGGACATCTTTTGTGTTCGGGTCGGCGCGATCCGGAGTTGTTTCGGAGACCCGGAGTGCGTCCGCGGCTTTTTCGCGTGTGTTTTCCGATTCCCGGTGTGTGTTTCGGCAATTCCTTCGGAACCTCGTTGCGGGTGAACCGGGTCGTTCACCTAGGCAAGAGTGGTACCGTTGCAATCGATGCGTTCTGAGGATCACGAAAATGTAATTTTTAATTTTTTGGTATTTTTCAAAATTTTCAGATTTTTTATAAATATCACCCTTTTCTCTCTCTCCCCTACCCTTCTTCTTCTTCCTCCTTTTCTTCTTCCTCCCACCGTAACCGCCCCCTCTTACTCTCTCTCTCCCATTTCGACGCAGCGGGCCTCTCTCCGGCTGCAGACGGCGGCGGGGCGACGGCGCGGCGACGTGGGCAGCGGCCTGGCGATCTCGTGGGCGTGCGGTGCTCGTGGGAAGCGTGAAGGAGCGGGGTTTTTAAAAGCATTCTTTGTGGTTTGAGCTCTATTCGGCGGAGCTTTCGCTCCGTTGAGGTAGGGGGATGAATCCCTATGCTCATCCCGTCATCCCCCGCGATTTGTAGGCCGAATGAGAGCCGAGAGGGGTGCTTTTGAGCGGGTTAGGGCAAAATCATGTTTTGGGGAGAGTTCGCCCGATATATGGATTTGAGCCACAATTCGGCATTTTGATGGCCTAGAAGCATGCTAGGGGTCCCCAGGGGTCTTCCCCTTTGATTTCCCCCTCTCCTATGGAGGCATGGGGGCGTGGTCGATGTTTTTGGGCGTTTCACGCCGTTTCTCCGCCGGGTTGGTGTGACGGTCCTTCCAGTGACCGTCACATAGTGTGACGCGCCCAAAAGGGTGCGTTACAGCCCTGTTTTAGCCAAATGGGGGTCTGTGGGCTGTGACGGTCCCACGATAGACCGCCAGGGCGCTGTGACGCGCCTGGGTTGGACCATCAGGGACGATTCGACTGTTGGTTTTGACTGTTGGGTGTCAAGGCCTGTGACGCACCAGGACTGGCGCGTCATAGCCTTGTGACGCCCCTGTGTGGGTGCGTCAGAGTGGACACATTCCCACCCTATAACGCACCAGGGTTGGTCCGTTACAGTCTGTGACGCACCGAGTGGCACGGGTCACAGTTTCTTCCTTCGTGCCTTGTGACGCACTAGGCTGGGTGCGTCAGGGCCTGTGACGCACTAGGGTAGGCGCATTACAGTCATTTTTGCACCGAGGGCCTGACACCCCTATGTTGGGCCGTCAGGTGGCTGTGACGGTCCAGCCTTAGACCGTTAGAGCCTGTGGCGCGTCTAGAGTAGACAGCCAGCCTCAGGACTGTACCGGGTGGTTCAAAGTCCCGTTTCTTCTCCAACCGTGGTCATCGTGCGACGGTGCTAGTACGTGGGATGGTCCTCGTACGTTGTCGGACGCGGACGTGATTTTCCGTTGACTTGAGAGTCTACTCCTTTAGTGACCCTCCACTAGTCGTAGCCCACCAGTACACGTGTGCTGGTCTCACCTGGGAGTAGGTGTACGGGCTTACCCTAAGGACGGTTTTAGACTGGTTTCCGTCGGACCCCACATCTTACAGCCAGAGTCCGACTGAGGGGAAAATTGGTCAGAGGGCAAGACCAGGGATGCGCGGTTTGTGTGTGCACACGTGGTTGGGGGCAGTTGGACCCACGCTGACGGGCGTGACCCCAACTAGTCACTTGTTTGTAGTTACTTGTACGGTGTCTCAGTTCCCGCTGGGCCGGAGGGAGACACCTGAGGCGCGGACTAAGACGTCAGTGGACGCATTCGGCCTTGCTTCTAGTGGGAGGTACTCTTGTCGAGTCGGGAGTGACAGACTGTCAGTTGTTGCGACTTCAACCTTCGGAGTTTTGTTGTATTGGCTGTGGTGTTCTGGTCGTTTCACTGTGGCACGTGTGTCGGTCTTCGTGCCGTGAGACCGGTGTTTTGTAGATGGCAGGGCTTCCCTTTCCGAGGTACTCGCTTACTGCTAGCGTAGCGGTTTCTTCATTTACGAGGTAGGGTTCGAGTGATCCCTACTGAGTCTTGTTCTGAGACTTATTCCCTGCGTGTTTTCACCGTGTTTCAAGTGAGGCCCGACTTCAGGGGAGCGCGTCTGAGGCTCAGCGCGGTTCAGGTGCCCAGAGTTAGTGCCAGAGGTCAGAGCCGGGGTATGTCCCGTGTAGCTGTACTTTTCTTTCTTGTCTCTATGCTAGTTGTAGACTACTACTGTTGTTATTTCATTATTATCTTGTGGACCTTGTATCATGTAAAATGTTAATTTATTTCCTGCTTAATTATATAACTGTTTATTTTCTATAATTATTTGTGATACTTGTGTAGTCTCCACACCATTCTTTTAACCCTTCCGAGTCTTCGAACTCGTGGGTGGCGGTGCGAGTCTCGAGTTATCGGGCCTTCCCGGTAATCGGATTCTCGGGTCGTTACAATGTAAGGGTCTCGGATGGCCTTACCCAGCCAATCCCCGGCCTCGATAATGCAACTATCGAGGCTTTCAAAGCTTGGGAGGTGACACAGATAGATGGCCCCAGCAGCTTGTTCTATACTGTTGAGGAGCACCCTACTCAGGAAGACACTTATTGTCATCTGCCCGAAGACATAGAGAATCAGCTAGCTCCCGTTTAGGGTCTGGCATTCATGACGAGTCGGATGGCCAGGATGTTCCAGAAACAGCACATCCCCTCCAACCAGTCGCACAAAGACAAAGAAGCATTCCAGAAGATGTGGTATCCCGTGAGTCTGGACAAAGAAATGAGACGTATTTCTCAACATCCTGGGTTGGCCTTCACCCTTGAAGAATATTATTACAGTGGGTGCTATGAGGTGGTTACCATCTCCACTTTCTATTCTGCTGAAAACAATCCGCTGGGGGCAATTTTTGATGAATACCCAACAGAAGCAGAATATGCTGAATCGACTCGATCAAGAGACCCGGAAACAGATGCCATGGCTCCTTGCCGATGTTGGGAGGAAGTCTATCCTGAAGAAGCGGCCCTTCAAGCCTGATTTGACACGTCCAGCAGTAGCGAAGCCGAAGATGTTGAAGAAATAGGGACGTCTCCCTCTGGCGGGTCTCCGCTAATGATGATTCCAGCACCTCTCGTGCCGATCGGAGAGACTTCTGTCGAAGCCGAGCAAGAGATGCATGCTGCTGAAAAGAAAAGTGCCACCCCTGTTGAGGACACATCATGTAGCATCCTACTTTTTCTATTAAAAATATTTCTATAATTGCTTAATTAATTATTGGCTCAACTTCTAAAGAAGATTATTAAAATTCTGAAAAAATATGAATCTAATGTAAAATTGAATTTGTAACAACTTTGTCTTCAGGTAAGAGCCCAAAATAAAATTCGTATAGGCCCAATTTTGCATTTTTAGCAGTTTCTCGTGGGTTAGAAGACTTAGTTTAACCATTGCAATTTGGGCCCAATTCGAGACCAATTGTGCTCCAATTCGAGCCAAACCCTAGCCCATTGATAAGTCTTTGCTTTCTCTTCGAAAACCCTAAGTCTAGATGATTCTTCTGGCGACGGCGGCGGTGGATTAGAACCCTATCCGAAGTTTTCGCCCAAATTTCTTCTTAGGACTCTTCAACCAAATCTGATCGCTAGGAGTCCCTATAGGTTCTATTTACAGAGGGCTTTTAACACCCTAGAACCCTATTTGCACCAGAAACAGGCGGCGTGACCGATCGTGACCGGACGAGGGAGAATTTGGGCGTTCTAGGAGCGGTACCTAGGGTTCCGGCGACCCTTCCTTTTCGTTCTTATTTCCTTCAAGTAAAGGTAGGTGTCTCTCAGGCCAAACAAAAATCTAATAATACCATCTTGTTCGTCTTCCTAAACCCTTTCTTTTGATACCTAATTGCCCAATTTTCGTTCACCATGTTGTTCGAATTTCATGTTTTACTCTGAGGTTTATAAATGGGCAACTTTCATGATTATTAGTTAAAGGTTAAATCTTATTGTTTTAGATCAAAATCAAAGCATACTATCTTGTACGAAATTTTATGCTCTTTCCAACGGTAGTATTTGCCCTAAAATTGTTCATTCTATCATGAGAAATCGAAGTTTTTAGTGTAACATGTCCAGTTCGTCGTTGGCGGGTTCCCAGGTTTATGTGACGCATCTTCCAGAGACCGTTACAACGTGACGACCGCACGACAGACCGTCACATGCGCCTGACGGCCCCATGATAGACCGTCACATGCCCCTGTGTTTTAAACTTTTTAAGATTTTACCTATTTATTTTTTGAAACGTAACGCATCTACTATGGACCGTTACATTTTTGTAACCCCCCTTACATAGACCGCCACATTCTTCTGGCATGGCGTTTTTAAACTTTAATTCTTGCGTTTTAACCAGGGACTTGCTATGTTTTAGTATGACTTCTTGATCTGTAACAATACAGAACGTGATAATAATTTAGTATCATGATCATAAACATTGGGTTTTAATTTCTACATTAAAGTTGTTAGATAGTCCTAAGTTGATTCATCATATGAAAATTGATAGAAACCCTTAATACTTGTATAAATTCTGATCTATGCAAAATATATGTTATTGTTTGACAGTCATGCCACTCCGGTGGGATTGACTGACCGCACAGTCTTGGTTTCCATGTTTATTAGCCTCAATTCCTGTAATAGATGGGACTCTCCGCTGGATATTCCTTCCGTCGGACTAGGATCACTATTATGAGACCTCCATAAGGCCCCGTTGATGGGGGCATCTCTCGCCCCATATATTTTCAAAGCCCCGGTTGCCCGCCAGCATGGTTCCATTACATCCGTCACATTTTTCTAAGTCAATTCATGTAACTTTCATATTTTCTTTGAGTCATAATTATGTAATTTTCCTTTTATTTGAGTCTTGTACCTAGGTTAATGAGTCATTTACCAAGGTTAAGTGTCATTATGTTGATAGATTAGTTTATGGGCCCAATTCATTGGGCTTGGCCCAAGGGCACCCCCCTTCCCTTGGTTATTTGTCATTGTGTTAAGAGTCAAGGTCTTTTGTAGAAATGTAAGTTGCCTATATATAGGACCCCATTTCCTCCATTTGAACTAATGAATCAATGAATGAAAAACTTGCCATTTTGAGAGTTTACACTTTTTATCTAGTGGAGAGATTCCATTTTTTGGGTGAGAGAACCTAGGGGAGAGATTCCCCACCCATCCCTCTCTTAATCTCTCTTTTTCACTCCCCTTTCTCTCTCCTCCACACCCAATTTTGAAAATTTTCTCTCTCCTCCCTTCCCAACCACCACTCTCCCACCTCCCCCCATTAAAGACCACTCCCCTTCCCCACACATCCCATTACTCCACCCCCTAGTCCCAAGAGAGCTTCCACCAATCCTAGATCCACCTCCCAACCCCCAACTACCCCACCCACTTCCCCAAGCACCCTTCCCACTACCCAAAGCGGCCCTCCACCTTCCCAAGGCACCTCTTCCCATCCCCAAGACCACCATTGACCACCCCACATTAAAGGAAATTCAAACTCACATGCCCTCCACCCACTTGTGCCCCCCCACCTTCCTCCTTCTCCCTCCAAGCCCAAATTCGTAGCTCCTCCTCCCACCACCTATTAGACCCCCTTCCAGACCCTATTCTTCCCCTCCCACATCTTGGAACACCCCTTCCTAGACCCCCTCACAGCCAGGGTTCTCCCCACACTCATCCACCTCCATTTCCCCTCCCATATACCCCATTTCCCCCCACCATCTTCAACCTCCAGTTTTCAGTTCGCTGGCAGCAGAAGAGTAGTAACTTTCAGCAGTGACTCCGACCACATCCCAGAGAGTTTGAAGACCCAAGAGCTATCCACGGAAGCATCTTCTTGTCTTCTTGGCAACGGAAGTGGTTTCATCTTTATCCGAGCTGTGTGCTGCCCGGGAGATCCGTTCTCCCACAACTGCGTAGAGCTGCCCCTGCTGAGTACCAGAACCGGAGTAGAAGCTTCACCACGACGAACCTTGGAAGAATCAGTTCAAGAGTGCTGCTGTAAAGTTCTTCCTCGCCCTGTCTACTTTCAGAATCAAGAAGCGAAACTTCAATCGGCGTTCGTGATCCAGAGTTATCAATTTTCTCCTTCAGCTACGTGGGTCTGCTACCCACAGTCTGCACCGACCTGTCATCATTGTTCAGAGTCCCCTGGTCTTCTTCGGCATTGTTTGGCTTCCCCGTCAATTTTTTTGGGAAGAGGACTCATCCACGGTTCCAACAAATCCAATGGTGCTTAATTCCGAGTTTGGGAGCTGTCGGGGCATCCTCTGCAACCTGCTATTGAAAACCAGGAGCTGCCAGTCTGAGACTCTGCCTCCCTGTTCGGGCCTCTACCCAGACCAGCAGGGGTGACAGAAGAAATTAACAAAATTTGGACGACTTTCCCGGCCTCCTATGAAGATTTTCCAGGTAGTTTCATCCCCAACAAAATTCGGCATCAGTCGCAGCAACCATTTCTTCGATCATCTATCGGCACCCACAGAACGTGGACAGAACCGGCGACCTCCCATCTTCGGTGTTCCTCTCTCAAGTTCCCCTCCCCGCTTGGCCGGTGTGAGCATGGATTTTTATTCATCTTTTATTTATTTTATCTTTTTATTTTGGGTTTATTGGTTTATTGGTTGGTTTGTTAGGCGTGCCAGTCACCGGAGTGACGATTTATTATGCGCTCGATCTGACTCAATCAGTCGATTGTGAAGTCCGAGTCGGGACCGGAATTCCGTCATACCATAAAGGTTATGACGTTAATTACGCCCTTCCTAAGAAGGACAACCCTTGATTAGACACCAAAATAGGGGGGCCCCCTCGGGGCGGTTAAAAAAAAAAATGACAGTGCATAACATTGAAGTTCTTGTTATTCTAAGAAGGTGATTGGATAGACGACAAATTATTAAATCAGTATGACCCCTTTGTGTGGGTCATACCGGGCAGAGATAAGACACCGTCCACGCAGTGGCGGGGCGGGGCCTGGACGATCATCGGAGACATGTCCCCTTTTGCTTTTCTCATCCGGCCAAGGGCCTCTAGGTGTTTGTATTCCCTGAAGAATTGAGTCAGACGGAAGGCGGATGATACACATCTTCCGGGCTTATCAGGGTTAAAGCGTCAATCGACATTTCAGCAGCATTTCCCCTTTATCTGGATCATGCCCAGGGGGAATATGCTATCACCCACGAAGTGCCGGGATGAAAGCCGAGAGAGAGAGAGAGGTGCCGAACCTCCTGAATTACATATGTCTGTTATGGGGCGATGTTCGATTTTCCCTTAGGGAAGCCGGTGGAACTCATGCAGTGGCAGAGCCCTCCCGAGCTAAAGGGGTTATTCATGAATCCGATACGGGACGGTGGAACATAAGGGAGTCTGTCCCCCTTTAGATTTATCCCCGGGACCGGTCCTGTGACTCATGGGTATCCCCGAGTAAGTTTGATCAAGCTATCGGAGGCCCAATTGGATGGCAGGATAGGTTCTCGGCACAGCTCAAGTTGGATGGGATTGCCGGCGCAAAGGCAAGGTGGAAGAGGGGTTCCCGGCGCGCCCAAGAGATGGGTTCTCGGCGCGAAGACAAGGTGGGAAAAGGGGTTCCCGGCGCAAAGGCAAGGTGGAAGAGGGGTTCCCGGCGCGCCCAAGAGATGGGTTCTCGGCGCGGAGACAAGGTGGGAAAAGGGGTTCCCGGCGCGCCGAAGAGATGGGTTCTCGGCGCGACCAGGAGATGGGGTTCTCGGCGCAAGAAGGCTTGCGCCGAGAACTATTCACCTATTCTACTGTTCGTGGCGCCGAGATGTATAAGAGATGGCGCCGAGATGGTTTAGAATGGTTTCCGGAGCCCTATTTTTTTGGGTTTCTTGATGATTCAGGCCAAGGTAGATGGGTTCTGTGGGGCCAAAGTGGATCAGTTCATCAGATTGGAACTGGATTAGGTTTAGGCTCCAAAGGAAGGCCAGGGTCGAAGAGGATTTGGGGAAATCAGGGTATAGAGAATCCCTGTCACCAGTGTAGTGCAAAGTCCCGGGGACAGGTTAATATAGTCTTTCATCTTCATGGGAGAATTTTGGCAGCACCTCCCCTGGACTTAGAATTTGCCAGGGAATGATAGACAATCACCCGCGGAGTGCCGGGGTGAAAGCCAAAGAGTAGGGGGGTACTGGACCCCTGACCCATGTACGCGCTTGCAGCACTATCTTAATATCCCTTTTGAGACCACTGAAGCCTATGCAGTGGCAGGGCTTCCTTGGTTCGTCAGGTTATGAAAATAGATCGAACCCCAAGGGGGGCATGTAAGGGGGATGGTTATCCCCATTGATTTTTATCCTTGAGGTGTATATGATGACCCGGGATGTCCCTCGACAGAATACAGGGTTACATTGAGTGGATTATAGGGGTATCTATATGGTTTCTTGACTAGTGGTAGGAGGTTTTCGTCTGGGGCTCAAGGGATGGAGCATTCATAGCCTAAAGGGGCTTACGGCACAAAGGGGTAATTCCCGGCGCAAGAACCACTGCGCCGAGAAGTGTTCTTCACAAGGGACTATTCTGGGTGCCGGGAAGCTGGGACAGGCAGTTCCCAGCGTGCAAACAGCCGCGCCGGGAAGGTTTCTTCCGGGGTTACTGTTCTTGGCGCCGGGAAGTTCCGGGTCTCTGTTCCTGGTTCTTCTGGTTTCGGAAGAGGTTTCAGGCAGGATTTTCTAGCACAGATGGGGAGGATTGGAGGGTTTATCAGTATAGAGGCCGGATGTTTAAGGGAGGGTAGCATCAGTCGAAGGACAGGATCATCCATCATTAAACCCTCGGGAGATATATGGGGTTTTTGTCACCTGCTGTCCAGGTGATCAAGAGATTGATGTCTCTGATCCCTGAGCAACCTGAAGGCTCGAGAGAGGGCTAAAATCTTTGCAAGAGGCATGTCATTAAGAGAAGAAAGGATAAGGAGATGAAACCCAATAACCCATTGGATGAGGGCCGATGCTCCATCCTCATCTTTTCTCAAAGGACAGACCCCCTGATATGCGAAAGATACGGAAACCTGGAATATCAGAGTCATCAAGCATCTTGCTGAACAACACGTACAGAGGGGGGAGACGGATGACGGAGCAAGGTATCAGTGCCTCTACTGCCAGGGGACGAGAGAGTCCTAGATCTACTGAAAGGATCTGAACCTCACGAGAACCCTTCTGGAGCAGCCAAGGCCAGATCCCGGGGTAGGGAAACATACACAGAGTAATATAGAGAAAGAATAACGGCGAACACTATGCATGCAGTGCTCTTTCACCCCTTTTATTCATTCAATCATCACACAAGTTACATCAGATGATCTCCATCAAACCAAAAGGAAGAAATGAAGGAAACCCAACAGGAGACACATGGTTTCATCCGGACGAACTGATCGTCAGATAAGAACATAAACATTGGGGAAAGAAAAATACAGCAGAGAGAAACAACGGAGAAACTATGGGGGAGGGCGGAGTATTGACTCCTCTCCCTCCCCAGCTGCCCACCTTTTTCTCTGATCTCTTGGCCTCTTCTCTGCTTCTTCTTCTGTTGACGCTGCTCTTCTCTCCTTTCTTGTCAGTATCTATCTGTCTGTCTCCTCCCTTCTGTCGAGAGAAAGGGGGTTTTATAGCCCTTGCTCAATATCCTTTCGGCGGGCATATTTCGGCGCGCCCTGGTCTCGGGAGACTTCCCGGCGCGCAAGAGTCCAGCATCCTGGCGCCGGTTCTGGGCGTTGGTGAGGGGATCTCGGCGCTGTGATCATAAGCCCATTTAGGGATTTTAAATGCTTTCAATTCTTTCTATCAGTGGGCTCCGACTATCAAAGCCGTTAGCCCTGCTTCTTTACTTGCTAGTCCCTCGTGTCTGTCAGGACAGGCGAAGGTTTCTTTGTTGGTGAGTTGGTATAGTTTCACCAAAATTCTTCTGGAGGTTTTCATCAGTCAACAGACTTGCAATTTCATCAGTACTGTCATCTGGGCGATGATAACACCGGACATCAGCTTGGCCGGGGAGGGCTTCAGCTGGGTAGATAGCTTTAGTGACGACTCTTCTTTAGCTCTGACTTTGCAGAGATTATAAGGGTCTTCATTGCTGGTTCTGTTGTGATCTTCTCTTCGGTCCCATCTTTGATCTTGATTATATTTCAGGTGTCAACAAATGCCGCCCACCTGCGGACGACGTAAGCACAGGAACAACGTCACGGGGTTTGCAGGTGCCTCTTTAACATTCGAGGCTATCTTCTTCAATCTCTCTTTGATATTGTCCTTCAGCTTGATCATATTGCTGTAGCATCATTCGACATGCATAATTTTTATTTTCCATATTCTTCTAATTCTTTTTCTGTTTTCAGCGTTTTGTATCCTTCTCGGCATGACATTCATGGGCTTCTCGGCGCGAGGATTGGGCGGCTTCTAGGCGCAGACGCTGTGCAAGCTCTCGGCGCGCCCTGGTCTCGGCCAGGCCCTTCTCGGCGCGGGGGATAGGCTACCTCTCGGCGCGCCTTTTTCACCAGAAGGGGGAGGGTTCTCGGCGCGCTAATTGCCGCGCCGAGAGCCCCTCTTCTACCTTCACTATTTATGGCGCCGGGAGGTCTTTTCTTCTCATTTTCATCGGAACTTCCTCTCTCTTCAATCTCTTCTCATTGGCGCGAGCTTCTCTTTATCTGATACAGCCCAGGAGCAGGTTGCAGTGCCTGTGGAAAGGGACACGAGGCTGCCTTCTCCTACCCCGGCTGGCGAGGAGGAGGGTAAATGTGCTTTCTCATCTTTTCTTTATACTTCCCTTGTTTTTTTCTGTTATATCCCTCAGAGGTCCCCTTTTGTTGAGGTGGCAGCCAGGGAGCAGACTGAGGCCATGATAGCAGCGGGAGAGTTGCCTCAACCGCAGGAGAGTCACGGGACTCTAATAAAACGGAGCATTATTCCAGCCAGACGCATAATCACCCGGTCTGCATCCCGGTATGCTCTAGAGGCGACCCCGCGGCATATAGCTAGAGTGGAGATATCCTCGGGCAGCTCCGAGACCATTTTTGATGATGCAAAGGAAGTGACTTTCAGCGACAGTGAGGAGGAAGTTCTAAAATCAGAAGCCTTGCCCGTATTTTCAAAAGGCCTTCCGCCTTTACAGCCTCCTAAGCTGCTGATGCTATCTTCTGAGGAGGAATTGCAAGAGGAGTTTGCCGGGCTCGACACCGAGGTTGACATAACCCCTCCGTTTGCTGCTTCAACTACGGAGCTTTCTCCCCTTTTGTCTCATTTCGAGGGTATGGACCCCACTTTAAAGGTAAGCTTCTCTTTTTTTGTTTGCTGTTCTATTTATTTTCTTTCATTCATTGCTGAAGGTCATTCTGCTTTGTCCTCAGGACCCTGTCATCATCCGCTCAGACGCGATCGCAGTTTCTATGGCCGTTTCATCCGCAGACTTGGCCATTATCCCTGCTTTACCTTTAACTTGCATGGGAATTTCTGAGGTTATCCGCCCTGTGCCAGTAAGGATACAATCTTCAACTGACTTAGCATCATTGGACTTGGGGGCCTCAGGAGAAAGTTCCGTCCCTGTCAGGGCCTCAGATTTTAGAGCCGAAGCAGACCCAGCCAGGAGCTCGACTTTTATACCGGCAGCAGTAATGTCCATTGCGCCCGAGTCAGCAGTCACTGCCATAGTGGCTATAGAGACTGGATTTCTGCCTCCACAGGCTAGGGCGCCTTCGTCCCTATTACCAGAAAGAGCAGTTGAAGATGAAGCCCCCACTCAGGAGACCCATGAAGAGATAGCTCCCTCATTTATTGATTCTCCTCCTGCGGGTGTTCAAGCCATAACTCCTGAGGCAGCGGTAGTAGAGGAGTCTTCGGCTCGGGAGGAGAGTATAGAGAGGGACCAGCCAGATCTCCCAACAGATTTGCCGTCTTCATCCTCCCGGTCGGCTATTGCGCTGTGGGCGGACATTGATAGTGAAGTGACCTTTGAAGTGATCCCCTCCGCTTCTTTTGGCTTCGCATCGTCTGAGAGCTTTGTCTGACAGAACCTGGATATGCTGCGCCAGCTGGTAGAATCTCAACCTGGCTTGACACATTTGCAGCTGAAGGAGATTGCTGATCGCTTCACTGTCGGCCTGCAGGCCATGGGCTGCCCTTTGGACATATGGGTTCAGCGTGTTCTGCTTCTACTGAAATTCATGCATCGGAGCGATTTCCTAGCACGGACTATGACCGACAAGCTGACGACATTGAAGTTGCAGAGGTCAGAGTGTAAATCTGAGCTGGAGAAGCTGACGCTTGCCCTTGACGAACGCCAGGCTGAGCTACAGAGTGTTGTTCAGCGGGAGGAAGCTGTCCAGGACCGGATAGCCATTCTCGAAGTGGAACTCACTGGACTTCGAGCCGAGCTGCAACAATTATCCTCTATTCGGCCACAGTCCACCGAGGAGGTGGCCTTGTTGGAGGGACGGGTGATGTCTCTCCAGGGTATGTCCGTGAAGCTTCAGGAAGAGGAGGCGCGCCTTCACGAGCTAAGAGCCGCTCCCGATGTGGGTCTTTTGGCCTTTGAAGATATCTTCCGGCGGCCTTGAATTATCTCTTCTTTGTTTTCTTCTGCCCTCTTTTGTGATATAGTGTCCCCTCGGGGCTCTTTGTGTACTCCTCTTTTAATGAAAAGGAATCTTCGGCTTCATGTGTACTCATCGCCTTTTCTATGTGGTTTCATCACTTTGGGAAGTGGGGTAGTGGTTCTAGCAGTCCCTCCTGTGAATGGCCCGTACCTGGCAGGAGAGCGTCCATCCCTTCATAGAAAGGATGGGGAACTCGCTCCACCGCGTGACGGCATCCAGGGGGGCATGCTTAAACCGAATTCTGTTGGTAGTAGCAAACGTCTTCTTTGGTCATATGTGCCGCAAGGGAGACTGTTTGCGGGAATGTGAATGAAAAGGCCTAGAGCATCATCCGGAACGGGCGAATGGTCCATCCTGGGTAGGTTTCAAGGCCAGTCGGGGCAATGTGCCAATCGGCCGGTGCATGATTTCATCATCAATATTGGGATCATATTGATGCAACGAAGTTTTATAGGTTTCATCAGAATAGACGTAAGGTCTAGACTGGATAGGGTTACCTCAGGTAGGACTTTGAAGGTCCGTGGTTTTCATTAGGACAGATGTAAGGTCTGAACCAGATGGGGTTTCATCATTGATCGGGTGGGGTGCCGGTCGATCAATAGCTGGTTTCATCATCAACATTGGGTTTATATCGATGCAAAGAAGTTTCATAGGTTTCATCAGAATAGACGTAAGGTCTAGACTGGATAGGATTTTATCATTGATCGGGCGGGGTGCCAGTCGATCAATAACTGGTTTCATCATCGACATTGGGTTTATATCGATGCAAAGAAGTTTCACAGGTTTCATCAGAATAGACGTAAGGTCTAGCCTGGATAGGGTTTGATCGCATGTGGGACTTTGCTAAACAATACGTAGATTTCATCAGGATAGACGTAGGGTCTATCCTGGTAGAGTTTCATTGCTGACCGGGCAAGGAGCCGATCGATCAAGAGAAGGTTTAAGAGTTTAATCAGGGCAGACGTAAGGTCTGAGCTGGCCAGGCTTTATCAGAATGGTGATGGGTTTTATTGTCGGTGGGACATTCACAAGAGGGTATGCAGATTATATCAGGGTAAACGTAAGGTCTGCCCTGGAAAGGTTTCATTGTTGACCGGGCAAGGAGCCAAACGGTTAACGGAAGACCTTATCAAGGGAAAGAAGTATGGAATTTCTCAGAACTACCACATTACTGGCCCAGGCGCCCTTTTGGGTTTTCACCAGAGCTAGCCCCCTCTTGCTTTTAGCCACGCGCCCTTTCGGGTTTTCACGTGGCGGGGTACCCGATTTTGCTTGTAGTGCCCTTTTGAGTTTTCACCACAGCTGGGTTTTAGCCATTCTTGCCCTTGTCCAGAATGCCTGAACAAGTCTGGCGGGGTATCTCTATTTTTAACCCCACTTTTTCATATATATATATTTTTTGTATTCTTTCTCTTTTCCTTTGTCATCATCTTTCCTGGAACTAGAACTTTCATTCTATGGACCATGGGACCATGTGCTTATTGTGGATACATGATCATTGATGTGGGTGTCAACATCAATGCAAAGGGGAATAGGGTTTCATAATCTATCCAGACGAAAGGTCCGAATTGATTTAGAGGATATAGATAGCAGCTCGGGCACGAAGCCATTTGCTGGAAATGTGAGTTTCATCATTAATGTAAGGTTTGACATTAAAGCAAAGGAATAGAGTTTCATGATCTATCCAGACGAAGGGTCTGAATTGATTCAAACAGCTGTGTCGTGTTTGTCAGAGCAGACAGAAGGTCTACCCTGGATGGGTTTTAGCATCGATCAGGCAGTCTGCCAACCGATCAATAGTAGATTTCATCATTGGTATTGGGCTCATACCAATGCAAAGGTTTCATATGTTTCATTGGGATAGACGTAAGGTCTAAACCGGATAGGTTTCATCGCTGATCGGGCAGTGCGCCAATCGATCAACAGCAGGTTTCATCATCGGTACCGGATTCATACCAGTGCAAGGGTTTCATATGTTTCATCGGGATAGACGTAAGGTCTAAACCGGAGAGGCTTTATCGTTGATCGGGCAGGGTGCCAATCGATCAACATCAGGCTTCATCATCGGTACCGGGACGTGTGGTAGGTTTCATCAGAATAGATGTAAGATCTAGACTGGATGGGATTCATCATGGTGGATCTTAGACAAAGACAAGTGGAAGTGTTTCATCAGAACAGACGAAAGGTCTATTCCGAGGTGGGTCCCTCTTTTTTTTTGTGTTCATCTCTGAGCAGGTGCCATTCATCGATGTGGGGTGAACATCAATGCAAAGGAGAGTAGGGCTTCATCATGCAATTCAAACGGAAGGTCTGAACCGAAGCTGGTGGATGGCGGCTTAGGCATGAAGCTGTTGCCAGGAATGTAGACTAGCTTAACAGGGACGAAGAGTCCAAGATAAAGAAACGGACCGGCCTATCTTGTCGATGATGACAAAGGCCGAGGAATTATTTAGACAAGATTTCCGGCGGGACTTTGTGATGATTGTCCTTCTCGGAGTTTTATCAGGAAGGGTGAAGAAGGGAACTTTAAATTACCACATTACTGGTTTAAGCGCCCTTTCGGGTTTTCGTAGAAGCCAGCCCCCTCTTGCTTTTGCCCACACGCCCTTTCAGGTTTTCACGTGGCGGGGTACCCGATTTTGCCCGCAGTGCCCTTTCGAGTTTTCACCACAGCTGGGTTTTGGGCCATTTTTACCCTTGTCCCTAATATAGGAGCAAGTCTGGCGGGGTATCTCTATTTTTAACCCCATTTTTACTTTCTTTTATTCTTTCTTCTTCCTTCCTCTCTTTTTTTTAGAGGGTGACAGGTCGGAATGCCACTAGATCAGGATAAGGGTAGCTTGGCTAGGGTGGAGTGCCGCCAGACCAAGAAAGGGGTAGCTCGACTAGGGCGGAGTGCCGCTAGACCAAGAAAAGGGTAGCTCGGCTAGGGCGGAGTGCTGCTAGACCAAGAAAGGGGTAGTTTGGCTAGGGCGGAGTGCCGCTAGACCAAGAAAGGGGTAGCTCGGCTAGGGCGGAGTGCCGCTAGACCAAGAAAGGGGTAGCTCGGCTAGGGCGGAGTGCTGCTAGACCAAGAAAGAGGTAGCTTAGCTAGGGCGGAGTGTCGCTAGACCAAGAAAGGGGTAGCTCGGCTAGGGCGGAGTGCTGTTAGACCAAGAAAGGGGTAGTTTGGCTAGGGCAGAGTGTCGCTAGACCAAGAAAGGGGTAGCTCGGCTAGGGCGGAGTGCCGCTAGACCAAGAAAAGGGTAGTTTTGCCTGATCACTCAGGGAATGTCGGTTGTGCTGCATGATACAGCTTTAGATGTCTGCCGTTGAGTGGTGAGAATTGAATTTCCCCTCGATGGTTGACAACCACGTAGGCTCCTCCTTCGTAGACCCTCTGTATCACATAAGGACCTTCCCAATTAGCATTCAGCTTCCCTTTTGGGTTGGACGCCATGACTTCTCTTTTCTTGACCATGACGAGGTCACCTTTCTTGAATTCTCATCCTCTTACGAGTTTGTTAAATGTATTAGCCATGCGGGCCTGATACATTTGGATATTCTTCTGAGCTTGGAGGCATTTCTCTTCCAATTCAGCCAATTCTTCTAATCTTCTTTCTGCATTGGTCTGTTCGCCACGGGCCAGGCCATATTGGACTGCCACTCTGAGTGAGGGGACTTCCAGCTCTAGCGGAACCACTGCCTCTGAGCCGTATACCAGTGAGTATGGTGAGCACCCTGTAGGTGTCTTGAAGACGGTGCGGTATGCCCACAGAGCTTCATACATTTTTTCTTCCCAGTCCTTTTTATTGGAACTGACGACCTTGGCCAGCAGGGTGCACAGAGTCTTGTTAAAAGCTTCCGCTAACCCGTTTGCCTGTGGATTGTAAGGGGTGGAAGTCCTCCACTCGATTTATATTTCTCGGCAAGCCGATAGACCTTCTGATTTCTGAAATGGCTTCCGTTATCAGATATTATTCGGCTGGGGATTCCGAACCGAAGATAATATTCTGCTTGATGAATCTAGCGACCAGCTCACCAGTCACTTCTCTTAATGCTACAGCCTCCGCCCATCGGGAGAAGTAATCTGTTATGGCCAGTATGTACTTATGTCCGGCCGAGGAAGTCGGCAGTGGCCCGACTACATCAGTTCCCCATTGTGCAAATGGCCAGCTGGGAACTGTAGGGTGCAGAGTCGTAGGAGGCCTTCTAGGCACAGTAGCATGCTCTTGACATTTTTGGCATGACTTTGCGAATTTACAGCAGTCTTCAAACATGGTGGGCCAATAGTAGCCCAGCTTCTTGATTTCTATCTTCATCTTGGGACCAGCCTGGTGGGCACCTGCTGTTCCGGCATGTACTTCTTTCATCGCCTGCCAAGCTTCCTCAGTGGACAGGCAGCGGAGCAGAATCTTCTTGCGTGCATCTGCCATTATTCGGAACAAAGTTCCATTCCTGTATTCATAAGAATCTTTGATTCTCAGAAGTTTCATCTTTTCTTCTCTTTTCTGCGGCAGCTGTTGGTGTAGAAACCACTGCAGCAGGTGCTGTCTCCAATCAGGCGCCTATACCGTGCTGATAGCAGCAACTTCATCTTCTTCGGGGCACCCTTCTAGCATACTGGGGACCTGCCGCCGGTTCATAACAACAATGTTCAGTGTCTCATTTGGTGGGACTGCTAGTGAGCTGGCTAGCTTTGCCAGTGCATCAGCTTGGGCATTGTGCCCCCGGCCCACATGCTTGAGCTCAATATGATAGAATTTCACGATAAGGCACACAACTTTCTGGTGGTAGGGATTCAATTCTGGCTTCCGCACTTCGAACTCCCCTTGGATTTATTTTATTATCAACATCGAATCCCCGAATACCTGAAGCATTTGGATACCCATGTTGAGGCTGATATGCAGACCGATTATCAGAGCTTCGCACTCAGCTTCATTATTGGTGCAGTGCTTGTTTATAGAACAGGAAGTATGCACGACCTCCCCTTCTGGCGACTTCAGCACAATACTGGCCCCGGCCCATATTCTGGTCTTTCCATCGGAGTCTTTCTCTGTTCTAGACGCTCCGTCAAAGAATAGCTGCCACATAACTGGCCGAGCCTGGCAAGCTTCGAGTGTCTCATCATCGGGTAACTCAGTCCCTAGCATGTCATTTTCCGGCACAGGATGCTCTGCGAAGAAATCAGCCACGGCCTGTCCTTTTATCGCCCTCTGGGGTGTGTAGGTAATATCAAATTCCATCAGGATCACTGCCCATTTGCCCAACCGGCCCTTCAGTACTGGCTGAGTCAATATGTATTTGAGCGGATCTGCTGCAGATATCAACCTGACTTCATGTGACAACATATAGTGTCGGAGCTTCTTGACAGCAAAGACTAGTGCCAAGCATGTCTTTTCTATGTAACTGTAGCCTTCTTCAGTTCTAATCAGCCTCCTACTCAAGTAGTACAAGGCTTGCTCTTTGCCTCCTTCATTTATCTGTGCCAGCATTGCCCCCAGGGAACAGTGTGTGGCCGCGATATACAGTATCAAGGGCCTGCCCTTAATTGGTGCCCCCAGCACTGGAGGGGTCTTGAGATATTCTTTCAGCTTCTCAAAGGCTTCCTGACATCCATCGTCCCAGAGGAACGGTACATCTTTCATCATGAGCTTGTGAAAGGGGTGGCATCTTCCCGACAGATTCGATATAAATCGTCGGATATAGGCCAAACGCCCTTGCAGAGATCTTAGCTCGGGCAGACTCCTTGGTGGAGGGAGCTCCTGGATAGCCTTAATCTTGGATGGGTCGATTTCAATGCCCCTATGTCGGACAATAAACCCGAGGAATTTTCCACTGGACACGCCGAAGGCACATTTCATAGGATTCATCTTGAGTTCATATTTGCGCAGCCTCTGGAATACTATCCTCAGGTCTTGCAGATGGTCTTCTCTTCTGCTAGTTTTTACTACCAGATCATCAATGTAGCACTCTACTTTCTTGAAGAGCAAATCATCAAAGATCTTTGTCATAGCTCTTTGGTAGGTAGCGCCGGCATTCTTGAGGCCAAACGGCATCCTTTTGTAGTGGAATATCCCCTTCGGAGTGCGGAATGCAGTGTGCACTCTGTCTTCTTCAGCAATCCAGATTTGGTTGTATCCGGATGACCCATCCATGAATGACAGAACTTCATGACCAGTGGTCGCATCTATCATCACTTCAGTGATTGGCACTGGGAAATCATCTTTCGGGCAAGCCTTATTAAGGTCCCGAAAATCAACACATATTCTGATCTGCCCATTTTTCTTCTTTACGGGCACTATATTGGCTAGCCATGTAGTATACTGATTTTCTTCAACAAAGCCTACATCAATCAGCTTGTCGACCTCTTTATTAACTTGATTTATCAACTCAGGATGCATTCTCCTGGGCGGCTGCTTTACGGGGTTAGCCTCTGGGTTTATTGCCAACCGATGCTGTGCCACATCAGAACTTAGTCCCGGCATTTCATCATATGTCCATGCAAAGCAGTCTCAGAATTCTTTCAAGAACTGTATATACTGTTCCCCGGCAGCTGGCTCTAGCAGTGCACTGAGGAATGTTGGCCTGGGCTCATCTGCCGTCCCTAGATTTATTTCTACAAGCTCATCAACGGTGGCCTGACCCCCATCTTCAATCTCGGGCGGGGCTTCTTGCAAGTCAATGAAGCCTCCCGGGATATAATCCTCTTCGGTCTCATGATTTTTGGTTCCGTCATACTGGTCATTGGCGGATGTCGGCTCATCATATAAGGCCGATACTGTTGGATTTTGTTCGGTCTGCCCCGAGGGTGTGACCGGTTCCGCAGGAAACCCAAAGGTGGACTCTTCCGCCCCCAGAGGCTCTTCTGGTGCAGGCTCCCTTGAGAGATCATCACTTTGTAGGGCCCGGACTTCTTCTAGAATGCGCTCAAACTCCAGGCATTCTCTTAGCTCGTTGGCTATTTGGTCTTCATCCGGGTTCCCGTATCAAACTTCGCTTCAGCATGGAACAAATCCTCTTTGCAAGGTAGGTCTTCCCAGCACCAACCTTTCTTTGTTTCATCAGATGTCCCCGTCTCCGGCTGACTGTCTGGGGCTTCATTGTTCATTACGGATTGATAAATGATCTCTTCATCTTCCGAGGGGTACTTGTCATATCCCACCTCGGGAGGGTATTCATGCTGGTAGGAGGCAGAGATGACGTCCACCTCGGCTTCATAGTATTCTTGAAGGGTATAACCCAATCCGGGTGCTGAGTGATCTTCCTCAGTTCTTTATTATCCCGGGGCGGATCCCATAGCTCCTGGAACGCCTTCTTTTGGGCAACAGGTTGTAGTGATGGCATCTGCATTTTAGAGAACATCTGCGAAACCCGCTGGGTAGTATAGTCCAAGCCTGTGATCGGCACCATCCGGTTTGCAGATTCTTCAGGGACCATGCAGTCTTGATCATCGTCTTCGACTGGCTCCCCGGTGTAGAATATGATAGGAGGTTCGCAGAAGCGAGGGACCTCCATAGTCTTTAATGGTAGCACCGTCTGATATTCTATGCTAGCAATGGGCTTGACTAAACCCTGCGGAACCCCCACCTGTATGTACTTTTCTTTCATTTCTTCGTCAGTATCATCTGGGTGGATGCTAGGAGGGGTGATCCGAGCAAAGTCACCAACATAAGAAATGTGAGATACTTCATGTTTCTTAATATAGCCCCTTGGTGGCGGTGGAGACCAATTTCTTGCTTTCATCACCGGCTTCTTCTGGCTGACCACAGCCTCCTTCCCTTCACCCTTTTGTGACACCTCCGTGTAGTAGGATGCATCGAGCATATGACACTCGAATACTTCGAAGGGATGCAGATCCGCAAACACCCTTTCTTCTTTTCCTTCATGGCAGTATTTAATACACTGATGCAGTGTGGACGGCACTATCTGATATTCATGCAGCCACTGTCTCCCTAGCAGGGCCTTATATGTGGTGTTGGAGTCGATTACATAGAATCGCACCACGGTAGTGAGGTGCCCCAATGTGAGGTTGAAATCAGCCACCCCAAGGGGCATTTCACATTTCTGGTTGAATCCCGCAATTTTCATGTCTCTGACCTTGGTAAGCTGCAGATCAAAGTAATATTTTTGGTAGATCCGGTATGGGAGAATGTTCACAGCAGCCCCGGGATCTATCAGTATCCTGCTCAGTGGCTGACAGTTCAGGGAGCCCCTCATATACAGCGGCCTGTTATGGCCGGAATTTGGAATCAGCATATCATCCTCTGTGAATGTGACTGACGGCCCAGAATTCACTTCTGTCAAGAGTGCTTCATACTGTGCCGGCGACTGCAGGGCATCAACAATTGCTTGGCGAGCCTCTTCACTCAGGGAGAGAATCTCCCAGATGGAGAATCTGGTAGGGAGCTTCTTTAGCATTTTCATGATCCGACTGCCCACCCGGACATTAGACAGTCTCATTTCTTCCGCCCATCGGGGCTTTGGAGGTTCATGTGGTGCCCGTGGCCTCTGCTGCCCAGTGCTGGTTTCATCCCCTGGACTGATCTCTTGGGGGGCTTCTTCTATAGCAACGGCCCCTGGTGCCGTCGGAGAGTTATCCTCCTCTTTCTCATTCTGCTTGTAGGCTACAGATGCCGACTGCTGAGGTCTCTTGCCTTTATCTGGCCCAGCCTGTATCGACTGCCCATTTTCCAGACTGGATAGAAATTCCAGAAATGTTGGAATTTGACCTCCCTTCTTCTCTTCTTGGTATAAGCTAGCAGGGGGAGGAATCTGGACACCCCGCACCTCTGGTTCAGGAATCTGGTAGGGTTGTTCCCCTCTGAACATAATGTTATGATTGGCTGGTGGTGGGCGCCCCCACCTTCTTCCGGAGCGTGTTGCATGTGCTGAGGTTGAGGCCTCGGCATGGTTGGCTTCTAGCGGGGCATTTGATGTTTCATCCTCATCGTTCTCCCGGGCGAGGTAAAGAGTGCCGACAGGGTGTTGCATTGTACTGTCACGACTCCCTTTTCCTTTTTGCATTTAGACCATCTCTTCTTTTTCTGGGAATTTGGCTTCTTTGGTTCTTGCCCCCAGAAAGGCTCAGCCTCATCTTTTCCCTGTTCTGCCCCCGGTTGCTCTTTAATTTTCAATTCTTCGAGCTGTTCCCAGAGTATACAGTCTTTCACCAGCAGGTGCCCGGGCTTTTTCTGTTCATATTCATCGAGCCCATTAATATACTGCTGTAAACGCCTGGCCGCAGGACTTACTTCCTTATGTGCAGGTAGGGGGACTTGTCTTCTCCGGTTATGAGTGGGGATCCGGATGACTGGCCCTGTTTCAGCTGTGTGCCATACTGGCTTTACTGGAGGTGGTTCGGGCCTTGGTGTGACACCGCGGATAACTGCTCCACTGGTATTGGCTGCGGGAGTTTTCTTTCTATTCTTTATTGGCTTATCTGCCACCCTTCTTGATCCTTCAGTGGGGTGAGGAAGCAAGCTTCATAAGTATGCCTGGTGCATTCTTCGACGGCTTCCTTAGGCAGCTGCTGGTAGACTGAAATCATATTGGCGGCCATTTTTAAGGCCGGAGGCTCATGTGGACGAGGTGGCTCTACCTGGTAATCTCCCAGCTGTAGCTCGCCCTTTTTGACCATGCCTTCCATAATATCTTTGAAGACGTAGCAATCTTCAATTGTGTGCCCCAGCGCACGATGATATGGACAGAACAGTGGATCACCTTTCTTTGCCGCGTCCTCGGGTCTCTTTGGCTCAGGCAATGTTACCTTGTTGAACTTGTATGCCCAGTTGAATAGTGCGGCTGTCTTATCTTTCGGGAAAGAGTATGGCTTTCTCATTTTGTTTCTCAGAGAGACTTTATCTTTTCTTTCCGCTGTGTCTGCTGGCGGGGGAGCTTCATCTGCCCCCTTCTTCCCTTTCTGTTGCTCGAAGGTTCTGAAATCGACGGTGTTAGCCTCAGAGTGCGATGGTCGTCGATCATTAGATTTACCTTTCGGCACAGTTGGAGCATTGGCCGTCAGACGTATGGACAGGAACGTCTCGACTTCCGCCACTATATTGTTCAGCCGGTCAAATGTTCTGACATCTACACCAATCATCTTTTCCAGTACCTCTCTCCTGAGGCTCTGCTTACATATTTGCACTGCATCTTCTTGATGAGGAGGTCTTCTGCATCTCATAGCTAAGTTCCTCCACCTTTTGATGTAGTCCAATGCTGTTTCATCTTGCCTTTGCTTGGTTGCATATAGATCTGCTATTGTAATTTTTCTTTCCATGACATGAAATCTATCGCTGAACTTTCTTTGCATATCAGGCCAATCGGCCACTGACCCAGCCGGCATGCTTGAATACCATTCAAAGGCTATCCCGGTGAGGGATGATCAGAAGAACTTAAGCAGATAAGCTTCATCAGCTGCCAAGTCACCCATAATGGTGGTATAGTAAGCTATGTGCTCCCTGGGAGAGCCCTGGCCATTAAATTTTCAAACTTCGGTGGCTTACTGACGCCTGGCGGTAGTCTCTTAGCAGCATACTGGGGAGGATACGGTACCTTGTACACATCATAGGTACTAGCATCATCACCAGTCTTCTCAGATAACTTCATTTCCACAATCTTTTCAATCATCAGCTTGTGGGCTATGGCTGGATCTATGTTTTCCGGGAAGAAGTGAGCTTGTTGCTGACTGTAAGGAGTTGTCATCACAGTTGCGCGCAAGGTGGGCACGGTGGGCTGTGTCTGAGACACAGAGGGCTGAGCTGCTGTTTGCTGTAGAACAGGTTGGCTCGGTGCTTTGCCCTTATCGGCCGGGAGAGGATTAGCTGGGATAGCCATTTCTGTTGAGCTGGAGGTCTGCCCCACAGGCTCGACTTGCTTGGAGACCGGTGTAGCTTCATGCCTCTCATTTAGCTGTCTTCTGAGAGCATTGATCTCTTGTTGATATCTTCTAAACATCATCTGGATCATGGGATCCATGGTTGACGGGATCTGTATCTCTTCTGAAGTCCCTTCAACGTCATCGACGAAGGGATTATCTTCATCTTCTGCTGTCACCACATTAACTGTCATAGTGGTGATCTTGCGGACTTCATCATCAGTCTTTATTTTTTCTTTGGCCGCCTGACTTCTCCTCGTGACGGGGCCTGGTCTGGTTGCCAGTCTGAGCAGTTCATCTGGCTGAGTCGGTAACATATCCTGCCCTTTGACAAGTCCGGCCATATTGCAGGCGAAGATATGCATCTTCTCCCTCTGCCTGTAGACTTTCCTTTTCACCTGGTCGGGGTATTTGAGCCGGTCAAAGACCGATATTCTTTCTTCAGCTTCTTGCCCGTGCAGGTCTTCTCTCCCATACCGGTTCTGTGGCCTTCTTCATAATCATTGGAATCGGAGGAGGAGACTCCGATCATTGCTTCTTGAAAGGCTTCTTCTTCTTCATCTATGGTGCCTAAAGCACGGGATAATCTTCGCTGCCCGAGGGAAGAATTCCCCAGGTAGTGAAAGTAGTCTTGAACCACTTGTTTCATCTCCTCTTGGCTGTGTCTTTGTAGCTCTGGTCGGGGCATCAGTCTTTCCTGACCTTTCCGCTGACAAGCCAGTCTTGCCACCTGAGCAGTCAGATGTTCGGCTTTGGAGTATTTGAATATGTCGGCCTGTCTAGCACAGGCTCTCGGTCTTCTTGAAATGGCAGCAGCGACTGGTTCACTCATTATCATTTTCTCTTCCTCCCTGAACCTTCTGCTCCCATCCTGGCGGCGGTTGGCAGCAACAGCATAGTTCTCCCTTTCCCATCTTTTGCCCCCGGCCATGGGGTGGGTGACCATGCGGTCTTCTTTTTTCTCATATCTTCTGCCCCTCATCCTGGGGCGAGTAGCAGTCATATTTCTTCCTTCATTCTCTTTCTCATCTCTCCTACCCCGAGCCCTGGGGTGAACAGCAACAGCATCTCTTTCGTCTTTTCTTTCTCCTCTTCTGCTCCCTGCCCTAAAGCGGGCAATAGCAGCATCAGCAATTTGTTCTTCATCTTGAGCTGGGGCCCAGCTCTGGATTTTCTTCGGCCGCCAGATCTGCCTGAATCTGGGCGGCTTTGGTGCCAGTGGCCTTCTATCTCCATGTTCCATGTCGGCCCTCCTAGCAGTCAGTACTCGGAACCTATTGGTGGTATGTACCATTGGGACGATCACATCTGGCTTGACCGCCCTTGGGCAACCATTGAGGTTCGCCCGGATATCTCCAATCTGCATCGTCTTCCCTGAGTTGGACATCTGACGACCCGCAGCAATAGATCGGGCTCTCCGGTCGGATCTTCCTCCTTTTCCGGTAGCAGCAGAGGGTGCGCTTCTCCTTGCCTTGTGATGGACAAAGCAGGACACGACCCCAGGAGTATCCTTCATCACCGGGTTCTCCTTGGGACTGGTAGCTTGCGGCGACGTCTCGACAACAGCTTTTGGCACCTGGTTGTCAATCTCGAGCAGATCAGTGAAAATGAGGCCCAGGCAATTGGGCATTTCGACAGCAGGCGGCATCGATCCGAATGAAAGAGGTACCGCCAGGTAGCCTTCTCGAACATGTGCCTCGACCGCTTGCTGGTCAAAGCACACGGACATGATTCCAGCCGTCATCCTAGCTTCCTGAAAATAGAGAAAGCACACAGAATTAGAAATTTGAGGGGGGCCCCTTCGGGCCTCCTATTTTGACGTAGAGATGAAGGGAGACTCGGTCCCACCGGGCGTGCCAGACTTGTGGGAATGGTTTTTATTCATCATCTATTTATTTATTTATTTTATTTATGTTTATTGGTTTATTGGTTGGTTTGTTAGGCGTGCCAGTCACCGGAGTGACGATTTATTATGCGCTCGATCTGACTCAATCAGTCGATTGTGAAGTCCGAGTCGGGACCGGAAGTCCGTCATACCATAAAGGTTATGACGTTAATTACGCCCTTCCTAAGAAGGACAACCCTTGATTAAACGCCAAAATAGGGGGGCCCCCTCGGGGCGGTTAAAAAAAAATGACAGTGCATAACATTGAAGTTCTTGTTATTCTAAGAAGGTGATTGGATAGACGACAAATTATTAAATCAGTATGACCCCTTTGTGTGGGTCATACCGGGCAGAGATAAGACACCGTCCACGCAGTGGCGGGGCGGGGCCTGGACGATCATCGGAGACATGTCCCCTTTCACGTTTCTCATCGGCCAAGGGCCTCGAGGTATTTGTATCCCCGAAGAATTGAGTCAGACAGAAGGCGGATGATACACATCTTCCGGGCTTATCAGGGTTAAAGCGTCAATCGATATTTCAGTAGCATTTTCCCTTTATCTGGATCATGCCCAGGGGGAATAGGCTATCACCCACGAAGTGCCGGGATGAAAGTCGAGAGAGAGAGAGGTGCCGAACCTCCTGAATTACATATGTCTGTTATGGGGCGATGTTCGATTTTCCCTTAGGGAAGCCGGTGGAACTCATGCAGTGGCAGAGCCCTCCCGAGCTAAAGGGGTTATTCATGAATCCGATACGGGACGGTGGAACATAAGGGAGTCTGTCCCCCTTTAGATTTATCCCCGGGACCGGTCGGTGACTCATGGGTATCCCGAGTAAGTCTGATCAAGCTATCGGAGGCCCAATTGGATGGCAGGATAGGTTCTCGGCGCAGCTCAAGTGGATGGGATTGCCGGCTGCAAAGGCAAGGTGGAAGAGGGGTTCCCGGCGCAGCTCAAGTGATGGGTTCTCGGCGCGAAGACAAGGTGGGAAAAGGGGTTCCCGGTGCGCCCAAGAGATGGGTTCTCGGCGCGCCCAGGAGATGGGGTTCTCGGCGCAAGAAGGCTTGCGCCGAGAACTATTCACCTATTCTACTGTTCGTGGCGCCGGGATGTATAAGAGATGGCGCCGAGATGGTTTAGAATGGTTTCCGGAGCCCTATTTTTTGGGTTTCTTGATGATTCAGGCCAAGGTAGATGGGTTCTGTGGGGCCAAAGTGGATCAGTTCATCAGATTGGAACTGGATTAGGTTTAGGCTCCAAAGGAAGGCCAGGGTCGAAGAGGATTTGGGGAAATCAGGGTCTAGAGAATCCCTGTCACCAGTGTAGTGCAAAGTCCCGGGGACAGCTTAATATAGTCTTTCATCATCCTGGGAGAATTTTGGCAGCACCTCCCCTGGACTTAGAATTTGCCAGGGAATGATAGACAATCACCCACGGAGTGCCGGGGTGAAAGCCAAAGAGTAGGGGGGGTACTGGACCCCTGACCCATGTACGCGCTTGCAGCACTATCTTAATATCCCTTTTGAGACCATTGAAGCCTGTGCAGTGGCAGGGCTTCCTTGGTTCGTCAGGTTATGAAAATAGATCGAACCCCAGGGGGGGCATGTAAGGGGGATGGTTATCCCCATTGATTTTTATCCTTGAGGTGTATATGATGACCCGGGATGTCCCTCGACAGAATACAGGGTTACATTGAGTGGATTATAGGGGTATCTGTATGGTTTCTTGACTGGTGGCAGGAGGTTTTCGTCTGGGGTTCAAGGGATGGAGCATTCATAGCCTAAAGGGGCTTACGGCACAAAGGGGTAGTTCCCGGCGCAAGAACCACTGCGCCGAGAAGTGTTCTTCACAAGGCACTATTCTGGGCGCCGGAAGCTGGGACAGGGAGTTCCCGGCGCGCAAACAGCCACGCCGGGAAGGTTTCTTCAGGGGTTATTGTTCTTGGCGCCGGGAAGTTCCGGGTCTCTGTTCCTGGTTCTTCTGGTTTCGGAAGAGGTTTCAGGCAGGATTTTCTAGCACAGATGGGGAGGATTAGAGGGTTTATCAGTATAGAGGCCGGATGTTTAAGGGAGGGTAGCATCAGTCGAAGGACAGGATCATCCATCATTAAACCCTCGGGAGATATATGGGGTTTTTGTCACCTGCTGTCCAGGTGATCAAGAGATTGATGTCTCTGATCCCTGAGCAACCTGAAGGCTCGAGAGAGGGCTAAAATCTTTGCAGGAGGCATGTCATTAAGAGAAGAAAGGATAAGGAGATGAAACCCAATAACCCATTGGATGAGGGCCGGTGCTCCATCCTCATCTTTTCTCAAAGGACAGACCCCCTGATATGCGAAAGATACGGAAACCCGGAATATCAGAGTCATCAAGCATCTTGCTGAACAACACGTACAGAGGGGGAGACAGATGACGGAGCAAGGTATCAGTGCCTCTACTGCCAGGGGACGAGAGAGTCCAAGATCCACTGAAAGGATCTGAACCTCACGAGAACCCTTCTGGAGCAGCCAAGGCCAGAACCCGGGGGTAGGGAAACATACACAGAGTAATATAGAGAAAGAATAACAGCGAACACTATGCATGCAGTGCTCTTTCACCCCTTTTATTCATTCAATCATCACACAAGTTACATCAGATGATCTCCATCAAACCAAAAGGAAGAAATGAAGGAAACCCAACAGGAGACACATGGTTTCATCGGGACGAACTGATCGTCAGATAAGAACATAAACATTGGGGAAAGAAAAATACAGCAGAGAAAACAACGGAGAAACTATGGGGGAGGGCGGAGTATTGACTCCTCTCCCTCCCCAGCTGCCCACCTTCTTCTCTGATCTCTTGGCCTCTTCTCTGCTTCTTCTTCTGTTGACGCTGCTCTTCTCTCCTTGTCTCCTTGTTCCTTCGAGAGAAAAGGGGGGTTTTATAGCCCCTTACTCAGTGTCTTCTCGGCGGGCGTATTTCGACTTGCCTTACCCACCTTCCCGGCGCGCCTCAGTCGAATGGGGAGCTTCCCGGCATGCAAGGCTGATTGGGCTTGGTGAGAGGATCTCGGCGTCGTGATCATAAGCCCATTTAGGGCTTTTAAATGCTCTCAATTCTTTCTATCAGTGGGCTCCAACTATCAAAGACGTTAGCCCTGCTTCTTCACTTGCTAGTCCCTTGAGTCTGTCAGGACATGCGAAGGTTTCTTTGTTGGTGAGTTGGTATAGTTTCACCAGAATGCTTCTGGAGGTTTTCATCAGTCAACAGACTTGCAATTTCATTAGTACTGTCATCTGGCGATGATAACACCGGACATCAGCTTGGCCGGGGAGGGCTTCAACTGGGTAGATAGCTTTAGTGACGGCTCTTCTTTAGCTCTGACTTTGCAGAGATTATAAGGGTCTTCATTGCTGGTTCTGTTGTGATCTTCTCTTCGGTCCCATCTTTGATCTTGATTATATTTCAGGTGTCAACAGCCGGCTGAAGGCCCCTCCCTATGTGAAGGTAGTTTTAGTTGTAATATCACTTAACCCCCACCCCAAGATCCCCCTCCTGCGAGAGGTGTAGTATTGTAATCATTTGGGCAGGTCAAGCTACCCCGACGCTGCGTGTGGGGATCCACCCGCCTCCCCGCTCGCCCTCGTCTCCGAGCGGGACCGGTTTCTTCAAACCGGTCGAGTAAGTGCTCCAAACTTTGCTCTAATTTGTGCTTGTTCTTTCAATATTAGTTTATAAACTCCGCTGGCCGTGAATGAGAGCCCGATCCTTAAGCTCCTTTGCTATAAGTGATCACCGTAGGAAAAGAGTGGAACTCGTGCCCTCGGCACGACGTCGGCTCCCTTGAATTGGGCTGCCATTACCCTAGGGAATCAACTTAGGCCTTGATGGCCCTCTACCAGCAAGGGCCCAGCCCACACAACCTCCACTTGGCATTACCAAGTTACCCCGGGTCTTGGTGAGCATCAGGTGAGCGGTCGCCGACATCGGTCCGTTTGATTGCGATTGTGCTTGTTTGTTTAAGTCCTAGGTTGTGTCACATCAAATTGGTATCAGAGCAAGTTTTAGACTTGTCTCTTGTAAGTCTAGTCCTTGGGCACATGTACATTCATCAACATGGCTACCTCTCTTTGGTCACATTCATCTCACTCGACCCCCCATAAGGGACCGATCAACCCTCCATTTGACATAATCTCTTTTGAGGATCTCCTCTTCGATGGATCATGCTATAGTGCCTACCTAAAGTGGGAGGTCACCATGGAAAAACACTTTGAGAGAACTATGGTTTATGGACCCGCAAGAGTCCGCGTTGCCATGGGGCAATTTCGGGGTCAAGCCAAGTAAAAATGGAGGAACATAGTGGGCTTAAGGGACGTTAGGAAACAAGAACCCATTTCCTCATGGGATGATATAAAGAAAGAACTTAGAAAAATCTACATCCCCAAATATTCTCACCCCTTCTACTCTAACACCCCTAGCCCGAGGTGCACTACCACTCCTCCATCCCCATCCGACCAACTTGATATCACCTTTAGGCCTCCTCCCCCACCACTCCCAACAAATCACTTCTCAACAATCATAACTACACTTCGCGACCAAGTCCTCTCCCTTAAGGCCCAAATAAACCAAGCATCCACCTCTACACCAAATCCCCTAAGGGTCCCTGCACTCCAACCAAAACCCCCTTCCATAATCCCTCACCAAACCCATACCCCACATCTCCCCTTGGTCCCCACCACTACCCCTCCATCATCCCCAAAAAGAGGTACCCCCCTCAAAACCCATCAACCCAAATCTCGTCACCCAACCCACCTTCCACTTCCAACCCCAATCCTACCCCAACCTAGGCCTCCACTACTTCCACTCCCAAACCCCACCCTACCAATCCAAGTTTCCCTTTACCCTCCACCCCGGGAGCACCACACACCAACCCTCATCACCCCAAAAGACCCTCTCACCTCCTTGGTAGAAGAACTCATACTCGATTCAATAGTTGAGAACACTCTAAACCCACTCCCCACCTTGGAGGAAACCCAAGTCCAAGTTGAAAAAGAAACATCACACGATGGTCTTCCCCTTACATCACCCTCTCTAGTTGGGACCAAGCTCATCTTAGGAGAACCCCTTGTTAGTTGGCTAAAGGAGAGCCCAATAAGAGAGATCATGGACCACAATTTCCCACCCATGAAGGAAAACCATCCCATAGTGCACATCTCCTCCTATCACACCATAATCCAAACATCCTACCAAGTGAAAACCTTAGAGGACCTTCTCAAGGTCTTAGCTTGGCAATATGAGTTGACCGGCTTGTTGACCCCCATGGCTCACCAATCTAGGAGCCTTGACCTCCAACACCTTTGTGTCGGGTCTATCACCTCGGTTTGCTCCATTGGTTGCTACACTAGCGACCTCCTTCTATTCCTCCCCACACCCGATGAGCCCGACCTTCTCCTCAATTTGGAGCTTCTTATATCGGGTGGAAAGTCAAGCCCTCCCCTCATGGCCGACCCACTCACAAAGAACTTCGGCCCAATTATTTCATTAGAGGAGGATGGCCCACCACCACTTGAGGATCTTAAGGACATAGGGCCCCTCCCCCTCGATAACCCTTTTTATGATCCCTTTGATCCCTTCCAATGGGGGTCAAAGAAACCATGGGACCCAACCACCTTATCCACCACCCACCTTTCCCTATCCCAACCCACCATGTTTGACTCAATCCACCCCATCCTAGACCCAAGTTACACCTTGAGAGCCATGACCTTGGGCCACATTTCCCTAGGTAATGAGGTTGTGCTCCACCCCATGATGACCACATTCTTAGATCCGTTCGATCCTTTCCAATGGGAGTTCAAAGGTTGTCCCACACCTATACACATGGAGGTCACCCTTAGGAAAAACATGCATGTGTCTAGGCTTACCACACCACTTGGCATGAACACCATGAGGGGTCCATTCATTCATACCACCCACATGTCAAGTAGAAAGCATGAGTGGCCCATATTCAGATATATTGGTCCACCTTCATTTATCATGGGTCTTAAGCATGTCAAAAGCATCTACGGATGTCCGGGTCCCCCTACATTCATCACCACTTTGCATGATAGGTTCACCTACGGGTGCCCCGGCCCACCTAGGCCCACCAAAGTCTACATGTCAACATTGCATGATAAGGCCACATATGGTTGCCCCGGCCCTCCAAATTCCATCAAAGTCTTCTTGGCATCAAAGCATGATTGGTCTACTTTTGGTTGCCCAGGTCCACCCATCACCCCTAGAATGTCAGCATTCACAAAATTACATGAAAACCTTAGCAAGCACATAAGCAAAAAGAATGAGGCTCATAAAAGGCAAGCCAACTCTCATCGACGGCACCAAGAATTCCACGTGGGTAACTTTGTGATGGTGAGGATGAGGAGGCTCCCCCCAAGAGCCATCTCTAAGTTGAGGCATCATGGGGCTGGTCCCTTCCGGGTTTTGAGACGCCTTGGCACTAATGCCTATGAGTTAGATCTTCCCGAGGAGTATGGAGTAAGTCCCACATTCAATGTAGCCGACCTAGTGCCATATAAGGGGCCCCCGGTGGTACCCAATGAGAATATTGAGCCTATTCCTCCTGTTGAGAGAGCACCCACCCGAGAGGAGAGACCACCAGCCAAGAGAGCCCAGCGTGAGCGCATTGAATGAATATTGGGTGAACAGGTCACTACCACCAGGAGCAAGGTATACGAGCGCTATCTCGACAAGTGGATGGATCGGTCTCGTTCGGAAGACTTGTGGGCGATACCACTTCTACACCCTCTGAGGAGGGAAGGACTCTTACTCGACGGAGTCGAGTTCTCCGCACCCCGGGAGTATGATGGGGGCATCTCTCGCCCCATATATTTTCAAAGCCCCGGTTTGCCGCCAGCATGGTTCCATTACATCCGTCACATTTTTCTAAGTCAATTCATGTAACTTTCATATTTTCTTTGAGTCATAATTATGTAATTTTCCTTTTATTTGAGTCTTGTACCTAGGTTAATTAGTCATTTACCTAGGTTAAGTGTCATTATGTTGATAGATTAGTTTATGGGCCCAATTCATTGGGCTTGGCCCAAGGGCACCCCCCTTCCCTTGGTTATTTGTCATTGTGTTAAGAGTCAAGGTCTTTTGTAGAAATGTGGGTTACCTATATATAGGACCCCATTTCCTCCATTTGAACTAATGAATCAATGAATGAAAAACTTGCCATTTTGAGATTTTACACTTCTTATCTAGTGGAGAGATTCCATTTTTTGGGTGAGAGACCCTAGGGGAGAGATTCCCCACCCATCCCTCTCTTAATCTCTCTTTTTCACTCCCCTTTCTCTCTCCTCCACACCCAATTTCGAAAATTTTCTCTCTCCTCCCTTCCCAACCACCACTCTCCCACCTACCCCCATTAAAGACCACTCCCCTTCCCCACACATCCCATTACTCCACCCCCTAGTCCCAAGAGAGCTTCCACCAATCCTAGATCCACCTCCCAACCCCCAACTACCCCACCCACTTCCCCAAGCACCCTTCCCACTACCCAAAGCAGCCCTCCACCTTCCCAAGGCACCTCTTCCCATCCCCAAGACCACCATTGACCACCCCACATTAAAGGAAATTCAAACTCACATGCCCTCCACCCACTTGTGCCCCCCCACCTTCCTCCTTCTCCCTCCAAGCCTAAATTCGTAGCTCCTCCTCCCACCACCTATTAGACCCCCTTCCAGACCCTATTCTTCCCCTCCCACACCTTGGAACACCCGCTCCTAGACCCCCTCACAGCTAGGGTTCTCCCCACACTCATCCACCTCCATTTCCCCGCCCATATACCCCATTTCCCCCCACCATCTTCAACCTCCAGTTTTCAGTTCGCTGGCAGCAGAAGAGTAGCAACTTTCAGCAGCGACTCCGACCACATCCCAGAGAGTTTGAAGACCCAAGAGCTATCCACGGAATCATCTTCCTGTCTTCTTCGCAACGGAAGTGGTTTCATCTCATCCGAGCTGTGTGCTGCCTGGGAGCTCCGTTCTCCCACAACTACGTAGAGCTGCCCCTGCTGAGTACCAGAACTGGAGTAGAACCTTCACCATGACGAACCTTGGAAGAATCAATTCAAGAGTGCTTCTGAAAAGTTCTTCCTCTCCCTGTCTACTTTCAGAATCAAGAAGCGGAACTTCAATCGGCGTTCGTGATCCAGAGTTATCAATTTTCTCCTTCAGCTACGTGGGTCTGCTACCCACAGTCTGCACCGACCTGTCATCATTGTTCAGAGTCCCCTGGTCTTCTCCGGCATTGTTTGGCTTCCCCGTCAGTTTTTCTGCGAAGAGGACTCATCCACGGTTCCAACGACTCCAATGATGCTTGATTCCGAGTTCGGGAGCTATCGTGGCATCCTCTGCAACCTGCTGTTGGAAACCAGGAGCTGCCAGTCCGAGACTCTGCCTCCCTGTTCGGGCCTCCACCCAGACCAGCAGAGGCGACAGAAGAAATTAAAAAAATTTGGATGACTTCCCCGGCCTCCTACGAAGATTTTTCAGGTGGTTTCATCCCCAACAAAATTCGGCATCAGTCGCAGCAACCATTTCTTCGATCATCTGTCAGCACCCACAGAACGTGGACAGAACCGACGACCTCCCATCTTTGGTGTTCCTCTCTCAAGTTCCCCTCCCCGCTTGGCCGGCTGAAGGCCCCTCCCTATGTGGAGGTAGTTTTAGTTGTAATATCACTTAACCCCCACCCGAAGATCCCCCTCCTGCGAGAGGTGTAGTATTGTAATCATTTGGGCAGGTCAAGCTACCCTGACGCGGCGTGTGGGGATCCACCCGCCTCCCCGCTCACCCTCGTCTCCGAGCGGGACCGGTTTCTTCAAACCGGTCGAGTAAGTGCTCCAAACTTTACTCTAATTTGTGCTTGTTCTTTCAATATTAGTTCATAAACTCCGCTGGCCATGAATGAGAGCCCGATCCTTAAGCTCCTTTGCTATAAGTGATCACCGTGGGAAAAGAGTGGAACCCGTGCCCTCGGCACGACGTCGGCTCCCTTGAATTGGGCTGCCATTACCCTAGGGAATCAACTTAGGCTTTGATGGCCCTCTACCAGTAAGGGCCCAGCCCACACAACCTCCACTTGGCATTGCCAAGTTACCCCGGGTCTTGGTGAGCATCAGGTGAGCGGTCGCCGACATCGGTCCGTTTGATTGCGATTGTGCTTGTTTGTTTAAGTCCTAGGTTGTGTCACATCACCCGTGAGCCTGGGATTCTCACCAGGATGCCGGGCAGGTTGTACCCTAAAGACCTGAACCCATGAATGTGGTTTGAATCGTGTTTTTGGGCTAGTTCAAGTTGGATTGATCTGTGTATTGTAACGGCCCAAGATTGGATAGTCACATCATCGTAACGGCCTTGTGTAAGACCGTCACGTTCCTGTAACGACCCAGCTATCGACCATCACATGTAAGATATTCTTGTATTTCCGACGTTCTTATATTCTCCTTGTTTATTATCATGAAGCAGTTATCAAGCTTGGCCTTGAACTGTGAGATCGTGCGTGATCCTTGTTTGCATCCTTGTCCTTCTACTTGATGTCATTCCCATTTTGTTGGAATTTCTCTTGATCTTAGAAGTAAGTTTGTGAGCTTAAACCTTGGAACTCTTGGCCATTTAATGTGATGAATGTCTAGACTAGGATCTATCATCCAACCCTTCAATGCCAACGCATCATAAAGGGCCCGGTCTGGTCCTGGGAGGAGCGCCCGAAAGTACTTGTGCCCCGGGGAGTTTGTAATGACAAGGTGTGGCATTGCACCGAAGTGCATGACTAGCGTGATTGGTCTAAGACATTCCACTTTTACTCAATTACTTGAAATTCTTGTGTGACATGATATGCGTGCTTGATGTGGCCAACTCAATTTATCATTTTCGTGTAATTTCATGAAAGTTCTTGCTATACTTGTCTCTGCTTATCACTTGAAACTTCATATTCGTATTCCTTTCCTATCTATCTCTTGCCATTGTTTATCATTGTTTCTGTTGGAAACATTATTTATAATTGAATGGTTAATCATTTTAACTATGCCTGATGATAGAGATATAAAATCATACCGAGCTTTGCTCACCCTACTTTCCAATCTTTTTCAGGTAGCTCGGTTGAGGACGTGCGTTCAGATAGGGACGGGAATGAGTGATTCCAGGAGCGAGCCATTTAGAGTTTATGTTCAAGTCAAGTTTAGATTGGTGGTTCTCTAGAGTTGATGTATTTTCCATTAATGAGATAGAAGTCCACAAGGAGTCGGGTGTAATTGAATACTTTTTATTTTGATTATTAATAAAGTTGGGTTAATTGTTTCTTTATTATTAGCCTGTTGGTTAGTCTCTTGTGGCAATGTATGCTCTAATTGACATGATTGATATAAACTTCTACGTTCCGATTTTCGGCATCGGGGCGTGACAATTTTTGTGGTATCAGAGCCTAGGTTTTCTTTAGACCCTAGGTTTTCTAGTAGTGTTATAGAACCTTTAACCTTGGTAAAGTCAGAATCCGACCCAGTGAGTTGGTTAGAGACTTGGGTTAAGATTAATTAACTAGCTATAAGACGATAGATTTAATGGAGCGTTCTTAATCACTTCTTTTATGTTGTAGGAATTTTCCGTGATGGCGGCAGAACGTGCTCATTGGTGAGACATGCAACGTACAGTGCAGGGCCTGACCCAGGCTTTATAGCAAGTAGCTCAAGGCGGCGGACAGCAAGGAGCAGGCAATCTACATTTAAACTTTCAAGGCTTGAATCCCCCGCGTTTCAGTGGATCTTCGGACCCGGATGAGGCTGAGAACTGGCTGAAGGAGACGAAGAGAATCTTCAGGGTTATGCAGTGCGGAGATCAGGATCGCGTCCTGTTAGCAACTTTCCAATTAGAACGCGATGCTCGTGCTTGGTGGGAAGCCGTGGAAGCCACGCTTGGGAATAGGCGTGCCATGTGGGACGAGTTCAAGGAGTTTTTCAATAGCAAGTACTTCTCAGATCGGGTGCAGGAGAAGAAAGCGGCTGAGTTTGCTGCTTTGAAACAAAGAAACTTATCGGTTACGGAATATGAAGTCCAGTTTTCCCGACGATGTAAGTATGCCCCACACTTGGTGTCCACTGAGAAAATGAAGGCTAAAAGATTTTTGAATGGTTTGAAGCTTCAGTACATCAATCAATTGGCACCCTTGGAAATCCATATCTATGCTGAGATAGTAAGGAAAGCACAAGTTTTGGAGGACACGATGAAAATGACTGACCGGATAAGAGGTCAGGATAAGAAGAAAGAACAGACTACTAGTTCCGGGAACTTCATACTCGGTAGTGGTCAGAAGAAACCCAATGGCGGGTCGAGTTTTTCTAAAAACAAGAAACCCAAGGAAGGCGAGAAGAAAGTTGGACCAGCTGTGCCATCTAAGGCAGTTTGCAAGTATTATGACCGTCCAGGTCACAAGATGGAAGAGTGTTGGCGCAAGTTAGGCGCTTGTTTAAGGTGTGGTAGCAGGGGCCAATGAATTCCAGAATGTCCCCTTATTAATGAACCGGCAACATCTGATAAGTCGCAAGGAAGTTCCAAGAGGCAAGGCAGGCTCCAAGCCCTCCAGGAGGCAGAGATTGAGAACCAGACTACCGAGGAAGGAGGTATTGTCGAAGGTACTCTTACTATTATTTCCAAGCCAGCATTCATACTTTTCGACATTGGGGCCACTCATTCTTTTATATCTCTGAAATTTGCTAAGACTTTATCTATGGAATCGATGTTATTGGATTCTTACCTTATGATATCCACCCCTATTGGTTCGAGATTTGAGATTAAATATTATTATCCTTCTAGTGAAGTTTTGATCAATGGTTGTAATTTATCTGCTGATTTGGTATGCATGAAGATGAAAGATTATGATGTAATCTTAGGGGCTGATTGGTTATCTAAGCATGGTGCTAGTGTTCATTGTAAGTCAGGAGTAGTGTCCTTCCCTGGACGTCCAGAGCTTTCTTTCTCTGGCTCTAGGCTATCCAAGTCCGTGCCACTCATTTCGGCACTTCGGACAGATAAGTTGTTAAGAAAGGGGTGTCCAGCATTCTTGGCTTTGATTTCTTTAACTGATAAGAAGGAAGTGGAGTTGAAGGATATCCCTTTTATTCAAGATTTTCTGGAGGTATTTCCAGATGAATTGCCAGGTCTTCCCCCTGAAAGGGAGGTGGTTTTCTCTATTGATCTGATTCCTGTCGCCTCACATGTTTCAAGAACTTCCTATCGTATGTCCCCTGCTGAGTTAAGAGAATTGAAGGTGCAGTTGTTAGACTTGCTAGAAAGAGGGTTCATTCGTCTGAGTACTTCCCCATGGGGTGCTCCTGTTCTTTTTGTAAGGAAGAAAGATGGTTCCCTGAGGCTGTGTATCGATTATCGTCAGTTGAATCAGCTCACCGTGAAGAACAAGTACCCATTTCCAAGGATCGATGAATTATTTGATCAGATATCAGGAGCCCAGTATTTCTCAAAGATCGATCTCAGATCTGGGTATCATCAGTTGAGGATAAAAGATGAAGATATTTTTAAGACGTCATTTCGTAGTAGGCATGGGCATTTTGAATTTGTGGTGATGCCGTTTGGACTAACTAATGCTCATGCAACTAATGAATAGTGTGTTTCGGCCCTACTTGGATCAGTGGGTCGTGGTATTTATCGATGATATTTTGATATATTCGAGGAGCAAGGAGGAGCATGAAAGGCACTTGAGAATGGCGTTGCAAATATTAAAAGAGCATCAGCTATACGCCAAGTTTCGTAAATGTGAGTTCTGGTTGCAAGAGGTATCTTTTCTAGGCCACATTATTTCTAAAGAGGGAATTACGGTAGACCCTTCTAAAATTTAGGCTGTACGTAATTGGGAAAGACCTGTGAATGTAACTGAGATTAGAAGTTTCTTAGGCTTAGCAGGCTATTACCGAAGGTTCATCAAGAATTTTTCCAAGATTACAGTGCCTTTGACGAGGTTAACTCGCAAGGAGAATTGTTTTGAGTGGACTGATGATTGTGAGAAGAGTTTTCGGACTTTGAAGGAGGGTTTGACCACTGCCCCAGTTTTGGCCTTACCCTTAGGTGAAAAAGGTTTTGAAGTTTTTACCGATGCTTCGGGAATCGGTTTAGGTTGCGTATTGATGCAACGAGGGAGAGTGATAGCTTATTCCTCCAGGCAGTTGAAAAAACATGAAGAGAATTACCCTGTGCATGATCTGGAATTAGCAGCTGTTGTGTTTGCTCTTAAGATATGGAGGCATTATCTTTATGGAGAAACTTTCACCATGTACATAGACCATAAGAGCTTAAAATATCTACTTTCTCAAAAGGAGCTAAATATGAGACAAAGAAGGTGGTTAGATGATGCGGGACAGACACGGGGACCGACTCTAAGTGATGCGGACCAGGGACTCTAAATGCGGATGCGACCAGCAACACACAAATTGGAGAGAATTCGACCCGACACTAGGAGTTCCTATGGGCTATACGTCGCTAACAAAAACACAAGCTCACTCGTCGTCCCAAGCGAGGGAAACGCGGATCGTGCGCGGTTGAAGAACCGACAGAGTTAAGGGTAGTCCGACTCAACCTACGTGCTCGGATCGAGCCACGGGACGGGTCAGTCTTACACTCACAGCGGTGACATGGACTCACGGACTAGTATCCTACGCTCTCATAGTGGCGTATGATCATATACTAGCAAAGCAAAGTAATGCCAAGAAGTTACGATCTTTACCTCCACGCTCCCGGCATGGGGAAGACAACCCCGGCCAATCACGGACTCCCGGTTAAACACTTTTACAGTAGTACAATAATTTTGACCCACTCCACCCAGGGAGGTAACATGTCACATGTGGGGCCCGGGAGTCGCGACAATCGGGTTGACGGGTAGCATCTTGATGTCGTCCCGGCGGTGCCGAACCCGCGTTTTGGTGCTGTCCAGACGGCGTGACCTACGGGTCCGTGGGGTCCACGAGCCTCTCTATCCTCAGAGTCTGATGGGGTGGGTCCCGTTGTGATGGAGACCCCTAGTGGCGCGCCTCCCTGGATGGCGGTCGGCCGGAAATGCCGATCGGAGGTCGATCGGCCTTGATCTCCAAGCTTTGGAGTTGCTGCCCACGGACTGGTTGATTCTATTTTCAGGCGCGCGATCCGGCGAGATTGGCTGCTGTGATGAATCCTGATGTCGGATCGAGGCACAGAAGGTATCGTTGGAAAGCTCTTTTGAAGTACTCCAACCTAGGGCAAGAGAAACAAACTGGATCTGCACGGATCTGGCCTTAATCTATTTTTGAAGTTGCTGTTGGACAGTGCCCGAAATCTTAGGGTAGCAGTGAAGTTTCCTGAGAACTACCTTTGACCGTGGGGTAGACCACTGATTCAGACTTCGAGCTCTTCATGAACTTTGTAGAGGGGAGAGAGAGAAAAATGGCAATATTTTTTGTGAAGGGGTTTGTTGAGGTTTGGAAAAGGTATTCTAGGCTGGCAGGTGTTCGGATCTGGACTGAGGCAGACAGAACTGCAGATGGATCTGAAAGTGATTTTTAGAAAACAGATGGAGGCCTGTGGAAATTCCACGAAAATTCTTTGGTGGAGGGGATGGTAGATAGAACCTCCAGTAAATTTGGGGGTTCCAGACAAAAATCAAAAGGTGGGTCGGAGATGGGAAGATCAGGGTTGCTGTCACAGTAGACAGAAACTTGGCAGATCTGGAAGGAAAATATGGACGAAAATAAAAAAATGGAAATCGGAATCTTAAGGCCAAACCAAATTTTGTGGAATATGGGGGAACCTCTGGAACACCCTCTGAAAATTTGAGCTCAAGAAGATCTCGTGGTTGAGAGCAAAAATTCGTGGATGGAGGCTCTGTCCTGGGTGGATAGAATACCGGCGACGATGGTGGCGGTGCGATGGCGGCACGATGGCGGCGGCGGCGATCACCGGAACTGATATGTGAGGCTTCCCACCTCAGAAGGCAACCTTCCCAGCTGCAAGAAGAAGAGAGGGGAGAGGGAGAGGGGGGTGCACCAGCCTTTCTCCAAGAAAATTCAACAAATTGTATGCATTAATTCCATCAAAAATGAGAAATACAAGAGATTTATATGAAATGCCAAAAGACTCAAAATAACCCTAGATTTAGATTTGGGAGGGGTAAACTTGGGAGTCAACAAATTAATTCTCCCATGTGCTTTGGACCAAAATAAAGAAATTACAAATATTTTCCTATTTTATTCTAAAGGGAGGGGCGCCCCTTGGACTATTTGGTTTCCAACTTGGACTTTTTAAGTCCTTTGTCCCCCACTTGGCCCACCCTTCTAGAAGCCCACCATTGAAATGTTGACTAACCCCACATGGGCCCTAGGGATGAGGTGGATCAATGGGAGAAGGGATGGGGGGGGCCCGTGGGACCCAGGGGTCCCATTTTGCACAAAAACCCTTAGTACAATCTAAATTACAAACCGAATAAAACTACATAAACACACATGACACAAAAATAAAGTCCAAATAAATATGATAAATGTCGAGACTCAAGGGGGAGTCTCCAGACTGTCTCCGAGCCAGATGGACGCCGAAGTGGCTCGGGTGGTGCTCCGCGTACGGTACCGGTGGCTCGGCGTATCGTGCTTCTCAATCGCTCGGGTGTCCGCACCAATTATCCCCGGGTGGGAGAAACTTGACCCTGTCGAGTAAGGGTCTGCATCACTGTGGTACCGCTCCAGTAGGTCCGGATCAATCCGCTGCAACTCTCCATGGGTGATCCATGTATTCTCAGTGGCGGGCCGTCCTCTCCATCGCACTAGGTAGTGCGGGTAGGATCCACTCCTGGTAACTATCACCTGCTCACCCAGTATATGATCTATATGCTCTTGCTGCCGTGGAAAAGGGGCGGGAGGTGGACACTCAGGTGTGGGATCACTCTCAATGGGAGGGGATGGCTCGAAAGGCTCACTAGGGATCACTGCTGGGTCCTTATATGCAACTAGATCCCATACATTGAAAGTAGAGCTTATACCATCCTCGGGCAGGTCCACGACATACCCATTGGATCCAATGCGTTTCAACACTCTAAATGGACTGGCTCCACGAGCTTGCAATTTCTTAATGGTTCCAGAGGGAAACCGTTCAGATCTTACCCTGATCATGACATATTTGCCTTCTTGGAACTCTCGGTGGTGTCGATGGGCATCGGCTAGCTCCTTATACCGTGCCTTGCTAGCCTCAATGTGACGACGGATGTCGTCATGCAGACTCCTAACATGCCTAGCAAATGACTCGGCAGACTCCGACACTCGAGCATGGATAGGCATGGGGACAAGATCCACTGGCTTCCTAGGCCTACGACCTGTGACAATGTCGAATGGACTCATACCTGTAGACCTATTCACCGAATCATTATATGCAAACTCTGCCAGTGGTAACATGAGATCCCAATCCCCTATGCGTTCCCTGACAAGACACCTCAAAAGGTCACCCAGACTCCTATTGACCACCTCGGTCTGACCATCTTTCTGGGGATGATATGCAGTGGAAAACTTGAGGTGAGTACCCAACATATGCCACATTGTCTTCCAGAAATAACTTATGAATCTAACATCACGGTCAGACACTATGGTACGAGGCATCCCGAACTTGCACACCACATGAGTAAGGAATAGGCGGGCTACCCTCGAAGCATCCGAAGTCTTCGAGCAGGGAATAAAAAGGGCCATCTTCGAGAATCAGTCAACAACCACATATACCGAATCATGCTTCCTGGAGGTACGTGACAATCCCAAGATAAAATCCATGCTAACATCCTGCCACGGGGCATCAGGAACAGGGAGAGGTGTATAGAGGCCCGAGCTTTGCTTCTTCATCTTGGCCGTAGCACATGTACGGCACTGGGCCATAATATGATCAACATCTCTCTTCAAGCTCGGCCAATGAAATCTATGCTCAACAGCCTCGATAGTCTTGTTCCGACCAAAGTGGCCAGCTAGACCTCCCGCATGTATCTCCCAGACTAAGAAGTCTCGAATCGAAGTTTGGGGAACACAAAGCCTGCCTCCTCGAAAGAGGTAACCCTCTTGAAGCGCATAATCATCAAGGTCTCTCGAGGGTCTGGCCTGGAGAGTGGTATAAATCTAACCGAAGTCAGGACAGTCAACATAGGCCTCTCTCATCTTCTCTAACCCTATGACTTCGGCACTCATGGTGGTAAGCAAACACGCTCGCCGACTCAAGGCATCGGCCACCTTGTTCTCCACTCCAGCCTTATGTTTTAGCACAAATGTGAACTGCTGGAGATACTCAACCCAACGGCTGTGACGCGCTATAAGCTTCTTTTGGGAATGGAGGTACCTCAAAGCCTCATGATCGGAGTATAAGATAAACTCCTGATGTAATAGATAATGCCTCCAATGCCTAAGAGCCTGAACAACTGCATAGAATTCTTTGTCATAAGTGGAATATCGCAGTTTCACGTCATTCAGCTTCTCGCTGAAATATGCGACCGGGTGGGTCTCCTGACTCAAGACTCCTCCAATTCCCACACCCGACGCATCACAAGAGACCTCAAACACCTTCGAGAAATCAGGCAATCGAAGGATAGGTGTCTGAGTCATGCGCTCCTTGATGTCCTTGAAGGCGGCAGCTGCGGCCTTCGTCCATACAAAGGTGCCCTTCCGGATACAATCCGTGATCGAGGCGGTGACAGAGCTAAATCCGCGGATGAAGCGATGATAGAATGTTGCAAGGCCATGGAAGCTGCGGACATCATGGACTGTACGGGGTTCTGGCCACTCAACAATGGCCCGGACCTTCTCCGGATCAGTGGAGACCCCAGTACTAGACACAATAAAACCCAAGAAGGTAAGCTGAGATGTCATGAAGGCACACTTCTGTGGGTTCGCACACAACTGCTCTCGCCTAAGAAGTAGACAGACCTACCAAAGGTGGTCTAAGTGGTCCCCCGTGGTGCGACTATAGATAAGAATATCATCAAAGTACACTACCACAAAGACTCCAATGAAAGGTCGAAGGACCTGAGTCTTGAGTCACATGAAAGTGCTAGGGGCATTGGTCAACCCAAAGGGCATAACCAATGATGCGGGACGGGACCACGGACACGACAAGCTCGCGATCGTCCCTTAACGAGGGAAGCGTCGGATGTGCGCGGTTGAGAAACTGGCTGGGAGCTAGGGTGGTCGGCTCTCACTTGTGCCCGGATCGGGTCACGGGACGGTAACGCTCTCTCTCGCAGTAGTGATATTATAAATTGAAAGCGGGCTAGGTATCCCTACACATGCTCTCTAGCAGTGGCATAAGCAAGTATATATGAAAATTAAGCAAAATGCCAAGTAAGGGAGCGAATGCGATACCTCCACGCGCTCGGGGTGGGGACGACGGACCCGGCCGAAACTCGTACTCCCGGGGAACTTAACACACAATAATTACAGCAATGGGAATATGCCCACTCCACGTAGGGAGGTAAAGGGCGACACAAATGGGCCCGGGAGGACCGAATTCGGGATGACGGGCAGCTTCGTGTGTTGATTCGGCTACACGCGTAATCACGACCGTGGGGCCCACGCGCTGTCCGGAGGGGCCGTGTGGGACCCGGTGTAACCGCTGTGGTGGGGACACTGGTAGAAGCGATCCCCGGGCTGGCGGCACGCTGGAACGGTGATCGGAGGCCGGGCGGCTCCGTTCGGTACCCGTCGGAATTGCTGCCCACGGGCTGGTTGCTGCTGTTTTGCAGTGCACGCTCGGTCGAAAATGGCCGTTGTGATCAGCCCCGTCACCGGAATGCGACGAAACCAGTACCGTTGGAAAGAGGACTCAAAATCCTCAAACGTAGGGCTAGTGGATTCCTCTGAACCTATGCGGACCAGGGCCTTAGATATTTTTCAATCTTCTGCTCCACTGCTCCAGAAATCTCAGATCAGCATATCAGATCCCTGTAAAAGGCCGTTGACCGCCTACTTACAGTGGGATTCGGACTTTGAGCTCTTCTTCAAAGTTGTAGATAATCAAACCACGGAACTGGGACAATTTTGAGAATTGGAGTTGGACGTGGGGGTGATTTTATATGATTTTTGGAGTGACTAGTGGTCAGATCTGGTAACAGGTGGACAGAACTGTAGATGGGACTGAGAATGATTTTTATAAAATATGAGATGGACGAATCAAAAATTAAGAAAAATTGTGGATGAAGGGGTGGATGGAAGGAAACGCCAGTAAAATTTTTGGGATGAAAAAAAATCAAAAAGTGGGCCTAAGACCTAAAACTCAGGGCGGGTGAAAATGGAAACAGACAGCAGATAGAACAGAAGTGGAAGAGTAGAAGAAAATATAAAAATACTAAACGGGATCTGAATGACAAACCAAAATTTAGGGGATGTTCTTGACACCTATGGAACACCCAGTAAAATTCCCAGCTCGATCTGAGCTCATGGCTGAGGTGGGAATTTCGTGGAAGTTGCTGTGGTACTGCGCGGATAGAACTGCAGCGGCGGCTCGATGGCGGCACGAACGGCGGCGGCGGCGGCACCGATGATCACCGGAGGGTGGGGAAAGGATATACCACTCTAGAATGGAGGCTTGGGAAGGGGAGAACCAGAGGAGAGAGGGCTGGGGGCGCAGCTAGCTCTTGCTCATTCAACAAAATTCTGATTTTCATTGATTTTCACATAAAAATACAATCTTTTATATGATTCCAACCAAATCAATTGTCCACCCTTAGATCTAGGGATGGGGATTGAAGGGCTGGGATTGCATGCCACAAACACAAAAAAAAATATTAAAAAATGAAGGGGGGGGCGGCCTATTGACTATGGGTAGGTTTTGAATGGAAGGTTGAATGGGGGTAGGTGGGATGGGTGTAGAATGTTGACATTCTTAACCCTTTGTCTACCCATGTGGCATATGACTAGTCCACTCATCTAGAAGGCCACCTAAGCTGGTTGGCCAGCCCCACATGGTCTAGGTGGACGAATGGGAAAGGGCTGAGGGCCCCCTTGCTGGTCCCATGGGCAAATTACATAGAAACCCACATAATCTACGGGAGTGACGCATTGGCCGATAAAGCCATACAATTGTGCGTATACTTTCCCATGGATAAAAAAAATAAACTAAAGGATATAAATGCAATATGAGAAGTACTAGTTCGGCGTCGATTCCCATCAACTCTCCCCGGGTGGGAGGAACTCGACCTCGTCGAGTAGGGGTAGGAATGCTCGAGTACTCCGGCGGATCTGTCACCGTGCCAAGTAACGCGGGTATGCTCCACTCCAAATGATCGGCACCTACTTGTTCCATATATACTCGATATGCGAACTGCTATGGGCTAAAGGTGGTCACTCCGAAGGGGCACTCTCAAAAAGGAAGGAAGCAGCTCGAAGACTCACTAGGAATCACCGCTGAGTCCCTATAGGTGACTGATCCGGGTATAGAAGTAGAACCGATCCCATACTCATCAAGTGAGTCCAATCACCTCTTACTCATAAAAGAACGACAACGAGCTTGCACAAGACACATGCAGACTCACCATGCACTAACACACGTATGCAAACAAACCACACAAAATAAACCACACGAAGAAAAGCACATTGACTCAACTATGACCCTAGACACACCTAATGTTAGTCCGACCCGTACATGGGTGACGGCGGACCAGGACCCCCGAATGTGTGCCATGCATGCATGTTATGTAACCGGAGATGGGTGGCATGAGGTACACCTAAATGTCCAAGTATGACCCAGTCATGCATGGACGGCCCTTTGGATTTGGGAGACTTGAGAGGGCTAGGAAAGCCGGGTGTGGAAGAGCTGGGTGTAGGTGTATCGTGGACGGGCTTGGTGGGTATGGAGGACCCGACCCGTAGGAAAGGGGTATGAAAGTGGACTTCCCCGATAAGGTATGAGGGAAGTGATGGGTCACGGGGCCCACTAGAGTAGGGGTCAAATGGGTCAAAGAATGTGTGACCCCTTGTGGTGGGTTCCCACAAGTCACGGTCCCACGTGTAGAAGTTTTGAAGGTGTGGATAATCACCTTCTTGAATTGTGATGGGTGGGACGGGGACCGTAGGCAAGAAGTATGATTCCTCCCTCAGACAAAAGGGTATGAATTCAAGCTCGTCCGATAAGGGAAGGAGTAAGAGGACCTCCGTGGTGACACAACCCACGGTGCACTCGGAGGTAATAGTCTCGAAGGCTGGATGGGTGAAGCTAAGACTAGCGGGTTGGTCAAAGCCTCGGGCCAAAAGATGCGTCAACTCCCATTGTGAATATAATCCCATGATAAGATCGTCCAATGTATCAACATGGTGACGAGATCGAAATGTGGTATGGAATGAGTTGACCGACACAAGAGGTAGAATGGGGTCCATGGATGGGAAGGGATGTGGGACCAAGCCATCCTTGAGCCAACTAAAAAGCGGCTCGGCGATGTATAGTGTACCCGTTAGAAATATGGGTAGATCGGGCTTGGGTGGTTCCAAATGAGATGGTTCCGAATCAAGTTCGGAAATAGAGAGTGATGTCATTGGAGCTCTCATGGATGAGGAAGGAATGTCCTTCTCATGGTGAAGGGGTCCTTGGGGTGGCTCCGGGAACAACCAATCTACCCCGATACACCGATCTAGGCTAGTACTAAACCGATCTAGGCTTGTACTAAACCTTTGCACTTGCCCCATCAAGGCTTGGAACATTGCGCCCACTTCATCGGGACTATAGGTTCGGGGTATGGCCATGGTGGCTAAGAGGGGGTCGGTCCCCTAGGAATGAATATGCAAGGCCATTTTTTTTTGTTTTAAAAGTAAAATGTGATGCTAACTAATGCACCTAGACATAACCAAAACTCAGTACATGGCGGAGTTAACCGATCCGAAGATCACTCGCGTAAGTGTGCGGCCTTCCCGATAGGCGTAGCCTAACGTTCGGACAACACCTTTTGATATACCAAGTAAAGGGATGTATGCGACCCAAAACGACTCTTTTTTGTTGTTTTAAAAATATGATGATCTTAGACTCGACGTAGACAATGAATAATGCCTAGACATAAATGACACTCTTTTTTTTCTTTTTGACACCCTAGACTCAACCTCGCTCTGATACCAAATTGATGCGGGACGGGACCAGGGACACGACAAGCTCGCGATCGTCCCTTAACGAGGGAAGCGTCGGATGTGCGCGGTTGAGAAACTGGCTGGGAGCTAGGGTGGTCGGCTCTCACTTGTGCCCGGATCGGGTCACGGGATGGTAACGCTCTCTCTCGCAGCAGTGATATTATAAATTGAAAGCGGGCTAGGTATCCCTACACATGCTCTCTAGCAGTGGCATAAGCAAGTATATATGAAAATTAAGCAAAATGCCAAGTAAGGGAGCGAATGCGATACCTCCACGCGCTCGGGGTGGGGACGACGGACCCGGCCGAAACTCGTACTCCCGGGGAACTTAACACACAATAATTACAGCAATGGGAATATGCCCACTCCACGTAGGGAGGTAAAGGGCGACACAAATGGGCCCGGGAGGACCGAATTCGGGATGACGGGCAGCTTCGTGTGTTGATTCGGCTACACGCGTAATCACGACCGTGGGGCCCACGCGCTGTCCGGAGGGGCCGTGTGGGACCTGGTGTAACCGCTGTGGTGGGGACACTAGTAGAAGCAATCCCCGGGCTGGCGGCACGCTGGAACGGCGATCGGAGGCCGGGCGGCTCCGTTCGGTACCCGTCGGAATTGCTGCCCACGGGCTGGTTGCTGCTGTTTTGCAGTGCACGCTCGGTCGAAAATGGCCGTTGTGATCAGCCCCGTCACCGGAATGCAACGAAACCAGTACCGTTGGAAAGAGGACTCAAAATCCTCAAACGTAGGGCCAGTGGATTCCTCTGAACCTATGCGGACCAGGGCCTTAGATATTTTTCAATCTTCTGCTCCACTGCTCCAGAAATCTCAGATCAGCATATCAGATCCCTGTAAAAGGCCGTTGACCGCCTACTTACAGTGGGATTCGGACTTTGAGCTCTTCTTCAAAGTTGTAGATAATCAAACCACGGAACTGGAACAATTTTGAGAATTGGAGTTGGACGTGGGGGTGATTTGATATGATTTTTGGAGTGACTAGTGGTCGGATCTGGTAACAGGTGGATAGAACTGTAGATGGGACTGAGAATGATTTTTATAAAATATGAGATGGACGAACCAAAAATTAAGAAAAATTGTGGATGAAGGGGTGGATGGAAGGAAACGCCAGTAAAATTTTTGGGATGAAAAAAAATCAAAAAGTGGGCCTAAGACCTAAAACTCAGGGCGGGTGAAAATGGAAACAGACAGCAGATAGAACAGAAGTGGAAGAGTAGAAGAAAATATAAAAATACTAAACGGGATCTGAATGACAAACCAAAATTTAGGGGATGTTCTTGACACCTATGGAACACCCAGTAAAATTCCCAGCTCGATCTGAGCTCATGGCTGAGGTGGGAATTTCGTGGAAGTTGCTGTGGTACTGCGCGGATAGAACTGCAGCGGCGGCTCGATGGCGGCACGAACGGCGGCGGCGGCGGCACCGATGATCACCGGAGGGTGGGGAAAGGATATACCACTCTAGAATGGAGGCTTGGGAAGGGGAGAACTAGAGGAGAGAGGGCTGGGGGCGCAGCTAGCTCTTGCTCATTCAACAAAATTCTGATTTTCATTGATTTTCACATAAAAATACAATCTTTTATATGATTCCAACCAAATCAATTGTCCACCCTTAGATCTAGGGATGGGGATTGAAGGGCTGGGATTGCATGCCACAAACACAAAAAAAAATATTAAAAAATGAAGGGGGGGGCGGCCTATTGACTATGGGTAGGTTTTGAATGGAAGGTTGAATGGGGGTAGGTGGGATGGATGTAGAATGTTGACATTCTTAACCCTTTGTCTACCCATGTGGCATATGACTAGTCCACTCATCTAGAAGGCCACCTAAGCTGGTTGGCCAGCCCCACATGGTCTAGGTGGACGAATGGGAAAGGGCTGAGGGCCCCCTTGCTGGTCCCATGGGCAAATTACATAGAAACCCACATAATCTACGGGAGTGACGCATTGGCCGATAAAGCCATACAATTGTGCGTATACTTTCCCATGGATAAAAAAATAAACTAAAGGATATAAATGCAATATGAGAAGTACTAGTTCGGCGTCGATTCCCATCAACCAACCACTCATATAGACCGTCCTTGGTCTTAAATGCGGTCTTCCACTCATCACCTGGCCTAATCCTCACCTGATGGTAGCCACTCTTAAGATCAATCTTCGAGAAGATAGTGGCACCAGCCATCATGTCTAGCATGTCATACAGGCGGGGAATAGGGAACCTATACTTCACGGTGATTTTGTTGATGGCACGGCTATCAATGCACATTCTCCACGTGCCATCCTTCTTCGGGGCGAGTAATGCGGGAACAATACATGAACTTAAGCTGTCCCAAACAGACCTTCTCTGCATCAACTCATCGACCTGCCGTTTTAGCTTGGCATGTTCCTTGGGACTCATGCGATAATGGGGAAGATTGGGCAATGAGGAGTCCGGAATTAGGTCGATAGCATGCTGAATATCCCGCATGGGTGGGAGTCCCTCGGGAAGCTCCTCGGGAAAAATATCAGTGAACTCTTGCAGAATAGGAATGACATCGGGTGGGAGTTCACCCTAGGACTTCGGCTCCACCTCTCAGACCATAATAGCAAATACAGGGCAGCCCCGACTAGCCTCCCGCTCCATTTCCCGGGAGCTAATCAACATCAACCTCCTAGTCGAGGGCTCGCCTGGGCCAGATGTAACGGTCATATCCCGAGCTGGGGATGGTGTACTGGGCCCGGGAATGGAAGGCTTGGGAGTACTAGGACCAGTAGGACCCCTAACTGAAGGCTTCTTGGGTTGATGGGGGTGGAGAGTAATCCGTTGGCCAGCATGGTCGAAGGTACATGTGTTCGATCGGCCATGGAGTGTGGCATCCCGATCAAATAACCATGGCCTACCAAGAATAATGCTACCCACCTCCATGGGGAGGACATCACACCAGATCTCGTCACGGTAGGCACAGAACTGCAGTGGGACCAGACACCACAACCTGATCAGAATGGAGGTGGAATCCACCCATGATACTCGATAGGGGCAAGGATGATCCATGGGTGTAAGACCAAGAATGGAGATAGTGCCCGTGGAGATTGCATTGATGCAACTCCCACTATCGATAATCACCTTACAAACTTGCTTGCCCAGCCGACAGAATGTATGAAAGATAGTGGTCCGTCGCCAGTCATCACTGGCCTGTGGGTGGGTGAGAATACACCTGACGACCCCCAAGTGGGTATCGTCCGAATGCTGGCCATCCTAGCCATTACCTTCGGCCTCATAGTACTCATCAGCTAGCTCCGGATCTACTTCATAGCTGACTAACTCGAGGTCCGTAGGAGTGGCATCCTCGGCCTATGTGTCCCCAATGACAAGAGACTGGCGGGTGGGACAATGGTTGGCAAAATGGCCAAACCCATTGCAGCGATAACACTGCTGCCGTGATCCACTAGGCTCCCCAATCATGGGTCCTTTCCCCTTATCCTCCCGACGGATAGGTGGTGAGGCAATAAAGAACGGGCCGGAGGTGCGGGTGCCGGTGGACGGGCTGTGGGTGCCGTAAGATGTTGGGGACGAGGGAGGTCCCTCGGGGGTGGAGGGCGAGGCCAAGGAGCGAAAGGCTTGGGATGAGTGGGCTCCTGAGGTCGGGCCATGGGGGCCCTCAGATATGTGCCAGAAGAGCCACGGGGCTCGACTCTACGAAGGGGAAAGGAGCCCAACCGATGGGGAGACTCGAACTTGGCCTCAAATTGCTCCAATTCGAGAGCAACCTGATACACTTGTTCCAAAGTGGTCGCATTGCGACGAAAAAGTTTGTATTGACAGTTTGGCCGCAGACCTCTTCGAAAGCGTGATATGGTCATGGTGCTCTCTTCCGTAACTCCACACCGCAAATAATACTCATCAAACTCGGCGGTGTACTCGGTCACGGATCGGTTCCCTTGGGAGAGACTTTGCCATTTGTCTATGAGACGTTGGCGATATGAGGCAGGAAGGTACTTCTCCCTCAATTTCATTTTCATGTCATCCCAAGTGCCGATCGGGGGTTGATGTCGCTGATTTAGCAAGCTCTCCACATTGGTCCAATAAGTTTGGGCCTGCCCATGCAGCTTCATCTTCGCGTATCGAACTCTTCGGTGGTCTGTCATCTCAAACCACTCGAAGTACCGGTCCATGCCGGCCTCCCAATCTAAATATACCTTCGGGTCCAAGGACCCGCTAAAAGTGGGAGGGTCCGCACGCACGCCCCTAAGAATGCGGTCCTCATCATCGTCATCATGATTCCGTCGTTGATTCCGACGACCATATCCCCCTTGCTCATTATCAGATGCATAGTCAGCCACCTCATGCACCTGTTGCCTCCCAACATCTACCGCCTGAGCTCTTGGTGCAGCAGGTTGCGGAGCCGACTCCTGTTGACCATTGGTCGGTGCGGGTTGCGCCGCCGCTGGGGCCCTCTCGAGGACAGCAATCCTCCCTACAAGACCCTGGATGGACTGGTCCGAAGATTCGGCCCGATCCTCGAGGGCTTTCATCCTCCCTTCTAGACGTGTCTCTACGCCATCTAGACGCGTACTACGGCCATCCATACGCGTATCGAGATGATCCATAATGGCTCGGAACATCTTGGCCGTCGAGGACTCATCAGAGCTACGGGCTCGGGAATCTGCCATAGGTGGTGGTGGCGAGTATTGGGTACCTCGACGGGTGGGCATGCAAAGACACACGAACTAGGAGACACAAACTGATGCAAACACGGACTAATGCACCTAGACCTAAACCAATATCCGGTACGCGGCGGAGTTAATCGATCCGAAGATCACTCCCGCAAGTGTGCGGCCTTCCCGATAGGCGTAGCCTAACGTTCGGACAACACCTTTTAAGATATCAGATTATCGAGATGAAATGCAATTTTAAAACACTTTTTTTTTGTTTTGAAAATAATGATGATCCTAGACTCGACTTAGACTATGCAAGACTTATGAAACGACTACCCTAGACTCAACCTGTCTCTGATACCAAACTGATGCGGGACGGACACGGGGACCGACTCTAGGTGATGCGGACCAGGGACTCTAAATGCGGATGCGACAAGCAACACACAAATTGGAGAGACTTCGGCCCGACACTAGGAGTTCTTATGGGCTATACGTCGCTAACAGAAACGCAAGCTCACTCGTCGTCCCAAGCGAGGGAATCACGGATCGTGCATGGTTGAAGAACCGTCAGAGTTAAGGGTAGTCCGACTCAACTTCCGTGCTCGGATCGAGCCACGGGACGGGTCACTCTCACACTCACAGCGGTGACATGGACTCACGGGCTAGTATCCTTTGCTCTCACAGCGGCATATGACCATATACTAGCTAAGCAAAGTAATGCCAAGAAGTTACGATCTTTACCTCCACGCTCCCGACGTGGGGAAGACAACCCCGGCCAATCACGGACTCCCGGTTAAACACTTTTACGGTAGTACATCAATTTTGACCCACTCCACGTAGGGAGGTAACAGGTCACATGTGGGGCCCGGGAGTCGCGACAATCGGGTTGACGGGCAGCATCTTTATGTCGTCTCGGCGGTGCTGAACCCGCGTTTTGGTGCTGTCCAGATGGCGCGACCTACGGGTCCGTGGGGCCCACGAGCCGCTCTATCCTCCGGGTCTGATGGGGTGGGTCCCGCTGTGATGGAGACCCCTAGTGGCGCATCTCCCTGGATGGCGGTTGGCCGGAAACGCCGATCGGAGGTCGATCGGCTCCGGTCTCCAAGCTTTGGAGTTGCTTCCCACGGACTGGTTGATTCTATTTTCAGGTGCGCGATCCGGCGAGATTGGCTGCTGCACTGAATCCTGATGTCGGATTGAGGTATAGAAGGTATCGTTGGAAAGCTCTTTCGAAGTACTCCAACCTAGGGCCAGAGAAACAAACTGGATCTGCACGAATCTGGCCTTAATCTAATTTTGAAGTTGATGTTGGATAGTCCCCGAAATCTCAGGGCACCAGTGAAGTTTCCTGAGAACTGCCTTTGACCGCGGGGTAGACCACTAATTCAGACTTCGAGATCTTCAGGAACTTTGTAGAGGGGAGAGAGAGGAAAACGATAATATTTTTTGTGAAGGGTTTTGTTGAGGTTTGGATGGGGAAAGGTATTTTAGACGGGAAGGTGGTGGGATCTGGACTGAGGCAGATAGAACTAGAGATGGATCTGAAAGTGATTTTTAGAAAATAGATGGAGGCCTGTGGAAATTCCACGAAAATTCGTGGATGGAGGGGATGGTGGATAGAACCACTAGTAAATGTGGGGGTTCCAGAAAAAATCAAAAGGTGGGTCGAAGATGGGAAGATCAGGGATGCTGTCACAGTAGACACAAACCTGACAGATCTGGAAGGAAAAGATAGATGAAAATAAAAAAATGGAAATTGGAATCTAAATGCCAAACCAAATTTTTTGGAACATGGGGGGAACCTCTGGAACACCCTATGAAACTTTGAGCTCATGAAGATCTCGTGGTTGAGAGCAGAAATTAGTGGATGGAGGCTCTGCCTTGGGTGGATAGAATACCGGCGACGATGGTGGCGGTGCGATAGCGGCACGATGGCGGCTGCGGCGATCACCGGAACTGATATGTGAGGCTTCCCACCTCAGAAGGTAACCTTCCCAGCTGCAAGAAAAAGAGAGGGGAGAGGGAGAGGGGGGCGCACCAGCCTTGCTCCAAGAAAATTCACCAAATTGTATGCATTAATTCCATCAAAAATGAGAAATATAAGAGATTTATATGAAATGCCAAAAGACTCAAAATAACTCTAGATCTAGATTTGGGAGGGGTAAACTTGGGAGTCAACAAATTAATTCTCCCATGTGCTTTGGACCAAAATAAAGAAATTACAAACATTTTCCTATTTTATTCTAAAGGGAGGGGTGCCGCTTGGACTATTTGGTTTCCAACTTGGACTTTTTAAGTCCTTTGTGCCCCACTTGGCCCACCCTTCTAGAAGCCCACAATTGAAATGTTGACTAACCCCACATGGGCACTAGGGATGAGGTGGATCAATGGGAGAAGGGATGGGGGGGCCCGTGGGACCCAGGGGTCCCATTTTGCACAAAAACCCTTAGTACAATCTAAATTACAAACCGAATAAAACTACATAAACACACATGACACAAAAATAAAGTCCAAATAAATATGATAAATGTCGAGACTCAAGGGGGAGTCTCCAGACTGTCTCCGAGCCAGATGGATGCCGAAGTGGCTCGGGTGGTGCTCCGCGTACGGTACCGGTGGCTCGGCGTATCGTGCTTCTCAATCGCTCGGGTGTCCCCACCATTAGAGTACTTAAAGGATTTCAACTTCTCCATTGAATATCATCCCGAAAAGGGGAATATTGTAGCAGATGCTTTAAGCAGGAAGCCGATAGCTAGACTAGCCAGTTTGATGATTCAAGAGTGGAATCTGTTAGAACAGTTTGTCAGTGTAGATATTACAGAAAAGGAAGATCGAATCTTGGTGGCTCATGTCCAGATTCGTTCAGAATTGCTAACAAAAATTAAGCAGTTGCAGGATAATGACCTAGTGCTTGTTGAAATTAAAGAACAGATGGCTAGTCGACCAGATTTTATGTTAGCTGATGATGGGAGATTATTGTTTCGAGGGAGAACATGTGTCCCTGATTCCATGGAAATAAAGAAGAAGATTCTTGAAGAAGCACATAAATCTAAGTATACTATACACCCAGGAGCCATAAAGATGTATAGAGATTTGAAGAGAACTTTCTGGTGGCCAAACATGAAAAGAGAAGTGGCCGATTTTGTGAACAGATGTTTAGTATGTCAACAAGTAAAAGCAGAGCATTTCAGACATGCTGGGAAGTTAAAGCCTCTTTAAATACCACAATGGAAGTTGGAAAGTGTCGGTATGGATTTTATTATGGGTTTACCCGAACGCGAGGAGGCCTTGATGGAATTTGGGTGATCACTGACCGACTGACAAAGTCCGCACACTTTTTACCTATTAAGTCAAAGTGAACTGTGGATATTTTGGCTGCCCTGTATGTGAAGGAAATAATAAGATTACATGGAGTGCCTGTGTCCATCATATCTGACAGAGTCCCCAGGTTTACATCTCACTTTTGGAAAGGACTGCAAGCATCATTCGGCACTCGTTTGAACTTCAGTATCGCTTTTCACCCTCAGACTGACGGGCAGACTGAGAGAGCAAGCCAGATTGTTGAAGACATGTTGAGGGCTTGTATAATGGATTTTGGAGGCAGTTGGCATGAACATTTACCTTTGATTGAATTTGCATACAATAATAGTTACCAATCAAGCATTCAGATGGCACCGTTTGAGGCCTTGTATGGCAGGAGTTGTAGATCCCCTCTTTGTTGGGAAGAAATCGGTGAGAAGCAATGGCTCGGGCTAGATCTTATCTCAGAATCGTCGAAGAACATTCAAGTTATCAGAGACCGTTTGAAGGTCGCCCGGTCCAGACAAAAGAGCAATGCAGATAATAGAAGAAGGGAGCTAGAATTTCAGATTGGAGATCATGTATTTCTGAAAGTGTCACCCTCAATATGAATTAGAAGATTCGAAATTCGAGGCAAGTTAAGCCCAAGGTTTATTGGCCCATTTGAGATTTTAGAGAGGGTAGGCGAAGTTGCCTATAGGTTGGCCCCACCACCACAGTTAGCTAGTATTCACGATGTGTTCCATGTATCTATGCTTCAGAAGTATGTGTATGACCCTTTGAACATTATCCAACATGCTGATTTGGAATTGAAGAAGGACTTATCTTATGAAGAGAAGCCTATCAAGATATTGGACTTCAAGCAACAGCAACTCAGGAACCGATCCATTCCGATGGTCAAGGTCTAGTGGAGTCGGCGTGGAGTGGAAGAAGCAACATGGGAGTCCAAGGATGCAATCAGGAAACTATATCCCGAATTATTTTACGGTTGGTTGTTAGCAGATTCGGTGAATTTGGGGACCAAATTCCTTAAAGTGGGGGAGGGTGTAGCATCCTGGTTTTTCTATTAAAAATATTTCTATAATTGCTTAAATAATTATTGGCTCAACTTCTAACGAAGATTATTAAAATTCTGGAAAAATATGAATCTAGTGTAAAATTGAATTTGTAACAACTTTGTCTTTAGGTAAGAGCCCAAAATAAAATTCATATAGGCCCAATTTTGCATTTTTAGCAGTTTCTCGTGGGTTAGAAGACCTAGTTTAACCATTGCAATTTGGGCCCAATTCAAGCCCAATTGTGCTCCAATTCGAGCCAAACCCTAGCCCATTGATAGGTCTTTGCTTTCTCTTCGAAAACCCTAAGTCTAGATGATTCTTCTGGCGGCGGCGGCGGTGGATTAGAACCCTATCCGAAGTTTTTGCCGAAATTTCTTCATGGGACTCTTCAACCAAATCCGATCGCTAGGAGTCCCTATAGGTTCTATTTATAGACGGCTTTCGACACCCTAGAACCCTATTTGCACCAGCAACAGGCGGCGTGACCGATCGTGACCGGACGAGGGAGAATTTGGGCGTTCTAGGAGCGGTACCTAGGGTTCCGGCGACCCTTCCTTTTCGTTCTTCTTTCCTTCAAGCAAAGGTAGGTGTCTCTCAGGCCAAACAAAAATCTAATAATCCCATCTTGTTCGTCTTCCTGAACCCTTTCTTTTGATACCTAATTACCCAATTTTTGTTCACCATGTTGTTCGAATTTCATGTTTTACTCCGAGGTATATAAAAGGGCAACTTTCATGATTATTAGTTAAAGGTTGAATCTTATTATTTTAGATCGAAATCAAAGCATGCTATCTTGTACGAAATTTTATGCTCTTTCCAACGGTAGTATTTGCCCTAAAATTGTTCATTCTATCATGAGAAATCGAAGTTTTTAGTGTAACATGTCCAATTCGTCGTTGGCGGGTTCCCAGGTTTATGTGACGCATATTCCAGAGACCGTTACAACGTGACGACCGCATGACAGACCGTCACATGAGCCTGACGGCCCCACGACAGACCGTCACATGTCCATGTGTTTTAAAAGTTTTAAGATTTTACCAATTTATTTTTTGAAACGTAACACATCTACTATGGACCGTTACATTCTTGTAACGCCCCTTACATAGACCGTCACATTCTTCTGGTAGGGCATTTTGAAACTTTAATTCATGCATTTTAACCAGGGACTTGCTATGTTTTAGTATGACTTCTTGATCTGTAACAATACAGAACGTGATAATAATCTAGTATCATGATCATAAACATTAGTTTTAATTTCTACATTAAAGTTGTTAGATAGTCCTAAGTTGATTCATCATATGAAAATTGATAGAAACCCTTAATACTTGTATAAATTCTGATCTATGCAAAATATATGTTATTGTTTGACAGTCATGCCACTTCGGTGGGATTGACTGACCGCACCGTCTTGGTTTTCATGTTTATTAGCCTCAATTCTTGTAATAGATGGGACTCTCCGCCGGATATTCCTTCCATCAGACTAGGACCACTATTATGAGACCTCCATAAGGCCCCGTGAGCCTGGGATTCTCACTAGGATGCCAGGCAGGTTGTACCCTAAAGACCTGAACCCATGAACGTGGTTTGAATCGTGTTTTTGGGCCAGTTCAAGTTGGACTGATCTGTGTATTGTAACGGCTCAAGATTGGACCATCACATCATCGTAATGGCCTTGTGTAAGACCGTCACGTTCCTGTAACGACCCAGCTATCGACCATCACAGGTAAGATATTCTTGTATTCCCGACGTTCTTATATTCCCCTTGTTTATTATCATGAAGCAGTTATCAAGCTTGGCCTTGAAATGTGAGATCGTGCGTGATCCTTGTTTGCATCCTTGTCCTTCTACTTGATGTCATTCCCATTTTGTTGGAATTTCTCTTGATCTTAGAAGTAAGTTCGTGAGCTTAAACCTTGGAACTCTTGGCCATTTAATATGATGAATGTCTAGACTAGGATCTATCATCCAACCCTTCAATGCCAACGCATCATAAAGAGCCCGGTCTGATCCTGGGAGGAGCGCCCGAAAGTACTTGTGCCCCGGGGAGTTTGTAATGACAAGGTGTGGCATTGCACCGAAGTGCATGACTAGCATGATTGGTCTAAGACATTCCACTTTTACTCAATTACTTGAAATTCCTGTGTGACATGATATGCGTGCTTGATGTGGCCAACTCCATTTATCATTTTCGTGCAATTTCATGAAAGTTCTTGCTATACTTGTCTCTGCTTATCACTTGAAATTTCATATTCGTATTCCTTTCCTATCTATCTCTTACCATTGTTTATCATTGTTTCTGTTGCAAACATTATTTATAATTGAATGGTTAATCATTTTAACTATGCCTGATGATAGAGATATAAAATCCTACTGAGCCTTGCTCACCCTACTTTCTAATCTTTTTCAGGTAGCTCGGTTGAGGACGTGCGTTCCGATGGGGACGGGAACGAGTGATTCCAGGAGCGAGCCATTTAGAGTTTATGTTCAAGTCAAGTTTAGATTGGTGGTTCTCTAGAGTTGATGTATTTTCCATTAATGAGATAGAAGTCCACAAGGAGTCAGGTGTTATTGAATACTTTTTATTTTGATTATTAATAAAGTTGGGTTAATTGTTTCTTTATTATTAGCCTGGTGGTTAGTCTCTTGTGGCAATGTATGCTCTGATTGACATGATTGATATAAATTGCTACGTTCTGATTTTTCGGATCGGGGCGTAACACAGTGACCCAAAGGGGGGCTGAAACTGTTAAATCACCCTTCGAAGCTGCAATGGCAATGGATTCACTGATGGAACAATTTGCACAATCGCTTCTTACCGAGGTGGAGATCCTTGCTGAAGTTCAAATAGAACCAAATGAAGAGACCGAGGTCCTTGACCTTGAAGATGACATTCCAGACTTTGTCGACCTTCTGCCGGCACCCCCGGAAATAGAAGATGGAGGCCAAGTCACAGTCGATGAGCTGATAGAAGTTAATCTGGGAGATGAGGACGACCATAGGCCGACCTTCCTCATCGCCCAGCTATCTGCTGAAGAATAGAAGCTGTACATCCAGCTACTGCAAGAATACCGGGATTGCTTTGCCTGGACCTACAAGGAAATGCTAGGACTGAGCCCCGCAGTCTCACAACATGATCTAGCAATAAGCCTTGAAGCCGAACCAGTGAAACAACCACCGCGGCGCATGGGGCCAGAGCTCATCACTCAAATATGCAAAGAAGTGGACAAGCTCATTGATGTGGGTTTCGTTGAAGAAAATCAATATACCACGTGGTTGGCTAATATTGTGCCCGTGAAGAAGAAGAATGGACAGATTCAGATATGTGTTGACTTCCGAGATCTGAATAAAGCCTACCCCAAAGATGACTTTCAAGTGCAAATAACGGAGGTCATGATAGATGCAACAACCGGTCATGAGGCTTTGTCATTCATGGATGGGTCATCCGGCTATAACCAAATATGGATCGCGGAGTATGACCGGGTCCACACTACCTTCCGAACCCCCAAAGGCATTTATCACTACAAGAGGATGCCATTCGGATTAAAGAACGCCGGCACAACTTATCAGCTGGGGATGACCAGAATATTTGATGAGCTGCTCTACGATAAGGTCGAGTGCTACATAGATGACCTGGTAGTCAAAACCAGGAAGAAAGAAGACCATGTGCAGGACCTCCAAGTAGTCTTTCAGAGGCTAAGGCAGTATGAATTGAAAATGAACCCTATGAAGTGTGCATTTAGAGTATCGAGCGGGAAGCTCTTGGGCTTCATTGTCAGATACCGAGGAATTGAGATAGACCCCGCAAAGATCAAGGCAATTCAGGAGTTACCCTCACCAAGGAACCTCTCCGAGCTGAGATCTCTTCGAGGCCACCTGGCTTACATCCGGCGGTTCATATCCAACTTGTCAGGGCGATGCCAGCCCTTTGACAAGCTAATGATGAAAGATGTACCCTTTTACTGGGACGAAGATTGCCAGACGGCCTTTGACAAGCTCAAAGATTATCTGAAGACTCCTCCAGTGCTGGGCGCATCGATAAAAGGACAACCACTGATTCTATACATAGTAGCCACATATAACTCTCTGGGGGCAATGCTGGCCCAGAACAATGAAGAAGGGAAAGAATAAGCCCTCTACTACCTCAGTCGAAGAATGGTCAGAACTAAGGAAAGGTACACCTATATCGAGAAGATCTGCTTGGCACTGGTCTTCGCGGTCAAGAAGCTTCGACACTATATGCTGTCACATGAAGTTAAGCTAATCTCCAAGGAAGATCCGCTTAAATATATCATGTCCCAACCGGCACTCAAAGGTCGCTTGGGCAAATGGGCGGTGATCCTCATAGAGTTTGATATCTCCTACATACCGCAAAAGGCCATCAAGGGCCAAGCCATCGTAGACTTCTTTGCTGAGCATCCAGTACCGGAAGACTGCCCGCTGGAACCGGAGCTTCCTGAAGATGAAACCCTAGAGGTCGGCCAGGTGCAGCCCTCTCTATGGCAACTGTATTTTGACGACGCTTCCAGAATTGACACCTCAGCTACTGGGTCAGCCAGAGTCAGAGCGGGGGCAGGCATAGTCTTGAAATCTCCCGAAGGAGAAGTCATATATACATCTTGTTCCATAAACAAGCCATGCACAAACAATGAAGCAGAATATGAAGCCCTCATAATCGGGTTGCAGATTGCTCTGTCAATGGAGATCCAAATGTTGGAAGCATTCAGGGATTCCATGCTAGTCATCAAACAGCTGGAAGGAGAGTTCACTGTGCGGAAACAAGAGCTCCTCCCTTATTATCAGCTGGCCCTCCGATTGATGGCGAGATTCTACTTCGTCAAAATCAGGCATATTAACCGAGGACATAATGCTCAGGCGGATGCCCTCGCAAAGCTGGCTAGTTCTTTGGCAATCCCGCAAGGCACAAGCCTAAATATAGCCGCAATCAACCGTCGACAGGTCCCCAATATGATGGAGGTTCTGGCTGATGCACAAGAAAATGAAGCGGTAGCTGTAGAAGAAGTTCAACAGCCTGATTGGCGGGAGCACCTTCTGCGTTGGTTCCAGCACCAACAGTTCCCGAAAGAAAAAGAACAAAGAATGAAGCTCCTAAGGATCAAAGACTCTTACGAGATGAGAAGCGGAACCTTGTTCCGGATAATGGCCGATGCCCGAAGGAAAGTTCAGCTCTGTTGCTTGTCTTCAGTAGAAGCTAGGCATGTAATGCAAGAAGTCCATGCTGGGTCAGCGGGAGCACACCAGCCCGGGTCGAAGATGAAAATTGAGATAAAAAAATTGGGCTATTATTGGCCCTCCACATAGGTTGTTAGTAATGGATGTCACTATCCCTAAATTCAAAAGAAAGATCATTATAAATAATTATTCCAAGATTAAATGGTGAAATTTAAAAGGAAAAAGTTTGGAAACTTTTAAAAATCATCTATTCAAGGAAAATATTTGGAATTTAGAACAAGAAACTAATGTAATGTGGAATAATGATACAAATTGTATAACGAGGGTTGCAAAACAACTCTTAGGCGAATCTAAAGGTAAAAAGAATTTAGAAAAAGAGACTTGGTGGTGGAGTGAGGAAATCCAAAATACCATTAGAGTAAAAAAGGAATGCTTTAAAGTTTGGCAAACTAACAAAAATGCTCAAACCCTAGAAGCCTATAAAATCGCTAAAAAGAGAGCTAAGAAAATAGTTAGCGAAGCTAAATCAAAGGCATTTGAAGATTTATATAATAAATTAGGAACCCGAGAGGGTGAAAAGGACATATTTAAACTTGCTAAATTAAGAGAAAGGAAAATTAGAGATTTAGATCATGTTCGGTGCATTAAAGGTGAAGATCAAAGGGTTTTAACTAAGGATCTTGAGATTAAAGGGAGGTGGCATAGCTATTTTCAGAAGTTACTTAATAGAGATTCCGTCAAGGATTTATCTTTAGAAGGTACCCAAGAGTCTACAATATTTGATAAATATCAATATTTCAGGCGTATTAAGATGTCAGAAGTGGAGGATGCTTTAAGGAAAATGAAAGTGGGCAAGGCCTTAGGACTAGATGGCTTACCTATTGAAGTATGGAAAGGCCTAGGAGATATTGGTATTCAGTGGCTAACTAAATTTTTTAATAAAATTTTAAAGGAACGGAGAATGCCAGAAGTTTGGAGAAAAAGTGTTGTAGTTCCTTTCTATAAAAACAAAGGAGATATTCAAAGTTGTAATAATTATCATGGAATTAAGCTTATGAGTCATACTATGAAACTTTGGGAAAGAGTAATTGAAAAATGCCTCCGTTGTATGACTACTGTATCGGAAAATCAGTTTGGTTTTATGCCAAATAGATCTACTACAGAAGCTATTTTCTTACTACGGCAGCTAATGGAGAAGTACAGAGAGATGAGAAAAGATTTGTATATAGTTTTTCTTGATTTAGAGAAGACGTACGATCGAGTACCGAGAGAATTGATTTGGTGGACATTAAGAAAGAAAGGAATCTCTCAAGGATATGTTGATTTGATTAAGGATATGTACGGCGGTGCTATTACTAGTGTTCGAACTATTGCTGGGGAGACTGGTGAATTTCCCATTTCTATAGGTTTGCATCAAGGTTCTGCACTAAGTCCGTATCTCTTTACCTTAGTTATGGATGAAGTAACTAAACAATTGCATGAGGATATCCCTTGGTGTATGCTATTTGCAGATGATATTATTTTAATTGATGAGAGTATTGATGTTCTAAATGCTAAGGTAGAGCGTTGGAGACTTGCCTTGGAGTCTAAAGGTTTTAAAATTAGTAGGAGTAAGTCAGAGTTTATGCACTGTAATTTTAGTAATGGGAGAGTGGTTCAGGAAGACATGGTTCTAATTGATGGACATAACATTCCGAAGAGCAGTAGCTTTCGATACTTAGGGTCTATCATACAAGAGAATGGGGAGATTTATGATGACGTTACACATAGGATTAAGGCAGGCTGGTTAAGATGGAGAAGTGCATCAGGTGTCCTTTGTGATCGTCGTATGCCTGTGAAACTCAAAGGGAGGTTTTATAGAATGGCTGTGAGACCTACTTTGTTATATGGTACCGAGTGTTGGGCAGTACGAAAGGAACACATCCACAAAATGTGTGTAGCAGAGATGAGGATGTTGAGATGGATGTGTGGCAAGACTAAGAAAGATAAGATTAGGAATGAGCGCATCCGTAAGGACTTAGGGATAGCTCCAATTGATAGTAAAATGAGAGAAAATAGACTCAGGTGGTTTGGACATGTGTTTCGTCACCCTAACTCAGCGCCGGTTAAAAGATGTGACCAAATCTTAGTGGATGCTAGTAAAAGAGCTCGAGGAAGGCCTAAAATGAGATGGTGCGATGTTATTAGGAAGGACATTAGTTCATTGAGTTTAAATATGAATATTCCACTTGATAGAAATCTTTGACGGAACAGGATTGATGTAGCCGACCCCAATTAATTGGGATAAGGCTCTGATGATGATGATGATGATTGGCCCTCCATGTTTGATGAGTGATACAAGTTTGCTAAAGCTTGCCAAAAATGTCAAGAGCACGCCAACGTGTCTAGGAGACCACCGGTGCCGCTACATCCCACCATACAAGGTTGGCCGTTCGCCCAATGGGGCACGGACGTGGTAGGGCCACTGCCAGCATCTTCGTTAGGGTGCATATATATCTTAGCAGCCACAGATTACTTCTCCAGATGGGCAGAAGCAGTTGCGCTAAGAGATGTAACGGGAGAACTGGTCGCAAGATTCTTCCGGTAGAACATAATATTCCGGTTCGGGGTTCTCAGCCGAATTATCTCTGATAATGGCAGCCATTTCAGAAACAAGAAGGTTTATCGACTGGCTGATAAATATAAGATTGACTGGAGGACCTCGTCCCCCTACAACCCTCAAGCCAATGGACTTACAAAAGCCTTCAATAAAACGCTATGCGCACTACTGGCAAAGACTGTCAAGTCTAACAAAAAGGACTGGGAAGAAAAGTTGTACGAAGCGCTTTGGGCCTATTGTACGGTCTATAAAACCCCAACCGGCTGTTTGCCATTCTTCCTCGTATATGGGTCGGAGGCTGTGGTGTCGATTGAGTTGGAAGTCCCCTCGCTGCGAGTTACCATCCAGCATGGTTTGGCTAGCGGCGAACAGACTAATATAGAAAGAAGATTGGAAGAGCTTATCGAGCTCGAAGGAATGCATCTCCGCGCGCAACAAAATATTCAACTCTACCAAACTCGCATGGCCCGTGCTTTTGACAAGCTAGTCAAAGGTCGAGAATTCAAGAAAGGTGACCTAGTAATGGTCAAAAGAAGAGAAGTGATGGCCTCCAACCCTAAAGGGAAGCTGGTCAAAAATTGGGTTGGACCATATATCGTCCGCCGAGTATATGAAGGGGGTGCTGTTGGCACTCAAAATGTGATGCACGGCGACCGAGCCGCAGAGATGAATGATACGGCCCATTGAAACACAAAAGCCGATGAAGAACAACATGCTGAAGACTTCTCAAGCTGCCAGAGCCTCGAGTCACCTGGAATGAACACCGGGGACTTCGCCTCGGGAGAATCGAGATGAATCCACAACCAACCGGTAGTGTGACCAAGCCTGCCTAATGATTCAGCATCGACTCCGTCGTGCTGCTACCCTACACCCATCGCCCGACCAAGGACGACGGTCTACCCGGTGGCTCACCACCTGAATGAAGACTCTCCTAAGGAGGAAGAACGCCATCGATCCTTCATAACAAGGAACCGGAGGCTCTGGCAGTGGAAGGTCCCGATCACCCCACACGGATTTGACTTATCGCTATATTGGGTCCGTTAGTGGTCGAATGATCGCCAGTCAAGGCAGAATTGTCTCGGATGTCATACCATCCCACAAGGAAGCTCTAGGCACGAGTCAAGCCGAGTTGGAAGCACAAATCATAGTGCCAAAGGCCATGTCTGTGGGAAACTCACGTTCTCGAGCCGAACACACATGAAGTTCCAATTAAGGCCATTCATCATGCCGAGAACTTCGTCAATGCTCGCCAAGGTTTTCTAAGGACCGTGGCAAGAGGAAGAGTCGACGGGAGCTTCCGGAATCATCCCCGGACCCTTCGGCTAGCCCGCGTCAAGCAAACGAGCTAAACCGGCGCACAAAGGGTCACCGGCGCCCCGTAACCTAGCGCCACTAAACCCGGCGCGCCAAAATGCTTTGGGGATACTTGTCCCCGGTGCCACTGAATCCAACGCACCCTCCATGGTGCCGGATCAGCTTGGTGTTATAAAAACACCGCTTGTTCGACAAAAAGAAGGGAGGCAAGAGAGGAGAGAAGAAGTTTTGAGACCGCCAATCAGAGCTTCGGAGGGGAGGGTTTCTTGAGACAAAAGATTTCTCTAAGGGTTCTCTGGCCGCCACTGTCGTCCTCTGTTCTGCTCGATCCTCTGGCGCCGGAGAAGAAGAAGAGTCTCTGTTCCCTCTGTCTGCTTAGGTGGGTCGCTGTGGTGTTACTCGTCGATCCCCTTTAATCCGTTTTCTTTTTCTCCAATTGTAATGTAAGAGAGAAGGGGGGAGGGGCGATGATATGAGCCTGGACTCCCCCCTCTCACCATCTTTGTGTTTCTTCCATGCTTGCTTCTCTCGTTTGTTGTTGACGGTGACCCTGCGACAACGCCGGCGCCGATGTATGTAATCTGTGCATCTTTCCTTATTGATGGAATGAATGGTGTGCACAAGTGCACTAATGAGTCGAGGGATCAATGTTGTTTGCTTTCCCCCGCATCATCTCTTCTTACCCCCCCCCCCCTCGGCATTTTCTTTCTGTGGCTAGTGAGACGGCGCCGTGCAACAGTGCCGGCGCCAGAATGGAAATATATATATATCCCCACTCACTATGCATCGAATGGATGAACTGTGGTTGTACTCGGCGCCGTTTCCATCTTCCCCAGTTACTCATTGTAGACACGCCAAAATTGACGTTTTGTTGATCAAATCTCATGTTATTATGTAAACGCCCCAATTGGACTTCAATATTCCTATAATATAAAGTTTTTCTATTTTTCATGAGTTTTCTGTATTTTTCCTACATTTTTGTGAAACACGGCTTGACAAAGGGCGTTACTTTCTAAAGTAACGACATGTTATAGGGCGTTTTAAAAGAAAGGACGACCGCATTTGAGGGCGTCAATTCCTGGTATTATCCGATAATTTCTGGAATTATCTATCTTCAAAGTAAAAGGCATTTTGTGAGTAACGCCTTTCCTCAGGGCGTGTTTTGAAGAAACGCCGTTATCTCAGGCGTGTTCTATGAGTTTTAAATAGAGGAAGTTTTATTTCTAAAATTAAATCCAGGAAGAAACGGCCTTTCCTAGGTCGTGTTTCAAGAAACGCCTCTGTTCAGGTCGTCAATTCATAAAAAGACGCCCTGTCTTAAGGCGTGTTTTCACTCCAGAGTCCTTCCTTTTTTCATCTTTCCCTTACAGTTCCCTGCTATCCTTAGACTCTTACTCGATCTTAATCCTTCCTTGGATGCTTCATTACCCGTTCTTATCAATTCCCTTGTTTGATCGCATCCGATTGAACATTATATAAGAGGCTCCTTGTCAAGCGTAAAAAAGGTTAAGAAGTTAGTTATTGAACAAGTACGCAGGGCTTCCTCCTTTGGATTTTCTTCATCCTGCTGCATCCGTTCCGCGTCTTCCCGGTTGCACCTTTACTCTCGTCAGGGAGAGCAAGGCTACATATTGTGCTTGTTTTTGTTCATCTCATTCTCATCGCATTATCATCACTGTGGTCTCCTATCGTTAGTTCTTTTACTGCATTTAGCATATTATCTCCTTCCCTGGTTCTCTGCTAGGGGTTTAAAAAAAAAACAAAAGAGAGGTGTGCATGTTGACGTCGTTTCATCATTTTATGTTGTTTTTTTGGAATGATATTACTGCACTTTGGCTGATCCCCTTTCTTTTGCTTGTCTTTCATCGTCTTATTTACAAGGTAATCAATCGAGAAAACCCACTTCATCGGCCGGCCGATTGGAGTTGGAGGAGGAGACCCCCGTTCATCCCGCATCCCACTTTCACTAGGTACACGCGATCTTATTATCTTCTTATTGAGGTAAACCCTCTGGCGATCACACACTCCCCTTGTGCACCTCGTGCATGTTTCATCTCCATTATTGTTTATTGTTTGTTATTCTTAATATTTTCCTTAAGTGGATTTTAATTAAGATCTACAAATTGGCGATCACGGTGGGACGCCCACTGTTTTCTTTGTTGATTACCATCTCCATTGGCACCCTCGTGTGCCCTTTCCCCTTGACACCCTCGTGTGTCCTTTCCCCTTAGGCACCCTCGTGTGCCCTTTCCCTTCGGTACCCTCGGTACCCTTTCCCTTGTGCCCCTCGGGCACCCTCCATTGTGCACCTGGCACACTCCCTGGATCAGTCAATTTCTGCTTATTAACGCCTTCCACGAGGGCGTCTTTAGATTTAACGCCCCTAACAGGGACGTGTTTTGTTGATTAACGCCCCCTTCAAGGGCGTGTGTTTATTGCATCTGCTGGCGTTCTGCTTACTGATTATATCGTCTGCTATTAGGCGCCCCTCACAGGGACGTGTTTCATTGATTAACGCCCATCTGCAGGGCGTCTGTTTCTATAACTGCTGTCTGTTGCGTGCTTATCATATTGCCTGTGAATTAACGCCCCCCTTACAGGCGTTTCATTTATTATCAGCGCCTTCCATCAGGGCGTGTCT